>JARJLG010000026.1:0-626885 GCA_029448575.1 Mycena maculata
AGATTGTTGTGATTCCGGTCGCGGGGGAAAGCTCCGGGTCGAATAATTCCAACGGAAAAAAATCTGGGAGCCGGGAGAGCGGGAGCCGGGATGCAGAGGCGGGTAACATTATTGCTGAGTTGTGAATGCGTTTGTCTGACTATAATTTAAATAGACCCACGCGGAAATTTTGGTGTCGAGCAAGAGCCCACATAATGTGGGCTCAAAGCCGAGTCGGTCGGCAGACGCCAGCATGAGTCTGCATTCGTCCGGACCGCGGACGTCGACTCCCCGGGGGAGCGGCACCCTCGTCGTCCCGAACGTCGACGGCCAAGCGGATATCACCGTGGCCACCGGATTCACCCCATTCCACGCGACGAGATCCGGGTCCACAATCAGCAGCATCCGCCTCTCCCCGTCGGCGCCCTCACCCTCACCCACCTTGGAGCACGTCCTCTGCGCGTGCGAGCCCCCGCTGGCGCACATCGCGCCGATGCTGCAGCGCGTCGGGATCCGCGGGACGGAGCATCTGCGCGCGGTGGGGAAGCTGTCGGAGGAGACGCGGAATCGGGAGGTCAGGGAGGAGGTGCTGAGGCTAGGGGTTACTGTTGTGGAGTGGGCGATATTATTGGATAAGTTGCAGTCTTTGTAGGATGGTTTTATTGTTGGTTTCAACTTCAAGTTGGCGCTGTAGACGAGCGTTTGTCGGTCGCAATGGGCTCGTAATAGATGGATATGTCGTATCACTCAAAGACAACCTAGAAATGGTAGAAATAAGGAGGTCAAGGAAAAGGTGACCGCAGCCTGAGGTTGTTATTGTCAAATTGGCGCCGTACACGAGCGCCTAGCGGTCGCAAATGGCCCAGAGTAAAAAAAGGGTACATGCACCCTGAAATCGCATCGAAAACAAAGCTCCTGAGGTTCAGACGCATAAATCGACTTACCGACGATGTGGTTCGAGAACAAGCCTGGTCAGCCGAGTAACAAACTGTGACTTATTGTGACGCGCTTAAGTTCAGACCACCACAACGCGTCGAGCACAAGTCGCTCTGCTCGCCTTTAGAGACATTTCTACAGCCCAACACCCTTCACGCGTACGCCATGTCTATAGAAGACGCGTCTCCTGCCGTGCCACCCCCCGCCACTCCAACTCCAACTGCCAAACCCGCAATTTTCCTCCAGGACGCGTGCTTCCAGCACCGATACATACGATCCCGCGACACATCCGCGATAGTGGAACGACCTGAGAGGCTTCGTGCCGTCACGATTGGTCTGGCCGCTGCGATATCTCGTCTCGAGGGAGTGGCACCCGTACCTGAAGAGCTCGGAAAACCTCTGGACCCCGACGATCTCGCCGCCCAGCTCGGTCGATTAAACATACAATCTGCCGCTGGCGATGCGCTGAAACGCCCCAACCCCTCGGTTTCCGTCGTGCGCAGCTCCGCGACGGCCGACATCCTGACACACCCCGCCGTTAAATACGTGCACGGCGACATCGACGGCGACGTCTATCTCGAGAATCTGGTCGCCTGGACGCGGGACTGCAAAGACAAGATCGACAAAGGGGAATCCGAGATCCCGGCACATCTCTCGCAGGGCGACCTCTATCGTGAGTTTCTGCCACCGATGAATGATTTTTTGGCTCACTAACTATTTCATATAAGTTTGTCCCGAATCGCTTACGGCGATCCAGGGCGCAGTGGGCACCGTCTGCGAGGCCGTTGACGCCGTCGCAGGCTCCTCGCAGCCTGCAGTAGCCAACCAACTTCCGGACACGTCGGTACACCCTATAAACCGCGCCTTCGTCGCCGTCCGCCCGCCCGGGCATCATTGTGGCGAGGACACACCCTCCGGCTTTTGTTTCCTCAACAACGTCGCCATCGGCGCCGCACATGGTAATTTGTTCCGTCCTCTGAAATCAAGCATCTCATTTTTTGGACAGCGCACCTCCAACACGGGATAAACCGGGTGGTCATCTTTGACATCGATTTACACCATGGCAAGAGCCCCTCGCTAAATCTCGTTCTTTTGAAAATTTATCCCCATGCAGGTAACGGCACCCAGTCAATCGTGTGGCAGATGAACGAGGAGACCTATCGACAGACGCTCGAAACTGAAGGAGGCGGACCTGCTGTGAAGCAGGGTCCTCAAGTATACTACGGTGGGGCTTTTCCTTCCTCGCAATACTTTCGTCTCATTGGCTACAAGGTTCAATCCACGACATTCTATCGTATCCCTGCGAGGTAGATCGTTTTCCACGCCTATCTACCTTACTTCAACGTGGCATAGGACGGCAAAGCAGAGCTCGTCCAAGCCGCCTCCGTCTCCATCCACGGGTCCCACGGGCAATACATCGAAAATGTCCACCTGCAGACGCACACGTCGCCCGCACAATGGGAGACGCTCTACACCGCGCAGTATAGCAAAATCCTACGCAAGGCGGAAGACTTTCTCGACGCCACCGGCGGCCCGGGCGCCGACGTGCTCGTGTTCATCAGGTCCGTCTCTATTTTATTTTATTTTGTGTGGTTGGAATTCAAATGGGTTGATTGATAGCTGCGGGATGGACGCCTCGGAGCACGAAACGCCCTCGATGTCGCGGCACAATCGGCGCGTGCCTACGTCCTTCTTCCACCGCTTCGCGCGCGATGCGTGCGCGTTCAGCGACCGCTATGCGTGCGGGAGGATCATCAGCGTGCTCGAGGGCGGGTACAGCGACCGCGCCCTGACGAGCGGCGCGATGGCGCATCTTTCTGGACTCGTCGACTGTGCTGTCGACGAGGAGTGGTGGAGTGTGGAGAACCTCGTGCTGGTACCAATATCTGTCTCTGGTCGAATTCCCTTTTTCACTCGTGCACGCAGCTCGAAAAGGCGACGAAGAAGCGGAGGGGCGGCCGGCAGTCGCTCCCACAAGCGAATGTGCACCCGTGGCTCGAGCGCGCGGTGGCGATATTCGGATCGCTCGATGCGAGTCCCGCGCATGTGGCGCCGCCGAAGGCGCCGCTTCCGCCGAGCGCGATGACTTTGCGCGACCGGAAGAAGACCGACAGTGCGGCGTCGTCGCCACGGGGAAAGCCTGTTGTGCCGACTGAGCCGCCTGAATCTAACTCCTCGAGCGAAAGCAGTTCCTCCGAAGACGCGCCTCCGAGTGTTGCCGCGAAGAAGCTGCCCCGCGTCATTCTGCGACTGGGGCCCGCGCCTGGGTCTTGAATTGAAGGTCATCTATTCTAATCATGATACCCCGTGTCTATACCCCGTCTCCACCCATTGAATCACAACATATTAAGTATAGCTCATCAGACCGTTTACTGCCCACTCGTACACGCCGAGGAAGACCGCGCCGCCGGCGGAGATCCATAATGTCCGGGGGACGACCCCGGCGAAGAGCGCGTGTGGGCCCTCGGTTGCGTAGATAGTCCGCAGTCTTACCGAGAGCGAGGGTAATTTCTCTTTTGTTGGATCCTAGATAAAATATCTGTATCATGGTTCAAAAAAGCCTGAGAGCGGGCACGGACCCGCATGTCCAGCATCACACGCGTTTTTAGGACATCTAGAGGAGTGGTGAGCGCAGCGGCTACGCCGCCCGCGATGCTCCCGCACACGGCCGCTTCGTGCGCGTATAGTGGTTTCCGCCCGGTGAGAATCGACAGGCGCGCCTTCAGGAGCTCGTACAGAGGGAATTGGATCGACGTGAAGGGAATCTGGTGATAAATAAAAATAAAAAAACAGCGCGCAAGCCCCAGCAAATTCAGACCTCAGACCTCACGCATGATGGTGGACCCAAAGCCCCGATAAAATCCTTTCCAGCCGTCGCTGGCGAGAACGAATTTCGCAGCGGAGAGAGACGACTGGCCAGTCCCGTAGGTCGACGTCTGCGCCCGCGTTTTGATGACCTCGGTGGGGACCCGCACAAGACACGCCGCCTAGAATAGAATGGAATGGAATGCAATTAATCCACGGTAAACTGCACGCGTAGGACGTGTCGAAGAATGAGAGCCGCGCACAATTTCGGCCACCGACGCCGCGAGCATGTGGGTCACCGGTCCCAGATCCGCAGGAAGCGGTGAATTGTGCTTCAGCGTGGCGTACGTCGCGAAGAATACGGCGGCTGCGGTGCTCTTATTTTAACGAGATTTATCGTGTGGGATGCATTGCATACCCCCCGGTGCGCTCCCGACCCCGACGCTCCCCACGCCCTTGTAGATCCCGCTGAACCCGCCAGCGCGAGAAAACCCTTGGGGAGATTGTAAGCGGGTTTTTATCGTGTCGATGGGGAAGAAGAGGAGGTCGACGGCGGTGCCGGCCAGTCCTCCTGCCTGTGGAGCTCTGATGAGGTCCTTTCTTGGTGGAATTGGGACGCACGATGAGGGATTGCAGGAACGTCGGTTTTGAGTTGGTGGTCATGCGCAACGGACTCCGTCGGAGTTCCGGGCCGGGGCCGCTTGGCGCTGCTTGGCTACACCCTCACACGTGAGCTTACGCGACACGCGTCCGTCGCGTCGAGTCGACATGTGCTGTCAGTACTAGTAGCTTCTATGCCGCAATCTATGTCCATTTTCGATTTTCCTTGCGATTGCGTGCTATTCTTTGCAGTTACCTGGCGATTATAAGGAGATGGGGGACAAAGAGTCCAAAATGTAAGTGCAATGGAACGAATGAGGGTGTACTTGCAATTGAGGCTGCCAAGTACTTTCCGAACGGGATTAACACTTACATACAGCAGTACTGAACGATGTAAAATGTTTACAGCAGCAGAAATGTATTGATTTCACGATTGGCAAGACTAAACACCAAAAGTCGGGCTGGCTCTAAATTGCATAACCCTGGAAAATAGTAAAAGTCAGGCTCTGTTCACAGGCGAAAGTCGGGGTCGGTGGGCACTTGAAATGGGCCCCGTTGGCAATTGAAACCTGGGCTCTGTCAGGACCAGGAGTTAAGTCGGGACTTGAGTTGGGGCGAAATCCTGCTTTGCAAGATAATTCGAAGAGTTGGGCAACTAATGGAAGCGGAAGGGATACTATTTCTACCTCGGTACAATGTTTATAATTTGAGTACACTAGTACTTCTTGCACTCGCAAGTGAGTAGGGTGCGATATTTTCTATAATTCCGCGACGGGAGTCTCTTTCTCTTGTTCCGGATCCCGTTGTTTCTTGCGCTCGTCAGATCCTACGGGACCCACCCCGCGCAAGAAAACAACGGCTAATAGTGTACCTAACAAAGACCAACGGTGAATTTGAGTCTACATAAACATGGAGAGCACGTACAAAACATTGCCATACCGAAGGCAGTCCACTGGGCGGCCTTATACGCTTTAAGCGGTGCAGCATCGGCCGAGCTCGTGCCGGCAACGGCGTCGAACGCTATTGTTGAGATAGCAAGCCCGAACGCGGTTCCAAGCTGTGTTGATAATCCAATAAAACAAAAGACAAGGTCTGGCAAGGCGCATATACCTGTGTTAAGGTTTGGAATAAACCTCCAGCGAGACTTTGCTCGTGTGGTAGGGATACTTTGGCGACGAACAATGTCCCGGCGGCGAAGACGAAATCGGCCCCGAACACGGCTACGACTGAGGCCGGGAAACCAAAGGCCCAGTATGGCGCCGATGGCCGAATCAGCGCGAATAATAGGGAGGCAATACCGGTGAATAAAGTCCCAGAGGCTTTTAAGGGAAGTCAGCGGGCATTTTGGATTTAGCCATTCGGAAATACCGATCAAGTACACCAGAGGCAGCCGACTGACAACCAACATCACAAACATGTTGCAGGTAAATCCAGCTACCGTCATCGGAAGCATTCGGATGGCAGTAAGTATCGTGGACAGTCTCTGGTAGTCCTCGTAGTACACCTGAATGGGTGAGTGAGCTGGACCGTCGACGAGCGCTAGGACTTACCTGCGCCCAGAAGAACCACGAGAGGAACGTGGCCCACTGAAAAAAAGCGATGGCCTGCATGACCGCGAACTTGCCTTCTGCGCGCGACCACAAGCTCAGTTTCATGAGGGGAGGGCGCCGCGTTCCTTGGTCGTTCTCTAAATAGTGCTGCCATAGTATGAACAGCACCAGGAAGAAAACGCTGACGATCAGGAGGGCGATGATGTCTTGAATATGGATGTAAGTTGGCCCCCGCGAGCACAAATAAACGAAACGTACAGCCAGTTCGCCAGCCGTTTGGTTGTGCCAGAGAGCCCTGGCTTAGAACGAAAACCAAGAGGACCAGACCAGTGGTGACGAGAAAGGCGCCTAACCAGTCGACCCGTTTGTCCTTCTCTGTGCTGGGCACATCAGGATCGATGAGCGGCAGGCCGCAAAGGGAACAAAAGCAGGCTATTCCTGCTAGTAGAAAAAACGCCGCACGCCATGACTCTCTATATGAATATATGATACTGGGACCACAATGACCAGGAGGATGTGTACTTCGTATATTGTGTCAACAGCCCACCAAATTGTGTTCCCACTGCTCCTCCGATCGGGGCGCCTGCAGAGAAAGTCGCAAACGCCGCCGATCGAGCCCTCGATGGCGGAAAGGCATGAGCGAGGATTCCTAGCTAACAGGAAGTTCAGTGCCTCAACCCAACTTTCCCTGAAGCACTGAACGCACACAAGCAGGAACGAATGCAGCAGGCCCCAGGCCCTGGAATCCTCGCAGAATATAAAGTGTCGTTGCGTTTTGGGCAAAACCGCACCCCAGGGACAGCGCTCCGAGAAAGAACGTCCCAGCGACATACATCTTTTTGCGGCCATATAAATCGGCAAGTCGCCCGAAGAGGAGGAGAAAACATCCCTTTGGTGGATTAAACATCATGCCGTTTAAAAAGAAAAGAAACCCACAGAAGACAAAGAGAAAGCTGAAACGAGCCATTGAAGTTGGTCTTCGGGAATACCAAGGTCATCTCCGACAACGGGAAGGAATACTGATACAGATGTGGAAGAGGCGATCTGATGGAGGTCAATCTTAGACTCGCGATTGCGATTGCAAGGACACTGCGTACATTGGTGATCATGGCCAACGTGCAAATGAGGACTAACAGGACTGATTTCCAGGCTGGACGTTTGGGAGCCGCACCACGATTGTCCGGAGTGTCCATTGCGTGTGCAGCAGCGTCGGCCTCCAGACGCTGTACGGCAAGGTGGACGCTTCGGGTGAGCTCGAAAATTAGTCATTCAAAATTTCGGCAACTTTGCCTAAAATCCCCATTCGGATCCTGGACTCTCACCGATTTTAATTTTGTGCTTACTGAACGATACTGCTTATTCATTACCCCGGGAGACCAGTCGAACCGTTCGAATTGTCGTTTTGCCCAGGGGTTCAAAGAAATCAATGGTTCACCGGTGGCCCAAAGCAAGTAATTTAAATAAAAAAGAGGAAATATGATCACGTGGGGAATTACGAATCAAGGTCGAAGTCGAACGTTGAATACGTTGAATACTAATCCGGTACTAATCTCAATGACCTGTCCCGCCCACCGCCGTCGGGGAAGTTTTGAAGTTCCGTCTCGACGTCTGAGGCGAGTCAAGGTGGGCCAAAGCGAGGTAGTTCCGCTGCCGATCAGCCTCTCGCACTTGGACTCGGAGTGGTCGCATATCTGTGGGACAGAAGACAGGACATGTCTGGGAGGTCATTTATAAAAAGAAAACACGTGAAGGGACTTACCAAGGATCCTCGCACTCCAAGTCAGAATAACGTTGAACATGACAGTACGTAATCGCGGTGACTCATGTTTTGTCGGGAACCGCTCGGAACTATTTTCGTGAAGGTCTGAAGGGGCTTTTCGTGACCTTCCCGCTACAATGTGCACTTGTGTTTGCTTCGGGGTAAGGGCGATTGCGATGTGTGCGTCTTTCTATTTCCATGGTTCGAATTATTAGTGATAACAGTGTAGAGTCTATAATTCCGCGACAGGAATCTCCTTCTCTTGTTCAGGATCCTCTTGTTTCCGCCGCTCATCAGATCCTACGGGACCTACTCCCCGGAGGAAAACAACGGCTAATAGCGTGCCTAACGAAGACGGTCAAGTTGAATCCTCGATCATAAAAAAGTGAGAACACGTACAGAACATGGCCATACCGAAGGCGCTCCACTGGGCGGCCTTGTATGCTTTCAGCGGCGCAGCATCGGCCGAACTAGTACCCGCAACGGCGTCGAAAGCAATCGTTGAAATAGCCAGACCGAACGCGGTTCCAAGCTGTGGTATGGTACTTAGATAACGAGAACACGGACCGGAAGGGTCTAAATACCTGGGTTAAGGTTTGGAATAAACCGCCAGCGAGACTCTGCTCGTGCGGCAGGGATACCTTGGCGACGAACAGTGTTCCGGCAGCGAAGACGAAATCAGCCCCGAACACAGCTACGACTGAGGCCGGGAAACCAAAGGCCCAGTATGGCGCCGATGGCCGAATCAACGCGAATAATAGGGAGGCAATACCCGTGAATAAAGTCCCAGAGGCTTTTAAGGGAAGTCAGCGGGCATTTTGGGATTAGCCATTCGGAAATACCGATCAAGTACACCAGAGGCAGCCGACTGACAACCAACATCACAAACATGTTGCAGGTAAATCCAGCTACCGTCATTGGAAGCATCCGGATGGCAGTAAGTATCGTAGACAGACCCTCGTAGTCCTCGTAGTACACCTGAATGGGTCAGTGATGCCGCGCCGCCGACGAGCGTTATGACTTACCTGGGCCCAGAAGTACCACGAGAGAAACGTAGCCCACTGAAAGAACGCAATGGCCTGCACGACCGCGAACTTGCCCTTTGCGCGCGACCACAAGCTCAGTTTCATGAGGGGAGGGCGCTGCGTTCCTTCGTTCTTTTCTAAATAGTGCTGCCATAGGATGAACAGCGCCAGGAAGAGAACGCTGACAATCAGCAGGGCGATGATGTAACCAGTTCTCCAGCCATTTGGTTGAGCTAAAGAGCCTTGGCTTAGAACGAAAACCAAGAGAACCAGACCAGTGGTGACGAGAAAGGCGCCTAACCAGTCGACCCGTTTGTCCTTTTCTGTGCTAGGCACGTCCGGATCAATGAGCAGTAGGCCTGAGAGTGAACAAAAGCAGGCCACTCCTGCTAAGAGGAAAAACGCCGCCCGCCATGACTCTCTGTACGAAACAGGAGGTAAGAATCGGAGGATAATGAGCACGAGGATATGTGTACTTGGTATATTGTGTCAACAGCCCACCAAATTGTGTTCCCACTGCTCCTCCGATCGGGGCGCCTGCAGAGAAAGTCGCAAACGCCGCCGATCGAGCCCTCGATGGCGGAAAGGCATGAGCGAGGATTCCTAGCTAACAGGAAGTTCAGTGCCTCAACCCGACTTTCCCTGAAGCACTGAACGTACACAAGCAGGAACGAATGCAGCAGGCCCCAAGCCTTGAAATCCTCGCAGAATATAAAGTGTGGTCGCGTTTTGGGCAAAGCCGCACCCGAGGGACAGTGCTCCGAGAAAGAACGTCCCAGCGACATACATCTTTTTGCGGCCATGTAGATCTGCAAGTCTGCCGAAGAGGAGGAGAAAACATCCCTTTGGTGGATTGAATTGAATATCATGCCGTTTAAAAGAAAAGAACCCACAGAAGACAAAGAGAAAGCTGAAACGAGCCATTGAAGTTGGTCTTCGGGAATACCAAGGTCAACTCCGACAATGGGAAGGAATACTGCTACAGATGTGGAAGAGGCAATCTGGTGGAGGTCAATGTAGACTCGCATTTTCAATCGTATGCACACTGCGTACATTGGTGATCATGGCTAACGTGCAAATGAGGACTAGCAGGACTGATTTCCAGGCTGGTCGTTTGGGAGCCGCACCACTGTCGAGCGTGGCTGAATCCGCTCGCAGGTCATCCGTGAGTTCCTCCTGAGTGCCCATTGCGGATCTGACGCGACGTGGAGCCCTGCGATCCTGGTTATATACCAGGCGACAAGGCGGATCTCGGTGTTGCGGGAGAGACAGGGAGAGAGATCCAGATTGAAAATTACTAATTTCAAATTTCGGTAAAATCTCTTTCTGGAATCCCCATTAGGATACCGACTCTCGGCTATATATTTCTTGTCCCTTGTGCCTTGTAGGCGAGTCGATAAATTCCTCGGATGTTCAAAAGCATTCAACGATTGAATGGTGGCTCAAACTCAAAGTATAAACTAGAAAGAGGGGAAATACCAAGGAAATACGATCACGGGGCGAATTACCAAGCGTACCAAATCAGATACTAATCTCAATGACCTGCATCCCCCACGGCCGTCGGACCCGGTCAAAGAACCCTCCGAATGGACGCCGAGCTTCAAGATGGGTCCCTTGATGAGCCTCTATCACTCCTTATCCCGAGGATATTTTACTTGGAAGTAGGTCGCGTATGCAGGAACGGGAGGTCATTTACGGAGGGCCAAAAGGAAATATTTAGCACGTGGAAACTTACCAAGACCTTGAACTTGAACTTGACAAAGACCCATTTGTCGGGAACCACTCGGAACTATTTAAGGCAACAAACCGTACGTATTATACAGCCACGGGCGTAAAGATTACGCCGTATTTTCGTTACGCAACGGCCTCATTCGTACTTCGGCGCCAGTTCGGAGCAGCTAAACGGGTCCCGTACGTACCGTCCGTTTACGCCGTGTTTACGGCGTGTGCATATCCAGGAGGCAGTCTGGAAAATTGAGTTGATTTCAAAAGTCTCGCCACGAATCCCGCTGTTGACCAAGTTTGCAGTCTTACCCCAACTCAATTTAGGTCGGATTACTTCTTCAACTTTGGACCGGAGACGTCGGCACGCCAATCGGATTCTTTCGGGAGCGCGGGATCACTGATCCAGGACGTTGGCGATGACGGTGCTGCGCAAGGGATGTTCGGTGCTATGCTTGATCCGTGGTTCGGCGACGATTCGGCATCTGTTGTTTCGTGCCCATTTTTGGAGCCCGTACATGTACAAGTAAACGGACGGTTACGGGGACCGTGTATACGGGTCGATACTGTTCGAGAGTACACCAAACCTCCTGACGGTAACCGTTTTTACGGGCTGTCATTCCGTAAAAATACGGGATGGTTTGATGTTAGTTCAACTATTTTGGCGGAAGCGGCCATGGTTCGCGAATCGCCCGGAAACTCGGAGAGGTGAAGATCGCAGGCAGGTCAAAGGATATGCACTTTGGCAGCGCAGGTTCTGTTGACGTCTCCGAAACTTTTCTGCGCATCTCAAGTGATGAGCAGCGAGACCATACATACCCTCGCCGACACTTCAACACAATCAACCCGTACCTGGGGAGACGCCCTCATGAATTCCCTACATTCCATGATCAATAAATTATTTCCGTGATGAGATGCCTATGTACTGCACTGTGCAACAGGTCGCTATCAATGCTGTGATAAAGAGTGGTCAATAATTAGCGAAGGAATGATTCTCATCTTCCTCAATTGATGCCAGGTCCAGCTCAAATTAGTCCGGTGCTTCTACACGGCCGATTTATGTTAAACATATAGGATTTGATCCATCGGGTGCTTCACGCAGCGAGAGACACAACCGTAGAATAGATTCGAGGCCTTGGACTTTTCCAAACCTTCTTGGCTTTATGGAACCGCAGAGGATTCGATCGAACATTCAGTAGGGTAACCCTTTTTTGGCTCCCTTTTTTCTCCCTTTTTCACATTCCCATCGTTTTTTGTCCGGTTTTGTTCCCCCCTTTTCAGTTTAGCTATGTAAAAAGGTGTGAAAGGGGAAAAAGATATCGTCCCTAAGTGCACAAACCATCGAAAACGACGAAAAAAGGCGTGCAAAAAGGGAGAAAAGGGGGCTACTGTGAAAACCCCTGTTGTAACTCCCTTTTTCCTTCCCTTTTTCATCTCTTTTTCGTCTCCTTTTTCCCTTGCAGGACACTGTAGCTCACACAGTAGATATACTTATGATTCTAAACATCTACATGGTTTCCAGGAAGCCCATGGGACCAGAGATTGGGCACCAAAAGGTTTCCTGTGTGTATACCTGAAAAAAGGGGAAGGAGCAGAAAAAGGAACGGAAAAAGGGAGACAAAAAAGGGCTGGAAAAAGGGGAACTGTGAACGACCCTATTGGGACCTCTGCAGTGGTACACCCCTCCTCCTCCTCCTACTGTGAAACCCGGGTTGTAACTCCCTTTTCCCTTCCCCTTTTTCATCTCCTTTGTCCCTCGTAGGACACTGTAGCTCACGCAGCAGGTCTACTAATGGCTCTAAACGTCTACACGGTTGCCAGGATTGCCAGGAAGCCCATGGGACTAGATTTTTGAGCACCAGAAGGCTTTTTATATGTATACTTGAAAAAAGGAGAAGGAGCAGAAAAAGGAAGGGAAAAGGGGAGACAAAAAGAGCCGCAAGAAGGAGAACTGTGTGAACGACCCTAATATTCCACATAAGATCCTGGCATTGGAGACTTACCAACACTGAGAAACTTGAACGGTTAGGTTGAAGTTGAACCACTCGCTATGTCCCATGTTTGTCGTGAGAAGCGGCATACCTTGGCAGATCAGACTCTTTCAAACTCTCCGAGACCTTCCCGCAATATTTTGTAAATGATCAGCGGTGAGAATAAGTAAGGACTCCACTCCTACGTTCCCAGAGTATGATCGTGAAGTGATAGTATATTGATCAGTTCGTCGTTGTGATGAGCGTTCAATGATTAGCCCCAGTCCGCAGGATTGATCCTTGATTGATGATTCACTGTGTTCTGGGCCCAAGTAGCTTTAGGCTAGGTAGACCGAGAAATCTGCCTAGCTGCTGTCTATGCCCTTAGGCTAGGCAAACCTACATCCGGGGCTACCCAAGCTGTGCACATAGACCATGTAGACCAAGGGTAGACCAACCGTCAATTACGTCTATCTTAGTTCATCTACATGGATTGGCGGATATAGGCCTACTAGAGATCGGCACATGTAGACAGAGGACGGTTGAGCGGGCCCAAGTTCAGTCTAGGTTGCCTTTGGGTTGCCTTGGAATGCAGTGATTGATCCTCAGTAACCGACCAACTTCTTTTTTAGCCTATGAAATTTCCCCCAGAGAGGAGCTTATTCCCTCACGCAGCCAGAGACCCCATGGAATACTTACTAGTAGTGGATAAGAGTTACCCTTGATTTTCCCAAATGGCAAACTTTCTTGCCTTTACTTGCGAACCAAGACCAGGGGTTTTAATTCAGCATCAAAATCTAGCGTCTGCTCTGAACTGTCTTCAACATTATTTCAACCGTGCACGATGGAGACTAACGCAAAAATTTCCATCGATATTGTGTCGTATTTGCACCGGAATTTCGCGACACTGGCACGCGTTCAGTCACGTTGATAATAACCGTGCTTATCAACATGAACCACTTCTCGCACAGTCACTATTCTCGGTCGTTTGCTCTCGTTTGCTCCCAACAACTTCAAGTCAAGATTTCTGAATAGCTGAAGTCCTGGGCGATCATGAAACTCCAGAGAACCGGGTGCGTGAGCTCGGCTCAGAAGATATTTTGAGGTCGGGGACGATGGAGTACGTAAATTTGCCTGTAGTACTCCGGGATACTTCCCGAAACCGGCGTTCCTGAGCGGGACCGTGCCGTGTAATCCTACCTACCTACCTATCAGCAACTGATCTGGTTATCTCAGAACCACCATCTCACAGGGATTCATGGACTCGAGTCTTTGACTTTCCTCCGGGCGAGTCCCGCCCTGTCCCGCTAGGGTTGATGGGCATGGGGACAGCGGGCGGCCCGCACTTTCTTCGTAGCCCAATCGCACCCCGTCTCTCAGGCCGCCAGGCCCAGGCGCCCGCGGCCCACCATCAATGGATCATGTCCGACGAAAGATCAGCAAGGTTAGCGACGATGACAAGCCTGTGCCAGCCTGTGCCGGCCTACTGGCACTGCCGTAGTTTCGACCAGTGATTCACATTTCTTATAAAGGATCTACGCACCAAAAACGTCCCCCTCTCAAATCTACGCAGGCCACACCATTTCACCTCAATGAGCCTTTGTCCTAGTCGTTGATCGATGTTTTTCTCGGGTGCGTACAGGTCTACTCTATTCGCTTCACAGGCAACTGATGTCTTTTCGGCCAGCTTCCCCTGCTTTCGTTTTCACTCTCACGGTCCTTCTCTGCATACCCTCAATTCGTGTGTTACAGGCCTAATGCACTTGCGAAACCTCTAATCTCTTTTTCTCCAGTTGTCCATGCACTGGCACATCCTCCGCTCTGGGATGGACATGCTCGACGGGTGTTTGAGAAGCGCGACACTTTCTCCACCAGTGGATTGTCCCTGGCGTCGTGGATCTGGCTGCCCGAGCCAGATTTGTTGACGACTGCGCCGCTCGGGAATGCCGCTTTCATAAAAACGTTTGCCACTCCCGCAGGAAAGACTGCTGCCTCGGCGGTTATTGCAATCACCGTGGACAACAACTACACCCTATGGGTTAACGGTCAGGCCATCGGGGAGACGGGCCCCGGCGGCGAGTATTCTTGGCAGACTGCCCAGGTCTTCGAAGCGCAGCTCAACGCCTCCGCGAACGTCTTCTCGGTGCTGGGGAACAACGTCCAGTTCCCCGATGATACCCCTGGCAGCGCGAATCCCGCTGGCCTCCTCGCTGCCATTCGGGTCCTGTACAGCGATGGCTCAAATGATACCATTCTCTCCGATAGCACCTGGCTTGTCTCCAGCACCGTCCCCTCAGACTTCCCGCTCCCCGCCGACGTCTCGAAATTCGTAGCCGCCCAAGTTGCCACCCAGTATGGAACGGGGCCTTGGGGGACGAGCGTCACGGCCGCCGCCCCCAATAACCTGACTCTTGCGGGAAGCGCATGGATCTGGAATACCTCCAATTCCGGCGCCAACGCGCCCGTGGGGACCATCGGATTCCGGAAGACGATCGTGACGCCTACCGACAAGACTGCCACCTCCGCGACCATCCTCGCCTCGGTCGACAACACCTTCCAGATGTACGTCAACGGGCAATACGTCGGCTCCCCGCCGCTCGACGACAACGCCCCGAACTCGCCCTCGAGCTGGGAGTACGCGCAGCGGATCAGCGTCAGCCTCACCCCGTCCTCTAATATCTTCACGGTGCTCGCTACGAACTTCCCGCCACAGGCGGGCAGCACCACCTCGGGCGCGGGCTTCATTGCCGCCATACAGGTCGACTACACGGACGGCACCAACGACGTGTTCGGGACGGATACGACGTGGCTCACGGGGCCCGTCACGTCCGCTTCCGCGTTCCTCGCGACGGCCGACTCTGCGCTGTCGCCGCCGATCGTGCAGGGGACGTACGGGATGGCGCCTTGGGGGAACATAGGGACGGTGGATGCCCTCAACGCCTTGAACATCCCGGGCAACAACGCCGCCATAGCCGCGGGTCCAACGAGCTCGGGCTCACCCACGTCCGGCCTGGCTGCGCCCACGACCATCCTGCCCAGTTTCGTCCCAAATTACTCCCCAACGCCAACGTCGGCTACTGATAAGAGCGCCGGAGCGAGGACCAATGGCCATACTGCCGCCGTTCTTTTATTCGTTTCTTTCGTGGTCTCCGTTGTGTTATGATGGACTCTAGCTACGTATCGCATTCCTTCAATGTATAAAATTTCTGCAATGAGGGTGTCTTTGTTCTAAAAGGAGACGGCTGCCTGATTGGCGGTCTTCGAAGCTATCTCTCACTCGACGCCCGCGGCTCTGCTGTTGACCGCCATCGATGTCCATGGACGCCCTCCGTTCCCGCCTGGAGGTCCTCGCCGCCAGGGCCGCCGGGGTGGAGAACCTCCCCAACGAAATCTTATCCGAGATATTCGTCTCTTGCCTCCCCCCCGATCCCCAGCCGAACCCCCTCGCCGCGCCCATGATATTCCTCAACATCTGCCACCGGTGGCGCGAGATCGCGCTGGCCCTCCCTGCCCTCTGGACGCGGATCCGGATCGGGTTCCCCCGTGCCCGCGAGTTCGAGCAGCTCCTCGATGTGTGGCTCACCCGCGCGCGCCTCCGCGCGACCTCCCTCTCGCTCCGTGGCCCCGGGGACGAGGCCGCCTCCCTCCTCTCCGCCGTGGCGCACCACGCCCCGCGCGTCAACACTCTCGCGCTCTGCTTCGGCAACGGGCGGCGCCTCCTGGACCTCGTAGGGCTGTTCTCGGCCCTGACGACGCTGACCATCTCGCAAGACGACATGGACCTGGACCCGCACGAGAACTTCGCGCGCACTCCCGGCGGGTGCATCGCGATGATGCGCGCCGCACCGGGGCTAGTGGAGTGCAACTTCGGGGGGTGTACTTCCGCGAGCAGAACCCCGTCCATCCGCCGGCGTCATCGATGCTCACCCATGCTTCCCTGCGCCGTCTGAACCTCGGCTGCGGGGGCCACGGGGGCAACACCGGAGCGCTTTTGGAATACCTCACCCTCCCCGCCCTCCAGACGCTTTTCATCGCGGACTTCGACGTGCGCCTGTTCTCGGACTTCATATCCCGCTCCGCGCCGCCGCTGGAGGCCCTCACGATGCACTCACCGTACGTCGGCTGGCCGGCAGAGGCCATGGAGGCCGACTTCCGCCGCCTCCCCGACCTCACGGATTTCGAGCTGTATTGCAAGGGTCACTTCGAAGGCGATGGGCTCGACTTCCTGGACACGCTCGCAGCCTCGCGCGATTTCCTCCCGAACCTCCGCAATATCACGATGCACCGCTGCTCCCCCGACCGCGCGGCGTACGAGAGCATCGTCACTGCGCTCACCGTGTGGCACAAGCAGATGCAGCTTTTTAATGGACACGACAGAGGACCGTATGGAGGGGATATCCCCGTCGACGCGGACATTGTCGCGGCTCTCAGGCCCCTTGCCGCTGCTGACGGGATGCACATCCGCATTGGCACGCGAGATGCCAATGTTATTTGAGGTAAATGACGTCCGACGTTCAGTTTAGATGACGTTTTGCTGGCCGGTTTTTCATCTAGTCTCGAGGCTGGAATTGGTTGTAGCTAGCACTGTCCTAGTCCCTCGTGCGAACTCATCTCAAGCGCGAAAGCCCGTGACTAATTTTCTTCCTGGTGTGAACATGATTAGCGCCTTTTCGTTTCATTGCTGGCTTGGGAGGCCTTTCTCCGCGACAACCTCGACCGCGAGGCACGAGCGGCTTGAGGTTGTCGTGATAAGCGGAGACGCGATATTATTGATCCCATCATTCACTGCCGACTGTCGCGTTCTTTCTTTCGCCCGTCCTCCACTTCTTCCAGCGCGTGGTAGAGTTGGCTCGCGCCTTTGGCGCATCTTGACTTTCCCCTGGGAACCCCTCCACACAGTTAGAGTCTCCTCGCGCTCGCGACTGAGCGGAAGAGCCGTGGCCGTTCGTAGGCTCTTCCCGCACACCCACGAAACTAAGACTCCACGGACTCGTTCGATTCATAGGCGCTCTTTCCATCCCTCACGTCGTACTCGAGTCTGCTAACTTATAGGAGATTAGGGATGACATGACGACCCACGTGGTAGTGCCTTTCTCTTTTGCACTCATTCCAGCTTTCAAAATTATCCCCGTATTGGCCGAGCGCCCATCCTGAAATAGCTGCATGTTGTCAAAAACAGAACACCGGAAAATCAGCACCGCCAATAATCTCAAGAGGCTGTGGTGCCCAAACCCTACTCCGACGCTACTCGTCAGCCGTCGAAGAAGTGGTCTTAGGTCTACCGCCCTTCTGTTCTTCTCTGTTCTTCCGTGAACTTTGTGATTGACGCCGACTCCACTGCCGTTTCGTCTAAGCGCTTTGCATAAAAGATCAATGTCGCGTCGACGTCGACGTCGTCGCCTTCACTTTGCTGCCACGACATAGCTTTCCATCCATCTAGTGGACCAACTCCTCTATACCTACTAGCCCAGACCTGATGGATTCCTCCACCGGCAATACCGGCAACCGCACCGCCGACCAGCGCTCTGTGTCTGACACCACTGCGATGGCGAATGGTCAACCCAAATCCAGTCCGTATACGACCCCTCCGGCCCCCCAGTCGGAGACGCGTACTTCTTCGCCGTCGAAGCCTTTCCACCCTGCAGATGGTTCTCCCTGGACTGCCCCCTCCTGGACACCTAGCAGCGTCCCGTGGGGATATGGTTTCCCAGGAATTCATGGCTCCCCGTGGAACCAATCTCCACCCGTATCGGAAACGCCATTTGTGGCAGTGAATCCTTGGTCCTCCCCTGGCCCGTTGGGCCGAGCGGCGCGTCCCACATCGCGACCGCAATCCTCTCCTTCGACTCCGCAGGGGAGCTTGATGCTGAATAATATGGGGACATCTTCAAATGTGTCACCTTATGCCCATCAAACGCCCCCTACTCCTTCGATTCCCTCTCGGCTTCTCTTTGGATCGCAGGCCACGGGCTCGGCACCTGTTATTTGGGGGCCAGCGATCCCGGGAGGTGCGTCCCCAAACCCAAATTGGATGCACGCTTCCGGGCCTGAAGATCAGGCGCCTGCCGGGCTTCCGGGAGGGTTTCTGCCATTTTCACAGCAACCAGCACTGTGGCTGCCTACTGTACCGTCGAATATGCCCATGCCGGGCATCCCGACGGATCCACGAATCCCCGCGCCACCTCACCGCACCGTACGATTCAACATGGAAACGCAAGCTATCTCCCCGGTATTGTCCACACAACCTACCGAATCATCTGTGGTGGGTCAATTGGATGGGCTTCCGCCACCTGTCTCGGCGCCGAGCTCGACCAAAGACTCATATTTCTATGCCGCCCTCAGGACTGTTGGACTGGTCGTATTTTCCTCCATTTTTGAATCTTTCCCGCGACAGCTGTATTTGCATTTTCTTCTGCGCATCCCATCCCTTTACTTCTCGCGTGTTACCCGTATATTTGAGGACGCACAGCTCAGCTTACCCGATATCAAACGCATGGCACGGACCACGGCCGCTGAGTGGAATTCTGGAGACGGCACTAAAGTGGCACCTCTCTTCCTAGCATACCAAGATCAAACGGCATTACCGCAAAGTTTGCTGAATTTTCGCTCGTCCTGGGAGGGGTTCATAGACTCGTTGATGCGGGAGTGGAAAACACTCAATATCATATCCGTCTTGCTATTATCGCTAGTCCTTTTTTGCCCGACTTTTCCTGTTTTTAATACCATTCGTGCAGGGCCATTCTCACCATGCTCCAGATCGATGCGGCAGCGCATCCGATAACGCGCACATCCGCCCTGTTCTCGCTGGTATGCGCTATCATGAGCCTCTTGTATGGGTGTATCTATATAATCCGGTTCGGGACCATGCGCAAGATGCACAAGGCCAGCAGTTTTGCAAATGTAGGTCTACTATGTACCGTGCGACGGGGCCTCACCTTTTTTCAGGAAGCTCAGAAAACCACAACAAGCATTTGGTGGAACATCTGGGTACTTCTTGCTATGGTGGGTTATAACCTATAATAACCTTAGATAATTCTGACAGCGCGTTCAGCCGGCGATTTGGTTATCCTGGTAAGGGTTCGGGGTCATATATGATGGTTACACGTTCCTAAAGACGTCCGTAGGTCAATCATAACGTTCCTGACGTGTATTATGTCCTTCATCTGGCTTAGTGGGTCTGTTCAAGACTCGATTAGCCCATTGGTTTCCACTCGAGATGCTCTCGGTCCACGCATTGGACTCACTTGCGTCTTTTCGCTGGGCTTGATATACTTTATCCTGATTGTGAAAACGTTCCATCGATACGGTAAACCCTTGGATGAAGAATGGATGCGGACGGTGGACGAGTGGACGAAGGAGGACGCACATTCGATCTCCCAAAAAAGCGAACCGTTCATTACGCCCTCACCTGCACCCGGATGGGGTTCGATGGGGCCATCTCCTCCTCAAACACAGTGGACGGGGACGTCTCCCGGAACGTGGAGGGTCCCTGGAGGCCCATGGATCCCTCCAACGGTTCCCTCTCAGCACGAAACATGGATAAGCCCACATTCTACCGGCGAGCCATGGAACCCACCTCCGCCGAAAGTGCCGTTGAGCGGTTCTTCCGCCCTTAATTCATCTTCCGACTCATCGTCTTCCTCGGACTCGACCCCGCTTCCTGGCACACCACATACGCTGAACACGAAGTTCCGCCCATATACTGATCCATTCGTCCCTCCTAGTCCTACTCATGCGGCGCACTCGTTACCTCACGATGGCGGAACACCGATGGCACAACGAATTGAAATCGGTCAGGGTCGACTGCTAGAAGGAGCGATTTCACAATGTGTGCATGCAACTCTTGTCTCTCGTCTCCGGCTCTGACATCAACTCTAGATGGACCGGTACTTGCGCCGTTCTATATTCGCGCCACTGGGGTTTCTTTATACCTGAACCCACTGCTACAGCCTTCTGGGGACCCTTACCTAGAGTGGGATATGCTCTTCCCGTCAAACAAATGTTGGCGCTCGGATGAGCCTCCCAACCTGTCGTGGTCGAATGGTCGCCGGGAGCCTGCAACCTTCCCACGGGTTACTCACATTCGTCTCATCTCAGAGATGTTCCCGTGGGAGCTCAATATTTCCGCTCGAAACCCCAATATCGGTGTAACTTGCGGCGAAATTATCGAGGGAATTGACCGAGAAATGCACAACTTCGTCGGGGAGGCCGAATACGATGCGTTCCCCGACGACCAGAAGGATGTGATCAACGATGCCTACTCGCGCAACCGCTCCCGGGAAGACGGTGTCCCGGATGGCTTGTCGGCACCGGGGATACGCTGGCTGGATTGGCTCCGGGATCGCACAATGTTTGGTGGGCTACGGGAAAATAAGCCTCTCGTGGCTCGCGTCTGCGGGGATGTATTGCCCTGCACCTTTGAGCTGGTCCGCAGTCAATCCGATGCCCATGGAATTGTCGGTCCTTCAAGCGAGAAAACCGTGAACGTGGATGGTCTCGAAGATGGATTGGGTAATATTCAGGGTGATACAAAATTCTCAACGGATGAACTAGATGCGGGGGATAGGACTGAGATAGATCCCAAGGCGAATCCGGAGCGGTTACAGGATCATGCCCCATGCGAAAATGATGGAAATGGCCAGTCCATATCGGACGCAGAAAGACCGGAGTATACATCAGAAGGATAGCTATATATTTTGGCTATAGTCACGGTTGAGTCACGGTCAAAATCATGGATGAATATGCGAGGCGCCCGTACTACTTTCATCGTCGTCCGGAATCGTAGGTATAATTGCTGAAAAGAAAATCGGATTCGAGGAACTGTCCTTGAGCAGGCTCGCCTTGACGATTCCAAGTTTAAGCCTCCGTCCGGATCGCGGGCCGAGACGCCGTTGCCAAGCAGCTGCAAACTCATCATGCGCTTCATCGAGTTTACCCTTAGCAACGCGCGATCTGTGTGACCGTTAAAAAGTCTCGGACTAGGAACTAAGCAAGAACTAAGCCTGTACCGACTGGAAAACTGAGGATACCAGGGTCGCGATTATAATCTAGTGGAAAGTTTTGTGCAGTGAGTAGCTAGCGCGACTCCAGATTGACATTTGGGACCTCAGGTTTTTCTCGCTCACAGAATGCCCAGATGGTTCCGTAGGATCGACAGGCGTGCAGCAGCACGCACTTAGCACGGACAAGTGGCGCCTTTCCCGACGCCTGGGCGGCCTGATACGTGCAGATGACGCATGCGCACTCTGCGCAACCGCTTCGTTTGGGACGATATTTGTCCCATCATTTTTTCGGACGAAGACATCCATTGCTCTAAGGGACGTCAAGGGAATGGTCGTTTGGGGATCTGCGAACGCAGGTGATGGTGGAGCGATGTTTGGGGAGGGGAAACCACATGAGGGAAATGGCCCGACTGCATCCCAAGACGAGTAGAATCCAAGGCGGACCGTCCGGCTGCTCGGAAAGAAGCTGAAGATTGGACTTTAACGACCTCAGGAGTCACTAAGCACAGCAGCCTACCGCGCTTGTTCAGCGTTCACGCCACGCTCGCGCTCAGGAATCCTGCAACTCCTGACGTGCCCCCTCCTCCGCCTTCTCCTCACCACCCCGGTCCGTCTTAGACCCGGCCCATTGCGTATACAACGCCCCAAAAGCCGTGTACGCCGTGACCGCGCATCCGCCGACGACCATCGCACTCCCGCCACGGAGCATCACACCAAGGAACAGCCCCGCGTTCTCCTGGACCGTCGGCCGCAGTCCCCCGGGCTGCTGAAGCACCACGAACGCGAGGAACGCGCCGGACTTGAGCGGCGACAGCGTGCGTTTGAGGAGCCCCCCTGCGCGGATGTTCTGCGCCAGGGTGCCACTGGCCGGGGCTCCCTCACGCACCACCGGAGCGCCGCGGCCGCCGAGCCACGCGACGAGGTCCGCGCCGAGGATGTACACCTCGATAGCGATGGAGATGACGCTGAGCGCAGCGCACCCGTCGGCCGCTGCGCGTCCGGCCTTCCAGAGCGTGGCGCTGGATGCGAATGGGCTGGGCGACGCCACGGGCGTGTGGGGGTCGAGGGCCGTGAAGGTGGCGAGGGAGAGCATGGCGAGGTCTGTCCATTGGACGAGCGTGCTGAGGATGCTTTGGGCCATGGCGGGAAGTGTGAAGGAGTGATGGGCGCGCGTGTGGCCTACGTGTCGCGATCCAGTCCCCATCGGGCTACGTGTCAGGCTTCAGCGGCCATCATCATTCGCGCCTGCCAAGCTTTAGCCCCGTCTTTTGACCTAGCGTTTGGGGTCCGGTACGTCCGCTATGGAGGCGGGTTCGGGTTCACGGTGCTGATCTCTCTTGGCAGGACCTTGAAGATCTTAAAATCGCCAACGACGTCGAGGTGCTGGGGGGAGGTCCGAGATTCGTGGCCTCCAAGACACCTGCGGAAGAGGGTATATTCGCGGGGATGACTGCAAGATGCTTGCTGGCACTGTACCCAGGACGCCTTCTTACGTTCGAGTGAGGGTGGGAAGAAGAGGATGGGGTATCGTATGGTCCAGGGGGGACGGCGGGTTTTGACGACGCGATCTTCCCTCGTTCCCATCCCACTGCGCACAAACAGCATTCGCGCCTGCGACGCTGACCGGCTTGGGGTGCGGGTTCACCATGATCTGGCTGAACAGGATCCTGGGAGAGGGACGCGCAAAACGGCTGCAGGACACGTCGCCTCGGTAGACGCGGAGGAGTCGTGACCTCAAAGCCGCCTTTGGCGCGATCATACACTGAGTCATGGACTGGAAGGTACGCAAACAGCGCTGATATGGGATATCAGAAAGCCATCTTTCTTTGACCGGGCGCCCGAGGACCAAGCGGAACTGGATCTTATGGTGCGGGATAAAATATCTCAATGCCGAATCGGCGGATGTAATGGCATCTGGTCCCTCAGAGACGCGGTCCTGCGGGGGCGACTGAGTCATTGGGGTCCTGAACATTACGCTTTAGAAATTCCCGGTACGATACCTAATTCTTTCACTTTGGTTGTACTTACCTACATCCTTGCGTCTTCTAGATTCCATCTAGGTTATATGATCTGCCCAAACAATCATAGGAGACCTTAAACCCATCTACGAACGACTTGATCGGTCTTTGGGACCGAAGGCCTTTCTAAATACGAATCAATGCAGATTTTAGTTGATATCATGGTCCCGTTCACGGGGAAAGAAACTCTGAGCTAGTAAAAGATTTTCTACTTTGGTTTTACTTACCCGGGAGCGACTGACCGAAAGTCCCTTGCTGATGGCTGAGTAGTCGTAGATCAATTGCAAGAGCGTTACCAAGGCTAATAATAATACATTTTCTGCCCGTCCCAAATACGGATTCGACGTAATTGTCAGGTAGTGCGCTGGTGTACATTTAACGGGTGAGGTAGGTAGCATGGCTGGTGTAATCTTTTCCAACGTTGAGTTGCCCCAATAAGGATATTCGTTCGTATTGTGCAACAGTTTTAGTCTCTCGTAGACAGACGCTACTTACCATGAAATTTAACACGCTCATGGCCCGGAAACATGTTTATACTCAATCCTCGGAGTAACTCACCCAAGTGGATTCACCTTATGAGGATCAAGAACTTCAACTGAATGCTGGATCGCATTCAAGTTTTGCAGGATGGTCCAAAGAAACGGTGAATTTGGAGGGATTCCAAGTCCTTCTCCTGACATAGGTTTTGCAATGCAATGAACCACCCGTGCAGATCATGAAAAGGGAACGGACGCAACAAGGATCCCTATTGACCCAGCGTAAGGTTGAAACAGACACAAGACACAATAAAGGCTGGTGAGCATCTCCCTCAATGCCCAGGTGCTATGGAGCCACCATAGGACGTGCACCATGACCCAAATCACTGTATATGGAAGTAGCTGCAGACTCAGCCTGCAGAAGGGTTCAGATGGACTTATTTAGGATCAATACATGCCTCGACACAAAGGATAAGCTACTTTTGGTAATGATTCGATGCACGTGGAATAAGCGGGAACAGAGAGAACGCGTCGAAATGCGAAAGACGCGTCGCGCTAAAGAATCACGTGTGAATTCAACGCCAACTCCGACTCGGAGTCGGAGTCGGGATGACCCGGGCAAAAAAAAGAGGACACGTGACTCACGTCAGCAAGATTTGTCGCCTTCGGAAGACTTGCCTTTCCAACCGTAACTTGACCGCAACCACCATCTTCAAACCGAGAGATGGCGTCAAAGGGTGTACGAAGCGGTGCCCTTGACGAGAAATGTTTCACAGCTGGGGCGCGAGTATAAGAGCCACCACTTCTCTCGCAACAAATCAAACAAATCAAACAAATCAATGTCTCAGCCTCCTTCTGTTCTCATCGCCGGTGCAGGCCCAGCTGGTTTGATTCTCGCAATCACTCTACTGAAGAGCGGCGTCCCCGTACGCATCATCAACAAAGAATCCACCCACCGGATCGGTTCCCGCGGCGCTGGAGTGCAGGTTGGTCGTTTTTCAACTTGGCCTCCGTCAGAAGAATAACCAGTTTCCATCCAGGCTCGCACGCTGGAACTCTACGACATGTTGGGTTTCCTACCCGAATTCATCAAGGCGTCGGACACTGCACTCCCGATGCGGCGCATGTACGCGCTTCCCGGGGGGAGCGAGGTCGTCAAGGTGCTCCCCATCGCCGAGTACGTCGAGCCCACGCCCGCAGCGCCGCATGTGAGCGTTCGTTTCCTCTCTTTTGTCTCCCGGTACTCAACGTGCTGTAGCCGAACCCGGTGTCTATCAGCCAGGAGGTGCACGAGGAGATCTTACGTCGGTATCTCACAGAGCTCGGCGGTGAGGTGGAGCTGGGGACTGAGCTGCGCACCTTCAAGCAGTTCCCGGATCATGTTTGGGTTCACATTGTCAAGACAGATAGTGCTGGCGTAGAGAGCACGGAAATTACCAAGGTTGACTGGCTGGTGGGCACGGATGGCGTGCACAGCGTGGTGCGCAAGCAGCTTGGGCTCACCTTCCTCGGAGAGACGAAGGAGGAGCAGCATGTCCTCGTCGGGGACATCGTCGTTGAGGAGGGCCTTGATCGCGATGTAAGTTCCGCTTAAATCGTCATTCAGCGCACTCATTCGCCTAGTTCTGGCACTACTGGATGCCGCCGTCATCCATGTGCGTACGCTTTTGTATTCCATCTTCGTAGGCTGACCATCTCGTAGGATGGTGCTTCGCCCTGGTACCAAGGAAGCAAACGGCTTCCGTATCGCCTACACCGGCGGCCCAGAGCACTGGAAGGAAACTGTGCCGACTCGTGATGAGTTTGTCGAGGAGTTCTACAGAGTCATTGGACGGCGCGACATCAAGTTCGGCGCGATGCCCTGGGTATCCAGCTTCAAGTAAGTACCCTCATCGTTCTCAATCTTGTTTATCACGGATTAACGCGCGACTTTCCAGGCCAAGCATGCGTATGGTCGACAAGTTCGGCGTCGGGCGCGTCTTCGTTGCAGGCGGTCAGTTTCCGCTGATCGAAATGTTGTTTCCTATCTCACCCACCCCTTCTCAGATGCTGCGCACTGTCACAGCCCGACAGGCGGACAGGGCCTCAACTCGAGTGTGCAGGACGCCGTCAACCTCGGCTGGAAGCTCGCCCTCGTGGCCACCGGGCGTGCACCCGCCACGCTCCTCGACAGCTACTCCGAGGAGCGCCTCCCCGTCATCGCGGAGATGCTCAAGCTCACCACCGCGCTGCACGAGAAGACCGTCGCGGCGGTCGCCGGGGGCGGGGCCGGGGCGCAGGACAACGGCGCGTTCGCGCGCGGGGGGGCGCTAAGCATGCTCGGCGTGAACGCGCGCGGGAGCGGGATCGTGCTCGCGGAGGCGGGGTCGGCTGCGGGTGCGGGCGGGGCGTACGCGGAGGCGGCGGGCGTGCGTGCGGGGTACCGCGCGCCCGACGCGTCGGGGCTCGGGGGCGCCGCCGCGCGCCTGTTCGAGCTATTCGGGCCCGCAGCGCACACGGTGCTCGTCTTTGGCGGGGACGACGACGCGCGGTTTACGGTCGCGAGCGCGGTGAGCCGCTGGCCGCGCGGTGCCGTGCGCGGGGTGCGGGTGCTCGCGGCGGGGCAGAGCGCGGAGGGACGGCTTGGGGGGGTGGTGGAGGATCGGGAGGGGCACGCGTACGCTGCTTATGCCGGTGGGGCCCCGGAGGGGGAGATCAGGGTTGTGATTGTTCGGCCGGATGGTATCGTCGGGGCTGTGGGCTCGGCGGAGGTGGTCGACCGGTACCGGAAGCTCATTTTTGGCTGACTGGTCTGCCGTATATTCCTCTCCTGCTGAAACTTGGCTGAAATTATAATTTTTGACGAATCTTGATTGAGCGCTCCCAGTCTTGACGCCCAGTGAGAATCCCGTGTGGGCAGCTATGCTCAAAACTGGGCAAATGTTAGTCTCTGGTAGACAGACGCTTCATAGGTGGAACAAGATGGCATTTGAAGATGGTACTATCTAGTACTCAAGTTCCGTCGCCGCATAAGCAGATCATCCGAAAATACGACCCAGTCGTTCTCTTTATCTGACATACAACTGTTGAGGGCGGCGGGCCACATTCTTTCAACCCCGCCTGACAGACGCTTCGTACAATCTAGCTCGTACCTCGCTGTATAGGCAATGTGGTCTATATGGTTGAATATGCTGTAAATATGTTGAAAGGGCCTCGCGCACACAGTATCATCATTATTGGACGAACGAGACGCAGCAAAAACCTTCCCCAAACCGGCCCAGTCCGACGGCTGGATACACGAGTTTGTGCCGTGCGACGCGTCGAGCCTCATGGCCAATGTGCGCGCGACCTGCGAGGGACTCAGTGCCTAGAGCCCATCTGGTTTAGTCTCCCTAGTCAGACCAATAAACTAGAGTTTTTTTTTTTTTTTTGAGAGGCGACGGAAAAAAAACTTGTTATTGGTCTGATTTTACTCGCGCATCAATACCCGTAGGTCCCGACTACCGAATAAGGCAAGACCCAAAAAGGCAATTAGTTAGCCGCGTCATATCCTTCGCGTCGCTGCGACGCATCCTACGCCACATCCGCGGGTACAACATGGCTGACGACCCCAAGGCGGTTCGATGGACAGACAACAGGACCCCTGGAGCCCCTAGGAAGCCGCGCAGGCGGACTAATGAGGCCACAGCAGCTATCCTTAGCACTCTCTCACCCGCCGACACATCCGTACCCGCAGACCCCGCAGCTGCCGCAGACGTGATCGATCCTAGTGTATTCTATCAAAAGGTCTCCTTTGGGACAATTCGGACGCCCACAGCATTCGGTCATCGCTCACCCAAGAAGCGGAAGCACGTCGATGAAAATACACCCCCTTTCGGCTTTGATTCCCCCACCCTCGCTTCCACCCCGGCCAGCAAGCGCGCAAAAATTTGTCAATGCACCTGCTCAGGCTGTGTCTTCAGCCCTGACCGTCAACGTGCTCCTCGCCGCACAGATGCTCAAAAACTCGATTTAATTCTGGCTGCAATCAAAGACCAAAACTGGACCATTGGATGCTTCCTCTACAACACCTTTAGAACCAAAGATCTCCATGGGAACGATGTGAAGCGCTCCCCTGTTCACTCCCAGACGGTTTCCGCTTTTTTGGACGGCCGCGGCAAACGGACCGTTGCTAGCATCATCGAGCAGTGGATGAAGGATCCATACGGTCGAATCCCCGACAATTCCGCCTCTCGGAACCTCATGTTCTCCACCACTGTACCATATACCGACATAGGGCCTGTCCGCGCCGCCCTCACCACGTTTTCTACCGCAATTATTGCCAAAAAAGTTGCACAAGAAGCGGAAAATGCGGTCAAGCTGACCAGTGGGCTTCACGTGTCTGTCGGTCGCAGAAACCCCGAATCCAGGATTCATTGGACTCAATTTGGGGCCAACACCATTCCCCGTGTTGAATCTATCATTGAGAAGGAGCAGCGTGTATCTGTCCACCTGTTCGAGAAGATTGCGATGCGCAAACCTCGGACACGTAATGGTGAAGTTTTGGGACGCAAAACACGCCCCGTTAAAGGGGTACGTCGTTTTCTAACTCATGTGCAGCCTCTATAAAGCTGAGGGTACTGTATAGGTCATTACTCATGCGATCTCGGCTCTCAATTTCTGCCGCACCGATCAAGCCAATCTTCTCCCGCTTACGACCGGTATTCTCTACTTCGGTTCCTCTGCTCCTGTTGAGCTCATGAACTATAATGCCCGTATCGGAAACATGCCCGCTGTCTCCACTGTTCGTCGGGCTCTCGTCGGGTTGTCCGATCAAGAAGCCATTGACACCGCCGCACACGGGAAGGATCCCACGACAGCGGGCTTCATGTTCGTTGACAATACCCAGAATATGACGACGCAACGTGACAAGCGTATTGGACGTGAATCCGTGATGAACGTGGGCATGTCGGGCCTCTGGATGGAGGCCCCGGACATTGACGTCGATGTATTTGATCTGGCAGTGAAGCGGGAGTGGATACAGAAAAATCTGCGGAAGCTGGTCACCGTTGATCAGCTCCTGAACTTTCTCGATGCAGGAGATGCAGATTTCACGGGTGCACTCATGTTCATGGAAGCACTAACACGCTGCGTCCCCGAGATGAAGCCCCAGAATTCTGAGGTCCATGCACGTCTACGTGCAACGGCGACGCATGTTGTCCCGGCGGGGCAAACCGTGGTCCATCCTTTGGCTTCGAGTGGAAAGAAGCAGACAATTCCGACGGAGCTGAAGGATGTGATGCTCGATTTTTTGCAGCAGGTTGGCCAGACTCCGGAGGATTATCTAAAACGGAAACTCCCTGTCGGCGGCAATGGACTCACCTACGCGATGCTCCAACAACTGCAGGTTTACCTCCAATTCCACAACGACCCGTTCCAATCGTTCGAAATTCTGGAACCCCAGCTGCAGCTCTGGCACACAAAGTGGACAGACTTGATTCGCATCTATCAGACGCACTGGGGAAGGGTGTCGGGCAGGAGCACAAATCCATCCTCCCTCGGATTCAGTGCTTCAAAAATTGGTCGAGCGCCACCGTCAGATATGAAGAAGGTCGAGTTTTATCCCGGTGCACAGCTCCTTTATCTTGTCCTGGATGCAAGATTATTAGACATATGGTCGTACGTGGCCCCTGCCTTTCTACATTTTATAATTTCTAATGCTTATTAGCCTCGCCTTTAAGACTGAGGATATCTTTGAATATTTCAAGGGTCTCAAGGCCGCCGACAAGTTGCCTGTATTTGATGATTTATTCATCACAGCGCAGAAATTATACCGCGCATACGGGACAGCACGAGGTCGTGATCGTGCCATGTTCGACACGAGCACATCCAGTGAGTGGGCAAAGACAGTCCCTACCGGCTCTGTCTGGGTTCCGGCAGAAATCGAGAAGTCTAGTCTCGATAAAAACCCACGGAAATCGAGAAAGCCAGCCAAAGCAACGACGAGGAAAAAGAAGGAAAAGCCCGATCCAAAACCGTGCCAGGGTGATCATGTCCTCGGACAAAGTATTGATTTCATTCGCGACGCATTAAATTCCCGCAAATTGGCAACCGCAGTTGCAAGCGGGGATCTTAGTCGGATTTATGAATGTCTCAAGGTTCGTTTCAAATTTTATTGAAGGTTGAGACTGATTCTTTTTGAGTTAGTATATTCTCTTCACATTTGCTGGCTCTACGCATACAAACTACATCAGCTACGTGCTCGAGACGGTTATAAACCTGGAGCTCGAGGGCCTCAAATTGGCCCTCTTGCGCGGCCTTGTATGGAGCTTGACGGGCAATGTCGGCCAATGCGAGGAGGGGGATTTCATCGTTGAATTTTTTAACCGCCTCCTCGAGGATATTGTTGAGCACAAGAGTGCTCAATTCGACGACAAGTTCATCCGGGATGTAATTTCTCGCAACCTGCGCAACATTGCTCTCCTCAAGCTGGCTTGGCGTACCGGTGTGGGAATGGAGAAGAAAACACACAAGCATTCGGATCCTCACACAAAGCCCGAAATGCGCATTCTCCTCAAGGTTTATAGGGAGACAGAGCTTCACCAGCGTCGTCTGGGCCGTCAAATCGACGACCGCGACACTGATGATTTTGCGCGGGGTGTAAAAAAGCTTCGGGAGGGTGCACTTGAAGCTTTTAAAGCAAAAACTCTGTTCAACCGGCAAGTCGTTCGAACTGACGAGACTCCTGCAGAGACAGCCGCCGAGGCAGTGGAGACTCATACTGAAGACACTCATTCTGGTTCTGAATCGGAGGAATCGGAAAAATCGAGCTTGTCTAGCTCGAATTCTTCAGATTCTTCAGATTCAGATGACGAGGTTGACGAGCCAGGTCCACAGTTTCATGCGACGAGGGGATCAACATCGTTCATTGACGGCGAACTTGTCTTCAACGAGCGGGACATGATGGCAGGCCCAAGTCTAGATGACGATGAGGCTGAAGATTCGGACGCTAATGCGAGAGACAGTGATGAAGAATATGGCGGTGGGGACTCAGATGAGGCGGCAGATTAATTAATAGTTAGACAAGTAACAGACTACAACTATTTCTTTCGCATACCCTGAAAGGTCTCCCTCAATTCTACAATCACCTCCCAAAGCCGAGCGTTCCATCCGGCCATACCCGCAAGTTGGTCAATGAATGGAATCAAGTCAGCAAAGACCCTGATTTTAGCGAAGCGGTCCAAAATTTGCTTGATTGTAGTGTCGGGAAGGAACTCCGCAAGCGGGGTTAATCCGAATGTATAGTCGGACGCAGACGACCAGATTGAGAAGCGGAATTCCTCGAGGCGTGAGGTCCCTACTACTTTCATAGCCTTGGTCAAGCGCTGGTTTGCTGGGATATCTGATGCCGCTTTTTTTTTCGATGGTCGCTGATAGAGATCTGCAGAAGCCTCGGGCATGCAGCCGCTGCAACGACAGTGGGCGGGACGAGGATGGGGTGGGGATGCTGTGAACGTAACGCACTCGCACGGCGTGTCGTGTTCGGGATCGCAGAACTGGCGGTCCTGCTCTGCGGGCTTGCAAGGTGCCGTCAACACCTCAGCAACCGAGCGCGACATCCGTGGCGTAGACTTCTTGGAAAGCGCCGCTTTCTGCGCCTGGACCTCGTTCTCTGCATCCGTCTGCTCTACGATTTTGGCTGCAAGTGCCATGCGATTGTCGGAGATATAGAAGAAGGCACGAGGATCCTTCACCGTGGGGCGTGCTCGGCCAGGCTTTTGGACATACATCTCGACGCTCTCCGGCTCCCCGATCTGTATCACCGTTTTGATAACGTTGAGATCGTTGCCTTGGGCGAGGCCGTTAGTCGCGATGATGATCTGACATCTCGGATCGTGAAGCATGTCTTCCAAAGTCTGGCGCTTGTCGTCCGGCCAATTAAGTCCGGTGTGCATGCGAATGCGGAAGTCGCGGTCGGAGTCGGCAGGTCGGAGGGAATTTAAATAGCATTTGAGACGAAAGACGCCGGAGATGGTGGCGATGAAAATGATTGTCTTGTCTGTATTGTCGAGCACCCACGCAATTTCAGGGAACCGGCGCCCATCTATGCCGGAATGGAGCTTGCGGAATATGATCTGGATGTCGTGGCGAGCATTTGAACGTTGCAGGAGGTAAAATTCCCCTCAGTTAACACCCAGCAGGGCGAATATTGCGTCCTGCACTTTGGGATCACCGAGGAGCGTCGCCGTGAGCCCTAGGATTGGAACTCCGGGACGGAGACGTGCCCGCATGAATCCAATCTGTTTAAAAGACTTCCGGAATGAAAGACCCCAATTGACGAGCAGATGGATCTCGTCGACACCCAATGCGCAGACACGGTCATAGAATGGCTCGTGCTCGAGGAGGTCCCGAAAGCCCTTGGATATGAGCTGCTCTGGCCCGAGGATCAGCATCGAGATCCCGGCCTGCGCTCGGATCCACAAATTCTGCCCTTTCAAGCGGGCTGCGGCAACGGTATCCAAATTAATGGTGAGGGCACTGATCCCGAGTTTCGTCATATTCTCCTCCTACAAAGGCAATGAGACGGACAGAATAGGATGCCGAATTGAACCCAAATACCATTTGCTGCTCAATGGAGTTTGTTGGACACACGACGACGATTGTCGGGTCATTGGGGAACTTGACGGCCGGACAGAGTGATGGGTTCTTCGAGATGGCTATCATGACGAGGATGGTGAGGAAAAGGAACCCAGTCTTGCCCGATCCAGTTGGGGTAACTGCGACAAGGTCCACACCATCGAGAACCTTGCAGATACCGTCCATTTGGTAGCTGTGTGGCTCGAAGTGGGGCAGAGCATCCAGCAAGATTTGGCGGACAAGACAGAACCCATCAGGGCTATGGAACTTGAAGGCAAAAGTTGCAGGAAGTATCAGGAAAAAGAACAGAGCAAGAGCGAAGCATCCGCGCGCCATAGTCGCGCGAAAAGGAGACGTGTTTTTTAAAGTATGGTCGTGCTTGACAGTCACATGTCTACGGTAACTGCCGAATCGGGACCTACGGCTATTGATGCGCGACTAAATCTAGACTACATCTGGTTTGCATCTGGTGATGAGAGACGCGATCAGAGGGGCGCGGTAACAAATAGACTGCAACAGCTTTGCCCTTTGTCTTAGTAAAACAGTCTTTTGACCACATCCTCGTTGCCGTCGAATGGCGTCTGTCGCAGTAACCACCCTCCTCGAGGAACTCTCATTGACCATAGCCCGCCAGCGAGAAGTTCTCAGACAGCTCGAAACCCAAAAGAGCACGGTACAAAGTAATCTCAATGCCATCCTCGACCCGATGTCGCGACTGCCGTTGGAAATCTCATCCGATATCATGCTGAGCTGCCTTCCCACCATTCTTCATCCCGATCCCCATGTCGCCCCGATGATATTTCTCGGCATATGTCACTCGTGGAGCAATATCGCAGTCTCCACTCCAGCGCTGTGGTCCGACATTCGGATCAACAGCGACTCTACAATAAGCCAAGATCATCTAAATTTGATACACTGCTGGGTCGCCCGTGCGCGCACTCGACCGCTCTCTCTTTCCCTGCATGGAATATCCACTCCTGGCCTCTGTGCCTTGGCGGCCGGATACGGTCATCAGCTGCAGAAACTCGATCTCTACTTCCCGTCTGGAGAAGAACTGCGAAATGTAACGGGGAGCTCTTTTCCTACCCTGGATACGTTGACGATCGGTCAAGGGTACCGCGAAGACAGCGACGACGACGACGACACCTTTTACTCGCCCCATGCTATTGAATGCATCGAGATGCTATCCACCGCTCCACTTCTAGTCGAGTTCGTGCTCGACGGCATCTATTTTAACCAACAAGTCCAGGAGGGCCCCAGGTCTTTATTGACCCATTCTAACCTCAGACGTTTGCGGCTAGGTGGATATCCGAGCTGGGGTATCAGGGCTAGTGGCGCTTACATTTTGCCGTATCTTACACTTCCATCACTGGAACGGCTCTGGATATCGGACTGCAACATCAGTTTCGACGATCTCTTTGTCTTTTTGAGCCGGTCCTCGGCACCATTACAATCCTTGGCTATATCGTTCCCATATTACTTCGACACAACCATCCCACCCACGACTATAGAAAGGTTCCTCCCGCTCATTCCCTCGGTGAACGACCTAGACATGTCGTTCAACGGGGGGGTATCCCGTGATTTTGTTCTCTCCTTGGCAGTTGCCGCCGTTGGCTCCCGGGCCGTTCCCAACCTCACCAACCTGACGATTCGTGGATCTCATGTCGAGTGTTCCCATTACGACCTACTCCTTGGCGCACTCTCTACCGGGCACGCCTCTAGGTCCCTGTTACAGTCATTCAAGCTCGTGTGGTATGGGGATTTTGCGAGAGATAGGGACAGCGAGCCCGGCCCCGACATAATCGCAGGGATGCAAAAACTTGTCGCAGACGGGATGAAAATTTATATCGGCCCGCATACAAGGAACCTCATCTGAGGTCAATGATATTCAGCCTCTCTCCTTCTACCGATATTAATTTGTTTATCTGAAGGTCTTCACACTGTCTCTCCAGTATGTGATTGTTGGCTGGCGCGGTTCTGTTTACTTCAGTCCCTCTGATCTCATTACTATTATTTCTTTTTATGTATGTACTCGCCCTCAACTTCTCTTGTTCACTTTCCCTCTGCCTTAAATGCATCTCTACTTTTATTCCGAAGTTCTTATGCTTTGGGCCCCCTCCTTGGCCTGCGTTTCAGTTTCCTCTGCTTCCCTTGTGCTTCATGCTGTCCGCTTTTCCAGGTGGTTGTAATTCCCAGAATATCGATTTGGTTCTTCCACGCGCCTGTGGTTTATTTTTGATGATGGGCATTTTCAAGGGGTGGAAGGCCACTGTCACAACGACATCCTTGCAATTTTGGCGTGGCGTTGAGTCGTCCGGATTTGGACGTTGATATTTGGCCCTGTTATCTAATCACGTCTCTTCTTTCCACGGCGCTCTCATTGCTGCCACATGGCTTTTGGCCTTGCGGCCGACGCCGTCCTCATACGCATCGAGGAGATCTCATCCGCTATAGCCCTCTGAAAAGAGATCCTCAGGGACCTCGAAATCCAGAAGAGCGCTGCGCATGGAGAGCTCAATGCCATCCTCGACCCGATGTCGCGTCTACCATTGGAGATCTCATCTCGCACAATGCCTTCCCGCACGTCCAAGAATGCATCCTGTCCGGGCACCCACAATATTCTTAGGTGTATGCCATGCATGGAGAAATATTGCCCTGTCCGCACCTTCTCTTTGGGCCACTATCAGCGACGAGGATATCCCGACAGTCAATTTCTTCAAGTCCTTGGAAATCTGGCTCAATCGAACGCGGGGCCTGCCGCTCTCGCTCGCCCTGCGTAGATCCTTGTATCTACAGGCGTCCCTGCCGCCGTCCGGGCTCTCGTGGAACGACACGCACTGCGGGTGCGGAATTTGGAATTGTCCCTCCTATCGGCGGAAGACCTCGAGCAGATAACATTTCCATTCACCTCCCTGCACTCATTGGCAGATGAAAATACGACAAATACAAATACCGAGTATTTCTCTCGGAACGCTCGTGAATGCGTCGAGCGGTTGCGCGGTGCTCCAAACCTTGTGGAGTGTAATTTCTCACGTGTCTTCTACCAGGAGGATAATATTCCAAACATGTTGACCCATCTGTCCCTCCAACATCTCCGTCTCGGGCAATCCATGAGTGAAGACCCACATGGCATGTACGACAGCACCACAGCCATTCTACGGTATCTCACCCTGCTCGCCCTTTGGGCCCTCGTCATTTCCATATTTGATATCACTTCTATCGACTTTCTCTCTTTCTTGACCCGATCCTCGCCGCACCTGCAGTCTCTGCATCTTTGGCTCGTAGATTCTGAAGTGCTGCACATGATGGACGAAAAGATTTTGGAACAATATCTGCAATTTCTCCCCGGCCTCACAGACCTCGATATCGGACCCACATCCAATTCCATGTTTCCTCTTCTCAAGGTATTACACACTGTCCCGGACCTGCTTCCAAATCTCCGCAATCTCAAGATTCGCAAGGCTCGTGTCAACAGCGCAGACTACGAGATCGTTCTCCACCTACTGATGCTGCGCCGCGAATAGCTCCGATCGTTCCGGCTCGAGTCTACGAGTAAGGAGCTCCTTCCCGATGACATCACTGTGGCCTTGCGACAACTGGTACAGGATGGTATGCGCATCTATATCGGAACGAAGGGACGGAATTACCTCTGAGGTTAGCTCTCTCGATCTTACCGTTAACCGGCTGACGATCTTCTCTTTTCCAAGATTCGTCTTTGATATCCAATTGGGGACCTGGAACTACATTCTCTACATTGCTTTATTCAGTGTAGTACCATCTCTGGTTTAGTTATAATAAATTCAAGAGCCCATGTCGAACTGATCGCCTTTTGACAATGTTGCCCTGAAGCACATCGTTCCACCACGATATTCGTGTTAATGGGACGCGGTGGCTGCCGAAAAAAAATCAAAACAACTTGAAGGTGTTCGCGACTTATCTTCGCGAGTGCTCAGAAAAGGCAAGACAGATCAACTCCAAAATTAAACATTGACCCTGCCCGAAATGAAACCCAAACTTCCAGGGAAGCGAGGACAATATTACTCGATTTGGATTTGAGCGGTTGTTTGCTTGAGAGATTGCAGCCAAACCAAACCTCTTCGGACCGCAAACTCTTTCTCCTGGATATTGCCTGGATAACTCTGCTCAAAGTTTGCTGCACTTAAGTGAAGGACGTGTTCGCTCATCTGGCCTTTTCTATGTATTTCTCGCAATGTCTTCTCGATTTCGCTCTCGGTTTTGGAGACAGACAAGACTGCAAGCTGCTGGGCGGAGCTCCCCTGACAGGTTGCTCGAACTCATGGGGAGGATAGGTGATGCAGATTGGAACATCTTTCAATCTGTATGCTATCTCTACTTCGTTTGTTTGCTCTCTTTCTCGCATTTGCCCCCTTTCTTTCTCCGTCCTTCTTTCGCTCACCGTGCATTAGTCTAGACAATGCACCAACGATGGAGGGCACAAGAGAGGGCAGGAAATAAGGGAACAGGTGGAGGCGATGAGGTTCCAGAATTGCGGTGGATGTGGTGAGTCTCCGTCGTCTTGTCTTTGCATCGGGAGGCTCATCATCGTCCTGTCAGCTAAGGCCACGATGGAGAGCGTAAGGGAGCCTGTCTGCCCCTCCGTTACACATGGTTATGTCACTTCTGAGTTCAGCCACGAATAAAATTCGTTTTCTCGCGTGACGCCGTACGACGCCGTACTTCAATCCACGAGGACCTTGATCGTGCTAGTACTTGGATGAACGCCTGCCCGCCAGTCCTCGAACCGAATGACGACCGACGTACGGCACCGGGATCCAAATCCAAATCCAATTTTTTTCAATGAAAGCACGGACGGGCCGCTCGTACGCCGGGGACGCGAGCGGTGAGGGACTCGAACACCCGCAGGTTCACGACATGCCAAGCATCTTGAGGGGGGCGTGGCGCCTCTGTGATGCCAGCGAGTGCGTTTGGATGGCAGCGCTTTCTGTGACGGGAGCTAAGAGGATCACGCCGAGGGCCATCGCGCTCGCCATTGGTCGCTCCTTGTTCCCGTCTGCCCTCCATGCCGTGGCAATGTCTGCCCCATACCCGTCTGCGCCTGCCTCTTGGTCATGTCCTCGTCGCTGTGTGGGCCCGCACTCCCTTCCGCGCGCCGGCGATTCGATTCGCTATCGGCTGGAAATACAATCTGCCGGAAAATCCCCCGCCCCGATCCCAATCCGTGTGCGTGGACGGACCTACCTCGGACGCGGTACGGGACCCGGCCGACTCGGACGTAGTGAGAGCGCGCTTGGGCGGCGGATACGGCGTGCATGGGGAGATGCCTCGGAACCTGGGGTGGCGTCACGTACCGCTCGGAAACCGCCCTCTGGCTTATTCTCCACAACCACTCCATACCAATCCCGATCTGGGCCTCGCGAGGTGTGCGCGATGCGCGTATCACTTCGGGCTGATGCACGCGGACTTGCCTGGTGCGCGTATGCGGTCGGGGGCGGGGGCGCCTGCCCCGAGTCAGAGGGCGGGATGCCCATCACGCCCGGAAGGCCCTCTAAGGGTGTGTAGGGTGTGCGACGCGGACAAGTATCGCGCGCCCTCAACTCGGAAGCAGCGGAGGGGGTGTGCGTGATGCGTTCCGGACTGTGAATGTGCTCATGGAGCAATCATGGAGTCCCGCTGGACGCGATGAAGCGGGAGCGCGAAGGAGCGCGCGGCACATATCAATCCTCCCCGATCGTCTCTCACTTCCGATCCCAGTCATCCGGCCTCCCGCAGACGAGACCAGAGAGCATAACTCGCTCTCCTCGCAGACGAGGACCCTGGTGGGCGCGGGGAGCGGAGAGCTCAGGGCGTCTCAGCCTATTAACTGCTCCGTGATTTGGGCGGCAAGCACCCAGATCGTGCGATCCGGGCAGCGGCCACGCAGACGGACAGTGGAGATTGAAGGCGTGTGCACGCAAAGATGCCTGCACCGTGCGCCCATCAGCCTTCGACGGGGTCTGATCAGTACTCCTCTCGTATCTCTACGGCCGCGGCGGGAGCGTGAGGGACATTGCGGCGATTCTGGAGCTCGCAACGTCTGCGTGTGGGGCGGGAGGAGCTGGGTCACCCTGCGCTTGTATTCCCTTTACCATCCCTTTCTATCAATTTCCCAGGCAAAAAGGTCGTCGAAATCTAGGTGAATATTCTTTAGCTCAGCTTTGCCTCCTAGCGAGATTGATGCGGCGTCGATTGATGGATCTCTTCGTCCGCAATATCGTCCTCTTAGTCTCTCGTAGTCAGACTCCATACAAATTACATGATAATCTTGATATTTGGTCATATTGCACATTGGCTTCTCAAATCTTTCTTCCTCTCACCGCGACACCGACACAAGTTTGTTGCCGTTACGGTCGACCAATGGCGTCCCTCGCGGTAGCCAATCTCCGCACCCGTATCGATGAGCTCTCCTTGGCCATAGACCGCCAACGAGAAGTCCTTAAAGATCTCGAAAACCAAAAGAGCACCGTACAAGGCGACCTCAATGCCATTCTCGACCCGATGACGAGACTCCCGGTGGAGATATCGTCGGACATCATGTTGCGCTGCCTCCCCACCACCATCCAACCCGACCCCCGTGCCGCCCCGATGCTATTCCTCAACATATGCCGCTCGTGGAGCACCATTGCACTATCCATGCCGGCGTTGTGGTCCAGCATCCAGATTGACACCAAAATTCGGGAAGGTTTCGGCGAGTTGGTGGATCGTTGGCTCGCTCGTGCAGCCACCCGGTTGCTCTTCCTTTCCCTCCATGTAGCTGAGCCATCTCCCGGCTTCACTGCCCTCGCGCGAAGACACGTGCACAAGGCGCAGACTTTGGACCTTCAGCTCCCATCTCCATCTTATCTTCGAGAGGTAACACAGCTGAAACCTTTTCCTGTTCTGACTACGTTGACCATCTTTGGCCGAGGCGAGGACCGAGACGATCTCGACTACGATGTTTCTGAATGTGTTGAAATGCTGCGCTCCGCTCCAAATCTAGTCGCGTGCACGTTTAACGACATATACTACTTCGATGATATCCCGACATCCCTAATGGTGACCCAATCGAGCCTCAAACGTTTGTCCTTCCATGGATATCCATTCGGGATCGACTCGGAACCACTTTATTCCAGCAGCGCATACATTTTGCAACATTTCACCCTCCCCGCCCTCGAACACCTCTCCATCTCCTGCGACGAGATTAGTCGAGATGACCTATGTGCTTTCTTAGCGCGATCCTCCGCACCCTTGAAATCCCTGTGCATCTCTACCAGAGACTTCTACGACGTGGAGCACTTGCTTCAACTTATCCCCACAGTAACCGACCTGTATCTATGGTCGCAAGACTTTGCGTTCTCTGTGATAACCGCCATCGGCTCCAGCTTCCTTCCTAACATCCGAAATCTGATGATTTATGGAAATCCGGTCCGCGATGAATATGCGCAAGTACTCAGAGCACTCTCTGCCCGGCGTGCCACTGGCACCGCCCTGCAGTCATTCAAGTTCTTGTGGGGATGGGATTGGGGAAAAGAGCAGGACGACGAACTCAGCGAGATAATCGCGGGGATGCGACAACTCGTAAAAGATGGGATGGATATCTACATTGGCCCGGATTCAAGGAACCTTGTCTAAGGTAATCAATTTCCAGCTGCACGTTATATTGATATTAATGGCTATACTCAATAGGTGCCGCCCCGACTTGGTCCGTTATAAATTCGAATTTTTCAGTCTTCATTCTCCCAGATCATTCTTCACTATTGCGAAAGCATCGCTCCTTGCCGCATACAATTTCTGCCCGCCATTTTTCGGTCCTCGAACAGAAGATTTCCCGCAACATTCCAATCAATCTCGTATTCTGAAATGTAAGGACATCCATGTAGTACTTTAGAGGTGTTACAGGGAATTCAGCTATTGGGCAGGGCAACCGGTACGGAACCGGTTACGACGACGAACAGTACTACGCATACGGTGCTTCTAAATGCGTCGTAATGTTAAGTTCCGCCCCAAATCTGGTCGATTGCACGTTTCGCAACGTCTACTTTGAAGCCGATCTTCCCCCGATATCTCCGGTGACCCATTCGAGCCTCAAATGTCTGTCCCTCTATGGATATCCACTCCTAAAGGAACCACTTTATTCCAGCAGCACGAACATTTTGTGGCATCTCACCCTCCCCGCCCTTGAACATCTCTCGATCGGCTGCGAAGAGATTACACGAGATGACCTATGTGCTTTTTTAGCGCGATCTTCCCCACCCTTGAAATCCCTATACATCTATTCTGGAAACGACTTCGCCGATGTGGAACACTTTCTTCAGTTCATCCCTACAGTCACAGACCTTTATCTATGGGAAGAAGACTTTGCATTCTCCGTGATAAATGCCATCGGTTCTCACTGCCTTCCCAAACTCCGCAATCTCATGATTTATGGGAACATGTATCCCGCCAACCGGCCGTATGAGCAGCTATTTAGCGCACTCTCCGCCCGGCACGCCTCTGGCGCACCGCTGCAATCCCTCAGGATCTTGTGGGACCCGTCCTACGCAAGAGAGGACAGCAAACTCTATCAGGACATGATCACAGGGATGCGAAAACTTGCGGCAGATGGGATGGAAATTCGCGCATGTACGAAGACAAGGAACTTTATCTGAGGGTACGTAAACTTCAGCCTCTCCTTATACCGATATTAATGGCCATACTCGATAGACGCCGTCCCGACTTGATCGGTTATAAAACCGAATCGTTTACTCTTTCTTCTCCAGATCGCCCTTCGATGTTACTTGTGGAAATATTGTTATTGCCCCTCAATGACACTCATACAATTTCCGCTCGCCATCGTTTCGATCGCGAAGGGTTTTTTTCGCGGTGTCCCCTGAAATATTATTCTATGTAATTTCGGAGTTTCAGGAAAGGGGTTAGGGGTTAGTCTGGTAGTCTCATGATCTCTCATCAAGAGTCTCATTCAGTTTCGTTCGAGGTGAGGAGAATCAGAGAGACTCGTCCTCTTCGGTTTCGGTCCGCCGAGACGCAACAGAGACGCCTGTTGACGCGGCGTTGGAAATATTAGGCCCAGAAGATGTGCGAATTTCAAAATCTCAAGACCTTACCCTTCGGACGAACACTAGCTGTGTGTCGTGATACGACTCCGATGCGTTCTGGCCTGTAGTATTGCTGTCTTTCGTTTTCCGCAGCATGTGGGATGAATCTCATTTGTTTCATTTGAAAGGTTCTGTACTTGGCGTGGCTACCCCATGATCATTGCGGTCAAATTGCTCGGACTAACTTCCGTTCAAACTACTTCACTCCAGTCTCCAAGTCAACCAGGTCTGACTTGCACTGGTTAGTTGAATTCAGACGCCGCGGATCATGAACCTCTATGTGAATTTGGACTCTCTGAACGTTTCGGACCTTCGGTTATTTCTGTGGAGCAAATCTCTGGCCTCGGCGTTGAGTCGGCCCAATTGGGAAGTCCTATTTGGTCGTATTGCCCAATTGCCTCCTCAAACCTTTCTTCTCACCACCACAAGCTCATCGCGTCGCGATCGACCAATATGGCATCCGTCGCAGCCCCACACCCGCATCGAAGAGCTCTAGTTGGCCATAGTACGCGCTCAGCGTGGGCCAGTTGCGCATGGGCTCTCCCGAGTCTCATGCATGACCGTTCCAAACTCCAAGAGTCCACTTCTTTCAGAGCAGCCGGACGGTTGAATTCTACTCGTCTTGGAACACAGTCCGAAAGCCATTTCACAATGTCCTTCCCTCGTGTCCTCGCAGCATTGCTTAGAGCGAGGGATGATTTCGTTCTTACCAAAAAGCCCCCGCGACGGCCAGACGGCGCGTAGGATCCGAATGCATCTCGAATGGAAAGCACACGAGCAGGGACATACATAATTCTCGCTCGCCCGACTTGTTCATGCCGCCCTCAGACCTCCTCGGGTGTCCCCTCCTCCTCCGCCCTCCCCTCCCCACCCCGGTCCTTCTTCGACGCAACCCGTTGCGCATACAGTGTACCAAAGGCTGTATATGCCGTGACCGCGCACCCCCCAGTCGACCATCCTCCAGCCGCAGAGCATCACCCCAATGAACAGCCCCGCATTCTTTTGGAACGTCCTGGGTCGCTGGAGCACCACGACCGAGACGAACGCGCCCGACTTGAGTGGCGACAGCGTGCGCGTGAGGAGCCCCCCCGCACGGATGTTATGCGCCATGGTGCCGCTGGGCGGGGCTCCCTCACGCACCACCGGAGCGCCGCGGCCGCCGAGCCACGCGACGAGGTCTGCGCCGAGGATGTATGTACGCCTCGATCGCGATGGAGACGACGCTGAGCGCGGCATACCCGTCCTGCGCGCCCGACCTTCCAGAGTGTGGCGCTGGGTGCGAATGAAGTCGGCGGCGCCACGGGCGTGTGGGGGTCGAGGGCCGCGAAGAGGACGAGGGAGAACATAACGGTGTATGTCCATTTGACGAGCGCGCTGAGGACGCCTTGGGCCATGGCGGCGCGCGGAGGAGTGATGGGCGAGTGTGATATATGGCATACGTCTCGCGATCCAGTCCCCATCAGGGTACCGTGCAGATGCAATCATCATTCGCGCCTGCCACTCACAAGATATCGATGCGTTCCACGATGATCAATGGGATCGAAGGGAGCTTTAGTCTGGAGAGTCTTCAGCCCGTCTTTTGACTCGAAACTCGGAATACGGTACGTTCTTCAGACTCACAGAGGCGAGATCGCGCTGCTAATCTATCCCGGCAGGAACCTGAAGCTCTTGGCTGTAAAACAGCGAACGATCGCAGCATGGGACCGTAGACGTCGAGGTGCTAGTGGAGAGGTCGTGGTCTCCAAGACTCCTGTGTTCGCGATCTGCGGACGACGCTTCCGTCGTGGATCACCGCAGAATGGGAATGATTGTTGGGCACCGTACCCAGGACACCTTCGCAGTCCTTCACCTCGACCTGATGTCTCGACAAGACGACGCACCAGCCTGCACCGGCCCCCAGCCCAGCACTCGCGACTCGCGACTCAGCGTGTCCCGGCGCAAGCTTGTCTGCCGTGCCTGCAGGCTGGGGCGAGCATGGGCGGGGAGTTGGGGTGCGGGTCCTGAGCTATCTGAGCTGGGCGAAGGACGCGCAAAACTATCGCTGCAGACACCAGAGGGCCGGAGGATTTCAGGACCTCAAATACGCCCGTGGTAGACAGCGGGGACGAGGGTGTCTCGCCGCAGACTACGTGCCCAGGACACCCACTTCCGGTCCCCGACCCACTTTGGCGGCTCGAGAGAGGTCACGGATCATTGCACATGCAGCGCCTTTAGGGCGCATCGAGCGGATTCGTGATTCTCGGCGTCATATAGGCCTGCGTATCGCGGTCTTGCCATGGATCCCAGGCTCGATCCCATCCGTGAAGGGATGGAATCATAACGCTCTCGCCTGCGACACGATGACCGACTTGGTGTGCGCTCGTCACGGAGGCGTGTTCATGGTTCTGATCTATCTGAGCGGGGAGCTCATGGGCGAAGGGCGCGTAAAACGGCTGAAGGAGGCGTCGCTTCTGTAGATGGTCGGAGGACTCTGAGTAGGACGACCTCAAAGCTGCCTGTGGGCGCGATCATATAGGGTGGAGAAGACATCTCACTGCAAACTACGTGCCCAGGACACCCGCCCTCACGATCCTGGAGCCACTTTGGGACACATATCCCCTTCGTCCTCCCGGACGGCGTTCAGGTGCGACCACGGCTTACGGCAGGAAGCGCGACACGTGTGCTGCGCCCACTCGCGCGCGGACGAGTATCGACACCTGCTGGTGGCGCGGACGCGTGATTGTATGGTGAAGCGCATAACGTGCCTTCGGAAGGGTGTACGATCGAGCTCGTAGAGGGAAGGGTCAGAAAGAAGTGCGTGGAGACGTGCACGGGTAATCGCGAAGGACATGGTGTACGCCGCGCGCTCGTGCCCATTCGGCAGGGCGCAACAGGCCTCGTATCGCGTCCAGCGGCCGTCGCTGCTTGCTGGTGCCCACGCCGGTTTGTGGATTCTATCTTGGAGCTGGTGTTTCGAGGGCGAATTGTGTCGGGGAGCGGCTTGGAAATTAGGGGATACAGGTCGGAGTGGGTCTTGCGGACAAAATTTCACAGCCTCATGAATAATTGAATAATTCTTATACGGTCTTATTATTCCTGGGTAGTGGTGGCGGCATAAGTCCAGGCAGCGTGTCACACGTTTTCCGACGGCGATGAGTCGTCCGAATGAGGATATTTGTTACTGTTGCCTAGCGATCTCTTCCTCTTACCGTTGCTTGACCGATGGCGTCTGTTAACGAGCTCCGAGGGCCTTTTCCTCTGCGATAGACCACCAAAGGCTCGTCCTCAGGGATATAGAAGCCCAGAGAAGCGAAGTCCAAAGCGTCGAGCGATCTCAATGCTATCTTGGACCCGATAACATTTTGCCACTCGAAATCTCGTCCGATATCTTCGCGCTGTGTCTTCCCGTGGCTCCGAAACTACATCCCCTCGCCGTTCCCGCGCTTTCCCTAAGCGTATGCCGTTCGTGGAGAAATATCGCTCTGTCCACGCCGTCACTTTGGGCCACCATCAGCGATGGGGACGTCCCAGTGCCACAGTTCCCAAAATTAGCCAGAATTCTTTGGATACACGACGTGTGCCTACCGCTGTTTCCGCCGCCGTCCGGGCCCTCGTGAAACAATACTCGCACCAGGTGGAGAAACTTGAGTTGCACCTTCCTTCGAACGACCTCAAACAGACAAAAGCCCCATTTGGAAGAAACCAGTTATTTCTTCCCGAACACGGATGTATGTTAACCGCGGATGCGCTCCCGTTGATCGAGGTGTTGGCTACCGAGCAAGGCCTCCCCCCAAATCTGCGTAATCTCACGATTCGGGGATCAGGTTCCCAGCGCGCGCACTACCAAGGCATGGTCAACGCACTCGTAGCCCGACGAGCATCACTCTGATCGTTCCAGTATCTTACATTCAACTACGTGGAGAAGCCTTCCGAGGATATTGCTGTTGTGTTGCGGCAGCTTGCAGACAATGAGATACACATCCACATTCGAAGAAATTTTCATTTGGTCCGTATGATTTCTCTCTCGTTCTTTTCCATTTTGTAGATAACTGCCTCGAGTTGATAAAAAGCTGCTATGACGTCGTTATGAAGAATCACATCGTGTTATCAAGAGAAAGTCCACTTTGTCCTTCCCATTCACTTGTGTTTGAAGCCTCTGCGGCGAGAGTGACATTTTCGGCTTGCAAAACGGGCTTGCGCCCGCGCAAACGGGCTTTTTCGGGCTTGGGCTTGGATTTTGGTGTAGCGCCAAGCCCAAGCCCGGCATTTCGGCTTGCAAGCCCGTTTGTCGGCTTGGCAAGCCCGTTTGCTCGCTTAGCCGAGAAACGGGCTTGCGCATATTTCTCGTTCCCTGCGGCCTATTCAATGAATCTAAATAGATACACTTTGTACAGCAAGTACATACTTACAGGGCTTGCAATTTTTCCTTATGTTTTTGTCACAGATGTGATGATATGCCGTTGCCGCTGGAGACGATATAGGGCAACATTGTCAATTCACACCAAAATTACGGGCTTGCCAGTCTCAGGGTAGTCTAATTATCTTTATGCATCCCTTGCAAGCGGAGGATTTCTCACAACTTAAATGCCCGGTCTACTGAATCCAGTTTTTCTGTTACATGTTAATATAAGTTGTTGAAATGACGTAAAAAAATTATTCTATCATGTCAATGCTGACTCCCAATACAAAGGATCTACTATACTATCATGTATGTATGTCCTTGTGCTGTCTTCAAACCATTTCATCAGGAGAAACGGATCGAACACAGGACATATTGCAGTTCCAAGCTCTTTCTGAGCCATCTTTGAGCAGGAATACTCAAAGGCCACTGTCACACATGATTTGGAGGCTTCTCGGGTGTAGGCAATAAATTACTGAGTTGAGAAACACGCAGGCCCGACTGTGTGATGCCATAGTTGAACGCAAGCCCGTTTGTCTGATGCCATCAGACAAACGGGCTTGGGCTTGATCTTGGCCGCGATAGTGTTCATACCAAGAACGAGGGTCAGGAGCATAATTTACTACACAAAATCGATTCTTTGGTTGACTCAAAGTGATCTGGTACAGAATTTCAGTGCATAGTCCTGAAAATCCTGTTGATATCGACTGACAAGTTGAACACAAGCCCGTTTGTCTGATGGCATCAGACAAACGGGCTTGTGAATAGTTTGGTTGTTTTTCGGAGAGTGAGGTTTTCAGCTACGCCCGCGCAAACGGGATTTATCGGGCTTGGGCTTGGATTTGGTGTAGCGCCAAGCCCAAGCCCGGCATTTCGGCTTGCAAGCTCGTTTGTCGGCTTGAGCCCGTTTGCAAGCCCGTTTGCTCGCTTAGTCGAGAAATGGGCTTGCACATATTTCTCGTTCCCCATGGCCTATTCAATTAATCTGAGTAGATGCAGTATGTACAGCAAGTACATACTTACAGGGCTTGCAATCTTTCCCAATGTTTTTTTACCCGGAACTGGCCGAAATATTCGAAGCGGCTTTTCCCCTTGTTTCAAAAATTCTGGTGACCTTCGACGACAGACATCCGATTTTCCAGAGCTTCACCAAATATTTTTCAGGGAAACAAGTCCGTTGATCAGCACCAAGCAACCAGCGACTGGATGTGCATGCTCAACTTGGTTCCTACACCTGAGCTAGAGGCCGCTCTTTCAAAGCCTTCAATCAGTCTGTTGGGGTGCGTGGCCCTTTCCAATCTTGTGCAGGCCGTACGCGACAGAAGAGTGATTGGAGTGGGCTGTCCTCCTTCAACTTCTTGCTGTCCTGCGGGAACTTGGAGGGCCCTTGAATCTTAATGGTGACATGGTGGAGGATCTCATCACTGGCTGTGTCGTTCGATACCCCAGTGATGGTCCCGCGATGTTGGCAGCTATGTTTGCAGTGATACCATTGACATCTGTCCAGTCCGGTGTCTTGACTCAACAAATGCTAAAGTTTAATGCAGATCATGCTACTTATGACAGGGATTATCGGCCACCCACCTATCGATCAATTTTTAAACCCACTGTCGTCATTCCAGTTGTGCTGAAACAAGAGGGAAGTGAGGAGGTCGAGGGTGAGAGGCCAGCGAAGCGCGTCAAGACTTTGAAAAGAAAAAGTATATGGAGGCTACGAAAAAGAGCCTGGCCACAGAAACAAAGCCGAAGCCAAGAAACAAGAGGGAAGCTGGGAACAAGAAGCCTCAGGCAGTGGTGGAGAGCTCACGCCAACGATTGTGCTCTGGAACAGTGCTGTAGTTTCCACAAAAGATCAACATGTTGATTTGCATGTCTCGTCTTCGATATAGGGGTGCTCAATTCTTAGGTCGGTCGGTCGGGTCGTTGTAGAAAAATAAAATAGAATACCAAATTTCAAACTCCGCTCATCCTGATCTCTGAATCCATCCGGAGCACTTCAACCCATGCCTAAAGTTACCAAAATCAAGAGTACTCAGATGTCCTGTTCATTGAACATTCTTGAGGATCTACTTGTTGCATCTGTTGCTCTAGAAGAGGATGTTGACGATTAGGATGGTTTTGAAGAGGAACGTGTCAATAAACTGGAAGCAGGGAGTTAATTACAGCCAGAAGGCTCTAATGCTCACATGAACCTCTGAGAAAGATGGAGAAAGGTTGCAGCAGGGATGGGAAGTGTAAGAGTCCCGAGTGGCGTGGAGGTGCTAGGTATGTAAACAGAATTCAAGCCGAGCGGAGTTTGAAATATTTCTATTTTATTTTATTTATTCCAACGACCCGACCGACCGACCTAAGAATTGAGCACCCCTTATGATACATTTTGTCCGCTTCGGACCACTTGGATTTAGGTTAATCCATATGGTACAAGCCCAATATACACAGCTATTATGCATTAGAGTTGTGAAAGGGTAGCATTAATGACTTTCAAGGTAGCCCCCTAGTCGCCGTCGCACGGCCACAGCGTCCCCCGGGATGTTCCGGAGATAATCGAGGAGGAACGAAATGAAGGAAAGCATTGGCAGATAGTGTTTGCCCCACCTGAAACACACAGACTTTGTGAGGGATAAGCAAAACTGAATTATTTCGTTTAAACATGCCGGTCGCTGTCAATGATGGCGACCACGGCCCCCGGGATGTTCCGAAGACGGCGGTGAAGGAAGTAACTAAGAGGATGTACGGGGAGATAGTTATGGACACTTTAATATCAGTGAGGACGATTGGTGTAGCCGAGCCCAAGCCCAAGCCCGCCCAAGCCCAAGCCGCACAAGCCCACCCCACCAAATTTAAACTCCGCTAAGGGAGGCAAGCCGTTTGGCCAAGCCCATCGGGAAAGTCTGCTCTGCGGCCACCCCTCATATTCAATGCACAAAAACACACCTTGCAACCGAGAAGGACCCATACCCCTTCGATTATTCCTTCATTCTTACGATCTCGTCGTGGCCTCCGAAATGCGCTGAAAACACTCCGACCCTAAGTTTCTTGGTCTAGAGACTGTTCAACCGAGAAGGACCAGACCCCTTCGATTTTCCCTTCATTGTTACGTTCTCGTCGTGGCCTCCTGAGATGCGCGGAAAACACTCCGACCCTTTCTAAGTTTCTTGCCTCCGTCCGGTTCCACTACGAGCTGAATTAAAGAGTATCCGGCCCCTTCTCTCCTTTCCTAACAGTGTTTTGACGGACCTCTCCGCAAAGTACTCGCCGGAATCCGGAGACTCATGGATGCGCTGGGAATATGCAATCCCTTCTGGCTCCTCCCTCCATAAAGGCTTCACTTCATTCACGCCACTCGGTGAAGTATTAAGTCTGATTAAGTGCCGCAATTGCGCAATTTAATTATACAGCAGATTCAGAATCGTAAAACGAGGACAAAGACTACGAAAATGCCGTCCACCTCCACCCAATGGTAAGGCTGACTAGTTTTCGACGTGAGTGAGGTTTTTGATGTCCTGGGATTGAACTCACGTTCATGGGCTAATAGTAGTGGTAATACTGTTGACTCCTGTATTGAGTCTCGCTCCCGAACTGGAGCCCTCCCTGACCTCCCCAAGAGGATCCGGTACCGTTCCCTTGTTTGCCTCGGTCATTGAGTGGGCGCGCTGGATCATTCCAGTGCTCGACTGGGAAACCCCTAGGATGGAACTTCCAATACGTCGCGGATGCGAGCGAACCAGGCTAGAAGGGGCCACAGTGAACAGGTAACTTGATTTCAGATATCACCCTTACACTGTTGTACTCGTTGCTCTGATCTATAATGATCAGGTCAACAAAATCTCGAGAGAAACAGACGAAGGTCGTACGGTCAAGAATGCATTCATAAGCGTCTACTCTTATCCCGCCGGCAGCGTCGAAGACGGCATATCCAACTTTGTTCTCAGACGTGTAGTGCTTGTTGACCCGCCACATTTCTGATGTACCCTTATAGATGGGTCGAGTTGACATCGTAGTTGAGAGGTCGGGGAAATTGGGTGCGGCCTGTCCGACCAGGAGACTGTATCGGTAATTTATACGGAACGGCCTGGGTAAGCTGAAACGGGACTGAGCCGTTTATTTCTCACCACGCTCGCGATGTGACTCGCAAATCCCGATAATCAATGAATTGCCCGTCCTATACCTGGAGACTAGGGTCAAAGTACCTGTACCTTTACCACGGGCAATCAAGGACGATCACGGGTAAGAGTTCAAATTGATGCCATCTCGGTCGATCCAAATGGCCGCCACCATTCCCAGCCTTCGAGTCAGAATAAAATCCTATTAGTCGAGTTTAGTAGGCTAGTTTTTACGACATTAAAATAAGCGATAATACTATCCGGGCTCCAGCCACTGTTCCATGAATGTGCCGCGTGTATTTGTTCAATTATGGCTGCCTTTCAGAAACGCGGGGGATGAAACGGAAGTGGCCGGTGAACGGTGGCGCTAGGGCAGCAGGACGCGACATCAAGATAAGCGATAATACTATCCGGACTCCAGCCACTGTTCCATGACTCCAGGATCATGAGTGTGCCGCGTGTATTTGTTCAATTATGGCTGCCTTTTAGAAAATCGGGCTAGTTAATATGCTGATGATAAGAGCCTTAAAAGAAGCGAATGCTGTAACTAACTTAGGGGCTCAAAGCGTAGCGTAATAAAAATGGAGTGGAATCATGGACCCACATGCACCCATGACGCCAATCAAAGAACGTGACATAGGAGACTTTTGATCATCAACGTTCAACGATTCTCCTGCCGACTCTCGTCTTCTGCCTCGATGGGAGGCATTCCGAGCGTCTTGCTCCCTTTTCGGATCGAAGATCGAGAACTCATATACCCGTCTCCGAACGTGGAAAGGATCGTGCAGCATGTCGATGACTTTTTCGTGGCGGAGAATTTGAGATGTCAACGGTCTCAAATGTTATCTCTAGGCAAGCCTGTCTTTTACGTGCGGACAACTCTTCATCTGACATCGTGAATTCCAGGAGGATACCACGCGGTGAGCTCACTGGCATCCCATTCCCTACGCGTTCCTGACATCATTAGATCATTGAGATAACAGTGGGCAGACGTGACGATGTTAGTGTCCATAGCAGCGTCGATGAAAACCTGCCAATCCAACCCGGTCAACGAAGACTCATTGCTCGGGTTGACTTTCCGTTCCAAGTTTGTTCCACAAATAAGGCCATCGGCGTACCTTGGAAACTTCCGTCCGAGGTTTGATGACGATCATCTTTTCGCTTGAGACCTCATAATAAAATTCGATCAGGTGGCTACGATGCGATACCTCAAGGCCAACACATCTATCCCTATTCCCAATATTTACTTTTACGACGAAGACTCCGATGGAGAAGTCGGAGGCCCATGGATGCTCATGGAATATGTCAGTCAATCTGATTTCGGTCGAATGGCGCTAATTCTATACTTCAGGTTGAAGGCGAAGCCCTGCCATATTCCTGGGAAACGATGAACCGCGAGCAGAAGCATTCCATCTGCCAATCCATCGCCGAATATTGGAACCAGCTGTTATCGCTACGATTCGATGCTCTGGGGAGTCTGTGCATTGATCAGTCTGGTGAAATAACGGTCGGGCCACTTTCGATGATGTGCTCGATTTCAGCTGGAGCCTACGATCATCCCTCTCGGCAAAAGTGTGGTCCTTTCGAGACGCCTCGGGAGTGGATTTTAGCTATGGCGAAGGGTGATTTCCGCTACAAGACTCGGATGCGCATGGTTCGAGGCTCAAAGGATCCCATAGCGGAAGCTAAAGCTCGCCAAACACAACGGCTGAGTCGTATGGAGACCAACGTCACATTGTTGTCGAAGTTGCCTCTGTTGTACAAGGACAGTCCGATTCACCCGATAGCACTCTGCCCCGTCGATTTTCGGATGCACAATGTCATCGTATCCACAGAAGATCCTACCATAATCGTGGGAGTAATAGATTGGGAGGGCACACAGACCGCGCCGATATGGAATATTCGAAGAGACTCCTTCTTCAATCTCGTGGAACCTAAAGAGCAGGCTGAGATGGACGCCGTAATTTGGGAGAAGGTATCCAATCTCAATGCCGAGTGGGCGGATGCAATGGCCTCTGGTGGGTCCCTCAGAGACGCGGCATTACGGGCGGATCTCAGTGATTGGGAACCTGAACGATATACCTGGGAGATTCCCGGTGCGATGCATGATTCTTCCATTTGGTTGTACTTACCTCCTGGCGACTTCTAGATTCCGGCTAGATGATATTCACCGCCCGAATAATCGCAGGGATTTGTTTGAGCAAATGTACGAAGAACTTGATCGGTCTGTAGCACTGAGAGACTTTCTGAAGAAGAATCAATGTTTCCCCCCTACGGTCTGTCAAAAAGAAAAAGAAAAAGAGTGGTTAATGGTCTGACTAGGGAGACTAAGTCAGGGTAGATTTTAGTTGAGATATAAAATTCCGACCTGGTCAAAGTGTATATCCTATTCGTCCGAGGATGACGGACCGAAAGGCCGTTGCAAAACAGGCAACCATTTACTAGGCTTCGACCTGATATCTTGCTGCTAACCCGTTGTTTGGCGCTGCGGACACCAGGGAGTAGACTGAGCACGAGAGCTATTGAGGACCAAATATATATGAGTTCTGCGTTTATAGAATTTCCGATGTAGCAGCATCAATCTCCCCATGCTAAAATGTCGGCTCCTCTCCCCTGTCTGCCAAGAACCAGTTGAGGGCCGTTCTGGCCATCATGGCATCCACAACATCTATATCCGTCTCTAGAGTCTCGTCCTCCCCCTCGCCGTCCTCCTCATCGCCGTCCCAGAAACCCCCCGTCACGACGCTCAGCACTAACTGCTGCCACGCGCCATTCACAATCCGGCTCTGAATCAGTCCGAAGCGCTCCGGATTCGCGCGCGCCCGCTCAATTAGGGCGTCGCCGCGCGCCCCGGCGTTCGCGGAACTCGCGCCGGTGACGAAGCTCTGCGTCGCGGCCTCGGAGAGCGGGACGACGGTATACGTGGGCGGGACGACGGTATAGTCGATGTGGATCAAGAGCTCGCCCGGGCGCAGGGTCGGGTGTTTCGTGCGCGCGAAGCGCCGGAGGGACGGCAGGTAGTGCCGGGCGTCACGGGTGGAGAGGCTGTGGAGAAACGAGACGTCGGCCTTCGATATGGCCTCCGCCTTGCCCTCTGCGCTGCGAATCAGGGGAGGTCTCAATAGGTACGTGAGGTGCGGGACGTACCGCGACGTTCTTGCTGCTTCATTTTGCACATGGACCTGTGCCCGCCCTCCTTCCAAGCGATTGTCTGGCACTCCTTGGAGCAATACAGCGTCGTCGAGCAGCCTGAGCACTTGCGGAATGTGTTTTTGGCGTCTATTTTGTGACACTGGAAAAGCTGGTCAGCGGAGCTGAGAATAGCGCAGGTAACTTCGTACCTGGACGTTGTCGCATGCCATGGCCTTGCCCTTCATCGCGGCCGCGTGCAGAACCACCATGTGCCTTTCTTCAGCCAGACGCCGGAAATCGGCCCACACCTTATTCGCCATGCTCGACTGGAGGCGCTTCAGCTGAGGCGCCTGAAGCCGCTGCAAGCCCTCGTGAACGGCCAGCACGACAGAGCGATACACGAGGTGTGTCGGGAGGATATCCTTTAGAAGGGAGCACACCATATCGCAGTCCTCCGCATCCAGCATCCCGAAGTGCGGGCTGCAGTCCGCAAACGCGATCAGGAGATCGGCCGTGACGCTCTGCACGACCCACGTAGCGCCCTCGGTTGACTCGAGGCAGTTCACAAGGTACCCAAACGCGGCAACCATCCCATCGAGAAACCCGGGGCTTCCGCCAGCGTCGAGCGCGCGCCCAAGCTCGCCTGCTGCGCGCGTGCACACCGGTATGCCTCCGGCCTGCAAAACCGCGTATCGCAAGGGATTGTCAACGCCGCACGAGAGATGGCTTAGGAGACCAAGATAGATGGCGATTTGAACAGGGTCGAGCGGGTTACGGCCGAGGGCGCTCCGGGCGCGCCTCATCGCAATCCAGCCGAGGGCGTCGGCATTGCCATCGCCTGCAGCTAGCGCGCGATCGGTGGCGGCGCGGTCTACGAGGAGGCGATCCAGGGCTGCGGCGACGCAAGGGAGGCCTATGAATTGAGGTCCGGAGTGCGGGATCTCCTCGTCGAGGACCCAGAGCTGGGTCGCGATTTCGACGGTGCCTTTGGTAGTGGCAATGACCTCGCGCATCCCATCCGCACGGGAGAGGCAGTACCACACGGTTCCGACGGCGTCCATGGTCGATCTTCGTTCTTCTGCGGGGCGTGGAGTGCTCGAAGTCACGCGGGTGGTGACGAAGAAAGCACTCCATTTGAAAATGCCAGGCCACGCCCTCAAAACGACGGGATCGCGGTGATGTGCCGCGCCAGGCAGGAAGTGCTCTCCCGCTTTGCACAGCCCAATCAGGGAGTAAAATGCGCACTCTGCGATTGGCGAGCGTTCGTTTTCTTCGGAAGGCACCGCGAAAGCCTTGCCCACGTCAAGGTGGTGGAAGAAGACATCCAAAATGCCTAGACGAAGGAGCTCTGGAACCTGGGCAGTGTGCAGTGGATATCATACGCATCCCGGAGTATTTACCTCCTGCCAAAAATTGGCCAGGTCTTTGAGATCCGGTATGGAACCGCGGCGCGCCTTTTCAAGTATCTGTTCATGAAAATCGGAATGTTCAGAACAATCACATTAGGGACAAAGAGGTATATACCTGCTTCGGTGAAGCCCTCACTCTCTTGATCGACTGTTGGATTTTAAGTTGGACGTTCATCGATGTAGGTAGCAGCAGGCTGCAGCGAAATCGGGAGCCAGACCGCAATCAGTCGCGCACACGTGATTTTTATTTTTTGATCAGCCCACATCAGGCCGATCGCGTTCAAGTAAACGCGGTCGAAGCAATCATCGAGCGGCAACAAAGAATATCCACGGAAAATTCCTGGACGAACCGTATCACACCCAGAGCCCTAAGAGGTAGATCTGGATCCCGTCTCTCTGGTGCCAAGTCGCACAAAACCGGCGATGACTCGGTGATTATCTCTGCGAACTCTTGTGGCCGAGTCAGGTCGATCCCAGTTCCAAAAAAGGTAAAGGGTGCGTGTATCGGCTTCCCAAGTGATACCATTGACTTAAATCGAAGTAACAATGTCTCGGAGCCCTGCAGATGTGGGCATTATGACATTTGGCCCGTCTATCGGCAAAAAAGACCGATAAGCTAATAGTTATCGACATTGACATGTCCGAGACCGCTGCCGATCCCGTGTCGTTCCCGACGACTGTAGATGGTGTGTGTGATCGAGGTTTCTATCAAATGACATTGTTTTATCGACGGATGCAACAGGAGTGTCTGTTTCAATCCACGGTCACCGTAGATGGGGAACTGGGCAGGATACGACCAGGATTGCTAGCGTTACGTAAGGTCCCGAGGGACAGAGCTCAGGGGGAACCACGGCGCGAGAGATGATGAATGAATATGGCGCTGCATGAGAAGCACCGAGACGACGGCGGGCTGCGAATGAGGAATCAGCGTCTCTCGTCCGGGGAAGCACGGGAAGCGGGCGCACGGCGTGCGCGAGCAAGGTGAAGATGCAAACCGAGACGGCGGAGAGCTTGCCATCGGCGCTATGTCGCGAGGCTAAAGAAAATAGCGAGTTGTTGGAAGGGTTCGAGTGTAGACTCGGGGAATTGATGAGCCATCACCTTTCGATCGACTGTCATCGATTCATCGAGTGTTCAGATCTTTTCAATCGGATCGTCCGGACCGACCTCTTTCAGCCAATTCTCACGTCTTGCATGGATCTCTCCCCTCTGTCCGCAGGCGCTGCCGAAGCGCTCTGCAACATCTCAAAGTCCGAACCGACATCACAACTCTTTGTCCTGCAACTCTTGTCGATAAGAACCGTCCCCTTGACACCGCCACAGTCGTCACGGTCCCCTCGACACCGTGTAATTCTCTCCGACGGAAATCATTTCTTTCATGTCGTGCTCAGCAGCACAATAGCACCTCACAACACACCAGACCTGACCCACAAATATTCTATTGTCGGTGTTGAAAAAGTACAATGGGTGTACATCTCGCAGTCCGACTTGTGGTTGGTATCCAGGACACAATTCACACCAAATGCTGATATGCCGCATGAAGGATCTTAGCTATTTTCGAGATGCATTTTATAGAAGACAGATATGAGAAGATAGGGAAACCGACGGTGGCAATGAACTCACCGTCCGCCTTCCGGCCCACGGGAACATGAATGCTAGTAGTATGCATCTCATCCACTGACATGCTGCCCGTACGTAGCTGATGAATATCGACCAGAAAATGCACTTGCTTTCCCCGCGGGAGATACACCAAAACGTTTCAAAGGGTGTCTTTTCATACTTTGCCATGCAATGTAACACCTCCAAGGGTTCCGAATTTCAGAAAAGTTATAGTGTGGCCTACATTTCACTACAGCCGTCCAAGACGAACGAATTAAGATCGAAAAAAATCCGAAATGCCCGATGTGCGAATGTTGTATTCGAGCCCTGTAATTATATGTAGCGTGATACTAGATCTTACAATTTGGCCGAGAACCTACGTGCATCACACCGCGGCCGTTCACCTGCCCGCCCTCTGTTGATTCACATATGCATGTTTCAACAAGTATATTCATATGCACTAAATAAAGGAGTAGAAGAAATCCATAAGGCCAGAAAGAAAAGGATTCTGTGCCCATCTCATTACTATGCGGGTGCCGGGAGTCGACGGGTTAAAATCTGGGGCGGATGTTGTGGCGGATGTAACTTAAGCTGATGGTAGGTATGTGGGTGTAGGTGATGGTATTTATCAGAATGGAAGGTGTAGCACAGCGCAGAAGTCCCCATGAGTTTCACCCGACTGAAATCACTCTTCCAGATGGAAGACGGATGGAGAAATATGTTTCAGGATGACCGACAGTATACGTGCATTCAGGGTAGTAGCCATTTTCGTCACTTAGTTACTTCGCTTATTTTCACGAAACCTCGTCACTTTGATGGCATTTAATGAAAGTTCGTTACTTCCAATGGTTTTCTGTGAAAGTTCGTCATTTTGACTCGGCACGTTCCAGAACCCGGAATATCGGCCATCATTGTTCCTTCAACACAAGGCCGGGCAGTTTTTTCATATAGATACCTTACCCTAACACTAACCACTAACTCTAACTGCTAACCACTAACCTCTAACCACTAACCTCAAACCCTAACCAGCTAACCTTAACCACTAACCACTAACCGCTAACCAGCTAACCTGAACCTAACCGGCCAGCTCGGCAAGCCGCTGATATTCACCACTCCGTGATGTGCCGAATATCACGGCTTGACAAACCCGGAATACTAACTCACGAACTTTCACAGAAAGCCATCAAAGTCACGAACTTTCACCAATTCCCATCAAAGTTGCAAAGCTAAGCGAAGTAACTAAGTGACGAAGATGGCGTGGACTCGTGCATTCAACGACGGAACGATCCTATCACTGGGTTTGCAAATATAGCGGGAGTCCGAAGCGACCCTTTCCCGGCTTTTGGTCAGGTCTACATATCATCTGCATTGAGACCAGGGAATGGTCGGACCTGACAACGGTTTGGTCAATTTTCCACCCTCTGCAAATGTTGAATAATTTATGTTGTATGTAGATTCTGTCTAATCTCGATCGGGACACATGTTGACAAAACACGAAAATTTACGACTGAAATTCAGCGTCTAGGAAGAGTGCTCAAAGAACAACTCGACGAACTGCAACATACAGAATGATCAGAAGACCACAATATGTAGACCTTGTGGGCTAAATTCAAACATGATTCTATTGAACACGCTCGGAAATGTTCTCTATTGGTTGAGAGTGAAGACTCAAAAAGCTTACGCACCTGGAAAGCCCAGCTCCACTCCATTATTCATGATTACACTATGCCCCCAGATGATCGCGATCTTGCAGCATATCTACTGGAGGAGAAAATCAATGGTTCCTTGAAGAATAAAGCTCACACCAAGAAGGACTTCTCACAGGCTCGCTACGACATTGAAGGGGAAATCCTACGCAGCCGGTTCTGGACACGATCTGCAGCGGGGTATCACTTGAAGGAAACAATACATGAATTCAGGAAATCTGACTCACCCAAAGGACCCCCACAATATGAGTCCCGGCCAAAATCAATGGCCGAAATTGGACGTGCATACCATGATGGTGTTCAGCATAAAGATAAGCCGGACACTTATGCAAAAATTCTTGCAACATCAATCGTGTTAGAACAATGTGACGCCCACCTGAAAAGAGAGCAACACGACTTGATGAATCAGAAACTACTTGCATTCCAGTTGAGCATGGCCTTGAAAATGTCGAAAAATGGCTCTGCCCCCGGTCTGGATGGTCTCCCATACGAGTTCTATAATTGAACACAAAATCAAAACCGAAAAACAAGAGGATACCTGGGATGTCTTGGAGATTCTTGAATCTGTCTTTGAAGATATTGAACTTCATGGGGTGTCCCCAGGCACAGATTTTAACAGTGGTTGGATGTGCCCAATCTATAAGAAAGGGGATAAAGCTGAGGTGGCAAATTACCGCCCTATCACACTGCTGAATGTTGATTACAAACTATTAACGAAAAGCTACTCACTGAGACTTGCCGAGGTGGCTCCAGAAGTTATACACTGTGACCAAGCCGGGTTCATGAGAGGTCGCAAGATTGAAGACCAAGTGAAGCAATTAAAACATCTGCTTGACTACGCAGATGCCGTTGAAGAGAACGGAATTGTGGTGGCTCTTGACCAAGAGAAAGCATATGACAAAGTGGATCATGAATACCTTTCGGCTGTCCTAGAAAAAATGTGCTTCCCACAAAAATTCCGCAGCCTGATTAATATCCTATATACTAATGCTAAAACTCGGGTGATGATTAATGGCGAATTGAGCAAACCATTCCTTGTTTTGCGGGGGGTGCGCCAAGGTGACCCATTATCATGCCTGCTCTTCAACCTAGCTATTGAGCCGCTTGCATGCTTGCTTCGTAAATCTGACTTTAAGGGAGTCAATGTCCCGGGCACAGACCGGAAACTGATTATATCCCTTTTTGCTGATGACGCAACAATTTACCTGTCAAACCAAGATTCATGGTTGAAACTCTGGAATATTCTCGATCTCTGGTGCACGGCATCAACCGCAAAATTTAATATGCGTAAGACAGTTATATTACCTTTCGGATCTCCCCATTACAGAGAACAAGTGATATTGGATCGGAAAATCTGCCCAACAGGACTGAAAATCCGGGATGACCTCACAATTATACCAGATAAACAAACGTGCCGGTTCCTTGGAGCTTGGGCCGGAAACAATATTCCCTATCTAACACCGTGGCCTGAGATAATCGAACACATATCTAGGGATTTGGACCATTGGGACATCAAGAAGCCAACGCTGGAAGGGCGCAGACATATCATAAATATGGTTATTGAAGGAAAGACACAATACCTGACACGAGTGCAAGGGATGCCCCGTCAAATTGAGGAAAGACTGACCCGAATGCGAGATGATTTTCTCTGGGGAGGAAAACAGCCACGTACAGCTCACCAGACCATGTGCCTTCCACTCAATGAGGGCGGAAAGCAGATCCTAGATATACACTCCCGGAATGAGGCAATTGACTTATGGAATCTGAAAGAATTTCTACGAGAAGGAGATGAGCGAGCAAATTGGCCATTTTTTGCTGAACATAATATTATAAAACGGTGGGAGGCAAGCCAGCCCGTGGGTAACCAAGGATCGCTGTACAATATTTTTTTACAACGAATACACATCCCATCGTGGAGAAATGACCCACTCCCTGGTGCATGATCAGCACGGCAAAGAAATATCAGCTCCGGTTCACGGCACTTTCCGTCTCAAAGGAAGTACAACTTCAAATGCCCATTTGGAGCCACCTGGAACTTATTGAAACCAGGTTTAACAAAATCCGAAGGAAAGATGCAGTTAAATGCGTACGGCAAAATCACCACACACGACTCGTGGCTGACATCGTAACAATTGCAGGACGCAAAACCGTACTTGCAAGACACCCACACGTCGTCAACCCATCATGAATTGGACGTAGAAACTGTGGTTGCCCACTTTGTCGACGAGACCGGAATGAATACGGGTGCAAAAATCTAGGACAGTGCATAGAGGTTGCCAAAGAGCTGATGGAGTGTATTCAGCCAAAATGGAATCCTCTGATTGCCAACAACGATCTCTGTGAAGAGCTAGAACTCTCTGATGTGGAAAGAGCCCGAAATGACGACAGTGGGAGTGAGCTGACATTTGATCCGCTGTTTCGCCTGACAAACTTTCCGAACGGTTTCCGAATTTTCGCCTTTGAGGATCACATAACCGAGTTTTCAACAAAGTGTTACTCAGTCCGAGACCCTGACTCTGATCCCCTTGACATCTACCTTCACGCCAAGCTTAAATATCCTGGAGAGGCCCACACAGAAATGATCGCGCTGGTATCAATTCAAGGGAAGGATAATGTCAAGAGGGAATTCTCTCTGCTTCTCTCGTTCTTTGACACAGATGAATACCCATCATTCAATGCTGCAATACTGGGAGGCCTGTTCTATGTTCTTCAGGAAACCTCGCTTCAGACTTCGTTCACCGTTCACTCTTCCTCAACCTTTCTGGGGAAAACTTTTGTCACTGATCGACTGAACATTGAACACAATCCACTCACTCCAAATTCTCAACTAATAAAATCCATCATTGCTGCCTTGCAAGAGAGAACCGGAAGGATCTACTTCAAGAAGGTGGACAGCAATCCTGCAAAGGCACTCCAGGCGCTGCCATCCAATCCAACCATCCTGGATACACAAGCTGATCTAATGTTTACAAACCCGGGAATACTCTTGAAGGAAGGAAACCAACACCTTTTCACAAAAATAATCAAATCCATGAGAGATAAACCTGTGCGGAAATCAACAACATCCAATCTTGATCGCATCCGCTGTTCCATTGCGGAGATATTTGAATACCTACAACCGATAGTGCCATTTGGACCTCTCTCAGGTCCAACAATATAACCAGACCATCCCGCAACTTCCTATGGAAAAGTCTGCACGATATCTACCGTGTTGGGTTCTTCTGGGATCACATGCCAAACCTGGAAAATCTCGCCCAATGCCCAACTTGCAAAGTCCCCGAATCACTGGAACATATTATGCTGGAATGTGATGCACCGGGCCAGCACCAGCTTACAGAAAGATTTTGGAGGCTAAGATATCCCAGCTGGCCCAAATTGAACTGGGGGCTACTTCTGGGATGCGGCCTAGCCAGATTCACTTCCAGCAAGGGTAAAATATTACCTGCTAAAAATGGGTTTTTCACAATTATTGTCTCAACATCAATGCATTTGATTTGGAATACGAGAGTCCTCCAGACACCTACACCTGCGTCAAAAATTGAGATACATAACCGTTGGGTGTCACTAATGAACTCCGCTCTAAGGCGAGATCAATTACTCACAAATCGAACGAAGTTCGGTCTGTTGGATTTGGAGTGGCAGTGCACAGCTGTGCGAGCTGTTGCGAGCTCGACATCCGGCGCTGATTGGGCGCTCACATGCTGTTGGAATAGCTGTTGAAGATAGCCAGAGTTACTCGCTCGGAGTAACTGTTGTTATGATACAACATAGCTTTAGGTACAGCCTAGATAGTGTTGGATAGTATAAAGTAGCATACTTACAAGCATGTACGCTACCGGATTACAACAAGATTCCCCACTCTACTCGCTTGTGACGTTCCCTCGGGGCTTATTTCAACATTTCTATAGACGTACAACAAATTTGGAGTATTTTATCCTGCCCGATAAGGTAGACATCAAGTCCCCGCTTGTAGGGACGAATAGATGCTATAAGAAGTATGAAGGAGCGGTCTTTGACCGGCGTGATATAATAGGTGTAATGGAGTGGAGGAGGGATGAATGTGTTTGCGGGGGGATTGGGCCGCTTCTTGGCCGATTCACAAAGCCTGGGCACGCCTGAAAACGAGCTGGGCTGCAAATCGGGCCGAGAGGGATCAGCGGATGCCCAATCCCGGTACGCAGTGGGAGTCCGGGCCATGAAGAGAAGGCGACCCAGAACAGCCAAGCGTGAGCAACAGGAGACGGTGGGTGGGACACGAAAAAGGAGCTATGAGGAGGGGTCAAGGGGGACCAAATTTTAGTCTCGTTTCCAGACGTTATGAGGGCTGTCTTGCCGCTCGCCGAATCTCTGTGGTAGTCAGTAGCGGAGATAATATCTAACCGGAGGTATCAGATGTCGGAGAGTGATTCGAGGCAGAATTTGATGAAAGTTTGATCGCGGGAGACAGCCCTATAACGTCTGGTGCACTTTGGTCGGCAAGGGTGCGATCATGTCACGCTTCAAAACTCTGTTACAATCCTTTTCTGTTTCTCACCTACCACTTGGCAGATTCCTTTGAAATCTCTCCTCAGACCTCCTAATACATTCCGAAGACATCTGATGAGGCACAATCAATTTTATTTGCCTTATTTACGGCCCAGTACTCTGCACACTCAAAGGGTGGTTTACACACTTCATGCCCGCAGAAACTGCTCTATGTCCCAATGAGATGGCCCCAAATGGCTTCAATATACATGGGCTCAGTTGTTTGATTCATTTCAAGCCACTGATGATTTTTTGAAGGGCATTTCATGCATGTTATAGAGTGAACACAATATTCAGCAAGCCCCACAGACACATATTTCGAGCCCCCCAAAAGTTCAAGAACACGGGAAATGCATTAGAGCTGTCCAATATATTAAAAACACGTATTGACCTTCATTCCTCCCTACACCCCGAGCCTTCACTAAAAATCCTCACAAATTATACTACTTTAATTCCCATTTGTTGTCCTGAGCCCACCCAAAGTTTCAATAATATTTCTCATAGTCCAATAAGTATTCCTAATACAAAAAGACGGCTGCTACGTATCTGTAGAGTCCCAAAAGACGCGAACCGTCTCAAATGCCGTTTGTGACATATGTTACCGACATCACGGATCACATCCTTTACGATCAAAATGCACCAGATGTTAGGGCGGTGATCTCGCGGCTGTTTTCCCATCAAATTCTGCCTCAAATTTCGAAGTCCGCTGATCCCCCCCGCACCGTCTAACATCTGGAGCCGAGATTAAAGAAAATATGATATCACCTCCAAGTCTAACCGGCTTGCATTGAAGGCACGTGGAGTGTAGCGAGAACGCAGCCCCGTCGCTGGCGTGGCCAGCGAAAGGCTCTGGGATGTCATTCGACCGAGGACCGCTATAAAGCTACTAATTTTTTTTTTTTTGAAAGAAAGAGCAAGAGCGTAAGAGGAATGATGGATCAGATGCGGTCGGAATGGCAGATGTGGGATTTGTTCGGCTGAGAAAATAAAATCCTAGTGCCATGTGACGGTGGAAGAGGAAGCACGTGGTGCTGGGCCTTTGAAGGCGGCGCGGCCATAGATGAGCCCTTGGAGCAAGATGGGGTTTTTTTGGATGTAGATTTGAAAAGTATCAGATGCCCAACGTCCGGCAACCTGGATGACATGGGGCAATGCACCAGACCCGGCTAGCCAGGTAGCTCTGCCAGCACACATGGATTGCCCCGCTATCGAGTTGGGGAAGAACTTGTGTAAGCGGCCTATGAACCATGAGTGAATTGGCACCGTTCCGTTAGCACAAAGCTAGAGTTGTGGGTGGTACGGGAAGAGCTTGTCTCGGGAACGGATGTAGTCACAGAAAGGTTTGTGAGGATCTGCGGGCCCATTGAGCTTTTCAATCATCAGGGCATTGCCCTCAAAGAACGCATCAGCTTTATGACCCGGCAAGAAATAACCGTACTCCGTTTCACGCCACTCTACCGAGATCCGCTGGGAAACTTTGCGCAGATTACGCAACACCACTTTGTCCGGATACGTGAGCTCGCCTAAGCGCAGCAGCGCATAGAATCCGGTCAATAGCTGGCTGGTGAAGAGGAAGTCATCATGTGTTGCAACACCACGAGCTATACGGTCGTGGAGCCACTCGACGACGATGGTAAGATGATGGATGGAGAGCGGTTGTTTATGTTTGGTAGCTGAACTGCGCATGTGTTTGCAACCGGCTAACGTTCTAGCCACAAGGTGTGAGTTTCTGTTTTTGCGAATGTTGGGGAAGTAATCTTCAAGCTGGTTACAAATTCCGGAGAGGTACGAGTCCACGGAGTCGGGTTTTATGTGGTGACACATGTACACGGTGAAGAAACTCAAGGTTTCAGACGTTGGTTCGATGGGCAAGTCATGCATTCTGCAAAAAGCGATGTATGAATTCATGGCCGAGGTGTAGGTAGATGCAGTAGAAGGATCAATGGAGAAACCGATTGCAATTGACCGCTTCTGTTTCAAGCGGTCGAGGGTCCACAGCTCCCTGATGGGCTGCCGGGACCTCGCGGACACCTGCATCATTTTTTCTCTGCCCCCAGCATGTCTCGAGGGGGTGTGAAGGGAATATGTGGCAGTGGAGTCAATGAATCAATGAGCAGACCTGGATGATACTGCATCACATCATTGTTCCGCCAGCATGACAGCACATCCACGACAATGTTCTTCTTGCCGGGGAGGAGAAGGACACGGAGCTGGAAGTTATTGGCTATGAGGATGTCAACAGTTGACTTGAGGATCTCGTTGTAGAACGGTTTTGCATGCAATGAGTTGAAAATGTTGAATGTATTGCTGTTGTCAGTCCAGATGGTGATTTTCCGGATGCAGACACTACCGTTCTCACGGACCAAATACGCAATCTGATGGAGGCACCAACAGACACAGAACACCTCCAAGTAGAAAATCGGAATGCCTGACTTTGCGTGCTCGGCAGCTGCTGCGGGTGATTCGGTAAACTCATGAGCAGCAGAAGGGGGAAATGACTGGTGGCCCAAGCTGAGCTCGGGAAAATAAAAACCCAGGCCCAACAGTGATGCGTCACAATATGCGACAACATCTGCCTCACTCGGCTCCCACTCCAGCGACTCGATGAGGTGTACGCCGGTCAAGTTGCTGAGATGGCGTGAGAACCAAGCGAGGTCATTGATGACACCTCAATTGACAAACACTGCCACATCAGGATTTGATTTACCCTTCGTTTTCTCATAGATGTGAGAAAGACCAGGTTTCAACAAAGGGTGGACATTGAATGACCAGTTGATCCACCCTGTGAGCTGCCAGAATTTTCGCAGTGGATGGCGCCGGCCGCCTCACGGGACAATACAAAACTCTTGTACGGCAGCTAGGAGCTTGTCGCGCTTGAGTTCGGGCATTGTGAAGGTCATGGCATTGGGGTCAACCTCAAATCCAATGACAGTGAGGCTCGGTCCCCAGATTTGCTTAGGCCACTCGTGGGGTAGCCCAATGCTATCCCAAATACGTAACGTTTCTGCTTGGGGAGTCGGCAAGATGATGTCGTACAGCGCATAATGGCTCATGTTGTCAGCGATGTCAGCGGAGAAAGTGTCGTCAATATAAACCATGCCCTGAATGTTGTGGTCATTGGCTATCCAGGAGACAAGGCCCATGAATGACGTCCAAATGCGGGCCGCACTGCGATTCCAGAAGTCATTGCAACGATCAACATGCCGTTCGCCTTCGATGGTGACGATTTGCTTGATTTGCCACAGGATGTGCATGGGGAGGCGACGGTAAGCCTGCAAGACGTCAGACTTCCAGACCACTAAACACGCATGGGGCCCATGGACACGTCGCAAATTAAGAATGTGATCACCAAGGTTCTTCAACGTATCAAGATGGGCCCCTGCAATAGCCTCGCGCGGGATCATCGAATTGAGACTGAATTCACCAAATTTGTGGTTGACGACAAGCCTAAGCTTCTCCGACTGAGGTTTGGGACGGCGTGAATGGGTTCGCTGTACATGCCAGGAAAGAGTTCAGGCCCGAATGCTGGTGAGAATCTGTCAAGCGCTATTTTGGCATCCCGCTGATCTCTCACGAACTGCCTTTCTTTCTCGGTTTTCAACGGACAAGTTGACACGTCATACACATCTGGATAGACACCTGTGCGGGTATCGGCCCAAGGCCAGAAACCCTCATGGAGGCCAGTGATCACGGAGCAGACGAAAGATTGATTGGGATGGTGTGTGAGTAAAGACTCAAACACGTCAATATTGATGGGGGTGACGAGTTTGAAGAGATGCTGATTTTCCTTTAAGGTCTTCATTACCATTGGTGTGTATTCGGATAATGGAGGACAAGGCAAAGGTGGGTCAAACTCGGTTGAAACTGCTGTAGGGCTGAAATCATCATCAAAACCAGACCAAACAAAATCCCTGAGATATCTCGGCCGCTTAGCGCAAGGCTCAAGTAGCTGAGATAATTCACTATCGTTCAATAACTATCAGAGAAAGAGAGAAGGACACATAAAATGAGAGGCGCACCTAGCGAGCAGTGAATGTCGAGGAAGAGAGAAGAACTGGGTTCTCCTGAATTCTCCTTGGCCATTTTATACTCATCAGGCGTGTCTCTATGGGCTGACTTTGGCACCGGTTTCCGAGGCAATCTAACCCTAACCGTCAATTCGAGAGTGTTCATTGGCTAACGGCCCATTAGTTGAAGCCAGAGAAAATGATTGAAAGTACCACAGAGGACCCCTGATAATAGGTGGGAAGGCCTGATTTCCCCAGAGGGAAATGTCAGGACAGTTCCGGAGAATTTTGTCAGGATTACAACAGGCCTTGAGCCAAAAATCTGACCAAAAATGTCAGGATTTCGCACCAGGCCTAACACTTTCTCGTGTTTTGCAATTTTTTCTCATATATTGAATTTTTTCTTGGCCGCAGGCGCAGGTTTTGCCAGGATCTTGACCAGACTTCTGGGCTGTATTTTATCAGGATTTGACCAGGCCTAGCAATGAAAATCGTCCAAAAATGTCAGGATTTTGACCAGGCCTTCCCACCTATCTACAGATGAAACCGTTTATGGTGTTTGCAAGACCTTGACAAGACCTTCGCGTGTCATTGCATCGCGGGTGAAAAGACGCGTGCACGGCAATCAAGTTTGACTCGGAGAACCGCGCCAAACATAGCCTGATTTGGGTCTTTGCCAGATTCTGGCTGTTCCCAGGCCTGATAGGTGCCAAAAATCCTGTCAGATTGTGATGTGATACTATTACTGTGTCCCAGGATGGCCCCAGAGTCCCCAAACCCACTGAAATTACTTCCAACTTTTTTTTTCGAAATCGTCCAGACCCTCCCCCCCTAGCCGATGTCAGCTATTTTTAGATTTGGTCCCCCTTGACAGGGGTGTATGCGGTGAGGAAAAGAGATGCGAAAGAAAAGAATGATCATATGTATCTACGGTCCTGAATCCTAAACGCTCAATGGCACTAATCTCTTGTCTTCCTTATCTACCACTAAGCGGGCTTGTGCCTCGCCTCTCTTAGCTCACAATGTTGTCACAATGTCAATAAATTTTTTTGTGGTGTCACACCGTGACTTCAATTTTGGGCCACTTTAGTTTAATCCAAAATGAGAGATTTTGAGTGGAAGAAAAAGTGGGCAGAAATTAGCCTCGATACTTGTCATTTTATAGGCCGCCGAAATTGATTCAAGTTTTGAGCGGATTGAAACAGAACATTTCGGCTGAATTCAATTGAGTGGATCCGTTTCGGTCCACTCAAAACTGGACAAAAAAACTCATTGTTTCGGCATTGACTTCGGCGGCCTTTAAATGCTAAGTATCAAGTCTGATTTCGGCCCACTGATTTTGGCCCACTTTTTTCTTCCACCCAAAATCTCTCATTGTGGATTAAACTTTGGGTGGCCCAAGAGGCAAGCAATCTTTCTTGATCAGACACAGACCTCGCTGACGGGGTCCCCAAATTGGGCCATCCCGTAATTGTTCTCGACTCTTAATGGTCTCAACGCTCAACTCTTTATTATGACTTCCTCCTCCACTTTACAGCTCCGGGATTTTGGCTGCCCCCCCATTTCCATATACTCTGCATCCGCCTAGGTACTAAATAAAATAATTCGGGCCCATAGTGTCGCACAGTTGAATTTATGAAGTGATTTAGAAGCGGCTCGGCAATGATCGGCATGTTTTATTGCTGTTTTCATATATAATGACACAACGCGAAAAAAAAAAGTTTTGAGAGCGTCGGGTGCCCAAGGTCGCAGGTTCGGACCGGGCAACCAACATCATTTCTAATTTAGACAAGACCAAACAACGTGTCTTCGCGCCCTTCTTCGCTTCCCCACTTGCTCTACCTGCGATGGTTTCACGCCCTCCAAGCCCCGGAGACGAAGGTGTGTGTCCCAGGTACCCTCAATACCTCTGCTCTGACCTTTTTTCTCAGAGTCATTGTACAATGATGGCAAAGGACTGCAATTCACCATTGCGCTGACACTCCCCTTGGAACGAAAAGCACGCAAGAATGCGAAAGCAAAGGTCTTGAAGAAGACTCTGTTTGTCCATGAAGACTCCGCGTTCCAGGATCTCCTGCGTGAGGCAATCAAAAGCTTCAAATGCGAAGACAATCTGTCCTTCTCCTTTCTCCCACGCAACGACGAGTACCACAGCACGACGATTGATATCCCCGGGATTACTTACACCCTCCCAAAATTCGACCTCAAGGATATCTCTCTAACATGTGATGCCGACTATCAATCACTCATTGCCGCCGCCAAGAAGAGAAATACTCCGGAAACTATAAAGGTGTTTATGGCCGAACTGAAGGTGCGAGTTATTATACTACCTATGAGGCCGTGGATAACTTGGATCTCCTGTCTTAGCTGCACGAAGAAGGTGATGAAGACGAATCTAGTGATGAGGATGATGGGAGACGCAAGCACAAAAAGAAGAAACAAAAGGTGTGTCACGATAAGCCGGAGATGTGTGCGTAACTTGACCATGCATCAGACTTTCAAGCTGACAGAGGAGAAGGTGGAGCAGACCGAGTTCATAGCAAAGCTAAATGCGGAGTGGAAGTGCAAAGACAAATCATGTAAAAGCTTCATATGCTTTCCGGACCGCAAGAGTGCAAAACAAGTCCACCTTACTCATATGCATCTTCAAACTTGGGTGGCAGCAAAGGTTCATCTTCTGTGTTAACTCCTCTACTACAACCTCACCATACCACAGCAAGGCAACATCATAAACGAGGATGGTCAACCTGTTGACCTAAACAATCCCCCAGATACCAAGATGTTTTCCTATCAAGAGCCGGATGATGACGATGATAAAGTCCTTTGGAACCGCCAAAAATCCGCAAACAAAGATTCGAATATCACAATCAACCTCACCCTTCCTGACAGCGTGATTCCGCCGACCGCCCTTGCCCACCAACCAGCAGCAGCACAAGCTCGTCTGCGTCCCTGTATTGCCCCGCAGATGTCTCTGACATTTTTCTGTGCCCGCTACAACCTCCCGGCAAGAATTTACAACAAATTAGCTGCATTCAATGTGACAGGTCCTCACACTCTACGCCATCTAAAAAATTCGCACTTAGAGGGGGTCCCTCCGGACAGCGCGGGGCTGAACCCAGCTGAGGTTGCTGATGTGAGAGATGCACAGGATCGTTGGCTTGCTGGGGAAAAGGAAAAGGAACTTTGATTGGGTACATGTTGCTATCATTACAGTGTATTTGTTACAGAACAGTTCAATCGACAAAGTAACCTGAATGACGAAAGAATCCATAAGTTATCGCTGGGGTTATCTGCTCAAAGGCGAGGTACATTTCGTAATAGGTTGCATGCTTGTCAAAATAGTGGATTCCCTTCCGGCGGAGATAGGATTTTATGACGGAAAAGGCTTGCTCAATAGGATTGTAGTCTGGTGAATATGCAGGAAGGTATGCAATGCGGACACCTGAGAATGAGTTAGTGGAATAGCTGACTATGGGCAGAAAGACTGGGTGTGCACCATACTCAGCAGCAAGGTCCTCAACCTCGCTGCCGTGATGAATATGTGCATTGTCCATAATTAGAATGCTTCGCGGGCCTGGGTATGGTGTTGTCATGGGCATCTACGTCGAGCTATCATTCAGATGTATGATGGGAACTAAAGAAACTTACGACGCTGTCCCGGAGGAATTCAACATAGCTCTTGCGACATAAAGACCCTTCCACCACCTTTGCCCCAATGATTCCTTTCCCCAATGCCATCGCAGCTACTCCCGTGAGACAACACTTTCGGACGAAAGGCTGTGAGGACACCTTAGCCTGGCGCAATGATGTATCATCTTCTTGTAGCAGCGGAAAACCCGCGATGTATCAAAACCCCTTCGTTAGCAGACATTCTGATACATCAGCTCACCAGACATACCACGTATACATAATATTGTCTGTGCGTTCCCGAGGTGCTCTTGCTCGCTGTCGACACGACGATCAGATAGTTGTTCATGTTTAGATCAAAAGGCTTCCATTTTGGGCGACGTCGTCACCCGCAGTGACGACAAAAAATACAGAAAAAAACCTGTAAAATTACCAAAAAAAAAGGTCGTGCCATCCTGTCGTATCGCATCCACAATGTACCAGAGAACCCTCTACATCTCCAACACTTCATCCACGTACGCCGCTTTTACCTCCCGGCGGGGTAACCGAGGGATCGGCTCCTCCTCCTCTCCGTCACTGACGTCCTCCTCATCACTGTCCATCCGTTCCTCTACAGCTGCCAGCGAACCCTCTCTCCCGCGTCGAATCAAATCGGGCAAGTGCGCCCACACCGTGGAGCAGCGTTCTGCCAGCGTCGTCTGCACCGCCGCCTGCCGCAAAGCATAGGCCGTTTCCCCCTCCAGCTGCGGCCCTTCCTCGAGCCCTCTCCGCCCCAACCGCACCCTCCACCAATCTGCCCGCCACACATGAAACGCCTGCGTCCGACGCATTTCTTCCTCCAAGAGGTCCACCTCTTCCCTCCATCACATTGCTCGCGCCTGCGTCTTCTTCGCCCATTCAATCCGTACTGCTGTTTGTCACCTTCAGTCATCTTGTCTCATTCTGCTCACTGCAACACACGTACCTTTGTTCATGGCGGCCTTATCGCCGGGCTCCCACTGCTCGCCCCGGCTAATCCAGATCCATGACAGTGGGCGCTCCAGCTCCAGCTGCTGCATCTTCGCTCTCTTGCTCTTCTTCCTCTTCTGCCGATCCGGATCCCCGAACCGCGACTGCGGCAGCCCTCTGATATCTTCTTCCCTCAACTCCTGTAGTGACCACTCCCACTCCTTCTGCTTCAGCACCCGACCCAGCGTCACTAACGCGCCCCGTCCCGCCCAATACTGCGCGGCAGCTCTGCGGATCTGCTCGTTGAGTGCCGTGATCTTCTCCCCAGAGCGGGTGTTAGCGGCAACTCCACGCGAACACGTGTCTTTCGCCTTGTACGTGTACGTCCGGACGAGGAGGAGGCGCTGCACCTCGTGCAGGACTTCTTGCGCCTGCCCGACGCGCAGGCGATACTCGTGCATGAGGACGTCCTTGGTGACTGGGACGTCCTTGAGTGTCTTGGCCGCAATCCCTGATGGGAGCCAGAGCTTGATGTCAGACGCGCTCAAGCCAGGGACGGGCTGCCTTCTTCCAGCTGTGCGCGCACCTCGTCCTCCAACGCCCGGACGTTATTCAGCCCCGGAAAGAATTTCGTTTGGAGCTCAATCCAAGCGAAGATCTTCTGCCTGAGCTTACTCGTGCGCTCGAGCATCGCGCGTCGCTGGCCGTCCGTCGGATGCAAGCCGGTCCCCGCAACATTGAATGCCAAGACTCTCCTAGAAACCCTGGTCAGTACCTGTACGTCTCCTCCAGACGGAAGGTACTGCTGATCCTCGAGCTGTATCCCCATCCCGAGCAACTCCGTGATGTGCATGTTCCTGCGCACCGCCCTCTCCATCTCCTTCTTCTCCTTCTCCCTCTTTTCCGCTTCCGCCGCCAGCTCTGCGCATACCTTGGCGATGTGCTTGTCCTTCCGCTGCGTCTCGAACGGATTCGGTTTCTTTATGTCCCGCTCCCATTTTCACCATCTCGGGTACGGCCGTCTCGGTCTTCCTCCGCATTGTGTAAGCTGTAGCCTTAGTTAATTCCTTGTCCATCAATGAATGCCCGCTTCACCGACTCACCTAAAGCGATTATTTTCTTCCAGTTCAAGTCGTTGAAATGGTCGTCTATCGTGTCGCGTCTTGCCCCGGGCCCCATCTCCTTCGTGTGGCCCGCAAGAGGATTTGCGTTGGCCCATCCGCGTTCCGGCGCCTCGCCGTCGGTCCGCCCCACCTCAGGTGTCAGGTTAAACAAAAATTTGAGATTGCATTCCTCGATATGTGCCGGTAGATGGAATTTGGGGACGAGAAAAGTCATGAACTTCCCCACCCCGTCGATCGTGATGGTATCGTCGGCGTAACCGACCATTCTGTTCCAGAGATTGATATGCCATTGGCAGGCTATGTCGTATGATACAAAAAAACACATCAGGGGCAACCCCGCGATGCTCGAAAAGAACATATAATCCATATTCAGATATCTGCGCAGACGTCAATACCACATTTTCCGCCTCAGCTGAATTTCGCCCCCACTTACCTCTCCCCGAGCTGCAGATCCCCAATGGCATTCGGCCGCTTCATGTTATGCCGAGCACAGTCTACCGCGCCAATTCCTGAGGACGCAGTACCGCACGCCTCACGATCAGGCTTGTCCACCGCATCGTGCGCGACGCAATGGCTCCTCTACGCGAAACCATCAGCCCAGTCGTACATCACCGCGCGTGCACTCACATCCTGCTTCTGGTTCCAATGTTTCTTGACGTGCTCCATATACTTCGTCACCTCACAGAAAAACACCCACCCCTTGCATAATTCCGGGTCCTTCTCCTCTGTCGAAACGTCCTTCCTCTTCAGCCGGAAATTCACATCCATCGCTAGAAACAAAGCATATAGAAATCTCCCATGGTACGTTAGTTGATCACCCTGAATCAGCCAAACCACTTACTGCTTCTCCTCTGGCGCCGACTCCCAATCCGCTGGTAAGTTCTTCCCGGGGTGGGGACATGCCGGGCAGTCCAGTGCACACTCGCCCGGCTGCATATTCGCGATTCCTCCTGGGTCATGCCCACGCCCCCCACGCTTCATCATCTGAACGTTCCGGAATTCCTTCGTCATCATCAAGAACTCGTGGTAGCGTTCCTGGCCTGGCGTCAGCGTTCTTCATGGACCCCGCGCTTTGGACACGTACCTTGTCTCGCTTCTGATTCAAATTATCTGTTTCCCTCGCCAGCGCCTGGTAGAAGTCGAGTACACTACATTTTGATTCGAATGACATGACGTGGTAGCGCTTCAGGACGGTAAGCGTCGCCGCCGTCTTCGGGTTGGTAGTTGTTGCAGCCCAGAGCCCCGCACGAAACAGCTGGATAGTGCGGAGGCCGCCCTGTCCACAGCCGCAGTAGTCGAGGTGCAGTTTGTGCACGCCGAGGACGTCGATTATGACAAAATCATTGTCGGCGGCAGTTATCGGCACTGGGCACGTACGGTTGGACCCGTGCCAGTGGCCCAGTTGGATCCGTAACTCCAATGTCTTGAGAGTCGTGCGCTCAAAGGTAGCTCCTGTCCATCGCTTTCTCTCCCCCGTTAGTCACGACGTTCTGCGGTACACTCTTTAATTCACCTGGACTTTGTGGAACGGGAGCAATCGGTGCGCATCCAAGACGCACCCCGAACACATCATTTCGCCGCCACTCACGCAGTTCTCACAGCGATATTCTGCATCATCCTTTCCGCACCGTGGGCACCGGGGATACTGGGTATGATCCCCGCGCCCCTCCAAGCGCAGCATCTCAGCTAGGAACTCCTCGCGGTGATCGGTAGCCCATTGGCGCAAAGGGTCATCCTATCCATTCATATCAGTTGGCATCCCCACGAGCCTGCATATGACTTACCAAATCCCGAGCGTCCCGAGGCCGTTTGTCGTCGTCCGCATCGAAGCCGTCGTCACCGAAGAGGTCGAAGACAGGTTCCAGACATTCTCTAGGAACATCTGGGTGCACCTTCGGAGCTGACACTTCAGCCTCGGCCACAACGTTCACCACCCCGCGTTTTTGTCGTGCTGCCGAATACGTGTCTTTGTGCGCAAGACCTTGGCTGTCGCGGTCCCAGAGGTACTTCCCGGCGTCGACGAGTCGGCATTCGCAAAATGGATGGTGGTAGCCTTCTTCTTGCGCTTGAGGTGGTTGTTCATGATACGGTCGACACCAGATAGACAGATAGCACCGCAAAACCCGCGAAGAATTCATCGAGGAAAGTGAGATAGAAAGTCACTGGGGTAGTATGTGTTCACGAGTGAGAGTTGCAAGGGCTCGCCAATGGCCTTGGCGAGCCCTCGCATTGCTCAAATCAAAGGGGAATTTGTCCTTGTTGTACCACAACCACATCAACATTAGTTGCTGTTTCAGCCGAACTCGCCACCCGTGGCGCACTCGATTGGACGAGTTATGCCTAGATAACCTGGAACTCAACTCGTAAACCAAATTTTCCTTCAAAACCTGAATTCCAAGCTCCCCTCCTGCCCTCACGCGTCCACAGTGACAAAATCTCCTCCATCATCCCACACGCATATCCATCTGACGATCGCCAGGCGACGCGGCCCCATGCGCTTCTGTCAACACAATCTGTCATCGTTCCACTCGCTTCAGCTATAACCCCGACCGTGCAACTATTTATACTTTCTTTGGCCGACATTCTGCCCATTTTTCTTTCCCACTCATGGACACTGCCGCGGCAAAGAAGTACCTCGAACAGTTGCGCAGGGGTGAAGACTTCCACAGATACCCTAGTCGCTGGGCCGAGGAACTAGACAGTCTCCAGGAAAATCTGTGCCACATGTACAACCTCCCTCCGCCCACCACCGGTATATACTTCCCTCTTCTCCAACGATCACGACTCACCTCCCCTAGATCTCTGGAAGGGTGAAATCGATCTGGCGAAGGACCTCCTTACCTCCATGGTCCTGTAAGTCGTTACCTTACTCGCCTTCCTTCGTCATTAATTATGTTTCGCCCTAAATTCTTACCCTTAGTAGTATCAAAGCACGCTTCAATGGCACCGACCCAACCACGCCTTCCCTCGTCGACGAGGACGATGAGGACGTTCCTGACCTCGTCGATTGCGAAGTCTCCCCTACGCCACACCTCCGCGCCAAACTCTGACCTAGCTACTCGACTCATACTTAGATAGCTACTCAAATAATTCCACAAATTGAATCTCATTTTGCGTCCCCATTTCACAGCCCCCTAAAGGGCATTTAAGTAAATTTGTACCACAATGAACTACTTGAATCGTTATAGACAAAGCACCCCAAAAATTATACCACGTAGTCGAACCCCTCATAGTCAATCCATGCCACGCTCGACTCGCCTGGCGACGGCGCCAACTTATTCAACTCCCAGAATGGATCTGCTTTCTGCTTCCCCTTCCCGGCCTTGAGATGTTCGTCCACCCAGAGGCGGTACTTCGTATCCTCCACCTGCACCGCTGTGGGCTCCCACAGCGCTGCCATCTGCGCCAGTGAAAGCACTCCACCAGCACGGCTTGGCCACTCCTCCGCCTCTTCCCCATCATTCTTTGCCACCACCACTGCACCGCGCCAACCATTAGTGTGAATCTCCACGAGGCACCTGAAGTATATCAGCATGTGAATTCCTCTTGCGTGTCACATTACGCACGTCTCCAGGTCCGCCACTCCAGCCTGCCAGTCCTCTTCGTGGGTGGAATCTCGAAAGTACTCCCTCATCTCCTTGAGTCCATCCTCGGGCGGTGTGGGCCGCCGCCAGACACGAGACAGTACCGGGATCGGCTGAGCAGGGCAGGCCGGGGGTCGCCTCACTGACAACAATATCAGTGTCAATCTTGTCGATGATTATTCGACCTACGCAAACATTTTTTTTTTTTGAGTATGGTCTTTGGCGTTGTTTCCATGAGTGGGTGGTCAGGGAAAGTCAGGGAAGTGTGTTGAATTCCGACGAAAAGTTTACAATTTATTGCTTACTGCATATCAAGAAACATGCTGACCACTCTAAACTCCACCGCGCTACCGGGGTTGGTTACTGCCGTCGGAAGCAGATGTGCATCCATCAATTGCTGAAATCGTGAAGGCGCACCCACGTATCCGCAAAAAAAAATGTCGATCCTGACCACCCCTCGTTCGATGACCACATCAAAGTTATGTCGCTGGACGGGGTGCGGGCACTGCGTGCGCGCATCGGGGCCCACAGATAGGTGCAGCCCTAATTGGCTCGGGGTAATGTTGTGCCCGGTCCAGGTCTAATGCCATCAGCCATTTCCAATCCACATTGCACATGGCGTACCTGGATCCGGTGCAAAGGGTGCGCCGCGTGATGCTCGCCTACGATACATTGCAGACAAAACTCTGCACAACAAGCCTCGCAGCGAAAGTCGGCGGTGGTGGCGGGACAGTTTGAACAAGTGGCGGCCCTGGTGGTATCGGTACTCATCTCCTGCAGCGCGAAGTCAGTCAGGGCGTCTAGGGCACAGCAGAGCTACCACAAAACCTGGGTGGTTGGCAGAAACTTCCCGACTTCTGATTGATTTCTGATGGGATATTTGTTGCCTTTGCTCCATCACGTTTCGCGACCCACGCACTTCGATCTGATTCGTTTTCCTGGAACCATGCAGAACGATTAGTCAGTGGAATAATGAATTTGCGCAAAAGATCAAAATAAATAAATAATTAGCGAAAATGCGCAAGAGAGAGTAGGGAACAGAGAAAACGCGGCAAAAAAAACGCGAGGAACAGATAAAGAGACAAAGAGGCACAGCTCATTCCTCCTCCAAATCCCACACCGAATGCTCCTCCCAGTCGGCCACGTGGAATTCTTCATCGATTTGACCCCAGCGTTTTAAGGTGATGCATCCGTCGTACGCGCAGAAATGAAATGTGCGCAACCTCGGTGCCGTGCAGAGGGGCCACAGAGCGCTCGAGAATCTAAGACCTTCGTTCTCCGTAAGTATGGTAGGGGTGTGGTAGACAGTGAGGCATACCTATGTCGGCAATGAGCCTACTACCTTTGTTGAAACCTCTGTCGCCCGGATTCATCTCCGACACGAACATCAGCGTCTTGAGAGCAGGAAAGCGCGTATCCAGCCCGGCGCCTACCAACAGTAACCTATTTGGGGTCTGTCCAGCCGTCAGTAATGTTTCGGGAATACAAATGAAACTGACCGGTGTGAGCAGGAAACCAAAGGACCACCAGTCGTCGTCCTCGTCGATGGCGATGTGCTCCATCGCCGACAACACTGCGGGCACCTCGTTCAGCAGCGTGAGCAGCTGCCCTGCACCCAGCCCCATGGTGAGAAGGCGGCTGGGTGATGCTGCCAGTCGGTGGATATCAGGCATTGTGAGTCCGGCGTCTCCTGAATTTGGAGACCCCGACCACAACCAGACGTCGAGGAGGGAGTGGGACTCCATGAAATGAGCGACATCGGCCGGCCTGGCTTTCAGTGTGGCGAGGTTCGGTAACGTGGGTAGTTTAGAAAAGAATTCGGCTTCAAAACAGAGCACCTCCAGAGACGTTTGAGACGCCACCAGATTCGCCCAAGCCCCGTCGACCGTGCAGCGCGCCCCGAAGAAAACTAGACGAAAAGGGAGCCGCGAGATCGCCTCTCTCGTGAGAGGGACTTGGCGAGGTGCTGCAGGTTCTGCATGCGGAGCAGAACACGGTTCCACTCCCGCTCGGGTAAGCGAATGTTTGCCCTGGTGTTCTCGAAAACCAATGTTTTGATCTTCACAGACCGTCAGCCTGGGGTGCGGTGAGGGACAGAGAGATGAATAAGATACCATTGGGGCCAAACGACCGTTGTGCGCCAAAGCACGCACCAAGAGTTTCGCGCGGCGAGACACGATGATCTCGCAATAAATGGACGGTCGAACTAGATCGTCGAAAGAGCTGCTGAGTAGTGTCAGAGAGAGGAGGGTCGGCAAGTCACACCACTGCACTATTTCCCAGTGCATGTCGAGGGGAAGCTTGGGAGCCATCGGTTGCATGTTGAGGAGAAGGCGGGGAGCCATCCGCGAATAAACGAAGCGAGCATCTGGAATCTTGAGCAGGAAAGCCAGGCGGGGTAAACTGTCGACTTCTGATCCATCTTGATGGGATATTTGTTGCCTTCTCTCCGTCACATTTCGGTGCGAACCTCGATCTGATTCGTTTGCCTGGAGCCAATGCAGAACGATTAGTCAGTGGAATAAGACAAGGCGGATTTGGCAGTCGCGAGATGGTCTCTCTCGTGAGCAGTACTTGTTGGGTAACCACTAGATGCTCCAGTAAATGAAGTGATCCTGAAGGCAGTTGCATCCTTAGTACTTACTTGATGCTTCTTGATGTGGCGGTAGGAGCCTGCACTGCGGAGGAAGTAAATGAGGCAAGCATGGAGACAGTCGGTAAAGAAGGCGCCTCCAAACACACGCAATGTTGAACAGCGCCACATCAAGAAGCACCAACTAAGATTACGGATCATCGGACTTCACATGGGCGCTTAAGTGCAATTTTTATTCAAATATGTCGGCGGCGCCCTTTAGCCGCAGCACGGAGTCCCACGAGATATTCAATGTGTTCCCTCACTGCTTCACGCTCATCCATCGCCACCTTATTACATGCCCGTTCCTTCCGAATCCGGATGGCATCCCGCCTCTGGTTTTCTTTGTTGTATTTGTGGCATCGCGGGCGTGGCCATTTGCGGGTGCTTGCCTCGAGGCCGCGTCGTCGGAGTTCCATGAGCGCGTCGACGCGTGCCTTCCTGGCGGCCACGCGGGCCCAAAGCTCTGCGCGTTTTTTTTTGTGGAAGTGGGGTCTGCGGAGGGCGGGAGTTGTCGAGGGTGCGCCGTAATGGTCCAGCCACGACTTCAGGAGGGGGGTGTCAGCCCTGCCTCGGTTCCTCATCGCCTCTGGCCACTGTGAGCTCGGCCATGAAGTAATTTAGAGTGAATGGACAAATACCTCGTTTGAGGGCCTTGTCCTCAGCTGCTGTCAATGCGGGAATGAGGGAGTTCATTTGAGGTGGTGGTAAGAGGAAACGAGGAATGAGCACATGTGATGCGACAACTTGATGGATCATTGAATGCCCCTGAAAATAACTTGCCGGGAGGAATTGGGGAGGAAGCAGTGAAGCGTAAGAAGCTCAAGCTCGCGGTTCTCCGGCGCTACCGTTGGCTTTACGTGGAACAGAATGTGTCGCTCCTCATGCGTACGATCAACCATCATACGTGCTCATCGAAACCGTCAGTCTGAAACAATAATACCGAACAACATCCTTACTTTGTTTCCTGAGGCCTGGTCAGAGCCTATGAGAGTCAGCGAGGAAGGGGAGACATGGGAATCTCTGACATGGTGGTTGCGAAGAGGGAGTTATGCGTACAATGGAACGGAGGGAGATACAGATTTGATTGATACGATAACATTGCGATATCACGTTCTAATTCGAAAGCTGCAGTTGTCGCTTCGACGCCCGATACCTCCGGGCCTGCACGCGCAGCTCGGCTGTGAGAACTTGGGCCTGGGTGGCCCAGCACTGGACAGAACCCGTGGCAAGGGTGGCTTTGCGGTGGAAAAGACGCTGACGTCGAAATTTTAGGATCTCGGCTCTATGAGAGGCGCATTCCATGTCCACTGGAAAGGTCTTCAGGGGGGGGCGCGAGCGAAGGACATATAAATAGATACTTTCAATGAGCGCACGCTTGGTGGCTAGCACTTCGTCTTCGTAGGTAACATTTGACGCTCGCGCTACTGGGACTATTATCCAATTGAATTGTAAGGATGTATCCAACGGTATCAAACGGTGCACACCTTGTTTGCAGGAAGTCTCGGCGGAAAGGGACGTTGACATGTTGGTGGTTGACCGCAGGAGAAATCAAATAATATCATTGGAATCATCATTATAACATTGCCAAAGCGAGCAATTGCGCTTGGAGCGTGGCAAACTCGCGCTCCAGTTCCGACATCTTCCGTTCCATCGCGTGCACCTTGCTCGTAAGACGATTGTGCTCCCGCATTCCTTTCGAGCGTTTGTCTCGGTCCTGCAAGAGATGCTGACGTTGACAACGGATGACCTCGATGCAGCGTAAGCCATCGATCATGCGCAATGCAATGAACGCTGCAATGCACAAGAATGAGGACAGATTTATGTAGTATTCAATGCACACACCTTCAATGTGTCTCTTGAGGGCGAGCTGATCGTTTTCGTGGGACATGGTCGGTTTGAGGCCGTGGTTGATGGGAAGATGATGGTGATGGCGGTCGGCGCGTTCCGTAACAGTGTGATGTGCGTGACAACGCACTCATTTAGGAAGGTACGCACACACAAAGACGCGTCGTTCACGCGACTGGGGCGCCGCACAAGAAATCTGAAGAGAGAGAAATATTTATATAACCCACCCAAACATCTTTGATGTGAGTCTCAGAAGAATGGAAAGAGGGTATTGACCCCGAGGTGATATTAGACCTGAAAGCGGGCACGCACCGAGCAAATCTCGAACAGAAACTTGAACATCGTGAACGGTGTGTGTCTTGAGCATTCCAGAAGAATCAGAACAAATAACCAAGTCGAAAACAATTGAAACCGCAGGATTGTGATCATTATTGTGAAAGTTGCTCGAAGGTGGTTGGAATCCAGACATTTGTACCGGAAAATACCACCAACCACTTGACCAAAGACATTGTCTCAAGAGTCAAGAAGAAAAATATTTTTCCTGGGAAGAATGTAATGAGGAAGGTTGATTCCCAAGAGATGAGCCCTCAATGTGGTTGCATGAGCTGGTGAAGACAAAAAGAAAATGTCGGAGGGGTCAACATAACTGAGGAAATCGGTTCGAAAAATGGGGAAATGAAGTGTTGGCCCCAATTTTCCGTATCTTTGTAGATAAAAAATGTTGGCCCACCACGAAGGAAAAGAGTTCCAGGGATTGTGAGTGGAAGACAGTCCAGGGGCAAAAAAAAGAACGACCAAAGCCATCGTAAGTCATGTGACTGTTTTACCTGAGATCAATCTTGCCTTTTGACCACCATGACCAAACGCAAGCGGCGGCAATCTGTGGACGAGCCTCAAGTATCGAAGTCTACATTGTATGTTCGACTCGACCGATGAAATTGCACTTATAATAAACGGCCGCTCTCGAGTGGAGACGCCAAAGAGCTGCAGAGTACAATCGGTACGCTAGGCTGGTGGTTCATTGAAGATTCACACAATTCACCACCGACTCAGACGCCCCAAAGTGCGCGAGAGACAAAGAATTCGGATGGCTGAGCGCCGGTGAAACACTGACTACCTGAACAGATGTGAAATGTAGTAAAATGTCTATCAATGCCTGAGCACTAACAAACACTAAACCAACACTAAACACTAATCCAAACAATCGAGTGGTGCGAGTACGGGGTTCCAACCAAGTATTAGGTTGATATTTGAACTAGATCTGGTAATAGCTATTTACACGTAAATACTGAGAACGCTCCAATAGCCGATCCAGAGACTCTAATGAGGTCTAGACGAAGCAGAGAGTGGTTTTATATCGATGGGGTGGTGTGGGGTAGTGCTTGGTCGTCAATAGACTCAAGACTTGTGATCCTTCAATGTTCTCAGCTATAAATCTGTGTTCTGTGTACCAATCCGTGTGCTTTTCCTAAATCCTTATGAAACCCAATATGACCCGATACGACCCGATATGAAACCGATACGACCCGATACGATTCTGTTTCCTTAAGATTCTTTATGCGCACATAGATCCAACAACCAACAAATATATTTGACCAAGAATAACAGAAAGAACTAACAAGTTCCCAATGGTACTCCTAGTGAATCCAAGGCTTCCCAAGCGACAATACCAGCTGAGCTGAGTACGTCTAGCAAGAAGGGGTGAATTCACTGGCTTTCCACTCGAAACCTGCTGGTATTTATACAGGAATTATACATCACATGATAAAATAAATAAATACTACAATCAGTCCACTTCGGTATATACGGATAAACGGACCTGGCTATTTAAAGGTACATGCATCAAAGACCCGGTTAAACGGCTAAATAAGTGCTCTATCCCGAGAGCTGTGCGTCTATCTTTCTGTTTTAAGGTGTTGCCATCATATCTTGATGGACTTGTTATCTTTAGACGTGCCAAGTATAGCGTGTCCGGATAAATTGTAGTAGAGATTGTCCGGGCCAACCAGCTTAGCCTTATAGATAGACTGGCTGTCCTGCATCTCTACCTGATGACACCTTTGTCACCCAACTATTCCCATGGTGCCCTAATTCAACCGAATGGTTGGACTTTGATTTACATGTAAATACAATCTTTGATGATTTACGTGTAAATACACAGCAGGTATTGATCCTGATAGTGTTACTGAATGTCCCTGAACGATTCCTGAGCTCTCCAAGGCATCCAGGCTCGTGTGATTAAAGTTACAGTGACTTAATATGTCACAAATGTCGAACTTGTGCTTGCAACTGCACCAACAACTCTGCCGATTTGATTTGACCTGCAATCTGGATCCCTTATGAATTCACAGTCTAGATGGATGGTATGTGTTATGTCCTTGATATATGACACTTTCCAAATGTCCCAATTCGATCGAATCGTTGAACATGGAATTACGTGAAATTCTATTGTAGCCCACCTTGCCGTTGACCCTCGTGGTATCGGTGACCAGGCAAGTCTATACAATGTAATCTCTTGTGAAGTGCCTTTAGCCAACAGTCCGGACCTCACTATGGCTCTCATTGTGGGCCAAGTAATAAATAAGCATTGTTCTACTTCAGTAAGTAGAACAAGAACATTGAAATTGATAGATTTCAAGTCTGGTCATTTTCCATGCTTATCACCGGTAAGTGCTACGGAGCATGAACGGAACATATTTACTGGCAGAAATAGTGCCACGGTCAAAGCGAAACGACGTCAATGGACCCGCCCAAACGGGTCGCACCAGTTAAACAAAATTCTGCTCCGGTGCGGGACCCTCTGTCTGGAACGCCTGACCACTCGCCCGACCCCAAAGAAATGACTTGGCGTTCGGCTACACCATCTACTATCCGGGACGGGCGCAATACGGAGATTGACTGCATGTCACTCAATTCTGCCGAAAGATTTGCGATGCGTGTTCTGGCAGATCTCGGAGACACAATTACAAACAGTTCGGATCCAGAAGACGTGCCATTAAACGAGCAGGCTAGTACTGGCAGGTATGTGTCTTCCTACAAACGAGCGGAAATGTGGAGTGTGATACTAAACAGTCTACACAACATTTCTGGGCCTGCTTCGCCTCCGGCCGTTTCCCCTGAGGACAACTGCGCTGAAACGAGCTCGAACTCTGGCAGGTAGGTGGATCAGTGTGATGTCGGGCCCACATGCTCATGACCAACAGTTCATGCGATCATTCGCTCAGCTCATCTAAGTTGGCGGTCCGCGAGGCACCGACAATCAAGAAGAAAGGGCGGAAAGGGTATTGGATCGAGAGTGAGCCGCTCCCTCCGGCAGTCTCCCCCGCGACCCGCCAGCAGAAATGGCTGTGGCGGGAGGTGGGCATGTTGGGGCCTCTGAGCTGGGTTCAGGAAGTCCAGATCCAGGTGGCCAATCTCGCGTGCGCACTAAGCGAGGATTCGAATGCATCTGATGGGGATGCGGAAGAGATGTGCGCCGATGTGGGGGCACAGCCGTGGTCATCCAAGTTTGTGACACGGGACCTTTTCATGGACATCGTCCGCTGGAGGCGACAGGAAGGTAGTGAAGGGTATGACAGGTGGGATGGCAGGGCGAGGCGCGAATTCACGGAGGCGACCTTGTTGCAGCGGGCGCAATATCTTTCGGCCCGCATGACGACGCATCAAAGCAGGTGAAAATGAGGGAGTTCGAATGATTGAATCAGTGGCTTAGCCCCAGACGGTTTCCTAGTGTCTGCGTACAGTTCTCACAATGTTAATTTGTTTGTTAATTTGTTCCTTGCGGGAATTTGGTTGTGCAAAACAGGGGGATAACGGCAGCAGCATTCATTGAGGACGACTACACAGTGACGAAATACAGTAAAGGAGTGAGTTGGGTTGATAAGTGATGGAGAATCCAGATGGAGAAGAGAAAGCATGCGACTGCGACGAGCAATGATGTGACCGACCGGAGTTGGCTCGTTTTGGTTAGCTGGAAGGGCCGGGCCAGAAGGAACAAATTTGTGGTGCAGAAAAAAAAACCCCGAGCTGAGAATAAGTATTAATACTTGGACGCAAGAAAGCGGATCCATCGTGGCGAGAAAAAAAGGCAAGATTCTTCTTTTGCTGGTTTACGTGGCGTAAATGTTGATTGTTTGGAAAAGCAACTCGTTAACTGGTATCGGTACCAGTCCAGGAAAATCAGCCGCACTGACGCCACGGTTCCGCGCGCCGCAAATGCAAACGCCGGCTGGAGGGCAATGTTCTGTTGCCGCAGGCACGGTAACTTTCAGCCCACATGACCTTCGTTTCCTAGTGTACGGCATGTTCCTGTACGGCTGTCATAATGTTGATTTGTGGGTGGCAGAGATTTTATTTTGCGAAATGGGAGACAACGGGAGCAGCATTGATTGAGGAGCACGACTACAATGTGGTGAACTACGTTGAATCAAGAACTTGAAGAGACGTGTCAGCGAGAAAATTCGGAGAACGGGAGAAAGGGATGTACGCAGAGATTCAGAATCCGGATCGAGAATCAAGAGAGATTGGTGCATCAGATATCAAAAATAATGGAAGAGCGATCAGGCAGAAGCGGTTGGGAGGCATGTGGCCCCGGAGGTGGTTGGTTTTGGGTAGTGGGACTGAAACAAGTGAATTTGAACAGGAATTACTGTTAATGGTGCAAAAACGACGTGAAGGACCAATGCTTGAACGGACGGAGGTGGATGGCCGACCAGAACGAACGAATTTGTGTTGCAAAAAAAAACCGCCTGGGCCGAGAATCAGTATTAATACTTAAACGCAAGAAAGCGATGCCCCACCTGTTTTACTGCGCCAGCATATCGTTCTTTCTACCCCATGTTCTCTGAATCTCTCACTTGACCTGTCTGTATACAATGGCACCCAAAGGTTGGGCGACCCCCGAGGAGACCGAGCTGCTTCACACAATGCTCGCCGACTTCTTGCGTCGGCAGGCAGATGGGAAATTGCACCTCTTCTGGCCGATAATGGAAATGAAATATTTCTCTCTGTTTCCGGTGGAGGGGCGCCTCGGCCTCCCACTCCCAAATGACCCCAGCGCGCGTACATTGACCGATGACGAGGTGGTTGTTCTGGGTGCCGTCATCTTGGCAAAAAAAAAGGCATGTTTTGTTTTGTTGGCGTATGAGGCGCAAATTTTAACTGTTTGGAACAGCAACTCGTTAACTGGTACTGGTACCAGGCCAAGAAAATCGGCCGCACCGATGCCACGGTTCCGCGCACCGCGAACACCGCCTTGAGGGCAATGTTCAGGATGAACTCGTTGAGGCGCCGCCGTTTGCACCAACCCACCGAGGTTTTCCAGAGGCGCAACCGGGAGCTCATCAGGACGGCGTTTACTGCGGCTGGATACGATACACTGACGGAGGGGAAAGATGAGGAGGAATTGGAGAAGGAGTTGGAGTTGGACGCGCGAAGGAGAAGGACGCCGAGGGGAACGAGGAGAGTGACGTCGAGGGGCACGGGGAGAAGGTCGCGGAGGGGGATGAGGAGAAGGGGGACGAGGAGAAGGGTGCCAATAAGCCTGAGACGCTCAAAGGGAAGCACATGGCCATGCGCACGCGCGTGGTCGCGGAGCTTTGGGTGGAGGCGTCGAAAGAGGACCAAGCATCAGTGGCGGCAGAGATTGCGAAGGAAAAAGAGGAGCTGCGCTTGGAGGCGTTGGCTGAGGAGAAACCCGAGGGGGAGCACTGCGCGAGCACACCGGGGGAATTCCAGGAGTAATTTGGTTGTTTCGTCTCATTTTTGTATGAACTGATTAAAACTGGTCTAGTGGTATCAACGCGTTGGAGACAGTCTATGCCGATGTCCACAAGGCCACTTACAATGCATCGGGGTGGGTCAGGATGACCATCATGGGTGGGCCGAATCCCAGATTAAATGGTGAATTGAGCATGAAGATGTGAGTTAAACAAGCTTGTCGCGTGGGCGCTTGTTGATTGATCACGTGTTGTTTCAGCATCTGTTTTGGGGAGACGCTCGCTGGCAACGACGCATGCGTGGACTTCGAGCCGTCTGGAGGATTCCTTCGACATGTCTTCTGTGAGTATTTCCGGTGATATTGTGCACTATTTGACTGACTGACCTTGACCTTGTCATCAGCGGCTGCAGAACGACAAGCGTGAGCTCTCCCGACCACGCCGACGCCGGCCACGGACGAGCCACGCGTCGGACGCGTTGAACAGCCGAAAACAAGGGCCATGAACGTTGCCCCAGCAAAAGCTAAGAAGCCCAAGCAAAAAAAAAAAGGGGAAATCGGCGGCAATTGCGCAAAAGGTCACCTCGGCGCCTGAGGTCTCATCTCTGGCCATTTCTAGTTCGACGGTTGCGGGAGATAAGGTGGAGGCGGAGGAAAGGTAAGATAGCGTGCTGGCGGTGAATGCTTACACTGACGTACTGACGTACTCTCCAGCTTGATACCACCCACACCGACAGGACTGTACAGCTTCGACAGCCCCACAGTGCCGGTCTTTGACGGTGAAGAAGGCGTGGATATGCTGGGTTCCCATGAGTCGTCGGGAAATCCCTCCTTCAACTTCAGGCTCTTCGACGAGTCGTCCTTCGAGGAGCCGCCATCAAGCCCGGTGGGCTCCAGCTTCGAGAAGACCATGTCGCGACCGCCATGGCCACCGGGGATGTCAGCCCCATTGAGCCCACGTGCGGCGCTCGCGCTGGCAAGGATCGAGAGGGGAGTCCCGGATGGTGGTGCGACGATGGCCATCAACCCGCTGCTGGAGAACCTAACGGCGGTGGGCAGCCTGTCACCAACCTCGCGCAGCGCCTCCCCTTGGTCCAAGGCGCCAGCGTACCCGCCTAGTACCCTGTTCCAGGCCTTTACGCCGGAGAGAATGCGAGGAGAAGCTAGCAGGCCGGGGAGCGCGACCTTAGTGTGGCAGAAGACGGGCTCCTCGCAACAGGGCGCCACAACGTGGGCAGCTCGAGGAATGGCAAATCTCATCACGGCTAGCGCAGTGCCCTCTTCCCGCACCAGCCCTCCCCTTCCCATGACAATGGCACTGCCCACAGCGGCATTCAACACCGGTGTCACACCCACAGCGGCTGCTCGTGCCCCGCTTGTGCTCCCTCAGTCTCACACCACTGGTGTCCCACCCAAGACGATGCCAACGCCCGCACCAGCTGCCCGTGCACCTCCGCCTGTGTTCCCCCAGCCCCCACCCAAGGTGATGCCAACCCCCGCAGCGGGTGCTCGTGCAGCCCCACTTGTGTTCCCCCAGTCGCGGATCGCCAGTGTCCCACCCAAGGTAGCGGCCACGCCTGCATTCCGGCAGCCAGGTACACCGCCCATCTCCATCTCGACGCGGTCGACAGCGGTGACAGGAGACCCATTGGCAAGCGAGGAAGGCACTCCCGCCCCTGCGGTCATGCCGGGGTCACGCCCTGCCACGAAACTGCCAGTCGCAAAGGCCGCAAAGGCGGTGCCAAAGGGGAGATCAGGGCCGGCTGCAGCAAAAAAGGAGAGCGCGGCAAAGCAGGCGAAGAAGGCGGCAGTCAAGAAGGCGGCGGCGAGGAGAGGAACGGGGAGCGAGGAAGACGCGCCTCCGGTGGAGAAGAATAGACGGGGGAGGCCGCCAAAGAATGCTGTCGAGGCGGAGCCGCTGGCCGATACCACCAACACGGAGCCTAGATTCACGATCACGAACAACAACCGTCGAGGCGCGCAGCGGGTGGCGGCAGCGGAGGAAGAGGAGAAGAGGGAGCAGGCACACGGGTGGATCCAGACAACGCAGGAGGGGCATGACTGCCTCACACTGCTGAACTCGCGCGCTCCACGCGAACGGAGGCCGACAACGTTCCACGACGGGACCGTGGCACAACGTTTGGTGAAAGGGAGGTGGGACCCAAATACCGCTCTAGAGGAAGCGCTGGTGGCACGGACGCGCGACGGGAAGGGCAAAGACGTCGCAGGGGCGAATGCGAAGAAGAGGAAGGCGTCTGAGACATCCGCGCCCAAATCCAAGAGGTACGTTCTTATTGTTTTCGGTTGCCCGCGCAGACACTGAAGTCTCTATTGCTTAGGCGTAAGACTTAACAACGCCTTGAATGTGCAGGCTGCTCAATGAGCCGCACCGGTCGTCGCCTCGTCCTGGTCTTCCCCGTTTACTGTTTCGTCTCCATCTCTGTCGCACTGCGTTTTCTATACTCGTACGATTTCTATAGGCTTATGATTACTATACCTTATGATGATATGTTATGCTGACTATATGCCAATACCATGTTTTTATGCCAATTGAATACGTAGTTGGGTCACTTAAGAAAATCAAAAGAGAAAGCGGCAAACAAAAAGAGGGCGTCGGGATTCGAACCAACGACCACTTCCTTTTGCAAGGGAGATTAAAGGAAAGCGAAACCAACTAGGCAAAGCCACCGACATAACAGTAAGATACGAGAGGGACTGAGTCATTGGGATTTAGAGGTCTCAGGAACCAAAAAAATTACAAGTCAATTCTCGAAAGGAAGTTATAAAGGGTAAAGGATATACGCAGAGGAGAATGTTGACGAGGCGAAAGCGCGAGGCCGAAGACTAAGGAGATTCCGGGGCCGGGGCGAAGGCAAAAAAAAAAACCGGAGGAAAGGGCGGCAGCGCGAGGGAAGGGCGGAAGCGGCGAGGGGCGAGACGTCGGAGAGGGGAAAATAGAGTGAGCAGGGATTTCCTAGGGTGAAGAAGGGTCGAGGAGCGGGTGCTGGGCACAGTGGGGAATGCGGTGCTCGCCGCGGCTGGCAGAGGGCGGAAATGGAGCGCACAAGGTCAGGAATCAGAGGGGCATGAGACTGGGGTTGAGACGTACCCAGGATGGCCGGCAGGCGAGCCCGCGGGGAGGGCCCCAACCGGATCCCGGGGGTGGGAATGCCCAGGTCAATTATGGATCAAAGGGACCTGTTAAGAGGCCAGAAAATGGGGGAGGGGTAGGCCTGATGGGGTGGAAGGGATCCCCCAAGAGAGAAAGTAACTGGGCGAAGCGGCTGCCATTTAAGCAGGAAGTGGGGCGGTGGAGCAGTGCGCGTGCAAGCGAAACGGTGCGGGATTGAAGAAGAGATAGCGGGATATAACCATAGATGCGAGTATTTCGGAGGGACCCAGTAGCAGGACGGAGCTAGGAGGGCCCCCAGCGGCGGGGGGCAGCGAGCGGGAGGAAGGGGGAGGGATGGTGGTGTAAGACAACAAGTGTAAACAAGAATCGCCCCATTTGGGTGACCGGATCCCACCCGTGCACGGACCAGCCCTGGGCGGCATGCACGCCAGCGGTGGGCGCACAAAAACGCAGGGCGGGGCAGGAAAGTGCTAAGGTGATGTATCAGCCCCATTGCTAATCCTTCGGTTTTGATACATCACGGTGTTTCTTCTCATTAGCGGCGCGGTGATAGATCAAATCGCTGTATAGGCCTGGTGAGGACTCGGCACGACTACCAATCTCCGAATGACCAAAGATACGGGCGTAGGTACGGTCATCTTTAGAAACTTTGTCAATGCATATCAGATAGTGGGTGGGGTAGATGGAGACGCGGCATGAAAAGTCCGCTCGGCTGAGGGGAGAACGCTCTGAAGCCATCTTTTGGATTTTCTTGAGGTTCATTCGATGATGTAGAAAGGTTCTGCGGATTGTGGCTAGCGAGATGGGAAGGTAATGATAGCGCTCTAGTCGATCGCGATATTCATCAAGGAAAAGTGTAGGTTTATGTTTTGCAAGCCGGAAAAGATAGTCAGCATCCTGATGAGCCGGCGTACGAGGGCGGCCTCGTCCAATGACCTGTGCCTTGGCAACACTGCCTATCTGATGCTTTCGCCTACGTGTACGGTAGAGTGTCGACCGGGAGAAGCCAACAATGTGGAGAATTTCTGGGGTTGTGTCGCGTCCGCGAAGCTTCAGGCACAATGCAGCCTCTTTCAGGTCGTCACTGATGCGCCGGTTGGGCATAGTAAGGTGTTGTTATAGCACAACTGCCACAAGAAGAGAAAAGATGAGTTGTGTTTGGTCTTGTCGAAATTAGAAATGATGTCGGTTGCCCGGTCCGGACCTGCGACCTTGTGCACCCGACGCTCTCAAAACTTTTTTTTTTTTTTTCGTGTTGTGTCATTATATATGAAAACAGCAATAAACCTTTTCCCAAAATTGCCAATGATCGAAAGTTGCTCTTTTCAATGACATCATCTGTGTTCTAAACTCTTTTTCTGCCTGCCGGAGCCTCGGACCGGTGGCTGTACCCCCCCCCCCCCCCCCCCCTCTGACAGCTGTCACTGACAAACCTAGGTCTGTGTCAGCGACTTTCATATCGCTCGCCTCTTGGGGTGGCCCAAAATTGACAAAGTCACGGTGTGCTTGGAGGACGTCAGCGTCTCGTGTCAACAGGCGCAAACTGGGAATGGTGGTCGGCAACGCTGTGCCAAATTCAAACTCCGATAGGTGCAGAATCAGTGGTCGGCCTCTGGTCTGAGTCCTACAGCCACTTTCACAGAAACTTTGTGGGGACTTAAATGATGGCATGGCCCGACCTTTCAAAATGATTAAAGCAGAATTTTGATTTATGGCCCGTATTTACGTCAAACTGTGCTTTGCGGGTATAAATCACCCCAGGGAGCTCCTTCGCGGTTACGTAAAGGGCCTCTTAGGCCTATTTCTCTGTACTAGTAAAATAGGCCTAAGAGGGGTCGACGGCAGCGACAGCAGAAGCAAAGAAGCAGTGTTTAGTCACTTCCCCATTTGGTGGCGCCGGCGTGTCTGCTGTCTACCACCACCGCTCGCGCCTGCTCCTGCTCGCCGCCGACTCCTCTGCATCGGCTGGAGCTGGGCTGACAGCCACTCAGCACTCATTGCTGGCAGCCCCGCACCGCACTTGCGCTCCTGCAGCGCCCGCACCCCCTCCCCCACGCCTCGCTAATATCTACCACGTCTATGAATCCAACCCGCTCTCTGCCGACAGCTTGCACGTCCACTGGGTCCACGGCCTCACCTCGCTTTACTGGTTTGTACAGCAAATTGTCCGTTGCGGCGCCTGGGATGGCGCACGCGCGGAACCTGCAGCTGGCGACACGGCGTGCGAGCGACGCGGGCTGTTCCGCGTCCGTGCTCTTTCTTTTATTTGAATAAATTACTCTCAAGAGGCACTTAATAGACCCACCACAATACCGCACAATGGGGGATCCCTTGCGCTTCGTTGATGTGCACCGCCCACGCCGCCCTGCTTCCCCGCCTTGCCGCCCGCGCCGCAGCATCCATCCCCACTTCTCACCGCCCCGCCGCCTGCCTCCGCTGCTGCCCACACCGCCCCTCTGCTGCTCCCACGCATCCCCCGCTGCGCGCTCCTTGCCAGCGCATCTGTCCTCGCTTCCCCACTCCTTGCCGCTCCGCTGCCTCCGCTTCTGCTCTCCTTACCGCCCCGCTGCCCCGCTGCTGTTGCGGGCGGCGTGGGCAGCGAGGAGCGGCAGTGGAAATGGCAGTTGCAGAGGTGGCGGGGCGGCGAGGAGCGGTGGCGGCAAGGAACATGGCATGGGCAGCAAGGAGCAGCGGCGGGGCAGCGAGGAGCGGGGAAGCAAGGATGGAGGCAGCGGCAAAGAGCCCTGCTCCTGCGCTGTTCGCCGGTGTGTCTGACCCTCTCCTTTCCGCGTGGCCACGTTCCGCGCTGGAGCGCTGCATCCCCGAGGCCGGCGCCTGTGCTCCCATCACTCGTGCTGCTCTCCGAGCGCTCCTGCCGGTGCTGGTTGTGCTGCGCATGCAGGTGCTGGAACAGCCGGAGGCGTGAGGGCAGGTGCTGGTGCGGCACCCCTGATCTCGCTCTGCGTCTCCGGCTCGACCGTGGCCTTGCGCCCGCAACGTGGTTTGACAGGGCAGCAGGCTCGTCCTCGCTCTGCGGCTCCGCGGTAGCTTTGAGGCCACAGTGTGCTGGTTTCGCGGGTGCAGGCAAGGGCGGGGCCGATGGCCAGCTGCGCGCTCGGGCTCGCTCTCTTTGACGGTGGGCATGGGGATTGTTTTCTATAAGGACACTCTGTACATACTGTACTACATCTGCAATCCAATTTTTTTTTACACCGCTGGAATAATTTGAAAGAGTGAAAGTCAAGGAACATACATCCTTCAACTGCCTGAAGAAGGGAAGGAGCTTCTGAGAGTACCCTATAGCAGTAGAGTCATTCAAATGAAACTTGTATTCCTTGAGGATTTTTTTATCTTGTGGTTCAGGCAAAAGATCATACTTGAACTGGCTATACTAATGAGGACGTGAGGACCTTTCGGTCGAAATCATGCACGCGATTTCAGAGGTACAGACAAAATCTAAAAAATATATGGTGAGGAGGGGGCATGGTATTAGACCCTAAATTCAAGTTTAAACCCAATAGTTTGCGATGAAATGCACCCATAAAATAAAAACTCCAAAATGTTCATCGTTATTCGTCTTCTGATTGGTTGATGGGTGTGAGGTAATTGACAGCGGCTCGTTCCGCCTCTGCCTCCTCCCTCCACCACCTCCTTCTTCCTTCATTATCATCGATGCAATTAAATCAGATACTTCCACCAAATATTTGTGAATCCTGGGCACATTTACTGACCATTTAACTCTGGTTCCGGCACTTAAATTCACCTCCACCACCTCCATTCCACTGACTTTACCTCTGTCGCACCTGCCGCCGCATCTGCCGGCACTGACTGACAATCATGTTCAAGACGAAAGGTTCTTTTCTAGTCTTCAAAGTGTACATAATGGGAGAAATCCGCACACAGGTCCAATTGATGATGTCGATGCTGCTACTTCCTTGAAAATAGCATCATTAACATCAAGCTGGGGGCCTACCAACTGCAGTGTCGAGAATCTGAGTAACGGTACAGTTCCTTCCAGTGCGTGAAATATATCTGTGGTCTGTGAGCTTCTTTGCATGTCAAATTTTGCTGTGGGCCCATCAGTCACTTCCACTGAAATGCTCACAGGTCGGGTTGTAGCTTGCAGTATTGCGCCCCCGGTTGAAGGCATCACACACCTGAACCAGAAACCCCAAGGGTTTCCCTGTACCTGCACCGAAGCCTAGCCCTGAAGTACCACAGCCACTGCGAAAGCATACAACCTGCACCCAAACCCACCTGTCTCGATCCAGAAACCTTGCAGAAACCCCTAGGTTTTACCCTAGACCAGCACCCAGGCCTAGCTGCCCCCACAGTGCCACACCCGCCGCTGCTGCCACCGCACTGCCGTAGCTGCCACTGCCTCACTGCTGGCGCAAGTAGTCACACCTCCCACCTCCTGTGTCTCCGAGATGGCAAAATCTTCTGTAGTACTTGAATGTGAATGAAATTGAGTAGGCAGGAAATTTGAGGGTAGGGATAATTGAAGGACAAAGGTGATGTCACGTCTCTGGGGACGGAGGTGCCAACGCGTCTCCGGGGACAGAGGTGCTGGTGCATCCTCCGAGACAGCAGAATCTTCTGTAGCACTTGTTTGTGAATGAAATTGAGTATGTAGGACAATTGAAGGTATGGAAAATTGAGGGGACGGAGGTGCCGTCGCATCTCCGAGATGGCAAAATCTTCTGTAGTACTTGAATATGAATGAAATTAAGTAAGCGGGAAAAATTGATGGTACAGAAAATTGAGGGGGAGGTGCCAACGCGTCTCCAGGGATGGAGGTGCTGTCACGTCTCCGGGGACAGAGGTGCTATCGCATCTCCAAGACAGGATCTTCTGTATTACTTATATGTGACTGAATTTGAGTAGGGCGGGAAAATTCAATGAAGGTATGGAAACTGAGGGGACGGAGGTGCCGTCACGTCTCTGGGGATGGCAGTGGAAGCTCATTTATGTCAGTGGCAGTCCTTGAAAGCAATGGGACAGTGGAGCTCAGATACAAAGGAGGTAAGGCAGAAAAAAACCGGTGATTGCTGCTGCTGCCGACGACGGTCAAGACGGCAGACGCATCGCGGGCGCAGCCGGCAGACATTACGTGTGGTGCCGTAAGTGGCGGCTTCTTTGCTTCTGCTGTTGCTGCCGTCGACCCCTCTTAGGCCTATTTTACTAGTACAGGGAAATAGGCCTAAGAGGCCCTTTACGTAACTGCGAAGGAGCTCCCTGGGGTGGTATAAATGCCTCTCTATCTACCTTACCCGGACGAATATCAAAAATCAGCTATAATCATTTTGTTCTAACTTGTATAAGGTATGTACTGTGTACCAAGTTTGGGGCTAAGACCTGCCACTGAGACCAGGGATTCTAGGTGTACCTTCGGAGGGTGCCAGGGTGGGTATGCTAAATTTCAGATTCACTCTGTTTTTGGCCTCAATTTGGGACCCAAACAATGCCGTGTGAATATATGTGGGATTTGGTTGTGAAGCAAAGGGTTCTTTAGACCATTGAAGTGTTCTCTGGACGAAAAAGTGGTAGAAAGAAATAAGGGGCACCTTCCAAATGCGGCAATACCGGTTCTGCGATCACTGATTTCCGGCAGCGTTGCCGACTGGGAACACTGCCACCAGTCGCCTCGTGTCTGCTCATTTGCCCATGCGTCTGCCTCGAGGCCGTTTCGCCTTCGTTTGACCTGCCAGTCACGCGGAGGACGCGTTGGGCGATATGTATAAGTACTGACAGGGCTGTGTTATCGTGTAGCAACACGTTTCCGTGAGTCGTCACCATCGGTCCCTCAGAACTGAGTCATTCCGATAGACCACTATGCCTGCTCTTGTTAGAAGGATGGATAGCAAGGTAGTTTAATCTGATTCTATTTCGAGGCGCTCTTGCTCACTGGGTTTCAGCAGCAGCAACTCGTGCAGATGCTGGAGGAGCTTGAAGAGAAGAGACCTCATTTCATGGAGGACTTCGACGAATTTCTAAACCCGCCGCTCGACGAACAATTTTGTGCTTCTTCTCGAGCTCAATCATCTGATATGTGAGTACTCGTCCTCTCATTCACTGGTCGAACTCACGCAGCCCCGAAGAGACGCCGAAAGCGAGGCTGAAACAGATGAGGTGCGTTCTGTCATTAGTTCTCATTTACCTTTATATTAACGCGAACCGCTAGACAGAATGCGTGAGCACTTTTTTTAACCTTCGTCTTGGGTTATTTTCACGGTTGTATCCCAGGAAGAAGAGGAGAGCAGCGACGAAGAGGTTGTTTTTGAGGTTTGAAATCGCCATCATTATCTCGTTTGGCTGTGCAAACTCACAGCAGGCAGGTCTTCGGGTCTAGATTTGGACCTCGAAGAGATATTTCGCCTCTGTCGGCCGTGCAGAATATACATTGCCCTCGACCGGTCAGGAATCCGGTAGCCTTCGATCTCGACACCCGACTCTCAGTGGACACCGTTCCAAAACCACAGTCTCACGCACAATCGTCAACCTCCGCTGTAAGTTGTCCCGGACGACCGCGTCCCGGTAGGTCGCAATTGCCCAAACGTGTTTTCAGTTCGTGCGTTGTTTTTTACGAGCTCAAGGCTCCGTTTATGCTTTGTTTTCCAGGAATATACGGGCTGTGGACGAGGATCTCCCACATGCCTTGGAACATCCCTCCATTTCGAAATTGAGGCTCAAGTCACCGGCAAGTCTACTTCATCTGTTCCAAAAGCATTGCTAAGTTGTTCAGGGAAACGAAAGCTCGAGCGGGGAAGAGACCTTTTTCGGGGTTCGTTTTCCGGACTAACTTCCTTGTGTCTTGTTGATTGCACGTCAGAGTTCTTCTTTACCTACAGATCAACGCCCCCCACGTCTAATGACCCAGCGAGACCGATTCCCACTTTACACTGGCGGCAATTCTAATGTATTTCGCGGAAATTGGGTGCGACCCGACGGCCGCAAAGTAATGGTGCGCACAAAACTCATTAAAACCCCAACGTTGTTGATATCGTAGATTCGCAGGTTGCGATAAAACTTCTTCGCATTGTTCGCGATGATCCAGCAGAGCTCGATCATGTTTTGACTGTAGGTTACCACTATTCCGTTGAGCATGATGACCTACATTATCAGAGGCTCGTATGTGCGGCGCGTTCCTGGCAGAAGTTGTCGCACCCAAACATCCTTCCTTTCTTTGGCGCGTACGAAATCGGAGCGTTTGCACCTGCTTTAATCACTCCCTTCTGCCATCTCGGTAATGTAGGGAGTTATATCAGAAGCCATCCATTTTCGAATCGAGATCGGCTGGTAGTGTTCTCATCTTGTTTAAACTTGCCACATCGCTAATTCGATGCGACAGGTGCACGATGTGGCTTCTGGCCTCAAGTATCTGCACGAGAACGACATTGTTCATGAAGATCTTAAACCTGTGCGCCTCCTGCGTACTACTCCTCTCACTGTACTGATTTCTTACCAGCAAAATGTCCTAATCGACAAGCGCGAAGTTGCATGCCTCTGCGATTTTGGTATCTCCCGGATAATCAACCGCGAGGGGGTTACAACCCGGAGCGCTGCGTCATCGACCTATATTGCGCCCGAGCTCCTGATTCGTGTTCATCCGCTCACATCCAATCCCATCTATCCTAAGCCAACTCACAAGTCCGATGTTTACTCTTTTGGGATTCTTTCGCTGGAGGTTGGCATATTTTCCTCAACCGCAGATCACCGCTCAATTGTAGATACAGATCCTCACCTCGGGACCTCCCGAAGGGCGAGGCGATAAATCGTTCCATGAAGCAAAACTTCTGGAGGGCTTCAGGCCACAGAGAGCTCAATATGATGTCTCGGAAGTCGCTTCAGGAATGTGGTCCGTGCTTGATAGATGCTGGGATCCCGATCCTCAATTGCGACTGACAATAAGAGCAATTTGGGAGTCTCTGCCGTTTCAAGCGCAGCGATCTTGTGGCTTTAGAAAGCGGCTCAATCCAAAGGCCTAGCTAAGTATCAACTCCCGTACGTTGGGTAGCAAATTGATGTTATCGAGTCAACCTTTAAACTCGGATTTTATTTCCGCCTCTTCAAGTCGACTACGCTTTATGTAATCCTCGAATTTCCATTCCGTAAGGATGACAGCACTTTTGGCACTGGGCGCGCCTCGCGCAGTCCACGAGCTTCCCTTCCCGCCTTCTGCCAATGCAGGGACCCGTATACCTGGCTGGATTCATCTTCTCTCTCCGGAGCACCTGATCCCGTCCATGGAATCGGTTGATGGGGAAAATGCAGGCTAGCTTCGCGAGGCCTGGGCGTGCAACAATGGTTTCGTGGAATTTTCTTTCTCAAGGACGCACCGGTGAATGTGCATGGGCTTCGCATCTCATATATTTTATTCTGACCTACACCCAATTGGTTGCACGTTAGATTCTTCGAGAACTAATACATCCTTCCTTGAAACAGCGTGTGTGCCATGTTGCAAAATCATGGGCCATGTCAGGACGGCCTGCTATTTACAACGTGTACACGGTGTCGTTCATCGCTCTCAATGTCTTTATATAGGTCCTGGCCGCTTTCTTCTCGTTCACCTTCGTCTCTCCATAAGGCGCATCCAGTTCCAGATTCAGTCCCTCCCTTGTCTCCACATGCATGGAAAGATATGACCGTGAGCCAGATTTTCGTCAGTCGATCAAGGTGCGGAACCATGCATTACATCCAGTACTCTGTTAGGCTTACATTGAATCAGAGGGAATACTCTCAAGAGGAATATATCTTCCCAGTATGAATATATTATCTCATGGGATACCGGATTCTCATGATTTTATCCAGGTGTTCGGCCACGGTGGCTCTCGTCCGTCAACTCCATCGTATAAGAATTTCGACCCTCTGTCTCAGGAACAGTCTGGAGAGCAGCAGCGTCATCAGAAGGGTCATCGTCAGGGACCGGTTTCGTCCTCGAGTAACTTGGAAACCCGTGGCGTGAGGGCAAAGCGTCCTGCTCATTCCCCGCTGGAGTCGAGTCTGAACTCTAGCGCTGGTCAACGACATTTTGAGTCGCAACCCAGTAGCTCGGCTCGACCACAAGCTGCTTCACCACACCACCCTTATCCGTTTGCGCATATCCCGCGTCAGCTCGCCGAAGTGCGCCGCATGCCTTCTCACGGAATTCCTACCCCGGTGTCATCTAATTCTCCCAGGAGAGTGAAGGGATCGAGACTGGCTTCGGTACGCTATCCGCTGCCTCTTTGAAACGATCGAGCTGAGAAGCGTCCTCCAACGCAGTTGCAACCAGCTAAATCTCTTCAGCCTGCCAAGGTTTACACTCTGCCGTGTGGTGGTCAACTCACAGTTCCCCATGTGGACTTGTTGCCGAACGTCGGTGAATTTTCCGCCTTGATATTTGAGCTAACTTCGGTATCTATAGATAGAAGAGAGTTCCAGTGGAGAAGAAACCTATTTTAGAGTGCATATCTATATGCACCTCTGAGCATCATGTAACAATTTCCCCTGCAGGGTCCTCTCTCTCCTGATGATAGCGTCCCGGTGAGCCGGATAACTCAACTCGACCGGTTTCCGCTGCCGGCGGAGGGAAATTCCAACATCTACCGTGGGAATTGGGTTCGTTCGAACGCCAGCAAGGTCCTGGTATGTTTTCTGTTTCTGTCTGATCACCTATACACAGACTTAGCTAGGTTTTACTCAAGACTCTCCGTACATCCGATGATGAGACTCAACTTGAAGCCTTGGAACGGGTGAGTGAGGGAACATAGATGTCTGAATCGTGTTCCAAGCTCAAACTTTTGAACAGAGATTACGGCGCGAAGCATATGTCTGGAGTACCCTTCGACACCACAATATCCTTCCGTTCTTCGGCCTCTGTGACATCGGCGTAGGCTTGCCCGCGTTAATCTCGCCCTTCTGCAAGTTTGGAAATATTCGGAACTATCTCAAGAAATATCCGGGCGCAAACAAGGGCTATTTGGTAGAATTATTTTCCTCCGGCGGCTTCCCAACCTAAACCGCGATTTAGGTGTTCGGTGTAGCTTGCGGACTCGATTTCCTCCATGGAAATGGTATTGTCCATGGAGATCTCAAAGTGGTACGAATTCACGGCACCCAACATTGAGCTTTCTTCGTTTAGCTCTAACCCAGGCAAATGTCCTTGTCGACAAACGCGGTGTAGCGTGCATCTGTGACTTTGGGATTTCTAGGATAGCCGGCCGACAGGGATTTACTACGCGGAGTCAGGGGACGACACCATACAAGGCACCCGAATTGTTAGCCGACCCCAAGAGAAGCACAACAACACAATCCGATATCTATTCTTTCGCCCTTCTGGTCCTAGAGGTGTTTGAATTGGCTTCCTCTTTACAATTCATATTCATCGGTCGAAACAGATTCTGACGGCTGATACACTCAAAGGAAGATTTCACGACGTTGATTCGCCCGTGCCTGCAGACGTCCTTGCTACGCTACATCCTCAACGGGCAGACTACGACGTTTCCAAGGTTCCTGACGCAATGTGGAAGGTACTGGACGAATGCTGGAACATTGTACCGGACTTGCGGCCCACGATGATTGATATCCTGGATTCACCACCTTTTTCAGCGCTGCATTCAACGTTGGCCTAGGATGCTTACCGCACCGCAGTTAATTTCAGAGCTGTTTAATTCGGGCGGGCACCGCTGGCCGACAGTAGAGTATGATAATGTGTTTATTTCAATTTAAGTAAATAATTGAGTAGAGTGAACGGCGTGAAGAAAATGGAAAATCAAGATCATTCAGCCGTCGGGAGCGCGTGCAAAAATTTAGTTCGGATTAGGGCAGCTGGCTGGCGAACAGATTGAACCGCACCAAGGCTGCCAGAGAGTTTGGGATCTGGAAAGGCTGGGTAAATGACTGCGATCAATACCGGCGGCAACTTCGGCCAGCGTCGGATCAAGGGACGCAGCGTGCGCGTCTCCTTTCCTCCATCCTCCTTGCTCCTTGCCATGTGCGTTTCGAAACATAATTACCTACCTCTTTTGGTCTCTTGCTCGTTTGGTGGGAAGCACCCGGACAGGTGGAGCCCGCAGAGCCGCGCGATGCCGAGCGTGTGGGAGAAGACCGGTGGTCGTGCGTCGATCTCTTCGGGCAGGCGTCATTCCCGCTCTGCCGCATGTGCACACACTGCCCTGCGCGCGCAGGCAGCTCCTCGACGGCCTGTGCCTCCGTGTTGAGCCGGATGCCACCCTGGCCGCAAATGCGCGGAGGTACGCGTGCGTTAGGCTCGTTTCAGCCTGAGTCTATAGTAATCTTGAGTGATTTCTGAAGATAAAGTCGTTCAGAATCACTATATGCGTGCGTCTCAAGGCGTCTCATGAGCAAGGGAAGTACTTAGATGCGACAAGTACTGTTTCCCTGCGGTCTTCGGCTTGTCTCAATTCAAGCCCCTCTCTCCGCCCTACGTCGTTTTGGCCGGCGATCGTACCGCCGGCCATCTCAAATCCCCGGTTTTTCTGTATCCCAAACGGACTCGAGGCTGCGGAGGGCTAAATTCAAATTTCATTACAAAGAGTCAGCTCGATGCCACGTTGTAAGTGCATGCCCCACTGCTTGCTTCCAGCCCTTGTCGTTTCGCAGACGGAGGCTGTCTAGTTCGCCGACCGTTGAGTATTTGGAGCCCAATTGACGACGAACAGTTATCGACGACTTGATTGAAGACACGACAACAATTGTCAAAGCTAGGAAATATCAAAAGATTATGTACACCACCGAGCAGCGTTTGGTGCGACACATCGTCCTGTCGCAGTAAGTAGATCCGACAACTGAAATAAAGTTTCACAGGTCGCTCTCAGAGCAAGTGAGATTTCCCTAGATGACTGGTTCCCCTTTGCAGGAGGAGCGAATTCGAACGTATATCGCGGAAACTTGATGCTATCTGACGGTTCTCGTATTCGAGTGCTTCCTTGCCGCACTCACAGTTTACTTCAGGGCTGAGCTTATCGTAGGTCGCCATCAAGATGATCCGTTATTCGGTGGAAGACAGCGGGCAAGTGGATCGAAGGTTGAGACGCGAGGTCGAAATTTGGAGGACGCTCAAGCACAAGAACGTCCTTCCATTTATTGGCCTGTGCGATGACCTCGCGCCGTGGCCTGCCTTATTATCGCCATTCTGCGGATTCGGCCATGTTGAAAATTATATCAAGAATCATCCACACGCGAGCAGGGACGACCTTGTAATTTTCTGTGCTTGGGTCGATATTTTGCGATTGATACCGACTTCGCAGGCATACGGAGTTGCTTGCGGCCTTCACTACCTTCACGAAAAGAATGTCATCCATGGGGATCTGAAAGTGGTTCGTCAGCAGTCCGCTATCCTTAAACCTGAATTCCCTGAATTTAAGTTTCCTAGCAAAACGTGGTCGTCGACCACCTAGGCGTTCCGTGTATATGCGATTTTGGTTTCTCCAAGATCGTCAACCGCCCCGGATTTACGACTCGAAGTGTCGGAACAGTTCCATACCTAGCTCCCGAGTTACTCTTCGTCTTCGGCGAGAAGAGTATTGACGAGCGCGCACGGTGGACAACCCAAAGCTCCGACATTTACGCTTTTGCGCTTTTAGTTCTGGAGGTGCAAGCGGCATATCCGTCCTTGCTGTCGGAACTGAATCAAGATTGGTAGATTTTGACTGCTGAGCCGCCGAAAGGACGTCCGAGCAAAGTATTCGTGGAGTTCCACGTTTTCGAGGCGCTTCGCCCACAACGGGAGGATTACAACACCGAGCTGGTCTCAGAGGAGATGTGGGATGTGCTAGAGCGATGCTGGGATTTTAATCCCCATGCGCGACCAAATATCGGTGAAATTTTGACCTCGCCGGCGGTTCTTGCATTGCGTGCCGAAGGGTCGGCGATTTCTTAGCTAAAAAATATCGGGATGAGCACCAGAGCGCATCAAGAGTGACTTGTCGTATACGTACCTTTAGCATGTTTGTCCGCTTTTCTTCAGGGTTATTATCAGTGACCGGGTACTGGGCCACCTGAGCACTTTTGGCCTCGTGCGCACGCATAAAATGGGGTGGACACAGATATGTGGGCACTAGAAGTTAGGTACGGATCCTATGAGTTTGTATATTTTTCGCGAATTTACGCGATGGTTTAGTGGCCCACCAAATTTTTCTTCTGGCACTTTCCCGAAAGGGTAAAAACGGGGAAGTCACTGTGTTCAGGCCCTCACACACCTAAAACGGCAAACTATCAACCCTGTTGAAAGGCTGGCGGATTGTTAGAGGGAATTTTGCTATTGGTCCGGCATTTTCCGGACCAATAGCAAAATTCCCTCTAACAATCCTTTGCACCTTTAACAGGGTTGATAGTTTGCTGTTTTAGGTGTGTCAGTAGCGAGACGCGGGGATCCGTGGGAATCTCTGGCTATCTATAGGCTACCCGGGTAGCGACCGGGTAGCCACGACGAAGTAGCCGGATCCCGGCTAAACGCGGCGAGCGATGTCGATCTGCCATAGCCACACTGCAGTTCCGTCTGGCTACTGCACGGTACTGCCTGGGTAGGCCCACATTCTGTGGGTAGGAGATGTGGTTATATTCTGTGATGCTTGGGTACCCCAGCTAGCCGGACCGATCGGTTATCTCCGGCAAGGCGATGCTTCAGCTACCGAGAGCCTGAACGCAGTGAGTGGGCCACTGCCTTAAATCATTCGTTTGCACCCGTGCTGGCCACCCCAATGTATCCCAAATCAACAAATAGATACGAGCCCACCAATATATACACTCAAAAGGTGAATCCGAGGTAGATGAGCACCATAAGTAATTCCCTTCAAGCCAAGGTTTAGGGGTGAAATCAAGGTGTGGATTGAATAGCGTGCTCTACAAAGCACAGAGCAGGTTTCTGCCGTGACAGAGGGAACATATGGCTATATAAGATGTATTGGCATAAACTGGTCAACCAAGGACGGCCTCCACACGCCAAGAAGCCTCAAAAAAAGTTCAGCTATACCTGCAAAGGAAATTCGGGGATTTTGGCATGTACCCGTTGTGACCAAGAAATGAAGTAGGCAAAATCTCATTGGTTGGGGATGGGGGAGCAATGGATATTTAAAATCCAGTACCAAAGTCCTAGGCCCGTAGCATACACGGTTGGTTCACTGTAGTGGTTGCTGCAGTAGACGACTGGCGATCAAATAGAGGCCTTCCGCGAGGTTCCAGGAGACTATACAGCACAATGTTGATGTATCGGATCGAACTGTGTCATTCCCCAGGATCAGGCAATCAGAACGAGCCCCGGACCTTGTGAATCGGTGAAGAATTGGTGGAGAAATGGGCAGGAGAAAGCTATGAGCTACCGATCTGAACAAAAGTCCCAAAACATATGTATTGGGCAGTGATCATTAATGCTCACTGGTTGGCACTGGTGAGCACCAGTGGTAATCAGTGATAACTAGTAATTAAAGATTCACAATACCTTGCCACTAGCTCACATTCTTGTCAACCTCATCCATTTTTTCGTCCCATCATTGGCAGTCGTTTCCTCCTAATTTGTGTATTTACCAACAAAAATTGCCACATATGGACCCATACCGGAAACGTAGATGCCGGCATAACTCATGTCCTGGCAGCCCACCGGGCCCTGGCATGTCCGACACATACCATTTCCCCCCCCTTTCTTCCTTCCTTTCTTTGGAGCGTTTGACATAAGCAAATTCAGTCTGCAGAGGTATTTCAAGCTCATCCACTTGGGTTTCTGGTTACAAGCCAGATTTCCTGGAAATTGGCCCAGCGGAAATGCTGTTACGCACGGTCCGACACAAAAAAAACAATATACTATATATTTCATTTCTATCTATCATGGGTCATTAAAACCCCTTGTAAGTCCAATTATCTGGCAGCAAGGCTTCATTCAAAAGTAGACCACTCCAAGTGTTTAATACAAGCTTTTATTGAGTGGTCCAAATTGATCTTTTCAGTGAGGGGACGATCACATTGTATCAATGCAAAGTGCATATTACAGAGCTCGCAAAGACACTGGATCAAGACCCCGGTTTCGTTTGAAGATCCGGTCAAATCAAGTGGAAACATTTGAACATTCAAAAACTGTTTATAAATGGTATTTTCTACTCCTCTATTTATTGGCATGTTATTCCAGCAGTGTAGGGCGAAGGAAAGGCACCATGTAATATGTGGATTATTGATATCTGATATGGGGCACCAACATGACGGTGGCATGAGAGCAGGAGATGAGGTACACAGCAAGCCCGAGATGCACACAGGTGTGCTAGATTGATTGTATTTGGGACTATGTCATATTTTCCTCCATACTGAGTAGGGGAGGTTGACAGTGTTTTGAGCTGCGAACTCATCATAGAATGTATAGTACAATGGGGGATCTTAGTGGCCATTTGAACCCTTTACAAATGGTTTGTTTACTATTTCCTAGCCTGGGCAAACTAAATGGAAATAAAAGTGGTTTTAATCGTTTCAAACCATTTTGAAACAAAATGGTTGGAGTCTTACAGGGGAGGGGGGTGAATGCAGAGTTTCGGGGTTTGAAGTGGACATGGCATTCCGAGACCGCAAAAGTCGTGTGTCGACATCACATTTTTAAAGTTAAGGACTTGATTGGGAAATTGGGGATTGGGACCAAAAAACTTGATGCTGTGGGTGCTGCAATTTAAAAAGGAGGGCCAAAATGCAGTGACACTGATGATGATGGTCACCAGTTATCTCCGGTGCCAACCAATGCGCACTGATGCCTCTTCACCCAGTAGCACTTGTGATCATCAATGCACATCGGTGATAATAACTGCTCACCACTGCTCACTGGTGCCAATTAATTGTCTGGGATGCTGGCTGAAAGAAAAAAAATTACACTGACTTTTGTCCGGATCGGCCCGTCATAGAAAGCGCCAAGTGGTGATAAGAAATGATGTTCACATGCCGTTATCGCCATCAAGAACCTCGCACTGCTTTTGATCGTCACCGTAACTTGCCGCCAAATTTGACGTACACAGTCCCCATAGGTCGCGTACCGGGCCACAGGTCCCAAATTACAAGTTTTCCTATAGCACCATCTTTTATTGTGCAAATGGCCCACTACCCTGACTGGCCTGGTAGGCAGTCACTGATAATTTATTACATTGATGTCTACACAGGCAGGCCACACTATTAAGTTTAGCGGAGAATCACAGCTTTGCGCTGAGTTAGCTACGATCAAGCTCCAGGTGGAAATCGGCAGATCCCAACTTGGCACAAAGTTTCTGCAGCTTAAACCCAGGGTGAGCCCTCATTGATTAGCTCCAGCTTGTACTACTGAGTCTGAGTTAAGGACAACCCAAATAATCTCACATCGCATGCAGGTTGTATAAATTTAATTATATTCAATATTGAATGTACACAATACTGGGAAATACTGAGACAGGTGGGGCATTGGGCAAAGCATGCATGCTGCATGGCGGGCTGGCAGATTGTCAGGGGAACTTGCAATCAGCAGTCTCCTCCATCCATAACCTCAGTGCCTGCACATGGGGCTGCCCGCAGTGCACGAGACCCTGCCATACCTCCTTCCTGCTCTCACCCACGGACCCCTCATCCAAGGTGGATGTGTGTGAGCGTAAGGGGCTCGAGCGCTACATCAGGGAAAATCCACATGGCTAGGTAGTGCTCCGTAGTGTCGGTAGTCGTGGTAGCTGGGTAGACAAGTCCCCATGGAAGTAGCACCTGGTAGCTGCCTGCCCAAGCTTTGTAGTGCTTGGTAGAAATGGCAGAAGACCTCAGTAGCTGTGGGGAATGTTCAGGTAGCTGGTAGTATCTTGCATAATTGCTTGTAGTTATCAATTGCTGAGCCAATACACAGGGAAATAGGGGAAAAAAATATGCATTCGGGTTATGAAATACAGGCAGTGACTATGTCGAACAGATCCCACCCTGACTCGCCAGTATGAATCAGACAACTACAAAAGAATCAAGATGTATCAGAGACAAAGAGGAAGCAGACAAGAAGTGGCTTACATCATAGCAAAGAGTAAGTGGAGTCATAAGCAATAGAAAGAGCAGAATCAGTAAGACAGATGTTTATTATGCATAATCGGCAGCATAATAGCAAGAACACCCAGAATGCAGGACGAGGCTGAAGACTCTTGGATAATAGTCTTGGGACTCGACTTGCTGCAAGACTTGAGGAACATTGCAGAGCACATTGATTACTTTTCTGACTCGGCATGTCTGAACAAGAGAGGCTTCCATCAGAACCGGCCTCAGAACTGTCTGGGAATTTCTACTCGGACTGTCCCTGATAAAGACAACTGCTCTTGTCGTGTTCATTCATGTCTCTTCAATTCATGACACTCATTGGTTGGATGGCAAAGGAACTCATAAATAATTTTCAAGCATACACCAGGTGGTAAATTCTACATGAGATGCTGCATTAGTGTTATATCCATGCAACATCCCCAGCCCTCTCGTCGACCTTCCGGTAGTTCCGGTAGGTTCCGAGGCTCCGGTATATTACCGGAGCCTCTGGACCATCCAGTATCATCGGGTTTTTACGCAATGAAGGATTACTGAGCGTTTCCTGTTTATCCGTCTTCCTGTCTTCTCACTTATTGTCATACGACTTCTCATCAGTCCATCTGACTTGTCTTATTGTTAAGAACCACTCTCCTTCCTTTTATGGAATACAATTAGATACTTAGTATAAATACGTCTTTAATATGTCCTGTACGTCAGATTGATAATTGACGTTGCTTGGCTCACTTCCCTTGCACTGAGTCGCCTCCGTACTCTCCGGTTCCCTCTGGTACTCCGACTTGTCCCCTCCTATCGGATACCTGCCGGCCAGGGTAGTCACTCACCCTTAACCCCCCTGTGGTGTTGTGATCCTCCTCCGTATACGTTCCGGACCCTCCGGCCCTCCGACGCTCCGGCATACCGGAGCCTCTGGTTCTCCAGCCTTCATCATTTGGTCCACTCCGGCTCGGTATATAACAGTATTATCAATCTTGCTACTCTGACTGGCAATGTCTCGCCTTCCTAATCCAAATCTACCCAACACGGAACAAATCGAACATTCCAACACTGGTTGGACTGATCGGGAACCTCGCCGAGAATCCCGTATGTTCAGCCAGATCGTTCCGATGAGTACTCCGGTCCAAGTTCTCGGTCCGTCGATGTACCCGTCTATTCCGGTATCACCCACTCTTCGCTATGCTCCGCAATTCACTCGGAGTTCACCTGCGCCGTCTATGCCTTCTCCGACAACTATTCCGGGGTTGGTTCTCAACCCCCGGACTCCCGAAAATCCGGTGAGGTATCCGGCATCGCCCCATCCACGCCGCGCTGCAGAACTCTCTCGCAGCGTATCTCCCATCATAGGACCTCGTATTGTCGAGGTTCCGGAGGATCCCCAGGAGGTTTCGGAAGACTCCGTACATTCCGGAGGTCACGCCGCAAGCTTTCACTTATCAGAAGATCTCCCCGAACGCGACCCTGCTCCTTCCGTACATGAAGGAGGCAGTAACCACGGCGATGGAAGTGATGGCAGGGGTGGTGGAAATGGTGATGGTGGAGGTGGTGGTGCTGGTCCACCGCCCGGCCCACCCGGCGGTCCACCCGGAGGTGGCCCCGGAGGTCCCGGCGGTCCCGGCGGTCCTGGTGTTCCTGGAGGTCCACCCAGAGGCCCCCCTGGCGGTCCACCTGGTGGTGGTCCCGGAGGTCCCGGTATACCTTGTGCTCCGCGTCGTGTTCCGACGCCTGAGGCCAATGAGGCCTTAATTATGGACACCATCCGGACCTTCCGGGATGCCATCAACGTGTTCTCCGCTCATCCCGCGGCCCCTCCTCCTCGTTCCAACCGATCCAATCTCCGTAATCCGGACACTTTCGATGGATCGGACCCGGCTAAACTCTCGTCCTTCCTTACCCAGTGCTATTTGCATTTCGCGGAGGGCCTGCAAGACTTTCCGGACGACAATGATCATATCCTCTACATCATTTCGTACCTCCGGGGCAGCGCTCAGCAATGGTTTTCCCCCAACCTTTACGACCCGACCATCATTCCGGTCTGGGACGGCAATTTCACCGTCTTCATTCAGGAACTTACATTAAACTTCGGGCCGCATGATCCGATTGGGGATGCCGAGGACAAGATTTGCGCGTGCCGGATGAAATCCGGCGACCGGATCACCACTTACATCATCGAGTTCGACTTCCTTTCGGTCCTGACCCGGTGGAGCGATAACGCTCTCCGGTATCAATTCTACGAAGGACTTCCCCGTCGGATCAAGGACGACATGGTTCATCATAACTATGCCAACACCCTCGACGGAGTGAAGTTGGTCGCTCGCATCATCGATGGCCGGTACTGGAAACGCGAGGCGGAGAAGCTCCGGGAGCGTGAACGCGACAAACCCTCTGGTTCCGGTGGCGGTAACGCTACCGGAGGTCAATACAGCAACCCGAAACCCGGCAATTGGAACTCCGGCAAGAGTTCCAAATCCTCCAACGCTCCCACGCCTTCCTCCACTGCTGCGACGGCCGGAGCCTCCGGTAACAATGCCGGACGCTCCGGTAACCAGGGTAAAGGCAAGGCCAAGTCGTCCGACGCCACTCCTGCCGCTCGCGCCTACGCCGACAAGCTCGACGCCAGCGGGAAGATCAAGCAGGACGAACGCGAGCGCCACCGGAAGAACAACCTATGCATGTACTGCGGAGGCAAGGGTCACACCGCCGACAACTGCAACAAGCGTCCTGGGCAGGCTAGCGCCAAAGCCGCCCAGGCCTCGACCTCCGGTACGACCACCCAGGCTCCGGCGGCTCCGGCTATGCCGGCCGCCGTGGCTGCTGAGTCAAAAAATTGATCAGCAACTCGGAATCCTCCGCACCTGGTCCGAGTTGCGTTGACCCACGGGTGCTCACCGAGGTTCGTCTCAACGCTTCCGCTCTCTTCCCTAATGCCCTTTACGTCTGACTCGATATTTCCTCCCTCCGGTCGGATATCTCCGAGCCAGAGCTATGCTCTTCCATTTCCCCATCTCTCCTCTCTCGAGTAGTCGCGGGATTCAACTCCCGTGTGCGTGCGCTTGTGGACTCCGGATCGTCTCATTGTTTTGTATCATTGAAAGTCTGTGAATCTAATGCTTTTCCCACATATACGGTGGACCCGGTTAGGGTCCGGTATCTCGACGGCTCTTCCTCCATCATCGACCAGATGCTCCGGTTGTTGCTCCGGTTTCCTTCTGGCGAAGTCCAATACATGGACTTCTTCGTCACACGTCTCGATTCCCCTTGCGATCTGGTTCTGGGATACAATTGGCTCAGCCGCATTAATCCGTTGATTAACTGGTCCGAAGCCACTATCACATTCCGGCCCGATCCCGCAAGGAAATCCCTGTCGACAACCCCGGAAATTATTCCGGGATCCGCTACGGTAGTTCCGATTACGGACGAGGCACCTCCGGTACAAGTCGTTCTGGCTCCGGCGCCTACACCGACTCCGACGATTCCGCCATCTCCCGCTCCTTCTATGGAGACTCCTGCTCCTTCCATGGAGATTCCGGAGGCCTCCGGGCCTCGTCCTTTCTCTACCCCTCCGCTTGTGTCTCTCGTGTCTGCTGCGGCTTACCGCTCCATCATTCGAGACAAGGATTGTTGTCAATATACAATGCGCGCCACTCCCTCAGAAGAAGCCCGTGCCCGGTTTGCTTCTGCATCTGCTCCGGACACTTCCGGTATACCTTCCGAGTACCACGAGTTCGCTGACGTCTTCTCCGAGCAGGAAGCTTACAATCTTCCTCCTCATCGAGAATTCGGCCTTAAAATCGAGCTCCTGGACGGCGAGGAGCCTCCGGTTGGCCACGTCTACTCCCTTTTGCCTACCGAGCTCGCTGCCCTCCGGGACTTCATCGACAAGAATTTGAAGTCGGGATTTATATACCCGACTCGTTCGAGTCATGGAGCTCCTATTCTCTTCGCTAAGAAGAAGGACGGCAGTCTCCAGTTGTGCGTCGACTACCGGGGCCTTAATCGGATCACGAAGAAGGACCGCTATCCGCTTCCTCTCATCGCCGATCTCCTCGATGCTCCCGGGAAGGCTTGCATCTATACAAAACTTGATCTCCGGCACGCTTACCATCTTCTCTGGATCGCTCCGGGTGATGAACCTAAAACGGTGTTTCGTTCTCGCTATGGGTCCTTCGAATTCCGGGTTGTTCCAGAAGGCCTTACCAATGCTCCGGCCGCTTTTCAGCGGTTCCTGAACAGTTTGTTCGCGGATCTGTTGGACGTGTACGTCGTCATTTATTTGGACAACATATTGATCTATTCCGACGATCCGTCCCAACACACCGAACATGTTCGGGAGGTGCTCCGGCGCCTCTGGAAGGCCGGACTCTACTGCAAACTCTCCAAGTGCGAGTTCAGTGTCGAATATCTCGGGTACATCCTGTCGCCGGAAGGCTTCCGGATGTCTCCGGACAAGGTTTCCGCCATCGTTGATTGGCCGGAACCCCGGAAAGTGAAGGACATTCAGTCCTTCCTTGGGTTTTGTAATTTCTATCGGCGTTTCATATGGAACTATTCGGCGATCACGATCCCTCTTACTCGCCTCACTCGTTCCAACGTCCAATGGGATTGGACCCCGGTTTGCCAACTCGCTTTCGACACCCTCAAGCACGTGTTTACGGAGGCTCCGGTACTGTCGCACTGGATTCTGTTTCGACAGCTCACTGTCGAAACTGATGCCTCCGACTATGCAATCGCCTCGATTCTCTCCATCCTCGGAGATGATGGCAAAATCCATCCTATTGCGTTCCGGTCCCGGACACTCGGTCCAGCCGAACTCAACTACAACACTCACGACAAAGAGCTCCTGGCCATCTTCGACGCCTTTAAACACTGGAGGCATTATCTCGAAGGACCGGAGCTTCCGGTCGACGTCGTAACCGACCACAAGAACCTGGAATACTTTGCGACGACCAAAATCCTCACTCGCCGCCAAGTCCGGTGGTTGGAATACCTATGCCACTTTAACATGGTTATCCGGTTCCGTCCGGGTAAGCTCGGAGCCAAGCCAGACGCTTTGACTAGACGATGGGACGTCTACCCAAAAGAGGGGGATAGGGCTTACAGCCAATTGAATCCTCAAAATTTTCGCCCCATTTTTACTCAAGATCAACTCACCGCGTCGCTCCGGGCCACATTCCTCGAGGAAATCACCCTCCGTTCCTCCATCGTTATGGATGTTGAGAAGCTCTATTCCAACATTCGTGCCCACTACAACGATGATCCAGCCGCCGTTGCGGGCATTGCTTCTGCAGCCTCCGGCACTACACCGCGCTGGAAACTCGACCCTTCCGGTATGCTCCGGCTCTACGATCACATTTATGTTCCGGTGGTTTCCGGAGACGCTCCGGACCAGCTCCGCGTACGTGTTCTGCAGAATCTGCATGATCACGAGTTGGCTGGCCATTTTGGACAGAATCGCACTCTAGCAATCGTACGTCGCGAGTACACTTGGCCGGAGGTCCGGACCTTCGTCCGGGACTACTGTCGGTCGTGTGTTCTATGCAAGCGCAACAAAATGCCTCGGCATCGGCCTTACGGACTCCTGAAACCCCTTCCGGTTCTGCTCCGGCCTTGGCATTCCATTTCCATGGACTTCATCGAGCAACTCCCTCTCTCCGGTGAGTTTGACTGCATTTTGGTGATTGTTGATCGGTCATCCAAACAGGTCATTCTCATTCCTTGTGATACCCATATCAATTCGCCAGAGCTCGCTCGCCTCTTCCTCATTCACGTCTTTTCCAAACACGGTGTTCCGGCACATGTTACGTGCGACCGGGGCTCCGAATTCATCGCTTCATTCTTCCGGTCGCTGGGCGAACTTCTCAATATGGAGATCCATTACACCTCCGGTTATCATCCGGAGGCCGACGGTCAAACGGAACGTATGAATCAGACTGTTGAGCAATATATTCGCATCTACTGCTCTTACCAACAGGACGATTGGGACCGACTCCTTCCGCTCGTGGAATTCGCTCTCAACAACGCTCCGAACGCTTCGACCGGCATCTCCCCCTTCTTCACCAACAAAGGTTACAATCTGGCAATCACCGTTCATCCGGAACGTGATGTTGCGAACATGTACGCCAAGGATTTTGTCGTTGATCTTCAGGAACTGCACCAGTTCCTCCGGGAGCAAATCACTTTTGCCCAGGAATGGTACAAGGAAACCGGAGACCGGAAACGGGCTCCGCAACCTCTGCTTTTGATCGGCGGTCAGGTTTTCATCCTCGCGAAACATCTTCACACCAGCCGGCCTACTCCGAAATTCTCGGAGACGTACCTTGGTCCTTACGAAGTTATTGGCAAACCCAGTGCCGCTTCTTATACCATTCGGCTTCCAAAATCGTTGTCGCAGGTCCATCCAGTTTTCCATATTTCCCAACTCGAACCGCACGTTCCGAACCCATTCCCAGGACGCGAGGAGCCACCTCCGGCAGCTGTAGAAATCATCGACGGCGAATCGCACTTTGAAATCAAGCAAATCGTTGATTCGAAGATCGGCCGGAGGTTCTGGACTAAGCTCCGGTACTACGTTGAATGGCTCGGATACGAGAATACCGACGATCAGTACGCTTGGGTTGGGGTGGACAACTTGGACGCGGCCGAACATATCGACAACTTTCACCGGCGCTTTCCGAATAAGCCCGGACCCGAATATTAACTCATCACACAAAAAGTAAAATCAAGAAAAACAAAATTTCGTCCAAATCAAAATACAACACTCATGATTCTATTTACAATGTCCTTTTGTCCTTAGGCCTCCAGGGCCTTTACTCCGCGCTTCCGGACGCTTCCAGTTTTTCCGGAGCCTCTGGCTCCCCCATCTCCTCGTCCGAATCGTCCAGTACGAACACTCCACCCTCCTTGTGGAAACCGGCTGGCGCTCCCGGCTGCAGCACGAGGGTCTGGAACTCCCGCACCTCCGACTCCCTCTTCACCTGCACCGGAGGCTCCGGTGCTGGCGAAGGAGTGGGCGGCGGAGGCGGAACGGGTTCCGGGTCGGGCTTGAACGTGAGGACCGTAATTGTCCTCGCCTCCGCGGCCTGGCTCACGACTCTGGACGTTGCGGCGATTCGATCTTCTTCGGGCCCTTCCCGCCCCTCCAGCGCCTCAGGCGCGTCGACCTCCATCCTCTCGTCTTCCCCGCCGTCCTCGGATCGGAAATCCTCGGGCCAGGACTCGGAATGGGCTCGGGGCGCAACCAGAGCTTCCGGTTCCACCTCCGAGTCCTCCGACCCGGCGGGTTCCTCAACCCTCTCCTCCATGACGGGACTCCCGCGCTTCATCAGCCTCCGGCGCTTCGCCGGGCGCACGTCCTCGTCCTTCTCTTCCTCCTCCGCGAGCCTATCCAGCTCCGCCTCCTCCGCCAGCGTGAAATCCCACACGGAAGCCTCCATGTCTGTCGCCATCCACCGGAGCATTCTCTCCACTCCGGGAGGCACCTCCCTCCCACTTTCCGGCGCCACGAGCGTCTTCAAAATAAGCTGGCACGCTCGGAATGCCAGCTTATAGCGCACCATGCTGCGCCCCACCTGATCTCCGAGGTATCCGACATCGGCCTCGAGCTCCCAGAGCTTCCGGCTCCCGCTCTCCTTCCTCTCCCCCTTCCGCGCCCTCCGTTCCCGCTCCTTCCACGTACAATTGCGCACCTCCTGGTCGCTCCGGTCAGCCCGCTCCGTCCGGGCGTTCCGGCGCGTCCGCGAGGGCCCCGCAATGGGTGCGGACCCCTGACGACGGGCCTCCTGTGCCTCACGTTGCTTGTTGACGCGAGGGGGACCAAGGGGACAGGCGCGGCTGCACTGGATGTGCTTTGCGCGGCAACGACGGCACGCGGTGCGTCTGTGTTCGACGACGCACACCTCCCCGCTCTTCCGGCAGGAGTCGCAAGCTATGAAAATAAAAACTGTTAATACCGGAACCTCCGGTTTCATTGCGACGCACTGTTGTCACCCTGCTGTTCGACATCGCTGTTGTCCTCGGTGTTCAGCTCGTTGTCCTCCTCACCACCCTCCGTGTGCTCCGGGGACATTGTCTCGATTACCGGCACTTCGTCGAATGCCGGGGCCTCCGCGTCCAGCAACTCCAGCTTGCGAGCAAGCTGGAGTGCACGTGCAGTGTCCTCCTGGGCGACCTCCGCGCGGTGGGAGGCTTCCACCGCCTGCTCCTGGTATGCGGTGATCAAAACCCGCCGGCGCTCCTCCCGCTCCTCGTAGAACCGCTGCGCGGCCTCCTCGTGCAGCTCTGCCGTCGTCACGCGCGCCTTCCCCTTTCCGGACTTCTTGCCGTTGCCGGCGTCACTGCGGTCGTCGTCGTTCGACCCCTCGCGGCCACTGTCGGTGTTTCCGTTGCTGGACATCGTGTTTTGGTGTTTTTGACCGGAGATGGTGGTGGTCGAGAAGAAAGAAAGGTCTGAGTCAAAACCAACAGCACGTGACTTTTTGATCTTGTTTATTTTCCCACGCTTCCTCATTGTTCGACAAACTTCATTCCTTTTGGGTTCCTCATGGGAGAGGAACCTAAGAGGGGGATACTGTTATATCCATGCAACATCCCCAGCCCTCTCGTCTAGGGCCCAACTTGGATGATCCGTGGATCATCCATCAGTCCATCAATCAAATCCATCACTATCCACGATCCATCTGGATACCATCCAGCGGATAATTATGCCTCCAGCCAGAACCGCGGTAGCTATGAGAAAACTATATACACTATCCCATTTTGGACTATCTATGTATGCACTGCCCCCGTTTTTTTGCGGTTGTCAAGTCAGCTGTGTCCTGTATGAAAATATATTCAATTTTCGGCGTGCGTGCGGCGTGGTTCCGGGGGAATCCTGAAACAAAGGCAACAACTCGCAAGTTTTGTGGGATCAGGATACATTACCATTTAAACGTTACAGGTTAGTGCTATTGATGTACAATTGCGGGGATCGTAGAAAGCTTGATGATAGCGAACGACAAGGGAAAGTGAGGGAGAGCCAAGAACTGCGAAAGGAAGACTAAGCAGTGTGAGTAGAGTTACCACGCAATGCACGGCTGCTCTCCGAGACAATCTTCTCCGCAAGGTCCAAGTCAAAAAATGGAGCGTCGCACCATGCGCCGACGCTCATTTGCTCACGGAAGGTTTGTGACGACATACTTTGTTGATTCCAAGAACACTGATTCCGTCCCTCGGAGAAAGAGCGCTCGCCATCGACGGAAGTAGCCGGTGCAGAACAGTAAGCAAGGCCCATCTCCGCCAAGTGAGGTTGCATCTGCAATTCCGCATTCCAATATTGGAGGACGGTTTGGCCGCGGAGATCAACAGGCGGTGCGTCAAGGAAGGATGCAATGTCGTCAAGAACGTAACTCGTTGCAGGGGAGACCGCGGGTTGCGTCCGAAAACGCTGCCTTCCGGTCACTTTAGGCTGCGAGGTGGATACGGACGTGGGGGGTGTGGGTCTAGCGGGATCCGTGCGCTTGAAGAGTTCGAAGAATCGGATGATGAGTGAATTACGGATACGAGTGAGATCAGCGTCACTTCGTCCATTGTTGCGGAGCCAGGCCAGCTTCAGGTTTGGTGACAACGCTGAGGCAATATATATATCAATAAAATAATCCAAGTCGGAGATAGGAGTGAAATACCGATCGCAAACTCGTAAACTTCACACGCCGGGATGAGATTGAGGTATTTTGTTGCTACAAGTGAACCACCATAGGCGGCGACCCGACATATCTTCGCAAGATCTGTCATCTCCGATGCGCGTATAAGTTCCCGGCGAAGGTCTTCAAGCATGGGAATGACATCGCATATGAGCGGTCGAGTGGACCCGCGAAGGGAAAATGTGAGGGTTCGCGCCTTGACGCACTGCCCACAGTAACTCAGCATCAAGAGAAAAGGATAAAGAAAAATCGTACATCCAGGACATCACGTAAATCCTCAGCCATTGACCATTGTCTTTCCGAGAGTTTGAACGCCTTGAGATTGAGATTCTTGTCAGCGACCAGTTTTTTAACGGGCTCTCGAAGAATGAGGGTTGTATTGAGGCAATCATACTCTGAATTCCAGCGCGAGGCACAGCGACGGGCCAATGCCGTTGTTTGACCTGCAATTGTTGTGTCATCGCTAACAATTTTCTCGAACGCGGCGCCGATTGGACTCGAGTCATGGACCTTGCGTGCAAGCCCGCAAATCTGAAGATACATCAATAAGCCTGCAAAGAGATGGATTTTGGATGAACACACCCGAGGATAGAGTTGCAAGGCTTCTTTATTCTCGCCTGCACCCACAACTACAGATTTCCGGGCCATTTCCTTAATCGCTCGGTCCTTTATCTTCGAGACGGCTGCGCGATCGTGTACATCGCGTGCCTCGGCGTCTGGTACCTGTTGCAGCTGAGCCTCTTGTTCTGCGGCATCTTCGTCGAGCAAGCGAGCGAATTCCGCGTCCTCCTCCTGCTCGATGGGTGCCCCGTCGATAGAAACTTCTTCGATATTATCTGCGCCATCGATGACCTTCACTGTTCGCTTCTTGCGCTTGTAGGTTTTGCAGAAGAACGAGTTGACCATCTAGGACTCTTGAGCAGAGTTTCGGGGAGCTGTAATTAGACTCACCTTGCCGACGAGTGCTATGATGTGCAGAGCACACCAACCACGCCACACCGTTCCTTTGTAGCTTACAGAAAGTTCAGAGAGAGCGGTGGCGGTGGTATTGCAGTTGCCTGCACCGTCCTGCGTCAATAGCATGAGCTGGAAGGGGACGTGTGAGCCTAGCATTTACTTTCAAGATAAACGTACCGATTTATCGAGATTATATTTAAGCATAGTCTCGTGAAGTTTGGTTGCGAGATATCGACCGGTGTGGCTTTCGTCCAGGCTGCAAGCTACTCAGAAGAATACTGTGTACATGTATGCGGTACGCACCGAATAAACTCCAAGATCATAAAAAATATCTCAGCATCCTGCTCCCACTGAACGCCGAGTCCTAAGTAAGAAACTGCGAGCGGGGAGGTCCATCCATCAACGATTGCGTGAAGGTATCGGTTTCGTTTCTTCCACAAAGATTTATTCATGCTCGGATTGGTATAAGGAAAAACGCACCTCAAAATAATACCGAACAACTTTAGCGTATTCATTATACAGAGTCCCCACATCTCGCCGTACGACCGCAGAGGATGGAGCGACGGCTCCGGGCCGTAAGAGATCCACCTCAAGCCTGTACAGTTCGTCGTCCTGAGATTCAAATGGACGTTTGTTCTTGGCACAACGAAGAGCACAGATAGCTCGATGACGAGCTTCGGTGTATTTTCTTTCGGAGTGTCATCGGAATGGATCAACAGAAGAGAAGGTACAACTTGAACGCACTCCACGACCGCGCTGGCATTGATAGCAGAATCAGTGCCGAACCCACATGTCCGTGCCTTCAAGGTCAAGTTGGAGGTCCCCTGCGCGAGCTTCATCCTCTCCTTCTTCGTGGAAGTATGCTTTTCGTTGCGGAAAGTACAATTGAAAACAAAGTAGATGATACGCGCCGCGTGATCGCGTTCCAAAGAGACGGTGTAGTGGTGATAAGTATCGGATGTCCAGCGCTTACGGTGCACTCCTATGAGAGCGCGGTGGTTATTCAACGAGAAGAAGGGGCCATTAAGAAAATGGAGGCGCACCTAAGATGGCCTCGTCCGTCCAATCCCATACTTCTCCATCATCCATCTGCGTTATGCACTTCACTTCCTGTCCGTTCTCGTCGCTTTTCCGTTTTTTTCGTGGTGGTTCTCTCGTTGCTGGACTGTCCCTGGAGCTTTCCGGCGTAGAGAAATAAGAACTTGCAGTGAATTGTGTGTTAAAAGAAGGTTGCGGCGCCGGTGTCGAAGGGACACCATTACGGTCTTGTAGCGAGGTAAAAGACATTATGAAAGTTATGGTTGTGGTAGAGTAGACTAGGGGGTATTTGACGCGTCGAGGGTGCAGCTCCGAGCCAGCTCGGCGCGTCGTCGTGGTGGTACGGGAAGACGATCCGCTGGATGTCATCCAAATCCGATCCGAGCCATGCACGTGATCATCCATCCATGGATATCCACGGATTTGATCATCCAAGTTGGGCCCTACTCTCGTCGACCTTCCGGTAGTTCCGGTAGGTTCCGAGGCTCCGGTATATTACCGGAGCCTCTGGACCATCCAGTATCATCGGGTTTTTACGCAATGAAGGATTACTGAGCGTTTCCCGTTTATCCGTCTTCCTGTCTTCTCACTTATTGTCACACGACTTCTCATCAGTCCATCTGACTTGTCTTATTGTTAAGAACCACTCTCCTTCCTTTTATGGAATACAATTAGATACTTAGTATAAATACGTCTTTAATATGTCCTGTACGTCAGATTGATAATTGACGTTGCTTGGCTCACTTCCCTTGCACTGAGTCGCCTCCGTACTCTCCGGTTCCCTCTGGTACTCCGACTTGTCCCCTCCTATCGGATACCTGCCGGCCAGGGTAGTCACTCACCCTTAACCCCCCTGTGGTGTTGTGATCCTCCTCCGTATATGTTCCGGACCCTCCGGCCCTCCGACGCTCCGGCATACCGGAGCCTCCGGTTCTCCGGCCTTCATCATTTGGTCCACTCCGGCTCGGTATATAACAATTAGCCTCAACGAGGTTCCCACGGAGGAAACCGGACTGCTGCTGGTCGCTGGGGTCAGAGGGACTGAAACCATATATGACAATGTTGTGTATGGTCTCATTCAGGAACTGACACTTGTCTATCTGGACTGTCTCCACAGTGTATCTGAGCAATATATCAGCGAAGACTGTTGGCAACCAGGTAATTGTGCACACACAGTGCGTGGCACCACTTCTCTTCACATGTTTTTCATGGTCAAATATTTTTTTGCAATTTTTTCTCTGATTTTCTGAGCGATCAAACCAGCCAAAAGAATGTGATTGAGTACAAAAACTCGTTTTTTCCCATGGTGTTTCACTTTTCTGAGCTCTGAGAAAATAAAAGTGGGTTCAAATTCATTTCTGAGCAAAGTCAGAGCTCCTACACTGGTGGAACATTTCAAGCTTTTTGGTGAAAAATGTTTTGAATGTTACAGAAATTTTTCGCTGAAAAAGTGTGCGAAAAAATTAAAACTTTTTCAGCTCTTTTTTATTTCATTTAAAACTTTTCACCTTAAAGTCAGAAAATTTTGAAAAAGTTTCAAATTCTTCACACACTTTTTCAGTGAAAAATTTCTGGTAAAATTCAAAACATTTTTCACCAAAAAACTTGAAATGTTCAACCAGTGCCCAGAAGTCTCATGAATGTTTTTTCTGATATTCAGAGGCACCCTTGGACCCTTCCTGACCGTGCCCTCAATGTGCACTCCGCAGGCTCTGGGTGACACGTGATTTCTAACCCTACTGGATAGGGGAATTTGATGCCATCACTAGGGTTTGTTTCACTCTTTTGGTGGTTACGAGTACTTATGTAATAAGTTCTCGTTCTTTTCTAAAAGTTTACATGGCTGATTCAGTAGCTGCGTGAATTATCAGTTACGATTTTATAGTACAACGAAAATAGTGGCTGTGTTGAAGTCTTCTTAAAGGGTTTCATTACATTTTTTGTGACTAGTTAGTGGCTGTGGTACCAGCTAATGCCGAGGGTGCTGCTAATGCCCACTGGCGTTGGTTCGAACCCCCCGATTAAATTTTTTTTTCCACTGGTGATCAGCAACGCCAAATTCAAACTCCGACCGGTGCTTGATCCATGGTCGAACCGGGTTCTACACTCAACAGATCCATACATTTACATGGAAAATATGACGGCTAGATGCATTAGTTCACCTATTGAAGCAGAATTTTGAATTATTGAGCAATCAATATCTGGGAACATAAAACCACCAATATCTGCAGTGGAGGGATCTATAGGAAAACATTGATTCCTATACATTTACTGTGCATTTAACAAATTTTACCTGTGCAGAAAGCACACATTGAAAGACGGCAGTTTCGTAAGTGCTGTTTCACCGCCGTTTATGGACACGGCTCACCGGCCCGGCAGCCATCTTCTTCATCGCCAACGTGTCTCTCAGCTCCAACTCAGCTCCCACTGGTCAGGAATGGCTAGCACTGCAGGCACGGAGGGCCAATGCATCAAATATGACGTGAAAATGAGCCGATACACGTCCCAATCCCATCGGAAGTCCTATCACACCTCGGCGACGTGCTCTGGAGTCTGATGGATCACATCAATGCACTCGAGAATCGATCCACAGCGCTCACGTCGGAGAACACAAAACTGAAGGAGAACAATGATGCCCGCACCTCTCAGGGCTTAAGCTGTGCAGGAGATACTGCTGGTTAGAGCTGGGATGCCGAGGATGAGGATTTGGAAGAGGACATGCTAGACAATTATAATTGACTCTAAACTTACAATCATTGACATTTTATTCCCATGGATACCATAATTCAACACCAGAAGGGACCGAGGAAGCTTGTTGTGGTCGAAAGAGGTCTGATGGACGGTATATAGGGGCCAATGTCGCAATACGGTAATACCACTTTTTCCATCACCGGTCTGTCGTAGCGTTGCCGACCACCATTCCCACTGTCCCGCTGACAATGATCAATGACCTCAAACTAATAGTAACTAAAGCCACTACATAATTTGGTGATACAGCATTGGGTGTCCCCAACACTCTTGTTTTTTACGACTCTAGATCTTGTGTCTGCTTCACTTGTACGTGTGTGCCTCAATGAAACCTTCTATAATAACTCAGGTTTAAAATTTCGAGCACATGGGTATACAAGGTGTTCAATGAGATAATACTCTTCACTTGCTGTCATCAATCCACATCTGATCGCTCGCCGAGGGAAGATCATCCTCGCTTTCTTCATCATCATTGGATTGCACACACTTCAGCATTGAATTGCCGTTGACTGTTGTACAGCTCGAACTGGCCAGAACTGGTGTGGCATTGTTCCTTGCAATTTAGACCTCCTGCTTCTGTCATTCAATCCCTGGCAATGACCAGAAAATACAAATGCTTACCTTGGTTATTGCTGTTTGCATAATAGTTGGCACAGCTTCCATTTCGGGCGATTTTTGATGCCGTCCAGTAAATTGATTGTTTCTCACTCAATCTTGGGCCGATTGGGCTGAAATTATATCCTAAATTCATCGTTTTCAGAGGCGCATCGAGCAGCCTGCATTTCGGAGCTCTAGGTGAAAATTTGATGAGTCCAATTTTCAGCAGTAGTGCTTTGGCGCGTGAATTTACACAGTGAATACGGGCCCATTTGAGACAATGTTCAAGACAAAAATTGTTCCTCTACTATCCAACCATGTCCTCCTCCGTTTTGAGAACGAGCCGACCCGGAACGCGCGTGCCGCGCCGCGTCGAAGAAGAGCCATCAATTGTGTCACTCGGTGATGCGTAACGGCGTTACACTCGTCTTGCTCTCTTCCACCTTGCATGCCCAAGGGCAAGCCCATTTCGGAGGACCTGCGATGGGCCATCGTACGCATGCACGCATTTGGCGTCAAAATCAGCACCATATGCACCTATACGGATGTCAGCCGACGCCAAGTTTACCGTATCCTCAATCGCTTCCGCACGACGGGGAAAGTTTTGACGGCAACTCAAAGGAAGAAAACTGGGCGTGCACGACACCTTAGCTCTGATGATGTTGCGGTACATCCTCTGATTTTGCTCTCCTACTGCACGGTTACATTCCTTGTTCTTTCCAGTATCTGCAGGGCTGTCTGGATTTGAGTTGCGACAAATACCTCGACGAACTTCAGCTCGGTCTTCAAGAAACCTGTGGTCGTATTGTCTCTCAGTCCACAGTCTGGCGTGCCCTGAAGCGTAGTGGATACACTATGAAGAAGGTGAGATACATCATGATCTTCTAGTTTTTCAGCTAACACCTGTTAGCTTACTCGGGTCGCTATTGAACGCAGTGTCGTCAAGCGTGCAAAGTTCAGATATAAGATTGGACTTTACTACGAGCCCCGGCAGTTGGTCTTTGTCGATGAGAGCTCCTGTGATCGCCGCACATCGTATCGCGGCAAAGCCTGGGCTTTCAGAGGGTATCGCGCCGTTCGAAAGGCATTTTTTATCCGTGGCAAACGGTATGCACCATCTTATTTTTCACGAGCCACTCACACTTCTCTCCAGATATTCTGTCCTTCCCGCAATTTCCCTGGACGGGATTCTCTATGTAAATATCGTCGAAGGCTCCTTCACCACGGAAACATTTGCGGAGTTCATTGATGGCCTGTTGGACAAGATGAATCCATTTCCCGGGCCCAACTCGGTCATCGTAATGGATAACTGCCGCATCCATAAGGCCGACCTCATCCGCGAGATGATCGAGGAGCGGTATGATTTTATGTCCATCTTATCACCTTTCTTGAAATCGTTCTTTCAGTGGAATGCGCTTCCTCTACCTGCCACCTTACTCGCCGGACTATAACCCGATGGAACCAGGTTTTTCAAAGATGAAGGCGTATATTCGCAGAGAAGGACAGACATTTCGGACTGCAACGGAGGCGGACAATGACAAAGTCGAAGTTTTGACCCAACTCCACAATGCTGTATATAGTATTACAGCGCGCAACGCAGAGGGCTGGTTTAGACACTCTGGATATTTCTGATACATCGAGTCGTTCAAGTTCGATGTTTCAATCGCCAAGACAGGGATGTAATGTAAAGTAGAATATAGTTATACTCATGCTGCCCACTCTGCTTTCCGCTCTGCCTCCTGCTTGCGGATCTTCTTGCAATCGACCTTAGCATACTTCATCAGTAACTTCGCAACCCCCAGGGTCATCCCGGTGCAAATCGTCAGCAGCGTCTTTTCACCCTCCCCTCCAAGATCCGCGAGTTGAACCACACGTACAAATCCCTGGTCGCGCAGGACTGCTCCGAATTTGGCAAAGCCGTGGCCATCTTCTCCTCGCTCCGAACTGTCAAGATCCAATAGCCAATCGTCTATTTTCGGGAAGAGGGTTGGGGATTCATCGTCGTCGTCCGAATCCACGATGGGTTTTGATGGTTTTGCAGAGGATTTTGGAGAAGCAGTCGGTATTCGGGGAAGGGGGGGAGGAGGAGGGTAATAAGGTTGGGGATAGGGACCTGTAGGAGCGTAAAAAGAATAAGGGTATGGTCCGGGAGCCGGTGGTTGTTGGGTTGGCGGGCGGCGAGATGCTGGCGCTGCTTTTGTACCTGTTTCGGTCGATAGACCCAGTACTGTAGGTGGTACAGACGTTGATTCGTGTGCTCCCTGGGCCTGTAGAAAGTTAGCATTCAACAGAAAAAATAAGTGCCCGAGACGTACACAGAGCATACTCCATAGACTTAGATTAGGGCCAGAGAGTGAAACATGCTCGCCATTTTGCGCGACAAGGCAAAACCCCGTGTGTTTTTCGCATTTGTGGGCCGCCTCGAGCTCGCGCAAATACTGTGGACCCGTTTTCTTGCCTGTTTTTCCCTCCGCGTCGTCATCGGAATCGGAATCGGCCTTCTTCGATGCCTGGTGATGATATATTTAGTGCGTAAGTAGCCTAACACTCACCAAGAACCGACCTTTGACTTTGGCTTCTTCGTGGCCTTCTTTGTTTCTTTTTCTGGGAGCTTAGAGCGTAAATCAAATATGGTAACCTGTAGTGGTTTCTTCGAGGACTTCTTGGTTTTAGCACGGGCATCGAGCTCTTCACAGGCAGAGTTGAACAATCGTATAAGGTGTATTGGCGTCGTGAGTACCCTCGGCAGGATGTCTTTCGTCCAATGATTCAGTTTGTACCCAATCTGAAGATCGCTACGTCGAATATTCATTTCGTCGGCGACTTGTTGAGTGAATTCAAGGAACGTGATGGTAGAGGAAAATGTGATAGTATCAGCGGCGTTAGAAGCGACAGGGATGATGAACTCGAGGTCGAAATCTGGATTTAGCCATCAGAGTTGTTGGCATGAAAATAGCGACAGCACGCGCACCTTTATCCTCTTCCTCATCGTTCTGGCACTCGTCCTCAATCTCATGCTCATCATCCTCCTCCTCCTCCTCCTCCTCCTCTGCTTCTTGTTCCACCCGTGTGTCCACAAGCTCCTCGTCATCACTTCCTTTGTTCTTGCCCAGAATTGCAATTGTAGCCATATCAATGCCGTCAGTGTCGGTTTCGTTATCAAGGGAAGTGAGTTCAGATTCGGAGTCGATTTCAATAACAGCAGGGACCGTGTCCGAATCAGAGGTAGAATTGGCGACAGAAGTAGAAGCAGAAGTGGATTTGCGCGTGGATCGTGAAGTAGACGGAAGAGCACTGGGTTTTGCTTTTTTCGAAGCAGCAGGGGTCGATTTCGCCTTCTTGGGGGGACGTCCCACGGACCGCTTGGCCACAGCTTCGGCTGCCTTGCGTTTCGCCATGGGCGGGCGGTGGAAGAGGGCAAGACGCGTGTAACGCGTCACCGAGTCACAGCTCTTCTTCGGCGCGTCGCGGCGCGCGCGTTCCGGGACGGATTCTTCCCAAAATGCAGGAGGACATGACTGGATAGTAGAAGAACAATCATTGTCTTTGAAATTGTCTCAAATGGATCCATATTCACTGTGTAAATTCCCGCGCCAAAACACTACTACTGAGAATTGGACTCATCAAAATTTCACCTAGAGCTCCGAAATCCAGGCTCCTCGATGTGCCTCTGGAAACGGTGAGTTTAGGTTATAATTTCAGCTCAATCGGCCCAGGACTGAGCGAGAAACAATTCATCTACTGGACGGCATCAAAAATCGCCCAAAACGGAAGCTGTGCCAACTATTATGCAAACAGCAATAATGTTGCATCCAAAAAAAATAATGTTCTGAGAGCCAACTTGCATGTATACTTCAAATCTTCTCCTTCCTTCGATATCCTATAAGCTACTATCGCAAACCCCATCTCGACAATATCTCCCTGCCTGAACTTTAAGTACCAACCTTTGCGAGACCTGAGCCACAGTTCATGTGGGTATGCTTCTAAAATTGGCTTCTACATTTATTGAGTGCTATCAATAGTCCAGCGATTATGTCCCAGCAGTGTTGAGGAAGGTTAAAAAGGTGATTATCCTACAACACACCAATGACCTCACTTTTCCTTTCAAGGATCCCCGGGCGACCATCAGGACTTTACCACACAATTCGTGTGCATATTGGGTCGTGGTGTGTCTGTCCCTTATGCCGATCTGACATTTGAAGGTGTGCTATAGTTGTTTTATACAAGCTCTACTCAATTTGATGCAGGTTTATCCCTCCTTCACCACAAATATCTCCCACTCAATAAGGCAGATAATATCACAGCGTTGAGGGAGGTGTGGTGTCTGTCCCGCAAAGAAAGCTGGTATCACCCTGCGCCCTTTTCATTTTGACAGAAGTGGGGTGTGCAAATCCCAACTGTCTTGTCCTGCGGTCATTCACAACGATGCCGATGAGTTTCAATTCATCTGTTTATTTTACTACCAGCCCTTGGGCCACGTCGACCCACCGTCATCTGTTGTTGGTGTTGCATGGAGTCTGGGAGCCCATGGATGCCGCCCTGATGCTTTATGCAATACTCCATGGGTGTCCACCCTCAACCAGAATGTTTGAAACCTGAACGTGAGTTTGTAGTTTCATTGTTTGTTCAATCACATCTCAGTCGAAATCCAGACCGTGATCAGAGTAGCATGTAACTTGGACATTGAAATGTAGACAAGATTGTGGCCTGATGCTGATAGATACCCTACTATATATATAAAAATAAGTACGAGTTTTTGCCGGGCTATGCCACGGCCCACACCCCAAGTGAAAAAATAAAAACTTATTGGAACAACTTGACAAGCACAAGGGAGATTCTTTACATTCCAATCAAGTGTTTCCAAGTGTTTTTGCACCCACCTATGCTGTGGGCATAACATAGTTTTGCATTGAAAGTTTTCACATGTTTACTGCCAAATGCAGAACCGTGATGTGATGCTGCGCACTGTACACTTTCCACCCTGTACTCTGGAGATTCCAAGGTAATGGCCCTGCCAGGCAGAGTCTGGATACCTAGAAGACAGTCTATGAAGAATACAGAACTATCATTTCTGTACTTCCAATCACAAACCCTGGGTAGGGACCATAGGGTGGCAAACCTCTGGTCACTACCTTATAGGTCGGTCCAATTTTTAGAAAACCCCTTAACAAGCTGTGGTATGAGGTTGAAATTTTTGAAGCACTGTATGAGAGACTAGATTTACCCTATGAATTTTGGCCTCCACTGACTGATTTACCCTATTGCAGACCAAGGTTTCGTAAAGATGCCAGTTCCTTTCTCCCAGGCCCCAATTTTGGCTGCTGTCTTGTGGTGGGAAATTCACGTGATGTTGTTCATGGCTCGGCCTTGTTTGAAATCAACTTGAAGGCCTCTCTACTAGGGGCCATTTTAGGAAACTAACAAGGAACCTTAGCCTAGCCTGGGCAACAAGAATATTCACTGTGGCCATTTAGTGTAATGATTAATGTTCTCCATTATGGTCAGCTTTGTAATCTCGGTGGCTTGGGTTTGGTCCTGTGATGCAGACTGTGGTACTGTTGTTGAATGAGGAGTTTGCTCACTTGGACATTAGTATTATCATCCTCTAGGGGGAGATTTGTGGTGCTGGAACCTCTCACAGTGAATGTCACAGATTTTTATTTGTTTAGAGAAATGTGTGTGATATCCGCTCCTGAAGTTCGTGTAATGCGCTAAGTTCCCGTGGTGCGGGGTTGGTTCAGCCTTCCTGTAATGCGAAACTGTTCCGTCTCTACAATCGAAGGGAGGTCCTTTGATGCAATCTGTTCTTTAGTAGGGCTTTAACAGGGGAATGTGAAGGTTTATTGTGGAAAGCTCCGGGAGGTCGGTGGGCATCCCGGGACTTGTTTCTGGTCGAGGAAACGAAGCAAGCGTGGCCGCAGTGAATGTCCAATGTATGTTCCGCACTATCCCTCTCTATCATGTTCCTTTCTATGCCCCTTCAGTCATACCTTAGCAGGGTTCCAGTTTAAACCCTGTCGTACCCCTACGAGGGCCCGGTTGGAACCTGGTTTGAACCATCATGGTTTAAACCGTGACTGTGTCCCCTATAGAATATTCTTCTAACTGTGTATTTTGAACTGTGGTTTGAACCACATGGTCCCAGCTTGGTTTAAACCATGGTTCTAACCAGTTTAAACCACACGGTTCCAACCCAGTTCAAACCACCGATGGTTGCAACTTGGTACGAACCCATGATGATTCCAACTGGTTTAAACCATCACACTTTGAACTTCAAAGGTGGTAGGGAACCCGACCTGCTTGTCCCCCGTGTCCCATATCGAACACGGAGGAGCGCTCGAGGAATCTGTCTCTGCTCATGAAGTCGAGACCCTCGCCCGAGTCAGGGCCGGGATCAGCGACAACCTAGTAGGTGAGATTTTGGTTTACAACATCTCGGGTGAATTTGCAAATCACAAGGAGGAGGAGGGGTGTATTACTGCAGAGGGAGGCCAGAGCAGAAGGCCGAGATCGTTGAAACGCTGACTATCTGAATAAGGGTAAAAGGAGTCAATGTATATCAATGCTTTGAGCACCAAAATACACTAAACCACTTCAAACACACTGATCCAAACAATAAACGTGCGAGTACGGGGTCTAACCAAGTATTAGGTTAATGGTTGGGCTAAAACTATGTAATAGTTACTTTCGAGAAAGTATTGGTAACAATCCAAATAGCCGATCTAGTGACTCTGAGGAGATCTAGAGAAAGCCAAGAGGGTTTTTATGCAACAAAGATGGTGGAGTAGGTCCTAAGACTTTGTTATCCGTTCAGTGTCCTCGATATTCCTTATAATGTTCCGTGTTCTACCAATCCGTTTGCCTGTTATCCTTATGAAACCCGATATGACCCGATATGACCCGATACGATTCTGATTTCCTTAAGGTTCTGGCACTTTAAACAGATATGATCCAACAACCAACAATATATTGACCGAGAATAACAGAAAGAACAAACAAGTTCCTAATGGTACCCCGAATGAATACAAGACTTCCTCAGGTGACAATACCAGCAATGCTGCGTACGTCTAGCAAAGAAGGGGTGGATTCACTGGCTTTCCACTCGAAACCTACCTGTATTTATACAAGAATTATACACCACATGATAATAGAATAAATAATACAATCAGCTCATTCTGGTATATACGGATAAACGGACCCAGCTATTTAAAGTCCCATGTATCATGAGGCGCGGACGAACGGTTAAATAAGAGCTCTATCCCGAGAGCTTGACATCTATCTTTCTGTTTTTAGGTTGTTGCCATCATATCTTGATGGTCTTGATATCTCTGGACATGCCAAGCATGGCTTGTCCGGATAAATTGTGGTAGAGATTGCCCGGGCCAACCAGCTTAGACCAATGGCCGTTAACAGACTGGTTGTCCTGTATCTCTTGCCTGATGACGCCTTTGTCACCCAATATGCCCCGCGGTCAACACCTCGATACGGAAAATCCCGGTATCTAATCTGTCGGCTATCTCCGGATATCCGGCCCGAATGCCTCACTTGACAGGTTTTCCTTACAAACGCGATTCCCAACGTTCTCCTGACGCGTCCTTGACGTGTTTATGGTCTGAATGGATAATGTGTGTTATGTCCTTGATATATGGCGCACAATACACGTCCCAATTCGTTCGAATGGTTGGACCTGTACTTTCGAGAAAGTCCACCATAGCCTAATAAGTCGTTGACCCTCGTGGTATCGGTGACTTAATAGATCTTTACGGTGTACCTTACTTCGATGCTCCTTTAGCCAACAGTACGGACCTCACTATGGCTCTTAATGGGCAAGATATCTAATAAACACTTGTTATACTTTGGTAAGTATAACAAGAACACCAAATTTGATAAATTTCACGCGTTGGCAATTTGCATGCTTATCATCGTCATGAATCCTAGGCAGAGATCGTAGTGAAACCGCCAATTCGAGCCTCAATTAGGTGATAGAAATAATCATTGAGCCTGCCACAGACTAGACAGAGGATTGTGGCTAGGTGTCTGTATAGATCTGCGAGACTCTGTCTAGACAGAGGCCGATTGCACATTATTCAAGAAGTCTAGTCACTTCAACGCGTTCTGGGAATACCCCCGAAAGATGTTCGAACATTTTCTGAGGAACGGTGCATGCTAGGAATAAATCACCCGAGACCGTGAGTCGCTGTCTCGGGTGAAGTAACCGATACAACGTTCATCGGATATAAAGCTGATCAGGCCGAGAATACCCAATCCCGGGTGCGAGGAGTGCAGAAATCCGGAGAAACGAGATTGCTTTAGATGTGGGATCTGTGTAGCCTGGCTAGGCCACCATAGCTGATCGAGATACAGGAAACCCGGCTACGGCTGATCCTCGGCTGAACATGAGGCGCGAGAAGGAATTCCCAGAGGGTAGGCATCCACTGAACAGGGCCTATTCGGTTCGGTAGCTAGTCTTGAGCTAGCCCGAGCTACTCTGAGGGGCCATCACCCTGGAAGACCGGACCTCGGAACAACCTCGGAACGTAGTGAATAAAATCGATCGGTGTTATCTGTATCAACGAAGTTAAGAGTGGGTTCAAAGCCATGGTGATGATCCTCCTACACATAAGTCTATTCTCCCAAGGTCGAACAGTGTTCTTAATTATATATGGCGTGATACTAGATCTTACAATTTGGCCGAGAACCTACGTGCATCACACTGCGGCTGTTCACCTGCCCGCCCTCTGTTGATTCACATGTTTCAATATATTACGAGTACTTATGTAATAAGTTCTCGTTCTTTTCTAAAGTTTACATGGCCGTTTCACTAGCTGAGTGAATTATCAGTTACGATTTTATAGTACAAGGAAAATAGTGGCTGTGTTGAAAGGTTTTTCAGAGACTCCATTAGAGTTTTTGTGACTGCATAGTGGCTGTGCTATCGGCGAATGCCGAGCGTACTTCTGACGTCCACAGGCGTTGGTTCGAACCTGATGATTGGATTCCTTTTTTCGGTTGGTCTTTTTTTTTTTAGCTAATTATTACCTCTAAAAATTGACACCAACTTGTCCAGACGCTAGGGTAGCTACAATATCTCATCAGCTTATTTTTGAAGACCATTTGATCTCAGAAATAATCACGTCAAACTATATTCTCTCTCTTCTCTGGTACTACCCTCAACTGGGATTCCCTGGGGCCCACATGATCTCCAGTAGCTTGCAAAGAAGAGTCCGGGGCATTTTGTTACTTTTATCCTTTGATTTGTTCTGGCTGCCTGGCATTGGATCACTGTCACTGTCATTAGGGTTTTTCGCAATAGGCCTTTTTGCTCCCTTTTTGCACTCCTTTTTACTCCCTTTTTCACAAGAGGGATCAAAAAGCTCTACATGTGGTCTTTTCAAAAAGGGCCCTTTTTTGCAGTGATTCCTTTCTCCAGTTCTTGTTAGGTTATCTCCTTCCAACGTCTCAAATGCACCCTGAACAGACCCCATAGCCCTCCAAATATTCTAGGTGAAATATAAGTTCCGGAAGGTTCTCTTTCTCTCCCCTTTTTCAAAATACCCTTGCTCACCCATTCACAATAACTCATTTTTGTTCCATTTATCCCTCATTTTTTTCTGGTTTTCATCAAACTTTGGACATGGGAACCTGATTTTTTTGGATCTGGATCCTTCTTACACCTCTAAGTGGAAGAGGAAAAAAAACCTCAATGAATTTTGATGGGAACATCAAAAAGGAGAGAAAAGGGAGAAAAAGGGTTATTGTGAACGACCCTATTTAGGTATTGTGGATCATGGCCGTCTACTACACGGCCGCACCGTTAACTTAACGCTTCGTTAAAATTCAAGAAGTTAAAATTTCACAACAGTTTTGTTATTATAATCGAGCTTGGGGACCCATTACGAATTCTTAAAACACAGGATCGTAAGATTATTCTAAGACTGATGGTCCCCATCACTGTAAGACTCGGAACGGGTTTTTTTGACTGGGTATTAACCCGGTGAATGAGTGGATGTAACCCAGATAAGGGGTGAAATTAACTGGGACTCAGTCCAAGTAACCCACTAAACAGGTGAAAGTTCCATGTCGGAAACGGGTTACCTTCAGGTGAATTTCACCCTTTTAATTTGGGATTTAACTCGGTCCGGAGCACCATTTCCCCCAGCTTCTACTGGGTCATTGTAGCCCGTTTAATGAGTTTTTGGATACCGGGTGAATAAAACCCGCCTACCTAGTTAAAAACACCCATTGTAAGGGCAATATTTTAACCCGGCAAACGGGACATGCAACCCAACTACCTGGTTAAATCTAGCATTTAGGAATCACCTGGACACCCAGTAGTGTTGACTCGTTCTCAGGGCGCCAAATAACATGCAAAATTTATTGAGTTAATACAACCAACAGTACAATCGAATATATGTACCACAGCTGGGTCGACACAACCGGCAGTGAAGGGGAGGAAGTAGGGACACAGTAGAACAAAGCTGATGGAGAAGAGGAGGTGGAAAGGGTGTAGGAAAGTAGATGCTTCGAAGTGCGCGTTGAATTTACGAGCGCAAGGCACAAGAAATGAGATCGAAGTACACAGACCTTCGGACCTGACACGGCACGCGGCTGCTGGGACAACAATATTGAGGTGAGAAATATGATCAGCTGTAGAGTGCCAAGGAATGACGTGAATGTCGGGAGGAGGGAGTGGAGAGAGGGCTTGGGGAGGGACTTGAGGAGGACTTGTGAAGGGACTTGAGGAGGAGGAAAGACTTAGATAGTGTTTGATAGGACTGGAGCAATACAAGAGGCCCGAGGGAAAGACACAGGCACCCAGGAAAGAGCCGAAACGGTCTTGAGACATTGAAGATCTTGCTGGAAGTGCACAGGGAAAGGGTAGCACAGCAGGACAGGGCATTTGCAGCATGTGTTTGGCTCGTTGAGGTGAGTTTTGGGAAGCCGGGGAGGGACGAGATGAGGGGAAAAGAAAAGCGACGTGGCTTTGGTTGCCATCACTTCGATCAAAATCACGCCATATCGCCTCATGTGATGGCGGAGTTTGAATGACTGGTCAGATTTCGACTTATTTTGACACTTCGGGTTCCCAAAGAAAAGATTTTCTTGATGTGTGAATTGTTTGTATTTTTTTTATCCAAACATAGGTTGGGTGGTTGAATGCAGTTATATATATTGGAGTAATGCATTCTTTTTCTGTTCACAGAAAGGACCTGTGATTATAGCCCAGATAACGGATCAATGTAACCATCCTCAGAACCGGATTAGAATCACCCATCTAACTGGTTAAAAATCTGGGCAACCAATATCTGGTAAAACTAACTAGGTACGTGGGTCATTCAAGTAGCCCGTTGTTTCTGGGCTAAAATAACCCGTTCCCATTTAACCCAGTATTAACCCGCGTAGCGAGTGAATGGAGAATGTGACCGGGTAAACCAGTCAAAAAAACCCGGTCCGAGTCTTACAGTGCATTGGGATAGGTCAATTGGAATATTAGCCTGGCAGCGCCGCGCTTGCACCCCACCATACAGCTCAGGGACATTCATAGAGGAGAGAAGCAGAATATATTGAAGCCATGTAGATAAGAACATAATAAACTTAGCCCGGTGCTGTTGGCGACGGCCAACTCACATACAACATCAGCTTCAGGTGACCTGTTGAGAGGGAGGGAGCAGAGAATACCAGACACGAACCTAGCAAACAGCATGAGGGTGTTCTTAATTTTGGTGGAAAGAGCCAAGGCGTGGGGTGTTTGGGATGCGGCAGAGGAAATGGTCTTGCAGAAAATATCTTTGATGGTCTTGCAGGCTTGAGAATTGACACGGAGGAAGGTCCAACCAGTTCTTTGTACATCTTCTGAAGGTCTTGATATTACCAGAGTTAGATTTGCAGTCTTGACCCGAGATGTGGAGAGAGCAGAGCTGAGGAGAGAAATTCTGAGACTTGCCAGCACCAGCACAATGCTCCCTGCGAGACTGGTCGTTTGGAATACCTGAAAGCTGTCTTGCCAGTGATACAAAGTCTTGATGTTGGAACTTTTCAACTCCACCCGCAGCGCAGGGAGCGCGGGGAGGAATCGGTGCAGAGCCTGAGGTCGTTGGCGAGAAGACACGTGCCAAACTCGAACCACAAACAAATAGCGACGGAGTTTGAAATAGTCATGGAGCGTTCCAGAGTGGCGGGCATCACCGGTTGCACCTCCCTTGCCGTGCCGGTGTCTTACGACTCAACAAGTATTTCTTACGGCGCGACAGGTCTTGACAAATTGGTAAGGAAAGTCTCAACAATGCCGGAACAAAAAGATTGTTACGATTATCGTAAGAAATATCTAGCGGAATGTGGCTATTCGGGTCTTAGGAAAAGTTACAACAACTGATCTTAAGATTTCACAAAACTTCCGTTTGGCCGTGTACAAAGCTGTCCGATACCCATCTCCATGGAGGAGGGAACAATACCCAGACATTTAATGTTTAGCACCCCAGTACCCAGTACCCATCCCTCATCTGACTGGAGGATTGTTTCTCCTGCTCGCTACACCTGCAACAGAAATGTAATGGAATTGACAATCAAGCTTCTGATTGCTTGTTCCTCTTTCTCTCATTTTGAGATGCTTATGTGCTGCTTATGAATTAATTAATTGAAGCCCCCCTCGATATACCAGGATCCTGGTTTGAGATTTTGGGAGTTTCCGGTCACACAGATATCTCATTTTTTTTAAAATGAAGTACGAGTTTTGCCGGGCTGGGCCACGGCCTACACCCCAAGTTCATATGCAGTGAATAAAGGAGTCTCAGTAAAAGAAGAAATCCATGAAGCCAGAAAGAAAAGGATTCTGTGCCCATCTCATTACTATGCGGGTGCCGGGAGTCGACGGGTTAAAATCTGGGGCGGATGTTGTGGCGGATGTAACTTGAGCTGATGGTAGGTATGTGGACGGGTGTAGGTGATGGTATTTATCAGAATGGAAGGTGTAGCACAGCATTACACGGTCAACTGGTAAGAATCAGACTAAAGATAGCATTTCTTAAACGGAACACGGCGATTTCAGAAATTTAGAAGGCGGAGCCGTCCCCACAAGTGCGATATTCCGCCCGGGATAAATCGTAGCCTTCACAAAAAAACTCTCTGTCAGAGGAATCTGGAGTGATGGTTTGTAGAATAGACAGAACAAAGATCTACCGCGGCTGAGCACTGCCTGGATAGTTCACAGCTAGACTGCTTGCGCTGATCTATATACGTGTATGATCGAGCCAGGCGTCGATGACAGCGGGCGTTTAAAGCCCGACAACGTGTCATCGATGTCATCAACAGTCCAATGTACCCTTTATTCGAACGAGTCCACGACCGCTGGACGTACGAGCCGCTACAAGAACTGGGTCAGACACCCTCTGGATGCCGGAAATGGAGCCAATCTTGGGTATGGCGTAGTTTGGTCGGCGCTTTGGGTGTCGCCGCCGTCTTTGCGATTACAAGAGCCATTTACCACAAGAGACGGTACAGCCCATTGGATCAGTATCAGGACTTGTGAGTCGTCAGCTTATCGAGTCCCTCACTCGATCCAAACTTGATCGGCAGAAACCAGTTTCCCGTGACGCTCGACCATGCCCCGGACCACTCGCCCGTGGATCGACGCGCAGTTGTATCGTCGTTGTATTCCGACGGCTTCGCCATCGCCGTGGCGGTGGTAGGACATTCAGCCAGGAGCGCGAATGTCAGCGCCCGTTTCCTCGTACCCTATCTGGAGAACAAGGTGTCAGAAAAGGCACTGTGCATCGTGCGGGCCGTTGGATGGGAGCCGTACCCCGTGCCGTGGATTCCCCCGCCCCACGACGGCAACGGGATCCATTTGCGGTTCATGGACCAGTACACCAAGCTCAACGTTTGGGCGTTGGACAAAATGGGTATCGACAGCGCCGTCTACCTCGACGCCGATACCTTGGTCCGTCGCAACTTTGACGAGCTCTTCGACAGCCCGTTCAACTTTGCCGCTGTCCCCGATGTCGATGTCCACGGCGGAGGGTTCATCCTGTCGTTTAATGCGGGCGTACTTGCTTTCCGGCCCTCCTCAGCGGTGTTGAGTGCGTCCATTGGAATTTGTCTTTGGAGCGTCGTCTGATCAACCGCTGTATAGAGGACATGCTGCAAAAGTTGGAGGTCGCAGAGTATCCCCCGGAGGAGGCGGAGCAAGCCTTCCTGAACAGGTACTTCGCGGGTACCTGCATGCGCCTCCCCTTCATCTACAATGCGAATCTCGGGTACAAGGGCAGGAGCCCGCGGCTGTGGAAACGATTGATCGACGAGATGCGCATCGTGCATTACACCGCGGTGAAGCCTTTCATCCAAGACATCCACGTGACGGACACGGTTCTGCCCGCAGAAGAGATTGAAGATGCGATGGAAAAAAGTGTGCTGAAAAAGGGAGGTTTGTACCGGGAGGAAGTAGGATGGTGGAAAGACGCATATCGGAAGATGATGTTGGACCGTGGAGATGCTATCAACCAATGCTTGTAGTTGGTCCCTCTGTTCGAGTCGTAGTGCTATAGAAATCTGGACTTGAAGGGCAACATTTAGCACGATTCGACGAGTCAGGTACTTGGAGAATCGGAACAATTGGACTCGCAGTGTCATTAAGCGCCCGCTCGTTCGTTGAATTGGTCCCCATAATTTAAAACCAAGGAATTGGTATCGTATGCCGCCAGTACCCCTAGATGAAGCTGCCTGTCTTCAAGGTGGGGGTTCGAGACGAAGAGATATGTCTGCGATGTCTCGGATCATTTGAACCGGTCGGAGCGGTGTCAAGGCGTGCCGAGACGTGCCGTGTCGTGTGCCAAGACTAAGTTACTGCCGGGAATTCAGTCTTTCTCTCGCAGATTTCTTGTTCTAAGGCTCTACCTTTTGTAACCCATCATGCCTCGGGCTTCAGGCCTCAGGCTTCAACTACTCCAATATTCTCCAAACAACCCGGTCTGGCATCTATCTTATTCTCCGCGCCTCAAAAATTCTGTGCCCGTTCTGTGTTATTGTCTGAACTATCGCTCGGACCAGTAGTCCTCTCGGGCTTCCTACCGAGGTACGAGGTATCTGGAATTTAGTGGAACTCCTCCTTCCAATTTCGTATGCTGCGCCAGGATCTTGCGTCTCCGAAGTCCGAACGGCGTACACTTCGACTAGGCCGTTTTCCCCGCGTGCACGGCTGGACCTAACATATTGTTCCTTCGTTAACTCCCTTCAGGATGTCATCACATGCATTCCAATCTCCGAATATTTGCAGCGCCGAAATCATTGAACGAAGTAAGGAAAAAGCTTTATCCGAGTCCGCGACCTTCAACACTCCGATTGATTTTGCGACATCGAAAATCATACTTGGCCTATTTAGCTCAATCAGGGAACAAAAAACTGAAATATATGTAAGACTGAAGCCCCTATCTTGTCGTTGATGGCAACCTATGGTAACACAGCCTCCTGTCATGATCGGCATGACAATTAGCGGTTGACTCAGCCTCGGATGAGCATCCGGTCAATCCGCCGAAAAGTTGATGGTTTGTCATAAACGCTCAACGCTACGCAGTCGTTTACTTGGTGAGACTCTGTGGAAATGACAGACCAACCTAGTTTCTATAAAGTCAGGTCAGACAGAAGACTCCTGTATCAACACATCCCCTGTTTCCCATCCTAACCAACTACAAACCCAACCACAAACCCAGTTCAACACAATATGAGCGTCTCACCCAAACGCATCGCCCTCATCGTTGCCTCGACCCGCACTCCTCGCGTCGGGCCTTCCATCGCCAAAATCGCCAGCGGTATCATAATCCCCCGACTCCCTGCGCGCTGGACCTTCGAGGTGGTCGACCTCATGGAGCACCCCCTCCCCCTCCACACCGCCGACCCCATCATCCCCGCCGGAATCCCTCAGCCCATCGCCGACACCGCGTACGCCGACCCCGCCACCAACGCCTGGTCCGCGCTCGTCCGCAGCTTCGACGGCTTCATCTTCCTCACCCCGCAGTACAACTGGGGGTACCCTGCTGCACTCAAGCTCGCGCTCGACGCGCTGTATTACGAATGGGTCGGGAAGCCCGCGCTGATAATTTCGTACGGGAGCCGCGGCGGGGGGAAGGCGGCGGCGCAGCTGAGACAGGTGTTCGATGGGCTCCATATGCGTGTCTGCGTCCGCGGGGTTGAGCTGCCGTTCGGGAAAGGGCACAATCTCGGCGGAGGCGACATTGAAAAGGGGACGGACGAGAGGTGGAGGGCGGAGGACAGGAAAGAGGAGGTCATCGCGGCGTGGGAGGAGCTTGTGGGTCTGGTCAATGCTGGTGCGACGGCGACCGCTTGAACCGTCTTTTCGCTTTTTCAATTCACTCCGGATACATTGTAGGCCCAACTTGTAGACCCAACCTATCGATCCTAAGATTGTTTGTAATAATCAATACCTTGAATTGTCTTTCCATGATGGTGAGTTGATCAATGTACCGCACATTCTTTGGCCGAAATGTGCCAGATTTCGAGGCTACCGTTAACGGGCGGGTGACCCTTACGCCGTCGACGTCTCGAATCAGTGCGCAGAGATGAGACGGATGGGACGGTAAACCGTCAACGACGGGACACCCTATGGAGCACTTCGCCGGCTAACGAGACTCATCGTGGATCAGCCATCCAAGTGGTAAGAGACCATAGAAAACGAGTGCAAACTCGAGGTCGGAATCAGCCAACTTGAAGAATCAGCATAACTTAAAGTTACAGATTTGATTATCTTTTGATAACGGAAGGTGATTCAAGGTAAAATTGTCGATGACCAGCAAAAAAATGGCCATGGGACATTGTCTTGTTTTTGAGGCGCGCGGTTCTGCAGACGCAAAGTATGAGGACTCGGGAGCCGAGTCTGCGCTTGGTCTGCGCCTCTCTGCGCCCGATCTTAAAACATCCAAAAAGACAGAATTTTGGGTCATTATTGAGCGCGTCTTCTACCGGGGCGCTGTTGAACGAGTGTCAGCGGAGAAAATCCGAGTAAATCTCATCCCCTGCCTCGGCAAAAAAAGAACTGGTGCAACCGGATTCGAATCAGCGAATGATTGATCTGATCGCTTGAGAGCGGAACCAGGATAATTTCTTCTTTGCTTGCTTCTTTTAACTGGAACGCGATTTCTGGGACTCGGCGAGAGTATACCGACGTTTTGTGTCGCAGAATCTTCATCTGGAGACCCTGGATCTACTGCAAGACCCCGGGAATCAGGACTTGGCTTGTTGGCAAGCGACCAGCGCTGATTTTCTTTTGGAGACTCTGAGCACCCAACGAGGTACAGTGGCAACGCACAAAACTGGATGCTAGCCTAAAATCCCATTTGAAGGACTGACTTGTCATAATACAACGACTGCGGTAAGAAACGTGCCTTGATGACATCCCTATTTTTGCTCATTTCCTTGCACACAGCATTTCTGTCCTTCTCATGAGTCTATGGCGCGCTCTCCTCCGCCTGCTGCCCAGCCAGGGCCACAAAGACGAATACGAGTTGCTCCCAGACGCATCCCACCATGAGCCGCGCCCAAGAGGTCGCCGGCGGCCATACGCCTGTTTGCGCTTTTTCTCCGTCCGACGCATTTTCCTCCTTCTTCTCGCCATCCCCATACTCCTCATGGTTGGCGTACTCCTGAGCGGCGTTCCCCCGACGTACTCCGACATTCGCGTATATGAGGACAAGCTGCCGCAGCACAACGTCAGCGCACTATCTGTGGTCGATCCCCCAATATACCTGCGATTCCCGGGGCATCTGTGGGGACACGGGCTGAATAACGTTCTGCAGGAGGCGTGCGTCGTTATTAATCTCATTTTTTCATTCTGTCTGAAACTGTCCCAGCATCGTCATGGGATACCTGGCGCACCTCTCCGGTCGTGTGTATGTCTTTGAGGACTACACATGGTCGCACCTACCTACGCCGTACACCATCTACGATTTTGCGTTACGGTCAACGCGCATCCCCCTCAATGCGTTCGTAACAGGGCCGTTAGCTGGTGGGCCGCTCCCCCCGCCGGATCAAAACTCGGTGGAGAAACGGGCAGTGAGCGCCGCGTTCTACCAAAAGGCATGCCCCCGGAGTGCGATCCACACCGTGTCCTCCGTCGGCGCCCCCACCGAAGCCGAGGGCAGCGCGCTGCTCGAATGGTGGGTCGACCGCCTCACCAGCGTGCAGGGTGCACGCTGCGTCGAGATCGACTCGTCCGTGCAGCCGGTGTTTGACCGTTTGTACGTCGTTCCGCCTTCCCCCACCCGCTAGTACTGACAGTCCCAGCCTCTTTGGTTCCCCGCGCCTCCTCTCCCTCCTCCCGGGGCTCTACGCGTCCCCGATCCTCGGCGCATTCGCCTGGTCCCCCCTCGTGCACAGCGCCGTCGCGCGCAACTTCGCCGTCCTGCGCCCGACGGACCCCGCCGCGCTCTACCCCCCCTCCCGCACGCTCGCCCTCGCCGCGCAGGGCGCCATCCCCGAGGGCCGCACGCTCAGCGGCCTCGTCGCAGTGCACCTCCGCCGCGGCGACTACAAGCGACACTGCCCACGCCTCGCGCAGTGGGGCGCCGAGTACATGGGCGTCAACACGCACCCGCTGCTCCCCGACCGCTTCGTCGCGCCGACGAACGCGAGCGCCGACGAGACGAAGGCGCACTACCTCCAGCACTGCCTGCCCTCGCCCGCGCAGCTCGCCGCGCGCCTGCACGCCGTGCGCGCGGAGCACGCGGCGCGGCACCCGGGGCGCGCGCCGCTGCAGCGCGTGTACGTCCTCACGAACGCGTGGGGGTGGTTCGTGAACAGCGTGCGCAGCGAGCTGATGAAGGACGGGTGGGGCGAGGTGTGGGGGAGCGGGGACATTGTGCTCGACGCGGCGCAGGCGGGCGTCGGGATGGCGGTCGATATGCGCATTGGCGAGGGCGCGGAGGTGTTCCTCGGGAATGGGGTGCGTTTATTTGGGCTGGCCTTCGACGACGACTGACTGACTCGCCGTAGTTCTCGAGCCTGACGAGCAACATCGTGATGCTCCGCCTCGCGCGGGGGCTCGAGCCCGCGAGTAACCGATTCCTCTGAGGCCGGCCTTGGGCCTTTTCCTCTGCGGTGGCACATCCATCTATCTATCCATCTCCGCATCTCGCATGATCCCAAAACCCCGATTTTCTGCTTTCGCGCTGTACCTCATTATTTTATGCCGTCTAATGTTTTCTCGTGGCGTGGGTGTAGATTGTGTACGATACGATACTGCTGGTTATACTCTAGAACGTCCGAATCGGATTTTGTTGGATATTGGGACGGGGGTGCCGGGGGAAACGGCGCGCGTCGCGTCGCTATTTCTTTCGCAAGCGATCAGATCGATCATTCGCTGATTCGAATCCGTTTGCACCGGTTTTTTTCTTTTATTTAGGTTTGCTCATCATTAGTCGATTTTTTCTCCCCCGCGTTCAGCTCCAAGCCTATACCCTGGCTCGGCCGCGTCCCGAGCGTCCAATAATCACGCCTCCTCGTACCCTCAACCTTTCGTCTGCAGACATCCGCGCCTCAAAAGCATCCAGGGGAATTTATTGGAACTTACACTTGACAGTTCTGGCAGCGAGTCGGTAAAAACACCGACATCTCTCCGCCCCGCTTCCCGCCCGCTACGACCCCGCCTTCCCTCGTGACCACTTGGAAGTTGGAACTGAGTTCGCAAGGGCCCGGAGCTCGTCCCCGGTCCGCCCCCGAAGGGTCACAAGCCCATCGCCCTTCACGCGTTGCGCCTTCCTGGAATTCTGCAGGTATTTAGGGTACAGCCAGAGCTGCCTGATGTCGCTGCCCTTCCCCTCATTGAATATGCGCGCGTTCGTGCCTTTTCTCCTTGTCTTGGGCTCGGCCATCTCGTCGTCTTTCGGCGGAACTTGTACTGGGCCGCCGGCGGGCGCAGTCATTGTGAAGCCCAACACCAATGTGACCGGGGAATTTTCCGACCTCGGGGCCGCGGTGAATTCCCTGCCTGTGGACGACACCTCCCAGGTAGTATTCGTCTATCCCGGTGTTTACACGGGGCAGGTCAATATCTCTCGCTCGGGGCCAGTCACGGTGAGGATTAATTGCACCCCACCATTGCTTTAGAAGACGCTGAATGTGTTAGATTATGGGATATACGAGGGACTCTCTGGACTTTGCGCAGAACACGGTCTCTCTCGTCCACAACGCCTCCTTGGCTACCTCAGCGAGCGACGACCTGACGGGCACCCTGCGTGTATTATCCAACAACGTTTCTCTTTACAACCTCGACATTCGGAACGATTTTGGGGTCGCGCTCACAAACGGGCAGGCCATCGCGTTGAGCAACCAGGGCGACCAGGTTGGCGTGTATGCATGTCGGCTCTTCTCTTACCAGGTACGTCGACGTTTCTACAGACTGATGATAAAGGCACTCCAATGACGCGGTCAGGACACCCTGTATACCAACGTGGGGAACCACGTCTACCTCAAGTCCTACATCGAGGTTCGTAATTTCGTAACGCCCAATGATCGGCTGACCGTGCATATTTCGCAAGGGCGCCGTCGACTTCATTTTTGGGCGCCATTCTATAGCCTACTTTGAAGGAAACACGATCGCTAGCAAGGGCGCCGGGTGCGTCACTGCGAGCGGGCGTGAGCTGAACGATACGGGCATATGTGCGCACATTTTCATTTGAATATCTTGGAATCTGCATTGAACTTATGCACGTCTTGCAGACGTATTCAACGAAAACAAAATCATCGCTGCGCCCGATGCGTTTCCCAACGTAACAAACAATGTATTCTTGGGCAGACCCTGGGGAGGTTCGTTTCATTTCCTCGTTTTCGGGGGTAATTTCCTCAATACGCTCCATTGTTAGACTGGGCCCGGTAGGTTGTCCCGCCGGTGCTCCTTTACATTTCACTGACCGCACGCAGCGTGGTCTTCAAAAATACTGACATCACCGCGCCCGTACGTCACCTATATTCTACGTATATTGGTGTCTGAAACCGTCGCCAGTTGAACAAGACAATATGGTCCATCTGGAACGTAGGCGACCCAAATACCGAGTTTGTCTTCTTGGCGGAATACAATTCGTCCGGCCCGGGCGTGGAGCACGCGCACCGCCCGAACTTCTCCACGGTACTCACCCCCGAGGAGGCGGCGCAGTATACGCTGTTGTCCGCGATCCCGAATTACCGCGATTGGGTGGACGCGGAGTACCTTCTTCCGGAGTTTTGAGACACGGTAGGGTGGCTCGTGCACGTAGCGCAAGGAATTTTAGTAGAAGTGAACGAAGGACGACAAAACTTGCCAGACATTTGGAGTAAAATTGTGATTCACTGCGAACTACTATTTTGGACCCCGTAGTTGGCCACCCCCCCTAGTTGGCCATTTGGTAGCTAGCATTCCGAGCCTTGCCATTTATAACCTGGCATAATGAGGAATGGTAGTAGGACCCATGACGCATGCCTGAACCGAATTTGGAGTCAAAGTGATGAGTTGATGAAAAGTTACGACATGTCGGATCAGGCTCCGAAGCGTGTGAACATCACTTTCTTATTGCCAACGCGGCACGGCTTTCTTATCTCAGCTCCCTTTCAACCAATTCTTCGCCATTCCGGGACTTCGTGGGCTCATTCTGTTCCCCTGGTCTTAGCGGATCATCTGCCACGATTCATGCTGTGGTTATGTGAGAAATTCCTTTGCTATCCTCCCTTGAAGGTACAGCTGCTTTTTTTGGGTGGCTCATATTGGCCGATGTCGTATAGGACGACACTGTGGGGCTACACATCTGGAATTTGGCATGAGAGTTTTTGGAATCTAATACTTCAATTTAGGATGTACTTCGAAATTTTATTTGCTCAGTTCCTTTCTCAGGGTAATGCTTTGCTGCAAACAACACAGTTTTAATTGTGTCAACAATGGGATTTTTTTGGTGTGCTCCAAGCACCTTGGTACAAAGTTATTAATGCAAATATGTTGTATACCTTTCCCTTATGCTGTTTGAAGCCCAATTTGGGGCCCAGCGAGATTCCATCTTCAACTAGACACAGCATTGCTCAAGCGGCCTGAGTTCGGGCTTTTTCCCTGTCGGAGGAGCAGTTATTTACACCCCGCATATGGGCCGCATAAAGATTAATATGTGTTCTAATTGTGAATATATCCCCTAGGTGCGATTCCCGATGGCTCCGGTCGCCGAGTTCCAGCTTCAAAGCATGATTTGGGGAGGTGGCCAACTACCCTGTTATTTGGCCCTGTTGAACCGCCGTCCGAAGAAAATTCACTGCCAGGACAAATCTTCATATATCTGGGTGGTAGTAGGCTTAAACTCTTCGTAAGATGTCTGCTTTTCATCTGACATTGTCTTACCCATGTGGAACGACACCACAGGTTGATACGGAGTCATGAATGCTTAGGTGGCCAAGTACGGGGTCGAAAATAGTAGAGTCTAGAACCGTCGTGGTTTTGCCATTGTAATGAAATTTGAAGCGTGTGTCCGGGGAAAAAATTAGAAACGAAAAGTCTACGGGTTTTTTACAGGCGTCTGTCCTCCTTCCATATCAGAGACGCACGTACACTTAGGTGGACCGTGGAAGGCAACCATATCGGGCCGAGGCCGGATCAGTCGAGGCAGTGTGAGGCGGTGTTGTAAGTTAAAAACTTGGCCCACACCAACTCCACGTTCCTCTGCTGATCCATCTCAATCCTCCACTAAGGTGTCTGCTGGAACTTTGTCTATGGCCTGCTGACCCCTGTCGCCTTCGAATGAATTTTACAGATCAAGAGCCATCGGAAGAACGACCACAAATCCGTCCAACCATTCCGAGTTTCCGTATTGGTGGCAGCGTACTCTGATTACGCAGTCCTTATGGCTATCTCTCGTCCAGGGACCCCACCAGACTCAGCCCGACTTACGATTGTTCCTGCAAGCATATACCCCGTACCCCGGACGGAAGGCTACGTCGACTAGTTATGACTCATGGCGGACCCGAGGCTAATATAAATCCTCTTTCCAAAAAATCATTTCAGCAAGAAGCAATACATCCGTGAGAGGTCAGTTCATATGTATCGACGATAGCTAAGGATTATTACAGTAAATGATGAGTTGTGGTCCATGTGCATGCAACGAGAGGGGATTATTGTGTGCATAAATCTATTTCGACATGTGAGTTTGTTAAAATGATCGGCTTGCAAGGCGGCAACTGACCAAGATATTGTACAATCGACTAGCCACTTACGAGCGTTCATCGATTTCCAGCTTCCAGTTCGCGCCTGATCGCGACAACCCGTCGAAAATGCGTTTTCCCCTAAGGAGATCCACCCGTCGCATACCGGCGCTCAGCTCGGCTTCCGGGTTCCGATAATCTTCGCAGCGCTTCTTGAACGCCCGGTAATACCGTTCAATGCTTTGCGGCCTTTCGTCTTTCCGCATCTTCTCGTGGTACGCGTCGTAAATCGCAGCAAAGACATCGACACAGCGAATGCCTTCGGGGCGTCTGACGGTGATCTGGCCAATTTTGGGGCATTCGATTATCATCTTCGTCAAAGTGCAGTGCGTTGAGGCGGGGAGACCACGGTCGGCCTCTGGTAAAGGTAGGAATCGGTCCGCCCTCTTGTCCATCAAGTTCTTCGCCTGCCTGGGATCGAAGCCGACGTCAAAATACAATAGGGGCTTGTTCGAACGCTTCCGCGACGCAAACTGGACCAACGGCCAGCTCAGAGAAATCGACTCTTCTTTGAGCGCCCCGGTACGGTGAACTGCGAAGCAGAATAAGTTTGATGATTCCAGGATTTAAATGCACATCAAGTTACCTGTGGTGGTCGACTTCCCGCTCGTATTGGATCTCTGTGGTTCAGGCCGGACTATGACGCAATGTCAATGTGATATGCCGAAGACGTGTGAGTCCTTACTTGGCGGAGCGTTGCTGAGCTGCCTTGGAACCTCCGGAGCTACATATTAAACATCAACGCCCTGACGAGGGGTAAAAATCCGCGAATGGCTTACGACCGGATAGCGAAAGGCTCCGCGTCCTCGACGACTTGAGGATCGACACAGGCGTCTTTGACCTGGCTCTGTCCGACTGAGGCTGACCGACCGGGTGACTTCCATGTGGCGCAACCGGGATCCTTCCGCCATTCACATATTGCGATGGACCGTAGGTGGCTAACATTCGAGGTCAGTGTTATCCACGATCCCCGTCGATGTCGGACGCACTACTTATATATCTGCTAGAATCGTCCCTTGGTGTCGGGAATCTCCCCGCGTCCTCCTTGTTCCTCGAAAAGCCTGGGTTTGGCGCTGTCGGATGCGCTCGGGCCACGTGCTGGTGTGAGTGCCTTCGCGAGCCAAAGACGCTGCCAAACCACCCCTGCGACGATGATGGTCTGTGCGGAATCGCGGACGCTGGCCTCGGCGACTCGTCCGGTAGTGCCACGATCGGAATGCGTGGCGCAAACCACGGAGCGTAAGTCATGGTCGATGGCGGTTGTGCCATTTGTTTGCTGTCAAGCCGCTACAGAGTGCATGGGAAGACGGAGAGGGTTGAAGGAAAGAGAGCGTAGCCAAGGTGGTTTCGCGACCGATGTCGGCGCGTCTCCCCGGCCGTCGAGGTCCTCGTAGTCCCGGTTGTGAATCTACCGAGTGGCGGCGAACAAGGCGAGCCCCCAAGTAACATGAGGCTTTTAAACGGCCCGTGTCTGATTCTCTGATTCAAACACGTGAACCATCAAGATTCTTGTGGGTGCCTGTATAGGCAGCGAAAAGACACGCTGCAGATAAGAAGACGGTATGAGCTTTCACCGCGCAGATACGAGTGTTCAAAGCGATGTGATATTGCCACGACGGCGGTGGCCAGTGGTACAACTGGTCCGTGTGATGTTCCCCACAGCCAAATTCCTCTGACGTTCTAACTTCTGAGGAACCAGTCCATAGCCAAAACGTGACTCAGAACAGAAATACCGGGACAATTAGCGCCCATGGAACCAACGAGAAGTGGCGCAAGATGTCGCGGTAGGATATGCCCGAGAGTGACACGGATCTCTGCCAATGTGTTGAATGACGGTCATCGGACTGGATCGGCTAGATAACAGACGCGTAAATTCAATAAAATACAAAGGGCACGACCACCAATAATGAAGACCAGGAGCTCTTGAAAAACAGAAAATGAGTTTGACCCGACTGGACGGAGAATCCGGAAGGCCGGTCTGGAATATAAGAAATGCCCCTGAACAAATTACTGATTTACCTCGAGGCATGTCCACAAACCGAGGGTCAGCAGTCGGCTAAAGGGCCTGGACCCTTTGCGAAATCGATGCTAAGTACCTTATTGAAGAGCTCGATCCAGATTTTATGCCCAGTTTCTTGAGTCTGGGAGGACTCGGATCGCCGGCTGGTAAGGAGAAATAACCGGGTTCTATGAAAATCTCTACAGGCGTGTCTGAGAAGCCTTTCCTACCGGAGATAAATGCTTGCTAATGGGTTGCAGCGAATAGGATATTTGTACCCACCGACAACTATACACGCCGATGAGTGCGGATAACGAGTATTCTTCTTCCCCGCGTTTATGTAAACCGCATCTCCTCAAAGTTGCTCGCAAGTTGGGCGGCTCGTGGTGCGGGGTGCGAGACCCGAAGACGATCATCGGACAAGAAGCTATTGCAATAAACAATAAGGCCGCAAGTCCGGTGAACCAGAACTACGGGTGCCAACCACCACACCGAGAATGAAATCCATATCAAAGGGAAAGAAGTGCCGGGGTAAATCGAGACAGAATCCAGAGAACCAGATTAGAATAAGCGCCATAATATTTTGACACAAGAGCCAATTTGTAAACGGCGAGAGAATCGGAATCGTCATGAGAGTTCAGATTGAGTTCAAATGAAACTTGATGTGACCGCCAATCAGGAAAGCGGCCAAAATCGTAATTTTGCAGTATTTTTCTGGAACGTTCCTAGATTGACCGTACGGCACAGTGGAATACGTCAGAATTTTAATTTTTGGTATTTCTCTTAAGTTTCTCTCGGCATTTCCCGGTTCCCGTCCCAGCAAACACGTGCAGAAGCGGCAAACGCCGACAATGGCTTTTCTCCGACCTTGCGCTCGATTTTTTGCACCCATCCGTCGCGGCTCGGCGACTAGAACTTTTGTGACAGTCCGTTCGAAAATACCTTCCACTCCACCAAAAATCCCATTCAGGCGCTTTTCGACCGTAGAATCGGGTGTTCTTCATGGTCCAGGTTTCACCACCTGGCCGAGCATAGACTTCAAGTCTCTTGTAAACGCATTTAGCTCCACCCTTTCCCTCGTCTCTCATAATTATCCAAGGGTATTGAAGTAACGCATTGCCGTGATTGCTCTTGCCAGGTATTTTCTTTTCAGTTTTTTTTTTTCGGTTCTTAGGCTCAGCGCTGGCAGGCCAATTCGCGCCTTACAGAAGATACATTGCTTGGCTTGATCCATTTTACCCAGAAATTTGAGCCTCTTTCTCTTACCACCGACGCCCTTCGTGAATACACAACATTCCTCCTGAAATATCTCCAGTCTTTCGACGCAGAAACCAATTCCTGCATCGGCCGGTACCATGTCGAGACGGCAATTTCCGCGCTATCGAAAATCCTCGATGTGCTCCACCAGCGTCCGGATACCCATTGTGTCAACCTCTTCGCGCAGGCGTTTCCCGATATAAAGGCATGGACGACCGAGGCGTGTCGTGGCTGGTTCATCGCTGGGGGCCTATTTCACGAGACTGAAAACACAGTCACCGAATCCCAACGAATCGCACAATTCCTCGGTCGTATGTGCAGAATCCCCGAAATGCTCGACGCTCTGGTGAAAGATTTCATGGGGATGCAGCTTTTCCTGTCGCTCGCTGTGTGCTGGCGCCTTGAGAGCAAGGACTCTGGTTCAGCGAGTTAGACGCCATCACAGCTGCCGATCCTTTGGCCACCCTTTTCCAAGCGCACCTGAGAAGCGATCAGCCGAAGCCGAAAAGTGATGAACCCTCAGACTTTGATACATTGCTTCTACTTTTCACCGTCCGTACTGAAAGCGACCCGACTGGTGTTGCGGCCGCTGCGCTCAACATATTGAAGAGACCTTCCCTTCCCTCCCACGTCCTTCACTCCCACGTCCGCATGCTTTCGGTGCTCAGCGTCGTCCGCGAGTACTCCGATGCTCTGCTCGCTCAGCACTCCGTCCGAACCGTCACCCGCGTCCTCGTCGATCTCACTTCTAAACCACACGATATTTCATCTGCCCGAGACGTCGTGCAGGGGATCGATTACTGTTTAAGATACCTGATAATGTCATTTGCGCAGGGGGATGGCTTCAGCTTCGTGATTATGGCACTTCGGGCAGGTGTTCTCCCCGCGATGTTGCGGTGCAGCACTTGGATCACACCGACCAGCGACGCCTATGCCCAGCTCACCGAACTCCTTCGTTTAATCTCCGTTTACGCTATCTACCCCTCTGTCCTCCGTCGTTTCCTGGCCTCGGTTCGAAGGATCAAGGAGCTTGGCATTCTGGACGCGAGCCAGCCCTTCGGCGCGGCGTATACACACTGACAAAAGTGAATGTTCAGCTCAGCTGAACATGTTGCCGAAAACGATGATTTAGGCCTCAAAAAAAACTGCGCCGAAAATGCACTTGAAAAGAACACATTCAGGGAAGCTTAATAAGTTGCCTAAATAAAGGAATTCAGCAGCACATTCAGCCGGGCTGAATGTGGTCATTTCAGCCGCAAATTTTGAGTGCTTGAAAGTGAGACTGGAAAACATTTAATGAGCCGCAAATCCAGACTGCCTGAAAACAACAATTTTGGTGTGGCCGAAACTGTAGCCGAAAGCATTGCTTTCGGCCAAACATTGAGCTATGCCGAAAGAATGACATTCGGCACGGCCGAGATCACGGCCGAAAACAGTTGTTTCAGCTGCAGCCGAAATAGCAGCCGAAAGTTGTTGTTTCGGCTTGAGCCGAAAGTGCGGCTGAAAGTGACACTTTCGGGGCAGCCGAAAGTAAGCGGCCGCTGGCGGCAGTTAGCGGCAGCTAACTGTGGCAATGCAGCGGCCGCTGAGCAGCAATGCAATATACTAATAATTGGATTATAAAGATTATAATTGTATGGCACTTATCCCACCGATGAAAAGCAGGGGTAGTTCGGCAAGCTGTGGTTGTGCGGCCTGGTGCCGCAATGTGGTCAAATAAATGTTTTTCACATATGAATGTTTCGCAAATTTCTTTCCCCCAAATTTCTTTCATTTCCTTTTTTTTCCCCTCAAGAATATCTTGTTTGTTTTTTCGGCCGATAGCTTTAGTCATGCAATTTTTAAAAAAATCCCCAATTTCCCAGTCAGATGGCTACGGCCTGAGCGGCCACTGCACTGCCACAGTTAGCTGCCGCTAACTGCCGCTTACTTTCGGCTGCTCCGAAAGTGTTACTTTCAGCTGCACTTTCGGCTCAAGCCGAAACAACAACTTTCAGCTGCTATTTCGGTTGGACCCGAAACAACTTCTTTCAGCTCCGATCTCGGCCGCGCCGAATGTGAGTCTTTCAGCATAGCTGAAAGTGTAGCCGAAAGGATTGCTTTCGGCTACCATTTCGGTAACACCGAAATTGTTGTTTTCAGGCAGTCTGAATGTGTGGCCCATTAAATGGGTTTCAGTCTCACTTTCAAGCACTCAAAATTTGCTGCTGAAATGACCACATTAAGCCCAGCCAAATGTCCTGCTGAATTCCTTTATTTCAGCACCTTATTAAGCTTCCCTGAATCTGTTCTTTTCAAGTGCATTTTCAGGCCAGTTTTTTTGGAAGCCTAAATCATCATTTTCGGCAACATGTTCAGCCGAGCTGAACATTCACTTTTGCCGGTGTGATATGCGCGTGGTGCTCGTGATTCTTGATCGCCTTACTCTCCACACACCCACACGCCCCGAATTGACCTTAACTTGCGCGAACGTAGGTGATGTTGAGTCCTGATGAACTTTAACTGACCATTTCTACGTGACGTGCGGAAAGCCCGACCTTGACGACACTTTCAAGGCATGCAGTAAATGCCTTTCGATCTCTTATTGCTCAGAAACCGAGGACTGGAAAAAAGCGCACGAACGAGAGTGCGCAACCGTCCAGGACGGGCGGAAGGGTACGTGCTCAAAATCGGCTTACTTTCCTTTCTCCGCGTGCTGAACACGCCGTCCAGCGGGCCGCCAGTTGCCTTTGCGCGACGAAGACTTCTACTACGCGTGCGGAGTCACCATCGCGGAGATGGATAGACGTCGCGACGAAATCGTGCGAGTCTGGAAAGAGGAAATGCCCGCCCGCACCCCCTTGGTTTCCTTCGATTACACTCTGGACCCGAACGGGGTGATGGTGGTCGACCGCCAGTGCCCCCTCGTTCTCCCCTACGGGCTGCAGAACCAACGAGCGTCCGATGTTGAGCTCAGCTCCCGATCATGTTCAAAAACAGCTGGCAGGAGACAGCGTCGCGGAAGGTGCACGATGAGCATATCATCATCGGCATATTTTTGCCGCATGGGATGATGCTGAAGGGGCATTGGATGTACCTTGGGGCAGACCCGAAGTTCGCTAATGGGTCCGTTGTGGAACGCTTGATCAAGAGTGTCGAGTTTCCCGATGTGCTGAACCGGGGTATGCCGGATCCGACCCCGATTTCTTGACAGTGTCCTCCAGAATTCTGTATCAGTTGCATCGTTGTTTTGAAGAAGGCGAAGTGACACCGTGTGGGAGCAGTTGAGTTTTTGACGAGAAATAACGTCTGCCGGATTATCAACAAGTAACCGGTATCTGCAATGGCCGCTTGCCGCTCGCTGCCGCCTGCCTCTTTGATTACCGCGTGACAATGACAATCCCCGACCCCGAGGAAGCAACGCTGACTGAGCACTTCGGAAGCGCGGTTGAACCGCTGGCGGTACTTATAAACGCTGCCAAGTTGTTCACTGAATCTCGCACATCCAAACTGAAGATATGCGCGCCGTCCTCATCAAAGACGAAGTCGGAGACGCGTCGAGCTTGTACATCGGTGATGTTGCCACACCTACCCCTCGTGCAGATGAGGTTCTTGTCAAAGTAGGCGTTGTATGCATGGGACCGTCTCGAGAAATTCATTTGATTGGTCCAGGTCAAGGCTTTCGGCCTCAATCGGCTAGACATCATGCAGCGCGACGGATATTACCCCCCGCCCCCAGGATCATCCACCATCCTTGGTGTCGAGTTTTCTGGGCAAATAGCTGCCATCGGTGCAGACGTGATGCAGTGGAAAGTTGGGGACGAGGTTCTGGGTCTCACCGGTGGGGTAGTTCTACCCACCCTCTTGTGCGTGTTTCTTCTGAGCATTTGAGCAGGGTGCATACGCGGAATTTCTCGTGGTGCTGTCGACGCATCTCATGCACAAGCCGCCTCACCTCTCTTGGGCCCAAGCTGCCAGCATCCCGGAGAACTTCCTTACTGGTGAGCTCGGCGCAGTGCAAAGGATTCGTACTCACACTTTGGGAACTAGCCTTCCAGACCCTCTTCCTCGTCGGTGATCTCAAGGCTGGAGAGGATGTGCTCATACATGCTGCAGCATCCGGCGTTGGCCTGGCCGCTATCCAATTGGCCCGCCTCCATGGCGCGTACGTGGCCATACCACGTCTTCGCACACATGACCACTCATAATTTTCACCAGCCGTGCAGTCATAGGGACGGCGTCTAGCAGCGAAAAACTGGACATGATTCTCAACATGGATAACGGAGCCACCCACGCAGCTAACTACAGGACCGTCAACTTTGTGGATACCGTCAAACAGGCCACCGATGGCAAGGGAGTAGAAGTGATCATTGACCTGGTGTGAGTCGAACCGAATTTCAACAATTAGTCTTGACCTAATGAACATATTCGGAAAGCGGCCAGAGCCATTGGGCCAAGAATATCGCATCTCTGGCACTTGATGGGAGGATGGTCCTCGTCGGTGTTGTGAGCGGCACAATCGTCCAGTCCGTCGACTTGCTCGCCCTCCTCGCGAGGCGGCTCCGCATCCTCGGCTCCAGTCTCCGCTCGCAGACACCCGCTTACCAGGCGGATTTGATTGATCGGTGCGTGCACCGTCACGAATTTAGCGGTCTTTCAACGCGGCAACTGGCAGCTTCGAGAAACAATCGCTTGATAGCATCACTGGGGACGACGGCGTCGGTCCCATCAAAATTAGCATTCACAAGGCACGTCCTACTGAACAGTTTCGGACATTGATCAACGTCGTTTCATAGATTTATCCATGGACGGAGATCCAGGAAGCACATCGGGAGATGGAGGCGAACAAGAACAGGTAAGAAAAGAGCAGTTCATTTGTTGAGTGTAGTTAACGTGTCCAGTGGGAAAATTATCGCAGAGATTGTTTAACGCAAGGGTTCCAAAACATCTTTTACGAAGGTATTTTAACGAGGAAATTGTACAACAATGATCAATTCAGATTGCGAATTCGGAATACTGATTCATAACGAAGCCTTATTTTTTCCGAACAAGCGGTGTATCGTCTCCTTCGCGGTCTCCGGAGTGAATGAAAACCTTCCGTTGTCGACTGGTTCAAGAATGACCCCAGAACCATTGAGCATCACCGATTTTCCGGCCCAAAACACTTCCTCGTCTTCGTTGCCGTTCTTGCGCGCCTCCTCCTGTTTCGTCGCCGCCTCTCGTGGGTCGAGGTATATGAGTTTGTACTCGACGCCTTGGGCTTCACCGAGGTACTCCACGAGCTTTTCCCAGGTGAGCAGCCTTTCACCTGGTACACGAAACTCGTGAACATTCTTGCCCGAGTCGAAAGGAATGAGAATCGATTCAACGATGTATTTCATGACACTGACAGAAACCTTCAGTCAACGGCGGGTAGGGAGACTAAGGTCTTACTCGGCCATAGCGGTGACAGAGAGTTCCGCTCCCGGTTTCCCGTATGGTTCGACTGTGTGCCGTTCAAAGTCGATCCCGTTGAACGAAGACACCGCGTATTCCGTGAATGGCCCGGTGAGGACGAGCGTGTAGCGAAAGTCGGGAAATTCCTTGGCCTTGGCCGCTAAGTGGTCCCGCGTAACCACCTTGTCTCTGAAGTACCGGTTCTTCCAGACTTCGCCCACGGAGATGTCCCCGCCGTACTCTGAGGGATAGAAATGGCGGACGCCACCCGCGATTGCCGCCTCGATCATGCCGGGCTGGAGCTTCATTGCCGCGTTTCCTGCGAGCGAGACCACAACATCAAAGCCTTATTCTTATTTCAATTTTTGCAATTGAGGAAAAGGTTTTCCGCAAGCCCACCTTGGTAAGAGTTGGCATCCAGAAAAGACCCCACAATGACTTCAACGCCTTTCTTCTGAGCGTCCGCGAACCTGGATATTTTCGCGGGATCGGACAACACCGCAATGCGCTGGAACTTGGCCTTCTTCTTCGAGAACTCGTCGACAAGCGGTCGGCCCACGGCACCACTGCCGCCAATAATGAGAACGGAGGGAGCCATTTGTGAGAGGGATTGTACTGGGATAAGAAATTATCTTCGTGGCGGTTCTTAAGCTCCTTCTATATCCACGGTATGGCTCTGTCAGCAGGATCTCTGACAGCGGACTTGGACGGGCTACAAATCGAGTCGACCATCCCCCTTGCAGATTGTGATGCTGAATCAACTGTCAACTTTCAATCACGGGCCGCCATGATCCGACGCCCCAAAAAGGATGTTCCCATCAAAAGGACTTGCCGCTGTAGATCGGTTTTATTTTCAATCCCTTTAATCCGGTGTCTCTCTGGCCCAAAAAATTATTGGTGGGGGCAAATCATCAAACTCTATCTATCTTGTCCTTCGAAAGCTTTACCACACCGCCAAATGACTAAAGCTCGCATAATCCTGTTTTGATCCCGCTGAGACTGGACCGAAATATTTCAATGGTCGGGTTGTGGGGTCTCCAGTCACGAATAAGCGGCTCTAATGTGAGGTGAATTTGCATGGACTACTTGGGATTGAACCGCCGTCCAGGGTCTCCATCTACAAGGCGGCGGGCCAATGGCGGGCAACGGCGGGGGACATTGACGGCGGCGAGGAAGCGCACCAAACGTCACCCGTGGGAACCATCTCTGGGCCGCACGTCAGTCACACACTTACAGTTCGCTGTGAAAGTTGAATTCAACACCAAACTTCCACATTTTCAGGCCGTGGTAGTTGGATTATTTGGATATCCTCACTGGTTCAATTCCCCGTGGTAAGGAAGTTGCGATCCGTTTGCCGCATTAATTTAAACTCTACTCACAAATGAGTTGAGAGGCTTCCCAAAACTTCACAGTCCATCATACCGGATTTGGGGAGCCGTCGTGAACCAGACTTTCATCAGCTTGAACCGAGCGAACTAATTCCGGCGCACTCAGAATGAGCGAGGAAATAGCGAATCAGCAACTCCCAGCCATGCGCTGGGAGCCCCAAAAGACATGTATATGGGAACGGTACGGCAATATACATGTGTAGAGTATGCAATACGTATTGGGAAATTAGATAAAGGTGCGGGATGGCGGGTAAGCACAAAAATACACTGAGACACCGAGGGCGACAAGAAAGAAGCGAGAGCTAACTGCCCCGGGCAGCGCAGCTCGTCTTAAGTATGTTGTCGGATGAGACAGGAGGAGCGGATGTTCCTTCCGCACAGCCCGGCCGTGCGGAAGGAGGAATGGAGTGGGGTGTTTCTCCGAGCAGCCCGGCTGCTCGGAGAAAGAGCCGCTGGCCGGGAGTGATGCAGGGCGATGCGCGACCCGTGTTTTGCGAACAGCGCCCGGCGCTGGACGTCAGGAAGGCAGGAGTGGGAAGGAGGAAATGAATACATTCGTACCGTACGAAATTAGACTACCATAAAACAAGTTCTAAACTCGACTAATTCCGGCGCACTCAGAATGAGCGAGGAAATAGCGAATCGGCAACTCCCAGCTATGCGCTGGGAGCCCCAAAAGACATGTATATGGGAACGGTACGGCTATAAGGCTATAAGTGAAAAGAGAAAAAATTGTAGGTAGTGCACCAAAGGCCGACGAGGTTGGGGAAAGCACCAGCACCGGCGGACAATGGTGAGAGTGGTAGATGAAGATGGATTGAGGATAGGGACAAAAGAAAAGAAAAAGAAAGGAAAATGAGCAGGGCGATGGAGAGAGACCGAGATGCATGTCTATGGTGGTCTGATAGCTGGGGGCTGGTGGACGGGACGGCCGAAAAGAAGGGCCTGGAGGAGAACGGGGTTCTTCCGGATGTATATGGCAAATGCACCAGATGCCCAGCGCCCAATGCCTTGGATGACATTCGGGGGGACACCTGCTTCGGCCAAGGACGTGGCACCGCCTGCACGAAGTGACTGGCCAGCGACATCGTGTGGGAAGTAGTGTTTGAGTCGAGCGATGAACCAACCGCGTGTCGGCACGGACCCGTTGGAGCGCAGCCAGAGTTCACGGTTCAATGGGAAAAGGCGGTCGCGGGAAGCGATGTAAGTGAGGAAGAAGCGGTGGGGGTTGGACCGGCGATTTGTCCGCTGGATGATGATAATGTTGCCTTCGTAGAAGCGGTCGGCCTTGTGGTAGGGGAGGAAAAATGTGTAACTGTCGGCGACAATCTTGACCGTGTGTCTGAGGGTTAACTTGCGTGCATTGCGCAAGCGAACGGCATCAGGAAAAGTCATCTCACCGAGGCGTAACAAGCCATCCCTCCCAGTGGTGAGCATGCTCAGGAAAAGCATGTCATCATGAGCGGGCGAAAGGCCGATGTCGTCCACCACCTGCACAATATCGTCTTCTCCGAGAGGGCGTTTGCGATTCACTGGTGTGCCAAAACGACGCATGCAACCGGCGAGAGTGCGTGACACCAAAACACCGTTGCGCCGTGCGCACACGTCGGGGAAGTAGATCTCAAGTTGATTGCAGATTCCGGAAAGGTAAGAGTTGACCGAGCGGGGATTAATGTGGGCGCACATGTAGACGGTGAAGAAGCTGAGGGTCTCCTCAGTTGGTTCAAGAGGCAGGCCATGGAGTTTTATGAAGGTGAGGTAGGAGTTAAGAGCGGAAGAATAGGTCACAGACGAGTTTGGATCAATTGCAAGGCCGAGTGCGATGGCCCGCTCGCGAACGAGGCGGTCCATTGTCCACGGCTGTCTGACAGGCTGCCGGGACGTCGGGGTGATTTCAATCATTCTGGGAAGCCCCCGGCATTCATCGCGGGGGTATAGAAAGGTGATGGGGGAGTGAGAGTAGAGATACGGCCGGGCACGCGCCTAGCCGAAATGATGACGACGAATGTGAATAAGATGCAGAACATGGGGGAAGGAAAACAACTGAGCTGAACAGAAAGAAAGGCGGAACCACCAGCACTAGGCTCGATGGGAACAGCACAATCAGTTCTGTGGGCGATCAGGACAGTTGGGCCCCTTGTGACCCGCCAGCCTGCAGACGTTGCAAACGTGGAGCCGCCTGCAACGACCCGCATCTGTAGTGCACCGGTTGTCGTTCCAGTTGTTGCAAGCTTCAGTTTTGAGCTTGCAAGACGCGCCGGACTGCGGCTGGCGCTGACCGCCAACGACTCCGACCCCGATGGAGTCGATGACAGCAGTTTTGAGGTCCATGAACTTATTGAAGTCTGTGAGCTCAATGTCTCGACGCTGAGACGCACGTCTGCGGGCGGCCTTGTCGAAGGCAATGATACGGTCATGGAAGGAGGAGTTAGTTGCTGCGAACAAACCAACGATGTACTCCCGATAACCGTCAAGCTCCTGCGATCGATGAGGGAAAACAAAGAGCATGGCCTTATGCATGCGGTCAAATGCGATAGACCACATGCCTGCATCGGTGATGAGTTTGGTGGGAGCGACAGCACTGAAACGAAGCTCGAGTCCACCCCCAAGGGACTCAGAGCGTTCATCATCAGTGGACGTTGAGAAGAGCGCGCTGATGACCACGTCAAGGTTGACCGAGCGACCGTTGACGAGATTGGTCCACTCCGAGTCAGGAAACTCAGGGCAGCGAGCCATGGTTGTGAGCGAACACTTCGCCTGCTTGGGATCGGCCAACAGGACCTTGAGAATACGGAGGGTTTCGGTGAGGTTTGGTGACAAAGGATGGATGGAGGACTCAATAAAATCAGACACTGCCCACGGATATTGGGACTCGAGCACACTGGAGCGCCCACCCGGTCGATTGAGAACCGGCGGGGAGGGGCTGCGGTGTGGTCCGTGGAGCTCGCCGTCATTGTTGGGACCCTCGAGATGAGGAGGAGGAGCGTGCCCTTCACCGTGGCCGGCAGCGCCACGCTCCTGCTCATCGTGGTCGTCGAGAGCCTTGAGGAAAGAGGAGAAAGCAGTCTCGAGCTCGGTGTCGCCAACACCGGCTGCAGACAGCTTCTGCGAGATCTCGCGGAGAGCTTTGGCCTTGGAGACTCGCTGACGGCGATATTGGTCGATGATGACCTCGCAGTCGGCGAGAGTATTCTGATGGGCGGTTGCGCCCGGACCAGGCTGTTCCTGAGCGTTAGGGCCCTGCTGGCCACCACCGTTCCCCGTGTTGGTTGGTCCCGGACCGGCTGGAGCCTGATTCGGAATGCCACCAGGGGGAGCGTGATTGAGTGTGCCAGCGCCCGGTCCCGGCTGAGAGCCAGTACCAGAAGAGTTCGGGGGAGGAATAATCTCGTGGCCAAAGTTCGGAGGTTGCTGACCATCGGTGCTCATAGGTGACGAAGCTTAGAGTAGTCTGACAGACGTAGGATGGATGGGAATGCGAAGTGTTCCAGTAGTAAGCACAAAAATACACTGAGACACCGAGGGCGACAAGAAAGAAGCGAGAGCTAACTGCCCCGGGCAGCGCAGCTCGTCTTAAGTATGTTGTCGGATGAGACAGGAGGAGCAGATGTTCCTTCCGCACAGCCCGGCCGTGCGGAAGGAGGAATGGAGTGGGGTGTTTCTCCGAGCAGCCCGGCTGCTCGGAGAAAGAGCCGCTGGCCAGGAGTGACGCAGGGCGATGCGCGACCCGTGTTTTGCGAACAGCGCCCAGCGCTGGACGTCAGGAAGGCAGGAGTGGGAAGGAGGAAATGAATACATCGTACCGTACAAAATTAGACTACCATAAAACAAGTTCTAAACTCGACTAATTGATTGGGTCCGGAATGGTCCGAGATCATCCGGGATCCGATCCTGGCACACTTTCTTTCGCTCGCCTAAAGCTTTGATGTTTCCTTACCTACGGCTCGCACGGCGGGGACTCCCTCCGTTCGTCTTTCATGCCTCGAATATCACACGCGCGTTTCACCGCTGGAATCGTCCTTCATATCTTTTTTTTCAAGATGGTCCCCAATCCTTTGCCCGTCGCCTTTCAACAACACCCTGTAATGGTTCAGTTGAAACGTTTAGTAATCTATACCAGGTACGAAGCCTGAAAATCCATTCCCATATAACTCTGAGATTTCACAGAGCCCAAACGTCAGGGTTCTTTCCCCAAGATACACTGCAGAATCTGCTCGCGTTCGACAGAGAATTGCCTGTCCCCACTACCGGTGAAGACTTGAAATTTCTGTTGCAGTCCCTCAAAATGACGGAGATTACCTCTGACGATCCTTCCTTAACATTCCAGCAGCACCTTGTGCAGGCATGGCCAGATATTCACCTGAACATCTTGCGCATAATGGTCAGCTTCCGCGCCGACGACAAGCAAGCCTCGGCCGACATGTCAGCCTACACTATTCTCTTCCGCTTCTTCGCGTCTCCGAAGTCCCGGAGCTTCAGGATTTATAGTTGGCGGGTCATGACTTGACCTGCTATTCACTTTTGTTCTCCTGCTGGACGATGGAGAACGAAGACATCTTGGTGTCTGACCAAGCTGCCGAGTAAGGCGGCCGAGATGCATAGTCTAGACGAAACAAACGGGTTCCGGAAAATCCTGCACGCTCAGATCTTGTCTGAGACTCACGATCAGAAGGCGGTCATTTACGTGTCCTTGCCGCAGGGAGAAACGACCATGCCAGTCTTCTATAATTTCGGTGTCAAGGAAAAATTCGACTGCGAATCGGAGGGTCCAATTGTTGATAAAGACTTTGGACGATGGTATTCCGATCGGCGTGCCAGAAGAAACTCCGCTGTGATCGACGATCCCTTTGCTATGTAAATTTTTGATACCAATCCTACGGCCGTTGGTGGGCACCCAATATTTGGACTGCTGTGGTTCGGAGGAGGATTCACTTTTTGACTTGCCAAATTGACTTGTGCCAGCGCGGATTGACTTGTATTGACTTGTGCGGGGATTTCCGGTGCGCAAGTCAATTTGTCGCCCGCACAAGTCAGCATGCTTACGCGCAAGTCAATTTGTTGACTTGCACAAGTCAATTTGTCGGCAATGACTTGGGCACATTCTCGCAATCCCAAGGCATTTCCCGCTTCAGTAGGGCACCTGGTATGTCCACAATATTGTCACATACATTGTATAGCATTGATTTTTGCCATGTTTACACGGTACCCCGGAGATCTTTGACATCATACCAATTGTTATTGTTCAGTCTCTTATTGTACAATAGTTGGTAGGATTATTGACTTGTGCAGTCCCAGTGCTCCACATGACGTCAAGGTACACACACCAACTTCTGGAATGATCGGAAATGCTGGGCTAACAGGTATTTTAAAAATACCGTGCACGCAAGTCAGTTTGGTCACTTACGTAACTTGCAAGTCAGTTTGTTGGCCGTGACTTGACTACATTCTCAGCATCCTGGATACCATCTTCCCTGATAGGGGCCACTTATGCTATGTGAAATGTATGTCTTCCAAGTTGTAGGGCCATGCAAAGATTGTCTGTTCATTGGGTGATATCTTTTTACACCACATCAATTCTGAGGATGTTCACCATCCAACAACTAGTCTTTATTCTCTAGTAAGATAGCCCATACACACTTCCCAAACTGGGCCGGAACCTATGTACCTCTCACCATGCTGTCATGTGAAAGAAAATAATATACAGTGACTGATGGTGATACCTGTCCTTCACCTGGAGGAATGAACCAGGTAACAAGGTGGGCATTACGAATATATATGTATGCCTTTTGGACACCCATATGTTGGGAACAGCCTAACTTGCATATCTTGTGTTTGTAAAATGACTTGCATAAGGATTTTGTTGGGCAAGTCAATTTGTCGCTGCACAAGTATCCAACCAGACAAGGCAGACATTTCTGATATGCCTTTTGGACACCCATATGTAGGAAACAACATAACTTACATATCTTACATTTGCGAAACGACTTGTGCGGGGATTTTGGTGCACAAGTCAATTCATTGCCCGCTTACGTGCAAGTCAGTTTGAAGGCAGACATTTCTGAATAAATGCCTCTGCCGTTCCTTGGGCTTCACAAGCATTTGTTGTTGAAGCTAATTCTTTTTCTTGGCATTTTTGGGCATTTTGAATGGTAGACGAATAGATGAAGGCGTGGGCAACGATGATGGCATCAAACATCGATCAAACGTTGACGGCCGTTGCCGAGCGTGCCGTAGAGGAGCCTACTGCAACGACGGAGCCACAAGAGATGTTTAGGAAGGTGGAGGAGCAAATGAATTTGAGTGGTAGACTTGGCTGTAAGCGAGCACAAGCACAAGTCACGCAAGTCAACTCACTCAAATTTAAACTCCGCTGGCAGCGCAAGTCATTTTGCCAAGTCAATCTGATATCCCTCTGTGGTTCGGAGCACCAGAAGGGAAGAAACATCTTGGCGAGCACTTGATCCAGCTCGTTCAATTTACCCTCTCCCACAAGCACATTGAATAAACTGTTGGAGCCCAAGAGGTTGATAATTTGAAGAGAAATCATCTGAATCACTAACCATTCCGTGTCAAATACATACCTACTTTGTATCAACCTACTCCGTTCCTCTCGGAATCCATCCTCCGTTATTCCCTCGACTGACCAGTGACCGCTCGGCACTCGGCACCGCCCTCTCCTTTTCAACTGGCACCGGCTATTCCATCCTCGTGCCCATCAACCAATGCTCAACTGGTGTTATGCAATGTGGGTACTGTAACAACGCCCAAAGGCTGTTCTTCGAATCCTTACAGATAAATTTGTTTTCGAGCGCCAATTTCGCTTGTATGGAGATTCCTGCTCTGAGATCTACGCTAGTGTTCCGTACATCTCACCACAGCATTATTTATTCAAGGTCATTTCAAGAACCATCTGAACGCAAATCCAAAGTTTATGTTCTCGGACGAAGATTGAACAAGTCCGAAATGCCCGAAACGTGACCACTCGGTGGCTCGACCCGTTCCAGGCCTGTATCCGCTGCGCGATTCACACATCAACTCAAAAAATCGCGCCCACAAAAATTGTGACAGCCCAATGGAATGGCAGTAAACGAAAAGATCATGGGGCCGGTTAAGGTTGAGCGCTGAGCATTAATCACTATTATACATGGACAGAAAAAATTAGTTCAACAGGAATGCTCGAGGGACAACCGAATTCACCCAGAGATGCACCCAGATCACTGAGTGGCCGTTTGGACATGCGTATAGATTTCTGCGGCCTGATTACACGATTTTACAATTTATCAAATACAGGTATGGTTGATTATAGTCCGCTGGTCCGGAAATCAAGGAATACTATGGCAACGTAGAGTGATCTGCTCTACCGTGCAGCGACCTGCTGATCGATCCGTTGCCTGCCATGTGATTTGATGTCCGGCAGCCTTCTGGAACCCCAGATACCTCGGCAACTCTACCTTGACCTCGACGCCGCCGTCTGCCCCTTCCAAGAGGACAGCCAGCTATCACCATGGATGCTCACTCGCGAGCCCGTGACACAGATCCAGTCCGTCGTGTTGGTGCTCGGTGAACGTCCAGTTTCACGCATGCATTGGCGGCACGTCCATTGGCGAGCCTTGCAAGTTTGAGCATGGCCAGCACATCGTGTCGGGCACCCCCAGACGTGTCTTCGACGTGATACGGCGGCGGAGTCTCCGCACGCCCAACAGTGCTCGATGAGGCCGAGCTTCTCAAGACCAGATCTACGATGTGTATCACTATCTTCTGCCTGCGACACAGGTTGTCCTCCTCAGTGCGACCCTTCCTTACGATGTTCTCGAGATGACAACCGAATTCATGACCAAACCGATCCGCATCCTCGTCAAACGTGACAAGCTGATGCTCTGACACCCTCACCATCGCACGAGCTGTGATTTTCTGCAACACTCAGTGCAAGGTATCACTGTGTTCCAATCCCCAGTAGACAGAGGGTAGACAGACCTGTCCGGCTACCCAAGTCTATGATGAGTAGACATACCCAGTTTACCTGTGTCTACCCTGTAGACGGGGTACACAGACCTGAGACCAAGGTAGACCAAGGTAGACATAGTCTGGCTGACAAATCCGCTTTAAGAGGAGCTCACAGTGAACCATAAACGAGGTGAGCCCAAATTAGCCTGGCATGGGTGGACAGGGTCAGTGTACCTAGGGAGACCGAGGTAGATGGAGGTAGCCAAAGGCTGTCCACCTAGGGTAGACAGAGGTAGACAGGGGTAGATGGAGGTACACTAATATGTGTCTACTCGCCGTGGTAGACATATGTCAACCCTGGTAGACAGGGGGTAGACAGAGGTAGACAGAGGTAGACCAAGGTCTGTCTACAGGGGATGGGAACACAGTGTATGTACACATTTTATGCTCTCGGTTGTGACCATATACATTGATCTTGTTTAAATCCACGGGCTGACGGAAAAAATGTGCGCATCCAACTTTACGGTCCTATGCACGGTGGGACAGCTCAGAAGGAGCGATCCGATCATGGCCGAATCCCATGGAGAAACTTCGTGAGTTTTTGGGTTCTCTTTTTTACCATTATAATGCCTTCTCAGATGGGTCAAGTATTGTTGGCCATCATTTACGATCTGCTGGTGTGCGCTTCATTCGTCTTCGTTCCTCGCATCCACTGACAAAATTCGAAATTTTTAGAGATCGTGAAAACTACATACATTCATCGCATCGGGTGGTCTGGTCGTTTTGGACGCAAGGGTGTTGTGGTCAACGTATGTCCCCTTTTTTCTGCTTGAGCGTCCCCTCATCTATTGCTCAGTTCGCCACCGCCGACAATGTCCGTATCCTGCGCAATATTAGTAAGCTTACAGCACCTGACTCACAAGCTAAACTAATTGCCCTCTGGAACAATTCTACAGCACCCAAATTGCACGTTGAACCTTCATTCAAGTGCCTTGTACTTGTCGGACTCCTAGGATGAATTGCTGCAGAACTGATTGGATTGGACACGAGAGGGCGTGCCCTGCACATCTCTAATCTGCTTTTTTGAGCTCTGCTTTGTATCTCAATTGTAAGGACGTTCCATGCGGTAGTTTTGACATGTTGGAATTCGGAAGGCATTGATTAGGAAAAGTTTCTCAAAATTCTGCACGCGCGAACCTGTGACGTGTCGGCACCATGTCCGCTATGAATATCGCACACAGCCTTTCATCGACTGTCTCTGGCATATCTTTCTCATTCCTCACGGGCAAAGACGCCCGATTTCTGTCAAGCAAATCGTGAATGCTAACCTCCTCGACTATCGACCCAATATTGGTGGCTTTTACGGCCTTGCAATTGACCCTACGGAGCGGCAAAATTCAATCTAAGGCGGCTGTGCAACATGTACTTTACTTGCCCGGGGCACTTTGACCACATCTGTGCATGCCATAAATCGTCGCAAAATCAGCTCCACTGAAAATAACACGAGCAAACTACAAACTGTTTTCGCCTTTGTTTCAACTTCCATCGAAATTCCATGGTCAACCCTTGCAATTGAAAAGATTTCAAGTATAATTGTTATAATATTCTCCTGATGCAGTCTCTTTCAAAATATCATGTTTGCTTGAAGTGCAGCCTGCATTGTCATTGAAAGTATGTCTTCGTGAACTTGAAAGTTGAAACCCATTTGTGTGATCGATTGATGCAGAAATTAATTTTTGCAATAATCAGCGCACTACACAAATTTTCCATCTTTTTCTCTCGCCTTCTTTCCACTCCTTCTGAAGTCAACATTTCAACTTTCATTTTTTTTCTCTCCGCCTCTCAGGCTCGTTTTTCCTAACATGCCGCCAAAAGAATACGCGGCGTTCACATCCACAAACGTCGCTAAGAAGGTAACTTCAATCCTTTGTCCACATCGACTGAGAGAGAGTCAACTTTCAATGTAGGTCTGCCAGCGATGCTACTATCCTACTGCAGGTGAATTGTTCTTTATGGAGAACACCAAGCCCGGCAAAGAAGGCAAATGGGTCTGCGATGGATGCCACAGTAGATACCAGAACGAAATGACAGTGCGGGATACCAATTCGGAGAAACCCAACAACAACGGTATTTTGCCTGAACTATTATGTGGCCATCTGCTGAGTTCTGGCTACAGTCAATGAGCAGCAGATCCGTAACTCAAATCTTGCAGCCCAACGAGGGAATCATAAGCCATCCCATTGATTTCACTTCTTTTACTCATCGTGGGGTAGGTTCTAGCAATCCGTTCCAGTCTGGCCCTGCCAGTCAAGCATCCTCCAAGTCACAGGCCCATTGTTCAATGCCTCCTCTGCCCTTACCGCCACACTCTCCCTCTCAGGGCTGCCACCACTCCAGGCCTCCACTGCCACCACCACCTCCTTCTTCCAACTCTTCTGGTCGGAGTTCCATGGCAAGGGGACTGCAGATATACACGCCACCGAACACTTCTTTGTTGCCTTCATTTCCTGATTTGTCAAGCAACTCCGATGGTGGAATAGGCTATACAGAAGCTCATGCCCAGTATGAACAAATGCATCAACATTTCGCAAGCAAGGTGTTTTCACAGGGCCATACCCAATCAATTACACTAAAATGTTGGCTGGCGAGAATGGAACCAAGAAAGGTCAAACAAACCTTGATCCATGTGAGCGAGCCATCCGTATCTTCGACCTGGGTCCTCACCCAGACTCAGGATATTCACATTGCACTTGCAAATATTCCGGTCAACATTGGGGCTAGCGAGTTGAAACGTGTTGTGTACTATGGTCTCTTGCCTCAAATCATCAAATGGCTTCGAGATTATCCCGTATCCGACATTCGATTTATGTTGCACAAAGTGCATTGGGTTGAAGTTGTTCCCTCCAGTTATCCTGATGTTAATGCAATCGCGGACGACTTTTTCGTCCTGAAGGCTGGGAGGGGCGGTGGAATTGTCAGGACATTTGTCAACAAGAACCCGGCGAAGCTCTATCTTGCCATGGATAATCCAACCTATGATTCGATTATGGAACACTTTGACAAGCTCGACAACCCAGATGAAGACATTGTACAGACCAAAGTCGTTGCACTGTGCCATAAATTACAATCATTCATTGATGGCAGACAGATACGACCCGTACAGCAAAGGGGAAGGGGAAGGAGAAGGGGAAGGGGGTAGCCCGAAGAACCAAAAAGTCGACTCAGGCACCGAAACGGGAAATTTCACCAGAGGACTTGACATGCTCAAGCGACCAGGAGATAATGTTCACTACTGGCAAGGGGGTAAGCATGCTGATTATCTCTATTTTTCACTTTCCAAACGGAGCCATTAGGATGTAACCCCGCCACGAGCCTCCAAAAAAAAGAGGACCGAGTCCAATCTAATGGTGTCACCCGAGGCATCCCACATCAAAGATGCTCTCCGTCGCCAAGGCGCTCCGCGGTCGAAAGCTTTGAAACCGATCCGTACGTATTATTCATTACTAATTTTTCCAATTCAATAATATGTAACTTGTCCAGTTGACAACCGTGCTATGGACTGTCTCATCTATATGTTACCTTCGGTGTCCTGGGCTGAGGCAATTGAGAGCCCAACCATATTCTCCGACTGGACAGAGATTCGCCCACGGTATGAACCCATACACCACAGTCATAACAGCGAGCCTTCTTTCGGTGGTTTCAAAAGTGCGGTTCCCGGTTGGACAAACAAATCAATGTTCAAGTCCGGCTCCACGGATCTCTGCCTTAAACAAGGTTTTTACACCTGTCCTGACTCGGACGACAACGAGAAGATTTTCTATAATGGAATGTCCCAGATCAGCTTCTTGAGTGGCGAGCTCAATTTACTGGGGTGGGGAAAGACCATGATGGAGCTGGTCTATCACTATATTTCACAGCGAGAAGAATCCAAGGGCAAACCAGCATTTGAGGTGCCATCCATGCGGTTCGTGGATGGTGGTCTGGCGATCTGTCAACCGGAGCAGAAACAGGCATTCATGATCGAAGAATGGATTGATCCGCTTACCCAGGGAGCATTTGTCAAGTATATTCATAACAATTCAGGTCGACCCCGTCATTTCGAGGACGCAGCCCATGATTTGTGTGCACACTTGCTTTCATTTTGTCAACATGTTCAGTTTTACAAGACAGATAGGATGGTATATATTTCGGATTTTCAAGGCGAGTATTTCTTCAGTATATTGACGGCGAGACTGACGAGGTTCACAGGCGGGCTAGAACTCCTCACTGACCCTCAGATAATCTCTGACCCATAGGGAAATCTATTTCATATCATTGGTCATCCGATTAATGTGATGGTTCACAGAGATTTGGGCATGCTTCCACTCTTCGGAGATGGCAATACTCATTATTCTGCTCTTCAAGACGAGCATGTTTGTAATGAATTTTGCGATTTCTATGATGTACCGAGTGCAATATTTGGTCGCAAGGAGGCCGAATCCGAAGGGAGGGAGACGTCAGGGCTTCAACCACTTTCTCCTGAAGGATTGGAGGAAGACTTCCCTCCAGGAATTCTGCATGGGTTGAGGAAGAAGAAGACCTCCCGCACGCACACCATGAGATCTACTACCTACAATTTATACCACAAGCCCTAAGAAATCATCACAATTACCGGACGATTTGGACTCTCGTCTTTCATATCTCAGCCGCCATCTTGATATCATACCATATATATATATATATAGACTATGTTCTTGACATACAGATACATTCCTTTTTTACCATACTTCAAGTTCTTCGTGTCGTTGAGTCAGATAATTTGCCCAGAAAAGAACAAAATTGCTCTATTATGAAAGTATCCTTGAGAGCGGGAAGGAACATGAAAGTAAGAACTATAGTTGTTTTAACAAATCCAATCTGTGTAAGTAACAGAAGTATTCAAATGTTCAACCGTCGTCATCACCGTCAGAGTCGTCCTCAGAGGATGTGAAGTTCGCATACTCCGGAGTTCCATATTGAACACCCACTGCACCAGATGTGCTCGAGCTAGCGGTCTCGGGTCTGTTGGATAAATTGGAATTTGACCTGTAAATCTCGGCCACGCGTCGCAAGGGTTGTTGACCTGGAAGTAAAGGGACCTCCTCCTCATCGATTCGACGGGTCGTTTCCTTGTGAGAAGAGAGGGGTATTTGAAGATCTACTTCAACATCGGGCACCTGGGTAAAATAAGCGAGAAGTTGGCGATAGATGTCCCAGAACGTTTTGTGCTGAACGACTGGTCGCTCCATTGAGTCATAGTAAATGTTTGCCCAATGGTCAAACTCCGGTGGAACAAGTTGAAAGACCTCATGATCAGGGGGCGCAAATCGGGCCTCCATCTCATCGAGTATTTGCGAGCTAACAGGAATCTTGAAAGGAAAATAAGCTTAGGTGCTTAGGCCTGAGGATAGATATGCAGTAGATGAACATACTTTGAAATCCACTAGACCATAGAAATTGGGCTTCGTTCGGAGAAGTTCGGGGATACCATGAGGAAGGACTTTGTGCTTGTCCCTGCGTGGTTTAGTTTTATTGTGATGGTTGACCCAGATGTCCAATTGAATCTGAACAAATGGAATTGCAAGCCATCGGAATACGAGACTGGACACGAATGGGTTCGAGATCAATGTCAACCGGTGAAGGGCCGATGAGTACTTACTTTTCAAGCGGATTTCCCACATCATACCACCCATTCTGTAAGCCGAACTCGAACAGATCTTCTAACCCGGGCGACAAATCTGCCCTCATCACAGACCAATTTCCTTCGTTCTTGACATTGTTCTTCTCGGTCATCCACTTGTGCTGTAGGGTACCGGCCAAGTTTGGATCAAGTCTTTGGCGCATGATGGTTTGAACGTTTGCAACCCCATTGTTTTCATTTCCAGGATCAATTTGGGTGAATACAGGGAGGGCTATGCCAGTCAGATCAGTGATGCTGGTGCGCTGAGTGAACAGGAAAAGAAAACCTCCGAGAGATCAACACATATCCAGGAAATATTTCGTAATAAGGTGTGGGTTCTTATTTGTGTGCCAGACTTTCAGCCAGTTGTTGAACGCAATGAACGGATAAATGCTATTGTGAAGCCAAAGTCCAAACCGTGGTCCCCATTTATCGTGTTGATCCTGACCCCAACAGTTGTCCACACCAGCTGCATAGAATTTTGTACGGTGGAATTTTTTCCCTTTGCGTGCGCGCATCGCATCAGGTTCCAACTGCCTCAGCAATGTCTTCACCGTGTTTCTGGAAAGGCCATCAAACCATTGTACCAAAATCCCAAATCGAATACGCACTCGGATGCTCGGACATTGAACTCCTGGCGTAAATTCTTCCAGACAGCGAGGATTCCGTGGTGAGGGAATTTCGATTTGATCTCCTTGACGAAGGGTTCGATACTCTGCGAGGTGTGCTTTTGCTGCCTGGTGCTCTTCAAACCCCACTCCTTTCGAAGCCGTCTCACGGAAATGTAGCTGGGGTGTCAAATCAGTAGGCCACGCTTTCAACACTCATTCAAACTCACGAGCAACCATATTGGCTCGTGTCATAATGCGAGGTCAAGTGTTGGGCAATTTCCTTGTCACTCAACGAAAGATCGAAATATGTTCGAAGTGGTTGTTCCATGTCAGCCACGGGGGCTAGACAGCGGAAGTAAGCATTAGACAATAAGACATGTATATGTTGGCTCACGAAGTGGTTTATGTTGATTCGGCATGGCTATTTGAACTGGTGTCGAACTTACATTTGAAGGAAAGAGAAGTGGCGTGAGAAACTTATCACAAAATGGGACACCTCAAAACAGTTATAATACGCAGTTATAATGTGATCATCTACCGCCCGCCCCAGTTATGACAGCTCTCCGAAGAATGTGACCATATATCTATAAGAATTAAGAGAAATATTCAGAGTCGTATACATCTTCCTGTCATATTCCCTTCCCCTCTAAAGTCTAGACAGACATTGTAATGTCAGCTCGTCAGGATCGGGAGCGAGGCTCTCGCCAGTGTGACGGCACATTTGGTGAAGCCGGTGTGGCCGACAGTGCCAGCATCACAAGCTGGGTCGGTCCCGAAAGCTCCCTCACCCCAACCTTTTTCAGTGTCGGCGTGAGGCAAGTCCCAAAACTTGCATTGCTCAGTGCGCTCCCACATAACGGTCGGCCTCGCCGTTGGTGGGGTGGGGAGAGGATGCCTGTGTATGATTTGGTCAAGGAATGAAGGAAAATTAAATCAAATCTGGGCACACCGTACCTGCCCGAGTCCAAAAATACCGTGTTTTTGTCGCCCACATGATGGTTTCGAGCAGACACATTGACAATGACAAAGGTGCGCGCACGCCAGGGGATCACAAAGAAGCGCGTGGATGAGAGCAGAGGTCAATGCGATTAGTTGCGACGGGCAGCGTGAGTCTGTAGGAAAAACACGTAAGGAAGAAGCACAGGAAGCGTTACAATGACGCACTAGCAAAAAATGAAGTCCATTGCTCCGTATCTCTGGAGGGGCGAGTGCGTAATGCATGGAGTATACGGGAGTCCCTGCTCCGGAGAAACACAGATAACGGTGCGGGTGAATGAGGTTTGATGGCAGAGTGAAAGGGGATTTGGCAGCGACTGGGGAGTTGCACAGACATAATAGAACAGATAACACACCCCCTTGGCGTACCTGCACCATTTCCTATCATTTTTGAGGTCCATCCGTCGAGCGTTGGCACTCGGTGTTGCGGCTTCCCTGGGTGTCGAACCGCTCTCGCCGTCGGTGGTGTAAGGGAGAGATCTAAGGGTGTGCACGTCGTGCAATCCTCTTTTTCTTTGAGATGACTTGCAATTTGTATGTCGCAGTGACGGTTGTGCGTCATCTGCGCACCCGGCTTTACACACCTTGACTGCATGAACGACGGAGGTCAAGAGTAGTATCTGGGGTCCCAGAAGGCTGCCGGACATCAAATCACACGGCAGGCAACGGATCGATCAGCAGATCGCTGCACGGTAGAGCAGATCGCTCTACGTTGCCATAGAATACTGGAAATACCGCCTTGGGCATTTCCAAAGCTAGTGGATCCGGCGTTGTTACCGAAGTCGATGTTAACGTTGTAATTGTTGTTGTTTCCGAAAGACATGATGATAGAAGAAGTACAGCTATCTGCAGTACCGAAGGTGCGAACCAAAAATTCCCGTTTTGGCATATTTTCAAAGAATTCCCGATATCTCAGTCAGTCCTTCACCGATTCACATAAAAACTAGATAGATCTAGTCAGCTAATTCACGCACAATTAATGATAGAAAGGAATTTGTGAAAAAATATTATGTGTTAAGTATTTTCTGGTTCCTGGCTGTTTTCGCACTGAAAGCCGTCTGGCATGCCGAGAACATGTCCCAGCGGCCTAATATTTTAGGACGAACAACATTTGTAGCAGCTGAAACATGTGATAGGGCCAGAAACGCGGATAAATCATTTACAGTCCTTCTAGCTCCCTTGGATATATTTGCCAGTTTGGTCATTGAGATATCGTAAAGATTACATTTATCTAGGAATTCCGTGTTCTTCTGGCTCTATTGCATGTTCACTCAGCTATAAATATTGTCCATCCTAAAATATTAGGCCGCTGGGACATGTTCTTGGCGTGCTAGACGGCTTTCGGTGCGAAAACAGCCCAGAACCTGAAAATACCTAATACACAATATTTTCACAAATTCCTTTCTATCACTATTGCGCGTGAATTAGCTGACTAGATCTATCGAGTTTTTATATGAATCGGTGAAGAACTGACTGAGATATCGAGAATTCTTTGAAAATATGCCAAAACGGGAGTTTTTGGTTCACGCCTTCGGTACTGCGATTAGCTGTAACTTCTATGTAACCATTTTTCCGTAAGTACGTTTGGATACCACTCCGTTTAACTGTATACATTCGAACAGTAAGTTGCGACCAAAATGGTTGCGACCAAAATACTTCAGCTATTCAGCCCACGGGTTTGGAGTAGTGAATTAAGAAGGTGGTCAATACCGTTATGTCAACCATATATGTATCGTTACGGACCTCTCGTGCCCGAGAAAGATGAAAATCAATCGAGGCAGGTTCCGAATACGATGCTTATATGCCGGATTATTACCAGCCCCATGTTCGCTTCGCATATCCGAGAGAAGCGGCCCTCCTTCCAGGATCCACAAACGCGGCTAGTCATTAATGAATCCACTGCCATTTGGTTCTGAGAAGAAATCAGGGTCGAAAATGTTATCGCAACTGTGGATCGATGATTTGAGCAATTGTCACCAGGAAGAAGGAAACAGGATGCCTACATAGGGAGGATCGTCGCGTTCAAATGAACGGCAGAAGTCCGACAGCTCTCCTTGGGAGGTCTAAGTACGGAATTAGTCTGGGAGATCACCAACCTAGGTAAGCAATCACAAACCTCGATCCACCTGACGGCGAACCAATCGAGGGCCTTGCTCAGTTGCCTTCAGGTTTCGGGGGCCTATATGACGGGCGAAATCCTAAACTGACGCCTGCTAGGGACAATAAGCGCTAAACGGCTCGATGACTATTAACAAGATTTCTGTGCCTTCATGTTTTAGACCCAGACAAACGCCACCGGTTCAAAACATGCATCATGCCAGGTAAGTGGGAGAACTCGTGGCGGCCGAAATATGTTGACCAGAACACTAGGTGGAAGCCGAGAATCCAGATGTGCCCGATAAAGGGACGTGTTTAACCTTGGGGTCTCACGCAGACCGGACTGAGGCTATACACCACCTCCAAAAGTCTGCACGGTGAGGCTAAGCACCACTGCTCCATATCACCCCAAAAAGTTTGCACGAAAGTGGGGTGTATAACTTCAGAGCCGGGAAGCACAACTGACTCCTCCAAGTGGAATCAGGGGTTGTGTTGAGGGCAAGAAACCTTGCCAAGAATGTACGGACGCAACTCGAGGAAAGATCCGAAACCTAAATGACAAAAACATCCACTACTTACCGCGTTCTTCTTCTCTCTCGACACGAGTAGCCCCCGTTGGCATTGCGGCAATCTCTTCGGCCAGCCTGGAAGAACCGAAGTGCCGAGTTCGCTGCCTCGATGGCAGCCAGTCACCTGTTACCCAGAATTGATGATAAAAAGGGCCGCATATACCGTTCATCCCTGCACCACACTGCTCCCAGACTCCCCAATTCAGAGAGGTGGAAACTACACTGCTTGGGTCAGAATTTTGTCCCCGTAGTCATCTGGCACTCGTGCTCGCCTGTCGACTTCAACAGGCCACCACAAAGCCAGATACTATGGGAATAAAATTCAACGACCCTAGCAGCGCCGCTCACCGTCGGAACTGGTCGTCACTGGAGCTAGAGTGACTCTCAAACATCATCCTCGTCGAGCCTGCGGCCAGCTTTATCTCTGTGGCATTTTGTCGTCCGTGGAGCCCACGGTGGCGTCTCGCCTGGAGTTCTGCTATCGGAACGGAAAGTCTAGGTCGTGCTCGGGAGTGACTGAAGGATCGTTCCTGAGGGAGTTCCGAGAAGGTGAGTGTTGGCCGACAGAGTACTTGCAGACTGAGACATCTGCACCATAATAGCAAAAGCGTTTTCCCCCGAGCAGCCTCTGCACACCCAATTGTAGGTCCGGCTAGGCGCTAGTAAGCAGAGTCCTAGGTGGTAAGGTACCGCCGCTGCGAAACCAGTCAATTTCGGTGAGATACCAACAGAATATGATGAATTGGGCGCACCGAGAGTTACCGCAAGAATCCTAATCCACGACTTCCAATGCTTCAGTCCAGGCATTTTTGCGACCATGATACTGCAGCTATGCTATTCAGCGCACCAGTTTGGAGTACTTAATTGAGAAAGTGGTCAATACTGTTATGTTAGCCATATATGTGTCGCTACGGACCTCCGGTGTTCGAGTCTTCGAGAAAGATGTAAATCAATCGGGATGGAGAGGGTTCCGAATACGATGTTTCTTTTGGATTATTTCCCGCCCCATATTCGCTTCCCAAATCCGAGAGAAGCGGCCCTACTTCCAACCGTAGGATCTGCAAACGCGGCCAGTCATTAATTAATCCATTAGGTCCATTGGATCTGAGACAAGAATTGGAGTCGAAAATTTTATCACAACCGCTGATCGATAATTTGAGCAGTCAGCAGGAAAAAGGGAACAGGGCCTACATTGGGAGTATAGTCGCGTTCAAATGAACGGCAGAAGTCCGACAGCTTGAAATCCCCCGAGTAGGTCTGAGTATGGAATTAGTCTAGGAGATCACCAAAGACCAAGGTAACCGATCACGACCCGAGTCAATTGAGCGCCCTGCGTAGTTACCTTCGGGTTTCGGAGACCTGCATGACAGGCGAAATCTCGAACTGACGCTTGCCAGGGACAATAAGCGCCGAACAGTGATGGCTGTTAGCAAGATTTATGTGCCTTCACGTTAGAGAACCAGATAAACGCTGCCCCAGGATTCTGGCCCAAACATGCATCATGCCAGGTAAGTCGGAGAACTCCTGGCGGCCGAAATGCGTTGACCAGAACACTAGGTGGAAGCCGAGAATCCAGATGCGCCCGAGCCCGACGACATCCCGGATCCACTAGTGACTCGGAACGGGGCGGGTACGTGCAGTCGGGCCCTGAAGCGCAGTGTACTAGACGTTCTAGAGACAGCGCGGAGAACCGGGACCAGGTCAGCTGTAGTATAGAACGACGAACACACGTACCTGGCGATGGAGATTTGACAGAGACAGGGAATTCTAGGGTGGCTGTTGCGTCCATAGGACAATCATGCTGCTTCGAGAATAGATTGTTACCTCCAGAATGCCAGATAGCGCCAGATCAACCGACCGGCAGCTGTGTGTGTCGGGTTAATCCTGGCCCAATTTTGAATCGCTCTTCGCGCTCACCATCCACAGCCAGACGGAGAAACCCGCTTGTCCACTACATCTGGTATTTAGAGAATAAGCTCAACGTGCGGCGAGTTCGAATCTTAAAATTCAGTGCGGAGTAGCCCTTGCACAGATCGAAACCGACCGACTCGGCCGGTACATGAAGATCAGCGACAAGGAAGTAAAGTGCATCGATACAGGGACGTGTTTGGCCTTGGGTCTCACGGAGACCGGGCGGAGGCTATGCGTCACTTCTCCATATCACTGTCAAGTCTGCGTGAAGACCGGGCGGAGGCTAAGCGCCACTCCTCTATATCATCCCAAAGTCTGCGCGGAGATGGGTATGTATATTCAGAGCAGGAAGCACACCTGCCTCCTGCAAGTAAAATCAGAGGTTGTGATTAAGGGCGAGAAGGTCCGTACGCACCTCGAAGAAAGATCCGAAACCTGAATGACGAAAACACATGTACGACCGCGTTCTTCTTCTCTGTGGCACGAATAGCCCCTGGAAGAACCGACACGAGGTCAGCTGTAATTTTGTGAGGCGGAACGACGCACGGGCACGTACCAGATATCTATGCAAAAGGGTAAGATCCAGGGAGTGACGGCGCTAGAATGCACGAAAAACCGCGAGAAGGGCCCAGAATCTTCCTGCCTGCCTTTGTCCCGCGTATTCCGGACTGGAACCAGAAGTGTGTTAACATCAGAAACCAGAGACGGATTTTAGAATCGTCCTGCCTGCCTTTGGCCCACGTATTCCGGGCTGCCCGGGCTGCCCAGCCCCCGAAAGACGGAAACGGAGGTGCGTTAGCATCAGAAACCAAATAAAACCCATCTCTGGGGTCCTGCAGCCTTGGTGTCGCCCAACTGGTCATTCATTCTTCCCATCTCAGATAACGCCCCAAATTTTCAGAGGACACGACCCTATATGGAAAAGTGACGAGTTTACTGCCTCGATGGCAGTCAGTCACCTGTTACCCAGAATCGACGATAAAAAGGGCTGCATATGTCGCTCATCCCTGCCACTGCTCCCAGACGACTCCCCAGTTCAGAGAGGTGGAGACTACTTCTGCTCGGGTCTGGGTTCTGTCCCCATAGTCATCTGGCCTTCGTGCTTGCCTGTTGGCTTCAACAGGCCACCACAAAGCCAGATACTATGGGAATAAAATTCGACGACCCTAGCCGTGCCACTCACCGTCGGAACTGGTCGTCACTGGAGCTAGAGAAACTTTAGAACGTCATCTTCGTCCTGCCTGCGGCTGGGTTTCTTTCGGTGGCATTTTGTCGTCCGTGGAGCCCACGGCGGCATCTCACCTGGAGTCTTACTATCGGAACGGAAAGTCCAGGTCGCGCTCGGGAGTGACTAATGGATCGTTCCCGAGGTAGTGCTCCGAGAAGGTGAGTGTCCATTGGCCACCAGAGTGTTTGTAGACTGAGACATATGGTCCATGCAGGAACACGTCACTGTGGGCTATATCCATGAGTATAGAGGATATCTAGTGGTAGTATACCTCGGATCATGAGGATACCGACCGACAACAGTACCTGCGGTCGACACTGGGTCCATAATGAGATGCAATGGGTGCCAGTCGGCCGGGAAGAAATCTCGGTCTGTCTTGTGCTTTCGGGTGACCTTCTGCAGCCGGAGATGCTCGGGGACTCTTGAGGATGTGTGTCCCGACGCGGAAGAGGCCCCAGTGCGCTCTTGGTGTACCGTTGGTGTATTGCCTGTTCTGGGTTGTGGGAGGAGTTATTTCTTGTGAGCGTAAACATTGGATCCAAACTTTGATGCCTCCCATGGCCAACGCCGCTCTTTCCCTCTTACTGTCCAGCTTCCACAGGAAAGATACTGCTCTACTGCAACATATATCCGACAGAAAAAGCTTCGAAGACTCAAGGCCTAACGTAGGCAAGACCATACACGTGGCATCCATCGCTCTCGACAACGCCATCGATTTCGTCGACGAAGCATGGACTGAAGCACTGGGTTGGAGTATATCCTTGGAGGTCGTGGATCAGAGAATCTCGTTGTGGCCTTCGGTGCGCCCGATTCATTATATTCTGCTGGAATCTCACCGAAATTGACTGGGACTTCCGTCGCAGCGGCGGTACCTTGCCACCTACGACCCTGCTTAGTTGTTGCCTTGTCTGTGCCGTACGATTGGGCGCATAAAGGCTGACTTTATTTTGCCTTGCTCTTATGCGAAGACGGGCTGACCGGGGTCCCTTACATCTCAGTCGTCGGGCCACCCGTGGTCTTGCCTTGGGCGACCGCGACCCGAAGGCCCGATATCTTATCCTGGAATCCCTCTACACACCAAGGGGTTTTTTTTCCATTATTCCCTCCTCGTTGGCCTCCCAGTTCTGGATGCCAGACTCGGCGTTGGTCGGTAGTCGGTAGTCACCGCACATGTATCAACATCCTTCGAGCCGTAGACTAATTTCTGCTCGGACCATGGTCAATCCACAAAATTATTTAATCCGGGCGCCTTTTTCGTTCTAATTTGAGAACAAGGGCTGTGCCCCAGGTCGCCCAACGTGGACAAGGTGAGGCGCTGCTTCTCGTGTTCTGCTCTGCCATGTATTTGCCCACCAGTTTCTGGTTGCAGCCTGGTTCGTGTTCATAATCCCTGCGTCATCTCCTCGAGTTTCCGCTCACTCTATCCCAGGCGTTCCGAACGTAGCGACGAGCTATTTTCTCGGTGTACACGGTGGCAGTGGCGACGACGGTCTGTACTCGTTCCCCTCATTCCCAGCATTCTCACATGTATATGGCACAGACGATCGATTTGCTAAGATCTACAAAACAGTCGTGCGCTGGATCTCCAAAGTCTTCACCGCGTTTGTGAATTGGCTGGACAAGACATGCACCGCTGTGCTCGCCTGGATTCACGACGACGTCGGCCCGTGGCTGGCTGACGCAGCTGTCACCGCTTCGCAACCTCGTAAGGCCCCACGAAATACTCACTTAAGTTATATTCTAATGACTCCCTGCAGTCAAGCAACATCCCCACGCGGCACTTATAATCTCCGCGCTGATCTTCCTCGGCCCCCAAGTCTTCCTCCTGCCGCTACTCCTCCTCCAAGGCGTCTGCCTCCTCCTGCTCACCGTCCTCGGATTCGGGGTAAACGGCATCATCCGCGGTGCGCTAAATTATTCAATGTTTCTATTCCATTAAGTTTAATCAAATATAAATGTAATGTATTCAGGCTCCCCGGCAGCAGGCTATCAGTCGCTCTGTTACGGGGGAAACACGCCTACCGCCTCACTATTCGCGATATTGCAGTCGCTCGGCATGAAGTACCATGTTGTGACGTTGGGCAATTGGTTTCTGGCGACGGTCAGGTTGTTGGCCGCGGCGGTCTTCGTTTATATTGTGCTTGGGATGACCGTGTTGTGGTGAATTGGGGAGACACGCCAGCGAATTTACAATGTTGATGTAGGGCCGATGATATTAGTGTGGGACGTCCGTTCCCAATTTTCGTCTTTGTCGAATTCTCGTGTCCGGATTCCCAGTTGAACAATAAATGGAAACGAAACGCAGGATGACGCACGTCGTTCAGCCGCGTCCAGGCGCACAGGAGCAGCGCGCCGGGCGCGAGCGGCGGCAGATGGATGTATTCCGGGAGGTGCGCGACCGTGGTGCGATGCCTGACGACGCGCAGACACAGCCCGGGTGCGCGCTCGAGATGGGCAATGGCGCATCCTGCGGCGAGACGTTACCACCACAGGGCGATCGTGGGGAGATGGCACGTACCGCTGGATGCGACGGCGGGATAGAGCTAGCGCACTATCGACGGGAAGGTCTCCCCCGAGCGCGTGGACGTGGGCCTCCTCGGAGTGTAACGGACGCAGACGCTGGGCTGCTATCTCCCGGATGGTGAGGAGGTTGTCGGCGGCGAGCATCTAGATGAAAGGCCGATGCCGCAGGTCCTGGAGGAACAAGGTAAGCAGGAGGGTCCAGGGGAGGCCGCTGTAGTCTTTTAGGTCTCTCCCCGAGGTGAATCCCCTGGGGAGATCGTTTTCCGTGCATCTGAAGCGGATGCCGCTCGTGAGAGGCTGGCGCGGATAAGGAAGTATTACAGAAATCCGCGGTTGTGTAGTCCGGATCCGCGTGTCTGAATGTAAAATGTGAGGACACTTCTTGGCCCTTGTAGGTCATGCCTCTCCATCGAGTCACATGAAATCAATAGGTAGCCGCCTCGCGTCCAGCGTTCGCAAATTCCGCAATTCAGTTCTGGAAGGGTGAGCCTTTGAGAAATATCTTGAGATGTACCAATGCACTTTGTCCCGAAGTGATACATCCAAGGTCATGGAGGAAGCAAACCGTGTAGCTCCAGCCCGGCGTGCCGGCCTCGGAAACTGCGTGAAATTTACCTTGCCTCAGATCTTGCTCAATCCAATGTGAGCTGAAGGCGATATTTGCATGCAGGATACTGTATTTTTTCCTCGCTCATTCGGTCCCCGATTGGCTTGTAAATCCCTGCATTCAAGTTGAGGTATCTTTGCAGAGTTCGGTCTTCACAGGTGTACTTTCTCCATCTTTTGTTGAGGTAGAACGGTTTGTATACGCCGTCCGAACATACCTGAATACTTTCAGGAATTTACGTCAAGATTTGGTGGAGAGGTGTTAAGTTAACATCGAAGTACTCACCCGGGAATCTATGCAGATCTTCCATTCTGAGCGTTTGAATCAGAGTCATAATATGGATTCATTTTGAGGTTCATTACCGGGTCGTTGACTTCTATTACGGAAAACACAGCTAGAAGAAAGTATGAAGCGCGCAGCTCTGGGATTCAGATCAAACTGAACGTCACAAATTGGAGCGGTGAATAACGTGCGGTATCCTCGGTGCCACACCGAAGGCACCTCGGTCGTGCCAATCGTATACAATGAAACATCAATGTAAAGGATGGAAGACGTGAGGCGAAACGGATGGACGAAAGACAAACGAAAGAAGCAGTCGCACTTCGGGCATTTTCGGACTTGTTTAATCTTTGTCCGTCTAGCGGAAAGTAACTGCACCTTCTTGCCCAGTATTCATCATACCAGCCGCACGGGTAAGATGCATGTCCCCATTCACGTCCACTTGGGCCGGAAGGCCGCTGGTGAGCCCATTGCTAGTGTTGGCCGCCCTATTGGCCCAGTTCCGTCTTCTATGAAATGCATCTCCACAATAACTAAAACCCTTCACGCATCGGATCAGCATTTCGTACAGAATCCTGTCCACATATACTGACCATTTCTCACACTGGGAGACGTAGACCCATTGTACTTGTTCGACGCCGACAATGACGAATCTCTGGGTCCAGTTCGGTGTGAACCGCTGTGCTATTTTGCTGCCGAGGAGGGCCCCAAAATACTGATCTCCATCGGAGAGGATTACACGATATCGAGGCAGTGGCCCTGGGAGCTCGGGCGGTGGGGGTCCAGTGAGGGCTTTGATCGACAAGAGTTGTAGGACGAAGAGTTGTGATTCGGGTTTAGACTTTGAGACGTCACAGAGCGCTTCAACAGAGCCTGTGGATAGAGGGGTGAGGTCCATAGTTAAATTGTGGTTGGTTCGGTTGTGAGTTGTACAAGACCGGATCTTGATCCGGTCCGAACCCTCGGGCCTCCGATGATCCGAATCCTACCCAAGAAGAATCCGGGGTATTTCTTTGTTTAAGCCTGGACAGTTCCTCGATTGGAGTTACAGGTTTTCACCTTCGTCAAGCACGGTTGGTAGGTATAATATAGAGCGGCCGGTCGCGACCTCCGAAAGTCCCCGAAAGAGCCAAATTCCGAGAATCCGACGAAAAAAATCTGAGTTGCTGGCAGACCCTCGTGGGCTCCGAGTCTGAACCGATAGGGAATAGAGGTCAACTGAACACACATAATGCCGAGGGAGAACCTTTTCTGCAAAAAGTCCGAGGTCTGGCGGAACTTAACCGGATTGATCCTCGAGCGTTGATCCGTGACCATCCGACGACTGTGTCATCTTGCTCGCCCTGCAGGATCCCATCAGAACTTGATCAGAACCAGCACTCAGTACTCAGCCTCGGATCCTCGTGCCCCTCCCTTTCGCCTACCAAGAATTTTGCCTGGGTCGCAACTGACCTCTTATTTTTCCCTTAAAAATTCATCGACGAACTCTTGCTTTCTTGAAAACCGACACAGAGAGCGTCCAAGTTCTCCTCGCCTCTTATTTGACGAACTCTGAGTTTCCTGAGGCTTCTCGGCCAGTTCCGCCATCTCTGCGCCTTGAATCATGCGACATGCATCGCACACGCAGATCACATCGGAGGAGACAAGGAAGGTCTACAGCTCTCGCGGCTCTCGGCGACTTTCATGTGCCCCTATCCGCCGCCACGCTGTTTTCTCTCAGCGTCTACCTCAATGGGAAATGCCGCTCTTTCGTGATACTTGGATTCCTCAACAGCCTTCAACTTGAATTCGGTCGCTGTGAAACGCTGCCCAAATATGTTACCCCGATCACATTCATTTGGCGGCATGCTTCCGAATGTGTCGTGCTCAACCGCTAGCAGATCACTGAAAGCTCATGTCCTCACTCCTGGCATCATGATGAACACTCTTTGATTATCGAGTACACCTATTTCACTCCGGACAGCAGCTGTGCCCATGCTCGCTTCTTTACTGTGTTACCGGCCCTCACTGCGGCTATAAATCACTTGGGATTTCTATAAAAGGCCCCTCAGAAAGAAATCCGCTTTGGCAATATCAACGACCTCCATGGTCCAATTCCTCATTCTTCTCATAATCAATGCGTCTCTATTCGCGGGATGCAATGGGCTACGAAATATTACCGTGGATGACAGTGACGCGGCCGTATTTTACTCCCCCGGATGGTCCGTCTCTCAAGGCTACAGCCCGGGGAACTATGACGGATCGCACCACTTCAGCGACAACGAGTCGGCCGTCGCGTCTTTCGCTTTCACGGGTCAGTCTTTGGTATGCCCAGCCATGTGTATTCTATATTGACTTGATCACCGACAGGCATCGCAATCTACCTCATGGCACCGCTATGGGCCTATCCAGTAGCAGACTTTGCCTCCGTCGACTCTCTTCCACCTGTCTTCGTCGACCTTGAAGACTACACTCTCTCCGACGAGCCCAACGGGCCTGAAGTTGCTCCCACCCAGATCGTGTGGAGTTTGGCAAACCTTCCCGATGCACAACACACAATAGAAATTTCTTTCGTGCCCGGAAAGCAGTCCGTCGTCATCGATGCGTTCATGTCAGTTGTCCGGATACAATTCATTTTGAACCTGACATTTCTCGCATCTCATTCAGATACACTGTTTACGATAACCCCGCCCCATCCATTCTCTCCACGGCCACTCCTCGTGACCGTACTCCCGCCCAGACGCGAATTATCGTAGGCGCCTCGGTAGCCGGCGGGGTAGTGATATTCGCGGTCCTCGGCGGTGTGTTCTACTGCTGTTGGCGTTCCAAGCGCCGCGGTGGAAACCGCAAGGACGGTGCTCCGCGCTTTCGCCTCAATGCGAGCGCCTACTATAGTAACACCCGTACGCGGAACACAGGGATCGGTTCCCGTTCGTCGAACCGCATTCCCAGTGCCGTGCAGCAGCCCATGACGGTGACAGACACCGTGCCGTCTGCACCTCTCGATCAACCTGAGTATCTTCCGTCGATGGGTAGCACTGGGTGGAGGCGTTGATGATCAAAGATCCGGCGTCAACTTGAGACTTCCTGCTGTATCTTCTTTCATATGCATACATATTTCCCCTTGCTACACTATAACCATTTTGTATATTTGTTTCCAGCTATGTACGAGATGGTCTTCCAATGAATTATTGTGATATGTGAAACCTTGAACTTGAGAGCGTCCCTCAATCCGCTATGAATGGATTATGTTTACGATGTTGCTCCGCATCGTTGGCTAATTTTAATCGGGCGTTGATGGAAGTCTAATCCTCGGAGCTTCGTCCAGAGCCTGAACAGTAATTAGCATACCCTAGGTGTAGGTCAAAAAAAAATTTGCCAGTAAATCTTACCAGTCAGACTCTCAGAGACTTGGGGTGTATTGCGCGGCCGTTCTTGGGGCTGGCTCAGCGTCTGACTCGGTTCCAGAACATTTGAACACGGCGCCCGCTTTCCACTGCCAGTGAGCTTCACATTTGGATGGGCGGTGGCGTCGACAGGCCAGAATTCGGCAGAACTTCTTGTCTACTTCTTAAAACATGCTCATCGAATGGCGCATCTAGAGTCCCGCGCGTCTCCTGCATGGTGTGCAGAGGACGAGAAATGGGGTGTCTTTGGCGATCTTTCCCAATTTGAAATGCAATTGCCATACTGGGACCGATCGTGATCCGCGATCGCGATTCGTCCAGGTAGCCATTGGAGGTAATCCATCTGCGCACTGCGCCTGTGGCTCCCAGTTTGCGAAGGAAAGTTCACACGGATTATAATTACGAGGGCGCAAGAAAAACATCTCGGTCGGGGGCAGTGGGGAGGCACTAGGAAGATGCCGGTGACCGTGATCAGAATAATTCGATCAATTGTGTCCAGATGTTCTTCATAGAGAAATGAGCCTTTAAAGGACACCAAACGACACCATGCCAGACGGGGAACAGGACCGGGAAGTGAGCCTCCTCTTCGCACGAAACCACAAGAGGTTTTAGATTGGACCACCGTGTTCGATTTTTTCTCCCGCCGTCCTGGACAATGGACATATGACCCGAGGTACTCCAGGTGGCAATCAACAAATCGGGGACGAGGCGCCTGTAGCCCTCCATCACCGCACCGAATGGATAGAACACAAATAACGCGCATCTGGAGCGCAGTTAGGATGCAGGCGTGGGGGATAGCCGTGTACTGGACACACCCAAGATATTTTCGCTTATCTGGCCCGACACGGCGGTCTAGCTCCAGCCAACCCCACATTGTCGGAGACCCGTTTCCGATCTATAGAGCTGCACATGAGCACTGTGATCTCATGGGGGAGAGGGATATGCGTACGGCAGTCCAGAAATGGGGTACGAATCCGGTGGAAATGGTGCATAAGGCCCGACGGAAAGGTGGTGAGAAGGCCCAAGAAGCGGGAGACGGCAACCTCCGATGAAGAGCCACACCAGACGGGTAAGTGGCGTTCGCTCGCGAGAACCAAGGCCTCGGATACCTGAGGCAACCATGCCCAAGGCCAAGTTGGTTGGTCTCCGTCTGCACTTGATGCGAGAACGCACACTGTTGTGAAGCCTTAAGACTCGCCCGTAAATGAATATGAAAGCTGGCTGGACAAAGATAACGCACAGAACGCGGCGGGATGACGACAACACTCTTACAATACGTCCAGCTGGTCGGATGACAGTAGCATGTCCCGAGTCGACGGTAAACGGGGAGGATTCCCGTTCACTTCGCAGGATCTGGAGCCAATCCGAGTGGCAGAGATCTAGATATGATGAGTGAATGGGTCAGCTGAAGGAGCGGAGCACGAGAGGTGTAGATAGTACATAGATTCCGCGAGATTATGACAGGGTGTCCTTGGGAATCTTTCGTCGCGGAAAAGGCAGGATTAAATTTGGATTAAATGGACAGATATTTGGAGAATAGGCCAGTGGGGGGACGAAACGCGCAGAAAGTGGACAAGTGGGAGGCCGGGCATTGAGGAAATGCCATTCCGCGGGTCTGTAGTCGAAGATGGGGGAAGAAAGCGAGGAAAACGTGGTCGGAATCAGAAACCAAATACCAATCTGGTCATTCACCACCATCTGCCAGTCGCACCAAAGTCGCACCCTATCACCCTGGCACTCTTGAACCTTGAACCGTGTCCACTCCGGAGCCAATATGCTGTTTCAGGGATGCCATTGGAGACCTTTCTGACGCTCCCATGACGTTCCGTGAACGACGAATCTTCTGAAAGAAATCGAGCGCCATTTGACTAGTTTCGGGGCTTTTCGGGGTCCCGGCCTTGCACAGATAAAAGGCGTAGCACCGCCCTCGTTGGCAACTACACTCTCATTCACCTTCCCCATCGTCTCTGGCCAAAAGCTGTGGCAGTGCGCTCCTGGCCTAGGCTTTCGTTCCTTTAGTGCTTTGACCTTGCTGCATGCCTGCTGTGTTCAACAGGCCACCACAAAGTCAGACTACTATGGGAATGAAATTTTAGGCCATACGGGCCCTGCTCACTCTCGGAGCTTGAGATGTCGTACCTATTCCACACTTTCGGCCCCTTCTTCACTTTTGCCTAGCCACCATGAGACCATTCGAGCGCCTCCATCGCCAATTGCATCGAGAAATTCCCCCAGAAAGGCTGTGGTCGACTCTCCGAGACGTCGAGGAAGGTGAGTTTTGCATTTATTGCCAGAATATCCGGAGCCTGAGTATTATCGCTGTAGCTGCGTAATGGGCGTATGTGAGTGGTCCCGAGCTTTGGAGGAGGTGGACCGTGGATGGTATCGGTATTTTGGACGCCTACGACAAGACTAGTAGCCCAACTTGTCACCGTATGGCGACCACGGCCGCCAAATAAATTGTGTACTACTTCGAATGTAGTCCTGGACATCTTGATCTTCTTGCGTTTGTACTCCTCGCCATCCTACCGGGTTCTGGGAAATCTGGGGGTCTTGAGACATTGCTGAAGTAATGTCAGTGGAGGCCACGCCGAGAAACTATGCCGTGTCGAGATGAATGGCGGCGTCATTTATTGTGAGCACAAACAACTCTTCAAATCCTTACTGTGATCTATCTGCTTTCACGGGTCGTGAAAGCAGTCCACAGGCTGAGCACTCCACCATACCCACCGGTGTTCCAATGCCCCAGGTGCTCAGTCTTTGCGGACGACCGTAACAAGCTTGAGAGTGAATGACGTGGCTTCAGGATCGTCGGATATGACAGAGATGGAAGGTACATAATATTACTGCGAGGATGATCCTGGGATACAGTCCATAGTGTGTCGCTGTCCATTTGTTCTGTTCTCGCTGATTACCACCGTCCCAGCCGCGACTTACTGTCTGGGAGCGTTCAATTTCGACAGGCTCCGACCTCTGGGCTCCTCGACATCTGTCCGAGCTAGATGATTGCAAACCGCCAACCCCACGATGGCGCAAATTTCTCCGTATCTTGAGGGGCCGGATGCCGAAAGTCGGACCCTTCTACGCTTCACGTACTGGTTCTTCTGCCGGCGCTCCGTCCTACCCGCTTGACAAATTTCGGACTCATTTGCTTCCCCCCCTGGTGTGTATTATTTGGGAAACTTCTGTCACGCCTGCGACTCCGAGGACGATCTGTGGGACACCGACTCAAAGCTAAAATTTATTTCGTTCCACCGCGTCTTCCCTACCAATGACTGGTGCACGAAGCACTACTAAGTATTTCTTCTGGGCACAAATCTCACTTGTCATCAAAAGAGCTTCGCATTTCATGCAAGTCCAACAACCGCCTGCTGAGACAGAACGGGCATCTCCATGAACGACAGGCTCGAATCCAGCCTGTCTATGAAGGTAAACCTGTCGATAGACACAGATTTACCTCCATAGACAGACCCGTTACTGGTCTACATAAATTTCTACGTTACCGATCTAATAGTAAATGACGTAGTGCCTTTCAGCCGCCTTTCGGATTATCGATGCGCCTATCGCGCCGCCGCGCGGTCCGTCGCAAAAACAATTGGGCGCGTTGCGCGCGGAATAAAGTGATGTTGGAGCAGGATCGGTGGAGTCTGTGTAAATAGTGGGGCCAGCACGCAGTATGTAAGGCGTCCCTTTGCCGCCGCCTCCTCCAAAAATATGTCCACCTCCCCGACGCACCAAACGTTCTACGCCGATGCCGTACTCTTCGATATGGTGGGTAGTTCCTTTAAACTACCGCACAATCTAATTGTTCCTGAATTCAGGATGGGACCTTGACGGACTCTATCTCTGCCGTGGAAGCAGCCTGGGGCAAGGTCGCGCGCGATATTGGGCAGGACCCCACGCACGTCATCGCCGCGACACACGGCAAGCGCGCCGTCGACAACCTCGCCATGTAAGCGCACAGAAAACCCGCTTCATGAACTTTCGCTGACCCGAATAACAGGTTCAAGCCCACCATCAAGGCACACGAGATGGAGAGCGCTGTAACGGACTTTGAGGAGACAATCCTCTACTTCGCAGACGCATACAACAAGCACGGGCCAGGCTCGCGGCGGAACTCCCGCACGAATACGCCGCTCGATACGCCCGAGCTAACGCCAGCGCACTCCGCGCCAGCGTCCCGCGCGTCGTCCATCGTCGCGGCGCAAACGCGCCGGCCATCCTTCGCGAGCCGGCTGTTCAGGATGCTCAGCATGTCGGCGGTGCCCGAGGACGGCCCCGCCGTCCGGATCGCGGACAACGACGTCTTCATCGACGAATCGATCGTGGAGGAGGGCGAGGCGGACGACGTGCCGCTCCAGTCCGGAGACGACAAGCTGGAGCGGCACCAGTTCGAGGCGTGGCAGATCGAGGCGCAGAGCATCGACCGCTCCGTGCAGATACTGCCCGGCGTCAAGCGGCTGATGAACTCGATTCCCGCGGGCCGGTACGCCGTCGCTACGTCGGGGGCGAAGACCTATGGTGCGCTGCACAATATCGTTTATCATTGCAAACCTCCGCTGACCATGTTTCCTGGGCAGCGCATGGATGTATGACACGCGTCGGGATCACGCCGCCCGCCGTGACGATTACCGCCGACGACAAGCGCCTGAAGGCAGGTAAGCCTGCGCCCGACCCTTTCCTCCTCGCGGCCGAGTGTCTCGGATACTCGGCGTCCAACTGCGTCGTATTCGAGGACTCCCCTTCCGGTATGTGACAACCAGCCTCGTCTCAACCCTGCTAAATTTGTATAGGCATCCGCGCGGGCGTCGCCAGCGGCGCGCTGGTGATTGCGGTGTGCACGAGCCACGAGCGGTCGAAGATCGAGAACTGCGGTGCACATTTCATCGTGGAGAACATGGACTATGTTACTTGCGAAGTCGAGGACGACAAGCTCAAATTTATGATCAGGCTCAAGAAAAAATAGACAGTTAGACGGAATAGACTATACCACTTGCAATTCTTGCAATCAATTGATGCGACAACAAGATAGCCTGCCGCCTCCAGCGTGCCATATGTGTGTTCCCCTGCTGCGTCGAGCACCATGACACGCAGCACCTCAGAGATAGGCAGAGCCCAGGATGTATCTGAAAGCCCTGGCCGAGGCTCAAGTCACAGTGTCCATCCAAGGTAGTCAAGTTCAGAGTCTATGCTGGTTGATGATCTGATCAGGGTCTCGGAGATCTCAAATAACACGTGTTTTCTTCGGTCTGAACGCCGGGATTCATTAGGAATATTTGTGAAGGATCTGCTTAGTTGTAGTAAGTACTGCCTTCCCTAATGCCTCCCAAAATTCCGAGCTCATTTACCGACCCCGCCGTGGCATCGAGCTACTTCAAGTTCCATCCCTCGGGCGGGGAAGAATATTCGCCCCTACGGAAAGCGGTAGTAGCGGAGGCAACCGCCATGGGATACGACGTACCCTCAATGACAGAGCACGGCGTCGCATGGGCGGACGACCAGGACCCCTTCGGCCACGTCGCGGGCGGGACCTACGGGTGCCTCCTATTCAAAGCTAATTTTCGCGTGTTCGAATCCTTCGCCAAGATATTGGGAGACAAGTACGACGACCTATACCGCGCCAGGGGCGTCGGTGTTCTGACCAAGAGCTACACCCTGGATCTCAAGCGCTAGGTTGTATACCCAGACTGCGTATGTGTCTCACTTTCGATGTTTAGGAGGCTCACCGATATCATTCGTAGTTGCTCATCGCCGCGAGGATATCGGAGGTACATCCCGACCGATATTTCTGCGTCACCAGCGTGTGGTCATACCGGCAACAAGCCATAGTCGCAGAGAGTAGTGGTTACGTCGTCTTTTTCGATTACCGCAAGGGGCAGGTTGCGAACCTGACGGAATACGGAGGGGTGTACGCGGATCTTCACAGGGATCTCACCGAAAGGGCAAGACGTTCCACTGCACTACATACCCAGTGGAGTTTGGACCATCCGAAGAAGGCCAAACTGTAGATTATTTATTTCCGGAACTGGAAAGCTACATACAGTCACTTGAGCGAGACTCAAGTACATCATCCCTTTTAATAAGCCTCGTGTATTGACATAGAGTCCAGCTGCATGATTTTGAGACAGTTTCTTCTAAACGTCCCGATTGGGACGCAAGAAATTGGTTGTCTTCGAATTCATATTTGCCAGTGAAGAGCGTAGTACCGTCTCAATTTTCTCTTGGCGCGAATACTCACAGATTGTCCACAATTGACTCTTCCGTGGGATAAATTCAGAGCTGTAGTATCAAACCTGCAACACACCAATGAAGAATCGTCCATGGAGATGCTTGACTCGCTCTCAACTTGACTCAGATCGGCGGTGAACCAACAACTTTTCCGGGAGGTCTCAAAATTTGGACTCCGATTACATGACTTCGTAAGGTCCCAACCTAGGCCCTCTGTTTTCGAAAGTATGGCCGCTTGATAATCTCATTTCATTCGTAACCACTTGGTCATTCGGATTTCTGAGATCTTGCGCGACGCGCCTAAATCTCCGACCGGCATTTCCCGAAGTCACGAGGTCGTTAGTTGCCAAGTTTGGCCGTACACCTTTCAATCTCTACCACTGGGCACTGTATCCCAACACCTCAAGCATCGGCTAGAAAATGGTCTCGCCAACCAAGCCCGGGAAACTGGTTGGCCCCTCGCTCCTCTATGCCATCTCCATCTTCGCCAGTCTCGGCGTTTTTCTGGTCCGTACACGTCGCACACGACTGGCAACCCACCTCTGACTTTCCTGGATATATTCAAGTTCGGGTACGATCAGGGGTATTGTTTTTGAGTTTCCCATAATATAAATCATAACGGCTCCTCCAGGGTCATGTCAGGAATCATAACAGGTCCCTACTTTATTGAGTACTTCCACGCGCCGGGATCGGTAAAGATTGGGAGTATGGTAGCCGTACTCGAAGTGAGCCGCTCATTAACGACGCGTATTCCAATATCCTTACGCTCGTCCAGGTTGGCGCTTTCGGCAAGTGATCTTGCTGCTTTGCGTGTCATACTCTGACCATACTCGACTTTTAGTGACGTCCCTAGCCGCTGGTCGGGTAGGCGACATGATTGGTCGAAAGGGCACGCTCTTCATTGGCGCGGTGATCTTCACGCTCGGAGGCGGGATCCAGACCCTCACTGGCGGTTTCGGAATGATGGTCCTGGGGCGTATTATCAGCGGCTTTGGCGTTGGCCTGCTCTCGTGCGTCTCTGTTCGAGGGGAATCTCCAGCGCTCCTGATTTTCTGTTCAGCACCATTGTGCCGATATACCAGAGTGAGGTGTCCCCGCCAAATCATGTGGGTATTTACACCGCCCGGGCTCGCTTCGCTCACGATACTGAAGCGAGGGGCCTTAGCGTGTGCGGAGTTTACGGGAAACATCTTCGGATACGCCTTCTCTGTGGTGCGTCATTTCTCAGTCAAGGCTCGCCGAATCCTGACCCTCGAGCCAGTGGACAGATTATTTTTGTTCCTTCATAGAGTCAGACAACTCGTGGCGGATACCGCTATTCGTACAATGCGTAATTGGCGCTATTCTCGCTGCTGGATCGCTGTTTATGCCTGAGAGCCCTAGGTACGCTGATGCCGCTTCCTTTTTTGCATCCCACCTCTGACACGACTCAGATGGCTCATTGACACGGACAAGGACGAGGAGGGGATGAAGGTCCTTGTAGACCTGCATGGCGGTGACCCGCACGACCCCATAGCGAAGGCCGAGTTCGAGGAGATCAAGAACAAGGTGTTGATGGAGGTCGGTCAGTCTCTCCGACTACCAATGCCGAGGCTAACGGAACTAAGAGGAACTCCGGGGAAGGGCGCTCCTATGCGATGATGTGGCGGCGGTACAAGCGGCGGATCCTCCTGGCAATGTCGTCGCAGGCGTTCGCGCAACTTGTGAGTGAGCGTGCTTCTCCCGAGCGCAAAGGTGGCTGATCATCGTCTCAGAATGGAATTAACGGTGCGTCGGGCCTCTCCTCGAACACTCCCACTGCTCATATGCGGCAGTTATATCATATTACGCTCGTATGTTCCGCGCTCCGTCACTTTAGTGCTTATCTGACTCTCTCGCAGCAAAGGTATTCGAAGGTACCTCGACTCCCCTCCTTCCATCTTCGCAGAGTTCAGCCCTGACGCTATGGTCGTATAGAGGCTGGCTGGCACGGCCGGCAAGCTCTCCTCATGACGGGCATCAACTCAATAATCTACACCCTCAGCACCCTTCCGCCGTACGCGCCCGCCCGCTGGACCGCCCGCGACACAGACTAACGAATTCTTAGATGGTACCTCGTCGACCGCTGGGGCCGGCGCCCGATTCTCCTCTCCGGCGCCGCCGTGGTGAGCATTTTCGCGTACACGCAAATCCACGACCTCACTAACACTTCTTCAAGATGGGTCTATCCCTCTGTGCGACGGGCTGGTTCATGTACCTCAACATCCCGCAAACCCCGGGCGCCGTGGTCGCATGCGTGATCATCTTCAACGCCGCATTTGGATACAGGTCCGCCCATGTCTTCCCGCCGGCTGCAATACCTAATCATCTTCTTCTGAAAATCCAGTTGGGGCCCCGTGCCATGGCTATATCCTCCAGAAGTGCGCTGCGCAGATCTCACGGCAATATGGTCTTTGCTAATACGAGGAATACCAGATTTTGCCGCTCACCATTCGCGCGAAAGGCGTGTCTTTGTCTACGGGTGCGTATATATACAAATATATGACCCATGCCTACCGCTGACGTTCCGCTCACAGCAACGAACTGGTGCTCCCCTCAAGCTTCCTGGCCATGTGCATTTTGCTGACAGGCATCGCAGGGCCTTCAACACCCTTGTGGGCGAGATGACGCCCTACCTGCAGGAAGTCATCGAATGGCGGCTGTATATCATGCACGGTTTCTTCTGCGCCTGCAGCTTTGTCCTCGGTCTGTACTTCCCAGTCTCGCTTGCGCTCAGTAACGCTGACGACGACCATTGATTGACAGTGTACTTTCGTGTGTTGCCCCGCATTTTCGTGGAGCATCAACTGATGCGTCGTTTCTTGTCTAGTTTACCCAGAAACGAAGGGCGTTCCATTGGAAGAGATGGATGCCGTGCGTATCTTCGATGGATGCCGATGAGGACAACGCTGATCTTCGTGTGTGCGACAGGTCTTTGGTGATTCGGACGGAAAAATACCGCTGTCTGGGCTTCCGACGTCGCGGGAACGAGCTGGGTTTGTGTCGCGAGACCAAGACGACCGGGACGAGGATGGCTACCCGCCGGCGTCGATAAATCGGCGGCGGCGCGGGTGGTTTGGGTCTCTGTTCGGCGGGGGCCCGGGCGCCAAGGATCTGGCATACGAGCGGATCGACGGGGAGGAGGAGGAGCTGCAGCGGTTGAGGCGGGATCACGACGATTCAGAGGGATATGAGGTGCTTGAGCGGCCAGAGTCCCGAGGCGAGCGGTCATAACGATAAGTGCGTTTTTTCCGCGATCCCGAGCTGTCGCTGACTTGACATGTGGTATGAAGCTGTATTGTCTTTGTACTCTAGATTCCTTTATTGTAGAAGCATTTATTCCTATTGCATTTCACCTTATCTTCTTTCTTGGCTTGCTCTTATGTTTTTTTTTCGAGCCCGTTTTTTCCGTGGCAACGTTGGTTACCGTTAGAATATTGGCTGGCCACATGGGATGACGTAACTGCTTTTTTTTTGCTACCGCTCAACGTTCAATTGATTTTTTGCCAACTGTTTGATAGGTTGCTGGCAGTTGTTGGCATTCAATTCTTGACGGTCTCTACACCTCTGCCCAGATGAATCGTTCAGGAGTCGTCCAGTTTGTTCGGAAATTCAATTTAGGTCCCATCATCATTTGTTCTTCTTCCACCCCTTTTGGCGGAGAGTTTCTTCGACCGATGCGTTTCTTCTTCCTGTCTCTCTTCTACTCCGCAGCTCGCTGAATCGCTATCGCCTTTTGCGCGACACCCCACATTCATTTGCATTATTCTGGGATAGGCTCTCGTAAACGCGCTATATTATGCAGTCCCGCACCTCCCGGCATCGCGCGATACGCGATTCCATCCAGGCGGCGGTCGGGGGGCGCGCACAACTTGAAGAACGAGAACCAGCCCTCATCAATCTCCCTATCCCGCTGCCCTCTATACCCATCGTGAATGACATCCTCACATACATAATCGACGGGGCGACATACACCACCTCCACAACCTCGACTACCACTCCCGCGTCGACGCTCACGTCCACCACCGCAGCGGCCGCAACTACCACGGCTGCCAGCTCTGGGAGCAGCAGCGGGTCTAGCAGCTCAGGGGATGGCTCAGGGGATGGCTCTGACTCTGGCTCTTCAGGCGATTCTTCCGGGAGCTCGGGTTCGTCCAGCCCCGGCTCCTCGGGGGATTCCGGCTCCTCTGGGGATTCATCCGACGACAGTTCCTCATCTGCCGGTTCGTCGCCCATTGCCAGTGCCAGTGGGACCTCTGGTGCCAACCCCTCTGGCTCCACCGCTTCGGAGACTGGAGGAAGCGGTGGTTCTGGTACCGTGAACACGTCTAGTGGTCCCGCTCTGCTTGCCGCCGAGCAGACCGCTGTAGGCAACGTTGCCCCCAACCCTTCGATGGCCACCGGCTCCACGAGCTTCTTCGTAACCGGAGGGAGGACCGTTGCCGTGGTGGGCACCGTCACATACTCGAATGGTCTGCCGACCATCACCGCGGGCTCGACGCAAGGCAGCGGCAGCGGCAGCGGCAGTGGTTCGACTGGTTCGGGAGCGACGGCCTCCGATTCAGGCGGCAAACACGGGATCTCCACCGCCGCCGTCGCTGGAATGGGCGTTGCGGCTGCTTTGGTCCTCATGGTGCTCGCCGTTCTCGGCATACGGAGGCGCGCGCAGACCAAACGTGCCGCGAGAAGGAAATGGTGGTCGGGTGTCGTCGCTCCCACGTCGGACGCGTGGTCGGGCCGCGGCAGCGGCGATGCGACCGCGGGCACTAGCTCAGCGACCAGGAGCATCCGGTCCAGCTTTGGCACTACTTTTGACCACAGTTCGTGCTCTTGACCTGCGATATATCCTTCGTTCTAACCTTCACTTTGCTAGGCGAATTTTCCATCACTTTCGACGATAATGTGCCGGCCCCGGATGTTCCCCCTATGGTCGAGATTCGCGGGGGTCCCAGCATCGTTCCTAAGGGCGACAGTAGCATGTCAGGAAACGGCCAGCCTCTGTCTCCCATCTCGCCGATCTCGCCCACCTCCCCCGCCCTCCCTATCCCCCTCCTCGTAACCATCGGAAACTCTAACATCTATTCGGACGCTAACCGGCGCACGTCGGCGGGCAGCAACCTCAGTGCCTCCAGTGCCTCTGGTGCCCAATACCTAGCATATGACCGCGAAAACGGCGCGACCAACCACCAGCTGCTCACGCCCGAAGCCGCCTCCCCCATGTCCGTCCGCCCCTTCTCCCCGTCCGAAGCCTTCGCCTTCCCCTCCCCGCCCCGCGAGAAACGCTCCAGCGAATGGGGCTCCATAGCGGTCGCTTCCCAAATCACCGAGAAGCTGGCCGCGAGCCCGCCGCACACCGCCAGGTACTCGGAGAACCCCTTCGCGGACGCGTTCGCCGAGCCCGGCCCGCGCGCTTCGGCTGAGTTTGACGCGGTGGAGACGGTCTGGCGGCCGTTCGCGCAGACGCTGCAGGACGAGATCACCGTGCACGCGGGCGACCGGGTGAAGGTGCACGCGGTGTACGACGACGGGTGGGCGATGGTCGAGCGGGTGGATATGGGCAAGGGCAAGGGCAAAGCTGTTGACGGCCCTGGCGTGGGCCTCATCCCCATCGACTGCATGCGCAAGGCGGAGGAGAGCCTGCAGTCGTTCCTCGCCGCTAAAAGGGTGTCCTCTGTGGACGCCACGGGGTATACCGCCATGGCTCAGTGAGACCTAGGTGCGTCTTCTCGTGTGTATGCATTCAGTAGATTGACTCTTGGCTCGCAGCCTCCGGCCCATGTGTACCCATTCCCGTCCTGACGCATCCCCTAATCCAACTTACATCCGCTCTTTACTCGATACACACACATCTTGATAACTTATACCCTCCGCTACAGGGCGGATGTCTACATAACTGCCACAGCGAAGGGCGCACCCTTTGCACTCATCTTCGTCCTCGCCCTTTGCATTTCTTTGACAACCTTCGCGTATGCATATGTTATTTTTTGCGATTGTGGAGTACTGTACATGCTCGGGTCTGCTCTCTGACTCTTCATAGACTATACCTTCCTCCTTGGCTAAGTCGTGTAGCATGAAATAAAAAACCAGTGTACTTTTTTCGGTGGATCCCGATTTCGTTTGACATGGGACAATTTTGTTTGTAATCCGGTGAACGAGCACAACTTGCATCAATGCTAGATCACGAACTAGACATGAATCAGTTCTAGGTACCTATACGATGTTGACAAGCCCGCCACCGACCTGTCTGAACGCCTCCAGGCACTGGAAGACGATGCGTCTGTTGTCCAAAGACACCATCCCCTCCGACAGGTATTTGTGCAAATTGGGGACCGGGGGGACGAGTTTATGCACCACCGTCGGAGCGGTAGGATACTGTGCTCTGCTGATGGCGTCCAGCAAGTCTTCGGAGATGGGTATCTTGTAGAATGTAAGGGCGGTGCCGGTCACGACGATACCTGCGAAGACCTTGCTGGGCACGACGGGCAAACCAAGAGCCCTGCGGCGTCTGTTGTTCTCATAGTGAGCGGCAACGGCGGCCGCAATGAGTCGAGGTTCCGCTTCGTGACCGCCCGAGTCCGACTGAGACATTGATCATTGGTTCAGCGACACGGAGCAGCACGCACTTTGTACCCCTGCAAAAGTAAAATATAGTCCTCCTCGTCCATTACCACTACGTCAGGCGTCGCGTCGACCTTCCTCCCAGACATTAAGAAGCTGATTTCCGGTCGGTGCAGCTGGCGTACGACACGCCCAGGCTCGTCGTAGTCCAATAGTTTCAGAAGAAAAGCGGCAAAGTCGTCCACTGCACTTTTTGTGGACAGACCGGATACGTCCCGCAAGTACCTAAAGAAGAGGCGATTCTCCTTCGAAATCGCTCCGGCAGGACGCGCGAGATCTTGGAACAAGATGGGGTCTACTGTTGGATTAGGCAAAGTGGCCATTCCGAAGAAGATGATGGGGTCGAGAGGGACGACGGTAATGTTGAGTGCATGCAGCTCGTTGCGCGTCCAGTCGTTTCCAGACCTAGAGGAGAGTATTATGTTTGCCATGGAATAGGAGGCTGCCGAGGATCCGCATTCGGCCGACGCGCTGTTGATATTTGTTGATGTCCGAATCCGTCCAACCTGTCTCTCAGTTGCTTGAAACGGTTCGAGGCATTTCTCTGGGTGTCAACCACTCAATACAATGGCTACGGCCGCGCTCCGTTCGCAGGTGGCCGCAAAATGGCACGAAAGCTTTTCCCGTTTGAATCGCACAGAACCAGGCATTACTGGCCTCATATCATTCAGCCAGGTATCTTGAACACCACAGGGAGCGATTCGGTTGTTCAAATACGCGTCATATAGGCTTGGAATATCGCCACGGAGTACCTGCATCCACGGGACATCACAGACCCAATGGCAGTCAAGAAACCGGGCAAGTCTGAGAAATCGTATGGTCTCCCGTTAACTGACGGTGAAGCAGCCGATCTGGCGTCGGTGAAGGTCGCGTTTGACATGATAAATCGCTCTCGGAGGTTGCCTGTGATGCTCGAGACGTTTCTTGGTTCGTACACTTGCTTTTCCGAGTGGCATATATTTTGAGAAAGCATTTAGACGATATATGCAACCAATACCATCTCATAACCCGGGATATCCAGAAATACCTGGCACAATATGAGGTGACTTGAGGCACTGCGTTGCTTTCGGTCCCTAACGAATCCTCAGGAAAGCGGAGACACGACCGTTATGCTGCGGCTTGTATTTCGCCTCGTGGAGTGGTTCCGGGCATGGTCCCCCATCGACGAGTGTGTGTTTTACTGGAATCGTTATCTGGCACGTAACCGACAAATTACAGACTTGGGCCAACGATCCGTGGCGCGTACACGCTCACATTCCAAACCCAGCTCTTCTCCATCCTCCCGCCGGGGTTCGTCGCCGGCTTCAAGGCCCTCTGCGCGTCCACCCTCGTGCCCGTCGCGCAGCACACGCCGGAGATGTGGGACGCGTTCGAAGTCCTCGGGCTGACGGACCGCTACGAGGGGATCATCGCGAGCGTCGGGTACGAGCGCATCGAGGAGTACGTGCGCGAGACGTGCACGGGCAAGTGGGACAAGCCGTGCCTCGAGGGCCTGCGCGCGTGGATGACGAGCCAGATCGTGCCGTGGATGCTGCCCATGTACGCCAAGGGCGCGGTGAACAGTGCGTCGCGCGCCTTTTCCCTGTGATCAGGATGCTCAGTGCAGTAGCCGAGGACGCCCGGGGCATGCTGCAGAACGTCGGGTCGCGGTTCGACTTTCATATGAACAAGACGTTGTGCGATCTAAGGACGTCGGAAATCTTCGACATCATCATCGACTTTCCCGACTCCATGGGCGCGTTGCAGGATCTTAAAGTTGTTGCCGCCCGTTTCGTTTTGCTTTGCATCTGACACTCATTCGCAGGAATGCCTCCAACGAGTCGACCAGCGCGCCTCGCTGGTACAAGCGCTGCGGAAGGCGTACGTTCTCCGCTCATCTTCCTGATCATAACCGTTGAGATCCAAACAGAAACCGGAAACGTCTCCTTCACCCCGGCGCCGACACCAAGCTCATCCTGACCCAATACGTCGCCACCATCAGGTGCCTCCGGATCGTCGACCCGCCGGGCGTCCTCCTCTTCAAAGTCGCGGACCCCATCCGCCGGTACCTCCGGTCCGTCTCCCTTGTCCTCTCCTGAACTACCCGACCCACGCTCAATCGACAGAGAGCGCCCCGACACGATCCGGAGCATCGTCGCGAACCTCGTGGGCGACGACGACAGCGGGGACGCGCTCGTGGACGAGAACGAGCCGATTCAGCCGCTGCAGCAGCTCGAGGCGGACGACTACAACGATCCGAACTGGGACCCGGAGCCGATCGATGCGGGGCCTGGTGCGTGTACCTGTCGTGTTCCATGGTCAGAGCTAATGCGCTCCGTGTAGACTTCCGCACGAACAAGCCGAGCGACGTGATCAGCACGCTCGTGAGCATCTACGACTCGAAGGACCTGTTCGTGAAGGAGCTGCAGGTGCTCCTCGCGCAACGGCTCCTTGCGATCACGGACGACAACTTTGAGAAGGTCGAGAAGGAGGTGAGCGGATGCGTGTGTTTGGGGAAGAGTGCTCATGACGGTGGGGGCAGCGCCGGAACATCGAGATTCTGAAGATCCGATTCGGGGAGGCAGCGCTGCAGGTCTGCGAGGTGATGCTGCGCGACATGACGGACTCGAAGCGGATCGACGGGCATGTGCAGTCGCAGAAGGCTGTCAGTCGCAGTCTCTCTCGTGGAAGTTGGGCTCATACTCATACCCCCTAGTCAATCGTCCACCCGACCATCATCTCGCGCCACTTTTGGCCCTCGCTCGAGTCGAGCGACATCGTGATGCCGGGGCAGTTCCAAGCGTCCGTCGTTTCGAGGCCTGTTCGTGATGGAGTGCTTATTTACTTCATTGACGCAGGCTGCAGACGGACTACGCGAAGGAGTTCTCGACGTTCAAGCCGGACAAGAAGCTGCGCTGGCTGCCGCACCTCGGGACGGTGCACCTCGAACTCCAGCTCGAGGACCGCACGATCGAGGCGGACGTCCCGCCGCTCGAGGCGGCGTTCATTGAGCTCTTCTCCGATAAAAGCGCGTCCATCCATTACTCTCCGTCACTAACTAATTGTGTTGCAGACGTGTGGACGATGGACGAGCTCGTCGCGGGCGTGGGCGCCGTCGACCGCACCGCGGCGCTCAAGGCGCTCATCACCTGGATCGACCTCGGCGTGCTCAAGGAGGACCAGGAGAACACGTTCCGGCTGCTCGAGCTCCAGGAGGAGGCGGCGCCGGCCGCGCGAACAGGTGACCCGCCCCGCCGCGCCTCCTCGCACCATCGCTGACCCACGACCGTTCCCAGCGCCCGCCGCGATCGAGGCGCCCGCTGTGAGCGCCGCGCAGCAGCAGCAGGCGGACCAGATGCGGCTGTACTGGAAGGTGCGTTGCGTTGCGCTGCGCTGTGCTGTTCCGTTACGTGCGGCGGTTGATTGGGTGCGATGCAGTTCATCGAGGGGATGCTCACGAACCTCGGGGCGCTGCCGCTCGACCGCATCCAGACGATGCTTCGCTTCGCGCCGGGGTACGACCAGACGCCGGAGCAGCTCGCGGCGTTTATGGAGGCGGCGCGGCGCGAGGGGCTGGTGGTGGGGCGGGACGGGATGTGGAAGCTTAATCGGTGATTGGGCGCGAGACGATGTCAAGGCAAGGTGTGTTAGTTTCTGACTAGGACGGAAACGAGATTTATTCAGGGTGGTGGATATTCCACTGCAAGGAGAGAGGCTGAGAGTCCCCGAGTCCCTGCGATTGAGACTAGGGTATATGTACTATATGTACTCCTAGTCTACGTCGGGATGGCGTGTCTCCTCCAGCCGTCTGTCCGGCTGGCAGCGAGCGCCTTGTTTATTCGTACTCGAAGGGAAGACGTGTATGTGTATATTTCGCAGAACTACTTGGGAGATAAACCGCTAGTGTACGTCTTGAGCAGAATTCCAGGGCCGGACTTCAACGACTTAAAAATAAATCCGAGGGGAAAGTGACGATATTCAAGGAGAACGAGATTCAATTCATTGTGGTATCTAACGGAGAATGTAGTAAATATAAGCATAAGTTTTGTCAATCCAAATTGTAAGCAGTCCATGTAATTTGTCCAGAACAGGAAAAGCAGCAAGTTGCAAAACATAATTTGCATCGAGCTTGAACGTTTCTTGGCGCAGCCTGAGGGTCTCGTCTGACAGGATCTGGTCACATAGCATCGACCCCAGCCCATCGTAATAGGGATTGGAAGAAAGGGGCGGGAGAAGCCGCACTGAGATTCGAGGGTGCGTGCCCGAAAGAATCGAAACACGCCATGTTCCTGGCTCGGGAGAAGCCGTGTCGAGGGGAGGTATTTTGCAGGATCCCGAGGGAATAAACAAGGGGCACGGGCCATGTCCTGCGTGGGGGAAGCCGTATTCGAGGGTGCGGTGAACTCACGCCCAGCCAGCACCCCAGTCGAAGCGCTCCCAAGACGAAGCGTGCCAGGGTCAGAGAGGCAAGTGGCATATACTACTGGCATATACCAAAAGAGGTCGGATCCTAAAATCTCGGATTTGGTCCGGTTCCGTCGCATAAAAGAAAATTTCCACACTTTCTGACATCGGATTCGTGCGTTTCTCGCAAATTCGGTTCGAAAAGGTCAAAAAGTGCCCAAAATTTTCAACGACTTCCGTCCGCACAACCGGATCCAACCTTTTATGGGATATGCCACTTGCCTGTCAGGAGTAGCTTGGATCCGGCCCAATCACGAGAGTCGGGCTTGATTCGAGGATCCGCGGTGAAGGTCTCTGTGCCAAAAGAGCTGCCAAACGTGCAATCTTGAGAAGTACCGCCTCGTGGAGTGAAGCGAGACACAACAGTCCAAGATATCCCAGATATCGAGCATCTGACCATCCTAATTTGCCCAGATGTGGAGATTCGCAAGTTTGTCCACTGCCGAGGGTCAGTGGCGCGTTGGAGTCGAATGAATGGATAGAACAGAGGTAGGCGATGTCATTGGAGTTTCCAGAAGATTCAGGACTGGAGATGCGGGGAATAGAGCGCCACAGAGGTATGTCATTTGTGTGGTGTTATGGGCGCGGTTGTGAGGAACGCGGTACGGGGCGCGTCGTGGGCGTTGAAGGAAAGGATGAGCGCTGAGCGACGAAATGGAGGATTTCGAGATGATTTTACTTGTGATGGATTGTCTAACGACAGTATCTTGACCACCACCATCACACCCTCCATGAGCCCACTCGACGCCGAAAATTATCCGCAGACTGAGACTGAGATCCACCCATGAAGCACGACAGGCAAATATATGAACGCCCCGTTTGGGTCGTGGACTTGTCGTCTTGGTGGCCGAATTGATTTTGCCCGACAACTGCAACACAAGGACCACCTCATATTGTGGCACTTGCTCTGCGAAAGCTATATGCCTCCGCGCCGTCTACAGGCGGAAGGATAAGAGGGCGTGTCGACGGAACACCCTTGAAGATCCACCCATAAATTGGCTGGCTCCTCGCCGACAAGCGCGGCCTCACGAATTAAAATCCTAGGCCTGACAATGTAGCGTCAGTTTCCCCGGAGGCGGTGTGCATCCCGCACCACCAGCGGAGGGACCACCTATGCAGGACCAAGGTACCATATTTTCCTCCTTTTTCTTTCTCCTCTGAACTTCAAATGGATCGTTCCAGCGTCTCGCTCGTCCTTCACGCCGTAGAATGCGTTATGCTCGTGTAAAGCCCAGCGACGTGCCGTCGGTCTCCGCCTATATCTATCCCATTGGTCATTGGTATACTTCGCCACCAGTAACGAGATGGTCTACATACCGCTGTCTGGCATTCCCCCACCAGTGCAGGATGGCTCCCGTCCGCGCGACGGAAGGAAATCCTGAAAGCCTCCCGACATTTACACCCCCCGCACCCCAGCACACAGCGAGAAGCGCCGCCACCCACCCGGTCAGGAAGACCTTCCCCTCCCGCATCGCACTCCATCGAAATCCCGCGCACCTGCCCACGACCCCAGCCGTATCCGCCCCCCGTCCGCATCCGGCCGTGCACGGACCCGCAACAGACCACTATACGACCCTCATTTTGCAGGCTGTCATTGCCAAGCACTCCATGACGCCGAATGCAGCGGTGACGCGGGGAAGCGTCTGCCTATAGAGCCCAATCGCTCTTTCTTCCGACTGCCCACCCAACGCTATGGCGGAGGACGCAGGACGGCGCTTATCCCGAGCGCCGCCTGACGAGAAGAAGGCGGACGCATGACAGCCGGTCCTGGGCCTCCTGCACGCTCTGGGCTTACGCATAGGCCTGGGGCTGGCGGGGTGGGATGACTTGTCAGCGGTGCACACGCAGGGCTGGTGGGACGGCGTGCGGGTACTGCGTATCGGCCGGTAAGCGTTCCCGGCGTGAGCTTCCGCGGCAGAGGTACTTACCACGCCCGCAGGCAGATATCGACATCGCTGGATCGTTCACGAGCTCTTCCCCTCTACGGTGAGAGCGGGTTGTTGATGGTGGGCTGGCGGGGCCCGAGAACATCAGCGAGCCGCCCTGGAGCGGGATTTTAACGGGTCGAAATATGGACGACCCGTCTGGACTGGGGGAGGACTTATAGTCGTTTTCGAGCACCAGGAGGCGACGGACAGCAGGAGGATGAGACGGCACGCTCAAGATTTAGTAAGGAGGTGCTCTCTGGCCCCGCGGATGGCAATCCTCTACCTGGGAGCGCGGTGTCAGTCTCTCGCCGGGACAGCACGCACTGCAGGGATCTGACATACCCAGGTGCATCGTCCGACTGGCAGGGCTCCTTGCTGGTACCGCCGACAGGTGGATCGCCTATACCCGAGCCGTCTTGTTCTCCACCAGTACTCCGCGGCTCGCTTCGTTCCACCCACGCACCGCCGCACAGGCCCCCACCGCCCTCACGTCCGCTACCCCATCCCATCCCACCGCCCTCCACACGCATCAATATACGCCACGTCGCCGCACGGTGCAACAGACCACTACACGACCCTCATTTCACAGGAAGCCCGGATTCGGTGACGGCTGGCGTTCTTGGATGGTGCGTTCCGCAGTAACGACGCAGCCCTGCGTCTACGTGCGTGCGCACTATCCTACTCTGAATCCTCTTTGCTCTCGAGCGCTGCGGCTACAAGAGCGTAGGGCGGCGCTTACCCCGCACCCGCCGCAGGGCGATAACAGGCTCGCGCCTCGTCGTTCTGCGCGCTCGACTTAGGCTAGGTTTAGGCTTAGACTGAGGCGGCCTGCCAACGGCGAAACACCGTCCTGACCAACGGCGGGTGGGTGGTGTAGACTCGGGCACTGGCTGTCACTGGTCCCTGGTCGGTAAGCGTTCCTGTCGTCGTCGTCCGCGGCTGGGGTACTTATCGCGCCCGCAGGTCTGGGTATTGATGGCGGCCTGGCGGGGGGTCGTAATCGATTCATGCATGGGCATGGGCCCACATTGTTGTCCGATCGTGCCCTGTGTCTGCTTTGCGGAGCTGGTACTGTCGTCGCCGTCCTGCCGCGGAGACGGGCCTGGGGGTTCAAAGCGGCAGGGATTGCGTTGTCAATAAGTGCACCCTTCTTTTTCGCGATTGGGGCAGGGACTTACTTACGAGCGTCTGTCAGGTAGGTGCAGTGTGTGCTGCACAGACACTGGATGTGCATGGGGTCTCTTCCAGGGACCCAGGATGGTCTCTAGGTCGGAATCGAATCTAGGATGGACTTGTCTTGTTTGCTAGGAGCCTACTGCAGCTGGAGGATCCGGACTTGAAATCTGGTTGTTCTGTTCTGTTCTAGATAGCATGGATGGAATCCAATCTAATCGAGTGGCGCATGGGTCTCCTATCCTGAGAGGGACGATGAGTGAGGCAGCTCTGGAGAGACCAAGACAGAGTTGTACACACGCAGGGAGAGTATGAGTGGGTATGAATCCTGCAGAGATCTGATTGCCGAATGACCTCTTCAAGCCGCTCAACGCAACGAAGCCAGCCACGGGGAGGGAATACGCTGAGTGTTGACCCACTGAGGGCGTGATGTGGACGGGGCTGACTTGGCTGCCTCAAGTGTCGTGGTGCAAGGCAAAACAGTAGTTCCGAGATCATATTTTTGCCACGGATTTTTTCTGTCTTTCTTTCTTTCAGCTCACTGTACTTGACATCCCAGTCTCTGTTCCTTTTTTCTTCTCTCCTAAACAAGATGCAGGCATAATGTTCAAATCGGTTCCGCGATACGCCACTGGCCACACGAACTTGAAACCAATGCAAAGTATTACATTCTTCCTCTCTTCCTCCTCCTCCGATTCACCTCTCACTGCCATTCCGTGCCAGTCCACTGCAATTCCATGTCAATAGCGAGCTTTTTCCGCCAATGGTCGCCACATGTGACGTCATTCCCGTGTTCCCATACCATCATCTCGTTTTCCGGGCTCTGGCTTCGCGTAGCACGTCCTCCGGACTTCGAGCATGGAGGACGTGCGGGCGAGGCGCTCGCCCGTCTCACCACATTCCGATTTCTCGCCGCCGTCCTCGAGCTCAAACCCAATCAATTCGGAGGATTGAAGATCCGATCACCAGCGTAGCTGTCTCTTCCATCGGGTCCAGGAAGCCTTTCCTGGAGACGCAAATGCGGGTGGTCTGCTTTCACTTTGATTCACCAAGTTATGCTTCTCTCCCCGGTGTTTCTCTCCTCGCCGGCGCGCTTTGCATCTTTGGCTTCTCCTTGATGCCTCATGATTATCTTTCTTTTCCTTCATTCCCGTCCTCTGTTCTGTTCTTCTTGGAGCAAAATCTGCATCCGGCGCCCCACCTACCGACGTTCACTCCGACAAGGGTGGTAGACATTGTCTCCGTGTCCTCGCGACGCATCTGGCTGTCTCGGCCTTCTGGCTCCGGCGGGGAAAGCCCTTCCTAGAGATGCAAACGCACGTGGTCTTTTGCAGACCTCTGTGTATACACTGGGGGGTGGGGTCCACCTCTTCTTCTTTCGATTTGAATGGCGGATAGGGCTTTTCACTTCCAATTTCGCCTTCTCCCGCCTCCACTCCCTCATTGCTTTCGTCCTTGGCCTCCACATCCTCCTATTCTTCTATCTTCCAGACTGTACCTCCCCAGCCTACTTATCTTCCGGAGCCAAAAGTGGAACCCAAGACCGAGACAAGAGACACGGAGGAATGCGGAAGATACTGGTTTCACTTTCGGTTCCGTCTTGGTCTTGGTCTTGGTCTCGGTTTCTGTCTCTGTTTCAATTCCTGTTCCAGTTTTGTTTCGCTTTTGCGTTCGTTCCATTTCGATTCTCCTTCCGTTTCTTACTTCCCCCTTCTCTTCCTCAATCAGTTCTGTCTTGGTTTTGTCTCGGGTTTATGTCTCTGTTTTAATTCCTGTTTTGATTTGCTTTTATTTTCGTTCCCTTTAGATTCCCATTCTGATTCATTTCCTCGTTCCTCAATTACCTTACACATCTATTCTATTTACTCCAATCTCCACTCACTCCCTCCCCCGAGTCCATGTTCCTCCATCGTCCTGTTCTATCGCGTTTCCCGACGCACGCTCGCGTGGGGTCTGGCGGCGATCGTGACATTCCTCCACTTCTGTCTTGCTCTCGGTTTCGGTTTTGCTCGGGTTTCTCGGGTTTCTGTCTCTTGTCTCTGTTTCAATTTCTGTTCCTGGTTTATTTCGCTTTTAATTTTGCATACATCCATTTCGACTCCCCTTCCCTTTCTACCCCTTCCTCTTTGATCACCGCTGATACCACTCCGATCTTCACTCCCTCCTTCGCCCATTTTCATGTTCCTCGTTCATCCACTCAACCATGTCCGTCGAGTGTGGTCACTAGACTGTGATGTCATGATCGTCGCCCACGCGCTTGCAGAGGAATTTTACGGTGGGCTTAATATTATTATCCACAGTCTTATCCTGTGGACAATCACGATCGGCTGGGCGTTCCTTGTTCCTTCCCAGGCCCTTGATCTAATCGTAATGCCACCGGATTTGATTTTCAACTTTGCCCTCTCCGCCGTCATTTACGTTCCATTTTGTTCGATGATCGTCACATTTACATTCTTCAGCATTTGGGTTTGGGGTGCATGATTTTACGTTTTCGCTGGCGCGTGTTTCTTCAACTCCCGCAAGTTCGCCGGCGCGTGTTTCTTCAGATTCACAATCTGATGCTCTTCCAACTGAGCTAAAGTCGGAACTCCCGTAGGTTCTGCACCTCCCTGTGTATGTCTCTAATTAGACTTCTTTCTCCAGGCTAGGCCGTTTTGGCCCCACAAGCCGGCGCCGGTCTTATGATCTTGCTATCTTTCTGGGGCGCGCTCGGCCACATTTCCCCCTCTTGTGCCGCGATTTACACACGGAGCGGCGTAGGCTAGGCTGGGCCTGTTTTGTCTGGTGGTCCACGGGGAATTTGAAAACTACCATCTTTGGCTTGGACCGGTCTGGGCCTATTTCGTTTGGTGTCCACTTGTCAGGAAACCAACCTATCATAACCGGGGGCGCTTGTTCGGTTTCGATTTGCTACCCTGGGGTTCTCACACTGGGTGTTTATGTAACAATAACCGGGGCAACCCTTGGGCTTTTTTTGTTAACCTGCCGGCGTTTCTCGGACTCGTTCAAGTTGGAGGAAAACGTTACTGTCGTTGAAAAAGACGTCCATTCTCAACGACACCACCTCGCTGCTTCGGAGCGTGACGCGCGGGGCCAGGCCTCGGGAGTTTTTTGGAGTTTTCGTCAGACTCGACTTGAATTTTCGCGAGAGTTCGAGAGTTCTCTGCGTCACCGCACGTGATCCGACGTCATTCTAGGGTGAGAGAAGACACGGTTGCTAGTACATATAGGAATACGATCTCCGGGTCTCTCCTTCCTGAAACTTTGATCTACGCCCAGCTTGCTACGCTACGCTTTGACTGGGCACCAACTTGACACTATTTGTTAACGCTCTCTGCGACCTCCTCTGTCCAACATTCCTAACCCCATGGTCTCACCCAAGGTCTCAATACCCACAATCACCGATTCCCCGTACGAATCCCCGGCCACACCCAAACCTTCGCAGCCCCACCTCACAAGAGGTATGTCTCACTCAGAATCACGTGACGTCCCAAAACGGGAGATCGATCAACGAGGCCCTCCACGCTTTTCTTCCCCCCCGTTTGGGCGTCGCCCCCCCCGTTCATTTTATATGCCCCATCCTTACTTTTTTTCTTGCTAGAGGATCCTATCGATCGCACGTCTGACCCCAAACGTATGTGTCGCTGCGATTTTTTGCTGGCGCGTTCCAGGTCTGACAAACAATAGCTGTTTATGCATTTACGCCGCTTCTGGGTGAGAAAGAGTCGAGTTTGAAAGGGTCTTCCGGCGGAGGGGACGCTTATATGTCTGCGCATGGCCGCGGCGGGTCTGACCAGCCGCGCGCGGGGTCGAGTCGACGTCAGTCGACCCAATCCCAATCCTCGCAGCAGCAGCAACCCCGGCATTATCCCTCCCTCAACGTTCCCCCAGAGTCGCCCCAGGGCTACCACGCGCCGCTCTACAACAACACTTCTCAATATGCACCCCCGCGGTCCGGCTACCCTGGACAATACATGATGTCCCCGCACCCGCCGCATAACATGGCGCACAGTCCATCGCCCCCGTATGCCTATCAGCCCTTCATGGAGCAGCCCCAATCTATACACGCGGGGTTCCCCACCATCGCGTCCTATGCCCCGTACGCGCAGGAGACGCCCGCCTACGGCGCGACCCGCTACCCGTCCCCCATGTCCCCGGGATACCCCAACTACCCTCCCCAGCCAATGTACACCCAGCCCGTGTACACCCAGACGAGCCCGTACCAATATCAACACACGCAGCACCACTCGCCTGGCGGGCAAGAGGGCGACCAGGGGACGTGGTGGTACGTCCCGTCCCAGCAGCAGCAGCAACAGCAACAGCCGCCCCCGGGGTACGACCCCGCTGGTCGGTCTTCGTACCCGTTCTACCCGCCACAGTCCCCGCACCCCGACTCACCGCAGCAGCCGCACTCGACGTACCCCCCGTCGCCGACGTATGCGCGTCCGTCCTCGCCCTCATCTTCGTCGGCACCGAGTCCGAATCCCGGTAGGGAGAGCGGGAGCGGGGGTGGGGGCCGCCCGCTCGTGCGCCGCGCGTACCACCCGAACCCGCCCGCGCACCGCTCCGAGTGGGTGATGTGGGCGGGGAATGTGCCCAGTGACGCGGGGCACGACGAGCTGTGGCGCTTCTTCACGCAGCCCCCCGACGTCGGGACGTCCGCGTCTTCGTCTTCCAGCTCGAGCGTAGACAGCGACGTGGTGGGGGCGAGCGGCGTCATGTCCATCTTCCTCATCTCGCGCTCCTCCTGCGCGTTCATCAACTACGAGACGGAGGCCACGCTGCAGGCGGCCATTGCGCGCTTCAATGGCATGCCGCTGCGCCCCGCGGACCCGCGCTGCGCTCGCCTCGTGTGCCGCGTGCGGCGGAAGGACGACGATTTGCGTGCGGGCGTGGGCGGGCAGCGGGGGATGGGGCTGCACAGGGGGTGGGTGAAGGCGAAGGCGAGGGAGTCGCCCGCGGAGCGGACCACGGACGAGGAGCCGGGGAGCAGCAGCGAGAGTGCGAGCACTCGGCTGAGCGCGCTGAGCGTGAGCGACGACGACCCGCATCCGGTGAGCCCGAGCGACGACCCGCCCACGCGGGGCGGCCGCCCGCCACCGCGCCCGGTCGACTCGAACAGCTCGGGCTCGCATGCAAGCGGTAGCACCAGCTCGAGTCTGCTCACGCGGCACTTCCCGCAGCGGTTCTTCATCCTCAAGAGCTTGACAAGGGTGCGTGGTTGCGTCTCTTTGAATTGACCGGCAGCTCATCCGCACTAGGATGACCTCGACCTCTCTGTGCGCACCGGCGTGTGGGCGACGCAGCGGCACAACGAGGGCGTGCTCGACCGCGCGTTCCGGACCGCGCAAGACGTGTTCCTCATCTTCAGCGTCAACAAGAGCGGCGAGTTCTATGGGTATGCGAGGTGGGTGCTGCTTTGTCCTGCGCGGGGCCTGTACTGACGTCATTTTGCATAGGATGGCGGGCCCCGTGGGGCACGCCGAGAGCGGCTCGCGCGTCACCTGGACTGCGCGCAGCCCCTCTGGAGCCACTGGTGGCCTCAGCCCGCCGACCGCCCGGCCCCCGCTCGACGCGACGACGTCGAACCCCGTCCCCCTGCAGGACGACGACGCCTCCGCTTGGCACGCCGCGCCGCGCTCGCCGCTCCTCAGCGACTCGCACCTCGTCGATCACTCGCCCGCGCCGTTCCCCACGCCGTCGGCGACGCCGCTGCGCCCGCCAGACGTGCAGAGTGCGCCCCCGGTGCTGGGAAAGCCGCACCGCGCGATCAGCGGCGAGAATCCGGTCCTCAAGAAGTACAGTCTGGATGCGCGGATGGCGCTGGCCTCGCGCGAGGCGATTGAACTGGACGAGGCGGCGCCCTTCCGCGCGATGCGCGCCGCCCCTGAGGCCGAGGCGGCGGACGCCGCGCACGAGCAGCCGGTGTCGAAGGGCTCGACGTCCGGGCTCAAGTCGGTCGCAGAGGAACCCGACGCGCGCGAGGAGGGCGGGGAGCGGGCCGAGGGTGAGCAGGCACCGGGCACGCGCGAGGAGAGCTGGGGGCAGGACTTCAAGCTGCAATGGCTCTGCATGGAGCGGCTGCCATTCCAGCGCACGCGGCACATCCGCAACCCGTGGAATCACGACCGGGAAGTGAAGGTTTCGCGCGACGGGACGGAGCTCGAGCCGGGGGTGGGGCAGGCGCTGCTGGAGGAGTGGCGGCTGTTCCTTGCGGCGGAGGGCGCGGCGGGGCAGACGCCGCTGAGCGAGACGGGCTCGGGGCGCGCGGGGTCTCGAGCGGGCGGGGGCGGAGGGACGTCACGATCATGATAAACGAAGAAAATCGGACAAAAAACCAAAATGCCCGTGATATACACAACGCAACGGCGGGTCAGAGACGCCATAATACAACAATCCACGCATCTTAAACACGCTAATGCATAAGGGAGTCGGCTGTATTCTCTGCACATAGTCGTGTACGTCCTTTCTTCATTTTCATTTTCTTGCCGCGACGCTCACATGCATGCTGCAGTCTTTCAGTAATCACGCCACGACGGGACAGGTTCTCTTGTCATTCACGAAACAAGAAACGGCACTGTCACACTCTTTTAGCACTACGGTTTCTGGGGCTCTCTCGCTATCGCGCTACTCGTCGCACTCATTTAAGTCACCACGCATGTATCAATAGACAACACACACACACTGTACCCTAGTAACACTGGCATCATACACGACGCGTCGATGTGCGCTGGGTCTTCTTGCTTTACATTCCGTTTGTGAGGTTTTCCGCGCAGGCTTCGATGTGGAGTCACGTTAGATAAGCTGAGGTGGTTGGAGACGCGGGTCTCGGGGATTTCGCTTGACGCAAGGAGCAGGTCGAGGTGGAACTATGTCGTAGGCGGAGAACGTCGGGTGGTTGGAGATGCACGGCGTTTACGGGCTGAGGGGACTTGCGCTTGAGGCGGAACTTGGAATTTACCCTATGGAGATGATATGTTAAGTTTTTTTGTTGGTCGTATCCATGTGGGCGGGACAAGGAAGGATGTACTGCAAGCTGGGTGGTCTCGAGGACGCACCATATTGTGGGGATGAAATTGAGTTAAAAACGCAAACCACGACTCGGTGAGGGCAGTGCTCCCGGAAAAAAAGAGACGAAGAGGGGAAGAGCGGGCAGTTAACCCAAAACCCTGCTGCGTCCAAACGGAATGAATGAGTTCCGAAGGTAGTGTCGTTCATCTCGTTCATTTGGTGCGACAACATAGAACCCGGATTAGGATCGATATAGTTGATCGGTGTCCTTCCTCGATTTTGGTTCTTGGCATCAAGAGTTCTAGGGTGATGTCATGATCGGCCTCAGTTACTCTAGGAAAGGTAGGATGATCAGCATCAGCTGGGAAAGGTAGGGGGGATACAGGAAAGAATGAATGAAAAAAATGAAGGACGAATGGCGAAATTCAAGACGACGCAGATGCGTTGGAAATCAAGAGAGCAAGCCCACGGATTTTTGGAAGAGGCATTGAGTGTGGGCCGCCGAACTTCAGGAAACAAATGTGGCTTCGGCGCGGAACATTTTTGCCGCTTTCCGCGTGTAACCGTCTATGCTGTCCAAATGACGGTCGTACATGCGTTCCACGAAATGTTCATTGACGAAGTCTGTTCTCAATTGCAATGAACATTTGTAACCTTTCTATAATGCGATCGCGCACCTGACAAGTCTTCCTATCGTGATTATCGCTCAGAGAGCGAAATCTACCCGGAAACCTGGGTTGAGGACAATGAGTAACTCGAGTCTCCGCCGCACAATCGCAGAGATGAATACTCGCCGCTCGGAACGCCGAGATCAGTGTGAATCCCCGGCTATCGAGAACTCAAGAAATCAGAGACCGCCGTAAGGCGTAACGATGACGGCCAAATCCTCTAGCCTCGTTCAGACTCATCATACTTCACACCGTGTTGGTGTGCACTTCCCGTTCTAGACCGTTATTGCGCTGGTGTCCGAGAAGGAACTTAGCGGACGTGGAGCACCCGGATCCGGAAGGTGGGAGCAGAGCTGACTGAGAACTTGGAGGATACCCACTTGCTGCGTGTCTTTTCCTTCTCTTGCTGGTGCCAGTCGCTCACTCATGGTCACTCTCAGGATGCGACATCCACCACTCGATTGGATTCCGGGGTACTATAGACAAGACATCTGAATCTATACCTTGGCTGGACCATCAGGCCCGACCAGGCCCTCTGCAGAGGGAGGGCATCCTGGACTCCGAGAAGAGGCAGGACCTCTGGCGAATACCCCTGTATCCGGTGGGGACGACGCCCACGGAATGCCACCGCAGTCGCTGGTAGCCGCCACGTCAACCCTCGGGTAGGAGCGCGCACCAGACAGGCCCACTGGCATCGTTCTTGGAGACGATGACTTGATTCGTGGAGCACATTACCTAGCGGACAGACACCGGTAAGCCTCTGCCAAAGACCTCAACAAAGACGCACTCACTTGGCTATAGAGATATGCGGAGGCCTCGAGGCAGAGCCAAACGTGGACCTTGCCCTTTTTTTGAAGAAAAAGGATGGACATGAGAACTGACATGAGTCGACATCCGACATCGCTTCAAGCTCTGAGGTATGCGCATCGATACCGACACCTTCAGGAGCGTACTTGAGCGGCGGACGACGACGTCGGAAACATTTGCCGAGCAGGCAGCCTCCAGCCAGCGCCAACCAGCTGTGTTATGCTGGCCCTCTCCTTCAGCCCGTTCACCACGCCTTTAGAAAGGTATCCTGCCTACTGGAGTTCAGAGCAAGGGTCAAGAGCGAGGGCACGCAGGCGGCGGCTAATAGGTATAAGGTAGCCGTCGATCTTCGTGATCTGGCACTGCGCAAGGGTAGAGCATCGTCCCCTTTCCTCCCCTGCCCATCGGGCGTTGGAAACTGGGCGGTCGAGGGATGAAGGTGGAGGAGAGCAGAGGGGTGGGACCTGCAGATGCGCACGTCATCTCGGGGATCGGCGACCCTTGTGAAAATAGGGTCGTCGCGTGGTCTGTTGCTTTCGAGGGTGGCGGCGGCAGGTTGGACGGTCGGTGGGCTGATACGACTGCTGAGGCCGCGGACGGAGCGGTGCGGGCGGTGAGCTGGGGAGGCCGACGTGAAGAGACGGTGGGATAGATGAAGGAAGGATGGTCTTTTTTTCGGGGGCGGCGCTATTTCGTTGCAGGTGGAGCATGATGCAAGGAGGAGGGCAGACGGTGCGCCCGATTTCCATTCCCGCAGAAAGGGAGAACAAACGACTGCAGCCACAGAGATCATTCGATGAGGAAAGAAGCGACACCGATGTAGGCGGTCGGAGGCACGACACCCAACGAGATACAGGTCATTGACTGACGCCCTGTGGGCCTTCTGTAAGGCCAACATCCAGCATCCTGGGGAGGAACAACAGAACTATTGTGAGAGCGGGCCAGTGGGTTGCGAAGAGATAGGCACACCTGTATCGTTGGTAAGTCGTCTCGCTACTTGGCACACGAATTCCAGACTATCATTTCTCGGCTCAGGATTTTTCGTTCGGGTGAGACTCTGCGCCATGACTCCGAGGATCATAAGCTTCGGGCGAAGCAATGAGATCGGGGAAGGACGGCACCTTGTCAGGATCATGGTAGACCAACATCCCATTGCTCGTGCAGTCTGCAGTATGTCCGGGCCAGATGTATACTGTGATACCATGCCTTGAATTTCCAGTCAGGACCTTGCTGGCCAACGAGCAAGGTAGGCCCCGCAATCGTTCCGAACTTCTTGTCCGTGCGCTCCTTGGATTGTCCTATTCCACCTGGGTGTGGCTCTCCTGTTGTTCAAAGACTTGTCGAGCGCCACGACGGTGCGTAGCATAGTCGTATGGTGCTGGAGCTGGAGCTAGCTGGTGGTACTGGCAGTGGTAGAATGCATGGACAAATCACGGGGCCATTCATCATCATTCTCCCCTCTCAAATTTCGTGGTTCATTTTTTCTACAGGACTCGTCTTGACTCTGCAATGTACGCGACAAGAATTGCGCGTTCTCATTCAGTGCCGTGACCGCGCGCGCCGTATCGGCGTATCCCGCATCGGAAACTTTGAATCCTATCTTGGGGACTCCACATCTTCTGACTCGGTCTCAGTTCTCTTATTGTCCAATGCAATTTCAACCTACCCCATTCTATCTGCGGCGATCCTCCGCGGCCAATGGGGGCGCGCCTCATCACGGAGACTCCTCTGAATCTGGCTGGGCACGGAGATTCGGTCAGATGCTCGCTCACGTTGTATGGGCGGCGGTGCCTTTTGCTTCCGAATGTATATGTGGCTCACTTTCATTTAGCCAAGGAACCGAATGACCACACCTCCCTATTTCCAACTCCACACCGGGCGCATTCACCAGGGTCCCTGTTCGCACGCCAAACACAAACTCTAAATTTCACACTGTGGACGCGCGGGGATCTCGATGGACTTCGATGGGGCCCAGGTCAGGGACACTATGCGCCAGGCTTTCTACTTTTGTCCCTCGCGGGTGGGAGCGCTTCAACTGGGGCACCGCCGCGTAAGGCCCTCGGATTTCTGCGTATCAAGTGTCACGCTGGAGCCACCCCGTTTTATTCTTATTTCGGTTCGGATTCTTCCGCGATGGTCTGTTTCTCGGTCGAATTCTCGATGGCTCCAAGATTTTTTTGGCGTTGTGGACTTTCGCCATTGGGCTCAGGGAGCCCCCGATCGAACGAAGCGACTTTCATCCGAGCATCTCGGATGAATTTTATTTCCAGTCGAATGTAAGAAGGAATTCAAACAGTGCACTTTCCGGGCAAGAGTTCGCGTGCACGGTAGTGGACTTCATTCTTCAGCGAGAAGGGGGAAACACCTCCAAGTCAGAGCCAAAGAACTTTGAATGGCAACCCCCGCCTCATAATAATGACGATGCAGTATATCCGACAGCTTCAGACTTTGCCCCTCCCGTCCCGTGCACATCACGATGAGTGTTTATCCTTAAAAATCTCAAGTGTACATAAGGCGCTGGTACCGAAATTGACACTCGTAACTCGCATTTCACCACTCCCTCCACGGTCATCCCAAGAACCACATAAACGAACACTAGCACCGCCAACAGCCTGACCGTCGCCAGAAACCCCAGCGTCACGGCGTGGTACTTCGCATTTATATTTGAGTAAACTTGATAGGAATGCTTAGATAATTTAGCGCACCGCGGATGATACCGTTCACCCCGAATCCGAGGACGGTGAGGAGGAGCAAGCAGACGCCTTGAAGGATGAGTAACGGCAGGAGGAAGATTTGGGAGCCGCGGAAGATCAGCGCAGTCGGAATATGATAGGTACATTTTGTGATCGCTTTTTTATTAGCTTGCCGGATCCAGCGCACGATTACTTCGCAGATCTCGTCAAATGGACCGTCTGGATTATATTCCTCTGAGAATCGATCGGTGGGAGTCAGGAAAGTAGATACAGACCGTCGTCGTCACCGCCACTGTATGTGCCGAGGAAATAGCTCGACGCGCCTGGGATATAGTGAGTGGATACTTGAGGAGATGACGCAGAGACTGTGAACACGGACCAGACTGCATCCAGAAACTGGTGGGCAAATACATGGCAGAGAAGAACGCGAGAAGAAGAGCCTCGCCTTGGCCACGTTGGGCGACCTCGGTCGATCTCGTCACAGCCTTGTTCTCAAATTAAAACGAGCGAGGCGCCCAGATTAAATAATTTCGTGGATTGACCATGGTCCGAGCAGAAATTAGTCTACGGCTCGAAGAATGCTTGAGATACATGTGCGGTGACTACCGACCAACGCCGAGTCTTGACATCCAGAACTGCGAGGCCAAGGCATAGGTCGAGGCGGGAAATAATGAGAAAAAGGCTTTGGTGTGTAGAGGGATAAAATATCGGGCCCTCGTCGACGGTCGCGCCCAAGGCAAGACCACGGGTGGCCCGTCGACCGAGATGTAAGGGGCCCCGGTCAGCCCGTCATCGCATAAGAGCAAGGCAAAATAAATCAGCCTTTATACGCCTAATGGTACGGCGCAGACAAGGCAGCCACTAAGCAGGGTCGTAGGTGGCAAGGTATACCGCCGCTGCGAAATCCCAGTCAATTTCGGTGAGATTCCAGCAGAATATAATGAATCGGGCGCACCGAAGGCCATAACGAGATTCTCTGATCCACGACCTCCAAGGATATACTCCAACCCAGTGCTTCAGTCCATGCTTCGTCGACGAAATCGATGGCGTTGTCGAGAGCGATGGATGCCACATATATGGTCTTGCCTACGTTAGGCCTTGAGTCTTTGAGGCTTTTTCCGTCGGCTATATGTTACAGTAGAGCAGTAACTTCCCTGTGGAGCAGGATAGTAAGAGGGAAGAGTGGAGGGTTGGCAAACATCAAAGTTTGGATCCAATGTTTACGCTCACAATAAATAACTCCTCCCACTACCCACAACAGGCAATACACCAGCGGTACACCAGGAGCACAGAGCAGGGCCTCTTGCGCGTCGGGATACACATCCTCAAGAGTCTCCGAGCATCTCCGGCTGCAAAAGGATCCCGAAAGCACAAGACAGACCGAGATTTCTTCCCTGGCCGACTGGCACCCATTTCATCTCATTATGGACGCAGAGTCGACCGCGGGTACTGTTAGCGGTCGGGATCCTCATGATCCGAGGTGTACTACCACCAGGTATCCTCTATACTCATGGATATAGCCCACAGTGACGTGTTCCTGTATGGACCATATGTCTCAGTCTACAAACACTGGTGGCCAATGGACACTCACCTTCTCGGAGCACTACCTCGGGAACGATCCCTCAGTCACTCCCGAGCACGACCTGGACTTTCCGTTCCGATAGCAAGACTCCAGGCGAGATGCCGCCGTGGGCTCCACGGACGACAAAATGCCACAGAAAGAAACCCAGCCGCAGGCTGGACGAAGATGACGTTCGAGAGTTTCTCTAGCTCCAGTGACGACCAGTTCCGACGGTGAGTGGCACTGCTAGGGTCGTCGAATTTTATTCCCATAGTATCTGGCTTTGTGGTGGCCTGTTGAATTCGACAGGCAAACACGAGCGCCAGAAGTGACTACGGGGATAGAACCCAGACCCAAGCAGAAGTCGTCTCCACCTCTCTGAACTGGGAGTCTGGGAGCAATGGGGTGCAGGGATAAGTGATATATGCGGCGCTTTTTTAGCGTCGATTCTGGGTAACAGGTGACATACCTTCCAGGCGCCCAGCGCTCTCGTCCTGACGTCGACTGTCGTCATCTCTCTCGGAGCTCTCGGCACACTATTTGAGGGCTGTTTGTGCGCTGGGAAGAATCGTGACACTCCTGCAAGCCATGTCCGAGACGGCCAAAATCCGGAAATCCACGATGTATCTGGTCCAGTGAGCCGCCTTCCGGTTCATCCAAGGGCCCCGAAACGACTAGCCAAGGAGGGGAAGAGAATGGTATAGAGGCAGGACCCCAAGACGGTGTTTGGTTTCTGATGCTGTGACACCCCCATACCGACGAATCTGGTGCCATTCTTGAGATCTCTTCCTCATCCATGATTTCTCAAAGCAGCATGATCATCCCATGGGCACGTCTGGATCCCAACGCCCCACTCAGAATATGCCTTCAGTATCTCTATGGCCAGGTACGTATGACTGTCCATATACGTCGTTCCATATCGCAGCTGAACTGGTCCCGAGTCTTTCCGCCGCCTCTGGTCTTTCATTAGTGGATTCAGGATCTCGCAGGGTGCGTCTAGATTCTCGTCTCCCACCCAGGGTTCTGGTTACCCAAAGTTCCGCATTTCAGGCCGCCGCGAGCTCTCCAAATTACCTGACTGCTGTCATCCACGTTGGAGCCGGAATATGGGCAGTGGAGTTTGGCCGGGTCTTGAGCGTTAATCCACGTATGGCATGTTTCACTTATTCCATCGCTGTTCAGCGCTCGATGTTCCTGATAAGCATCAACTAAAATTTCAACCCTCTCATAAATTGAAAACAACTGTCAGGCGCTCGGTTTGCTCACCGTCAGGTGGATCTAAAGGTTCGTTATCGATTATCTTCGTCGTTGGTGATTTCCCAGACTAATTCTGTACTCGGGCACCGTCCTGCCTTCTGCCGGTCATCTAAACGCGACGATCCTCCTAATGTGGGCATCCCGTTGACAACTTCCCCAGTCGTCGATCAGCGATTGTATTTTCGGCGCTCCCTCCTTCTCAGACCCAACTACCCTGTGGTTGGAAGGAGATCAGCAATAATCGATAAAATGATCATCATATTTGGAACCTTTCAATTCCTCAAATGATTTTCATGTTTCTAAAATACGAGAGGTTCGGTAACGCCACATCCAGTTAACATAATGGTATTCATCACCTTGCCGATTTAGTATTCCAACTCGTGCATTGAATGGACGCTCATCGGCTCGAGTATCCTGGCCGCAGCTCGCAGTTCGAATGTACAGAGATGAACTATCAAAATGTGCTTGCGGCAAAGTTACATGCAAGTTAATTCACCAATCAAGAGCTTCACCGTTGTAAGGCTGACTGGAATCGGCCAAGGTTTTTTTCGACCTCTCAACAGATGTTTCCTCCGGATAGAAGCAGCTCTCGTTGAAAGAGAAATTGTAAAGGCTGTCCGCTTGAAAATCCGAGAAAGCACACTGAATTTCAGGACAGCGTTTTGATGACAAATACATGATAGAGAAAAGAACGACAACCTAGGCGATGTTGTTGAATAATTCACGTTGTATCGCCCACCACTGGGGCTGGAGTTGAATCGCGCCAATGACTCGTTGGCTACAGTCGTTTACACCTTTATGTGGTGAGTAATGTTTCTGTGTAAACGACCTGTGCCGTTCTCCATCTGCGAGTTCCAACAAGTTGAAAGACAGATCAATCTACCAAATTTACTGTCAGCTCTCTTCACTCAAGCGGCAGGCGGGACGGCTCCCATCCGCAATGACCAAGCCGCCTCACATGATCGACGGCGCCGTTGCATGAGGGATTGCGTGGAAATTTCCGAACAGAGTAAATCTTAGCTCCTCAACCGCCAACATTAGATAATCATTGTCAATCTTTTTACCAAACTTCAACCAGTCTTCAAGTCAGCTTCGCTCGCATGGAATCAAATCGGGATTGACACTGATCCGCAGGGTTACTACCGCGTTCGCATGATACATGGGATCGCCATAGGTTGGCCATAGGCTCCGCTGTTTGAATGTGCTTAAAAGCGGTGCGAGTTCTTTAGTACGATCTCAATTCGCACTCGCTCACTGAACATCTTCAGTGTATCAGGATGGCGTCTCGTATTGTGTCCGTTTTGGGTGCAATGGGTACCCAAGGTGTGCCTGCTTTCCTGGGTCGCATGCCCATCTCACGCGATAATTCCAGGTTCTGCAGTATCAAAGCTCTCTTGAAAGATGGAACATTTGTCCCGAGGGCCATCACTCGCAACCCCGACGCCGAAGGAGCTCAGAAGCTCAAGCAGAGCGGTGTCGAGGTCGTCAAATGCGCGATTCGCTCGACAAGGCGTCCCTGGTGAGCGCCCTTCTCGGGAGCGAAGCCGTCGTCGCGGTATACTGTGACAATTCTTATCTCTCTGTTGGAATAATAACAAGGTGTGACTTTCCCCAAATTCCCTCTCAAAGCTGTCAAATGAGGGTGAGGGCCCAAACGAAGCCGTACAGGGAAAGAACATAGTCGACGCGGCGAAGGAAGCCGATGTCAAGTTCTTCATCTTTAGGTGGGACTTCATTGTCGCGTATATACGAGTTGACGTCCGTGAAGCGGCTTGCCCAGCATAAACGGAATCTCCGGCGGCAAGCACAAGAATGTATTGCACTACGATCGTAAATGTCCCTTTTTCTTTCATCGACTCTGGGGGACTCGTCAGATACACAGAAAAGGAGATATAATGTGTCCCTTCACCTCGGCGGCTTCCTCGAGAACTACTGGAAGTATGTCCCTTCAATCTAATTCATCATTGATTTCACTTAATCCACAACATAACTCAGATTCGGCCTCCTAACAAAGACGTCGACCGGGTTTGACGTCGTGGTTATTAATTCGAAGCAACTAACCGACAGGCATTCACATGGGTCGACGTCCCCGCTGCGACGCCGGCGCTTCTTAAGACCTATACCGACCCGTCCAAGAACATATCGGGCAAGTCATACCCCATCGTCGGCACCATCACGCCGTATGCCGAACTCGCTGCAATGACCGGAAAGGGTGCGTCTCGCGTCCTGCCTGTGCTCAGTTTCAGATAATTTAATTTATTGTAATGCGCAGCCCTCGGCAAGGAGGTGACCTTCATCACCGCCCCGCCGATGGGGATGGCACCGTTAGACGAAATGGTACGGGCTCCCTTTTTCGGGTTCCTTCCCTCCCTTGATAGGCTCACTTGCTCACTCGTTCAATCCAGTACTCGACACATGCGAAGTACAGCGGCCTTTACACCACGATGCCCGTCCCCAACCCCGATTTCGTCGCGCTCCGTCAAGTTCGGAACCATAGAGGAGTTTCTGGAGACTGAGGTGAAGCCACGTTTTGGACAGTGACCTCAGGTGCATGAAGGAGGATCCGCAAGCATATGAACGATGTTCTCTAGCCGTACTTCGGAGAAAATTGAATTGCTAAAGCCACTAACCCCGGGATTCGAGCTCTCAAATTGGTGTTATCGATTTCATTCGCCCTCGGTCAACTCCTCCAGCCCAGAGTCTATACCACCTTCGTCACTTCGTCAGACCGGCTAATTTTGAGTAACTTCGTCACCTCAGATAAATTTGGCCCATCTGACTGATTGTTCGTCACTTCTGTGAATATTCGTCGCTTCAACTCGGCACCTTCAAGACCCCGGAACGTCGGCCATCATCATGCTTGATCTCAACCTCACAAGGCCTGGCATGTTTTTTTATATAGATACCTTACCCGAACACTAACCACTAACCCTAACCACTAACCACTAACCTCTAACCTCTAACCGCTAACCTCTAACCGCTAACCTCTAACCTCTAACCTCTAACCGCTAACCTCCGACCACTAACCGCTAACCGCTAACCCTAACCACCTAACCGGCCGACGTCGGCACACCGCTGATTCCGTGATGTGCCGACAAGGCCTCATGCCGGGAAAGTGACGAACTTTGGCCAAAAATTGATGAACTCACGAACTTTCACAGAATGCCATCAAAGTGACTATCTTTCCCTCATTTAAGCGAAGTGACGAAGTGACGAAGGTGGCGCGGACTCTCCAGCCCATCACGATTCACCTGCCGCGCTTAGGCAATAAATTATGATGCTCAGAAACATCACTTTCTCTGTTCTGCTATAAGCAGAGATTCAGTCTGGTCGTACTTAATTGAGCTATACTGCATGATGTACATCCAATTCTCGCATTTGATTTCTTTCCATATTCCCCGCAAGGTTCAACCAGACATCTGCTAGGCCTCGGACAATCACGTTCTTATTGCCTGGTCTTCCTTATGAGCTTACTACCAAAAATTTCCTCCGCTTTGTTTCGGTGGACCTTTGGGCCTTCCTATGTCCCAATTGTTTGAAAGAACAGATAATTAAACCGTGGGAAACTCGGTTCTCTCTCCGCCGATATTACATAATTATAGCCAATTACTCTTACAGCTTGTGTGTCGGAAATTTGATTTCGGTCTTACAAGAGAATCTCTATATATAAGCCTTATAAACCCTTGGCAATCAGCGGCAAATCTTGGGAGGCCTTACGAGAAGCAGACCCCAAAAATGTTTTGCAAGTAGAAGACGTTCCTGCTCCGCCTGGTGCTTGTAAGGTACGTAACGGACCCAAGACTTGATTCCTAGTGGCCCCAATTTGCATAGCAGGCCCAGGACGGTAAAGTCTCATAGTTTTCGCATATGAGTTTAAGTTTTGAAAGAGTTCCCACGTATAGCCTTATAAGCGAAATTAACGTAAGCGAAATTACAAATTTCCGACATATTAGGCGCTGCCGGCGCACTTATAAGCGGAGCTTCTCAGAGCTACCATCACAACTCTCTGCACTCGCGCATTCAAGTTTCTTAACTTCCACAGTCAGGAATGGCCTCTCGTATTGTCTCTGTTTTCGGGGCGACGGGTCTTCAGGGCTCCGCTGTCATCAAAACTCTCCTGAAAGATGGAACATTTGTCCCGAGGGCCATTACTCGCAACCCCGACGCCGAAGCAGCTCAGAAGCTCAACCAGAGCGGTGTCGAAGTCGTCAAAGGCGATTCACTCGACAAGGCGTCCCTGGTGAACGCTCTTCGCGGGAGCGAAGCTGTTTTCGCGGTATGGGGCGATTCTCATCTCTCTGTTGGAATAATAACAAAGTTCTGCAGGTGACTTTCCCCATATTCCCTCTCAAAGCGGAGGGCGAGGGCCCAAACGAAGTCGTACAGGGCAAGAATATAGTCGACGCGGCGAAGGAAGCCGGTGTCAAGTTCTTCATCTTCACGTCCGACTTCATTTTCGAGTATATACTTGGGCTGACGTCTGTGAAGCGGCATGCCCAGCATAAACAGAATCTCCGGCGGCAAGTACAAGAATGTATTGCACTACGATCGTAAATGTTCCCTTTGCTTTCATCGACTCGGGAGGACTCATCGGATGCATACATAGAAAAGGAGGTCGTTGAAGAATACCTGAAATCCTCTGGCCTCGCTAATGCGTCCCTCCACCTCGGCGGCTTCCTCGAGAACCTCTGGACGTGCGTCGGAATACATTTTCAACTTGAACCATTGATTTGAACATTATTTAAAGACGTCCCCTTTTGAAGAAGACGCCGACCGGGTTTAACTTCGCAGTTATAAATTACACGGCCACCGATGTGGAGGCTTTCACCTGGGTCGAGCGCGACGTCTCCGCCGCCGTACTTGCGCTGCTCAAGAACTACACCGACCCGTCCAAGAACATCTCCGGGAAATCTTACCCCGTAGTCAACGCCAACATTCCATATTCCGAGCTGGCCACGATGACTGGCAAAAGTGCGTCTCACGTCCTGCCCATGCACAGTTTCCGATATTTTAATTTCTTGTAATTCGCAGCTCTCGGCACGGAAGTGACCTTCACTACCGCCCCGCCAATGGGGATGGCGCCGATAGACGAAATGGTTGGAGCTTCCATTTAATTTCCTCGGGTCCTCTCTCATACTCACTCGTCTTGTTTAATACAGTTCTCGGCTCACGCTGAGTACAGTGGCCTTTACACTGCGACACCTGTCCCCAACCCCGACCTCGTTGCGCTCGGCGTCAAGTTCGGCACTATCGAGGAGTTTTTGGAGACCGAGGTGAAGCCGCGTTTTGGGGAGTAGAATCGGGCATCTTAAGGGGAAAAAACATGCATATCTGTACCATAATTCTCTGCGTGCAAGACCTCTCTTATATGGTGCGGTTCACTTAGTCAAACAAGGAAGTCACATAAAGCTGCGGGGAACTATCCGTGGAAATTGCCGGCCACCATTGCCATCAAACTCGCCTTCTTTCTCTTTCCTCCCAGCATGATCCCGCTGGTACTACCCCAAGACCACACCTTTCTGTGTTCCTCCGCCAGGCATCAGCGATAGCGACATTGCAGCGCTGCTCATTTCGAGTCGCGAATCCGGTTTTCGAATAGTTTATTGGCCACCAGAACCAAGATCGCTTGCTCGGATTCATCGGAATCATCCCGTTCCTCACTACCGCGACCAGAATCCCTGTACTCCATGATCTGATGCTCGCCAATCCCAAGAAGAGCGTAATTCCCGGGATTCTGTATTGTGTACTGCCTGAGCTATCTTACCCGCCGCATTCCGACAAGAGACGGTTTCACCCACGTCTCTCCAGGCCGAATTACTTCCTGCGATTCTGCGCTGCCAACCCTGGATCTCACACGATGGCCTCTACGAAACACCCATTGAGCTCCTTCACACGATCTCGCTATACATCATCTACGCATCCGTTCTTCGTCCATTCCTAGTCTCAGTCCGGAAGATAGAACAACTCGGTCTCGTCGATGCCACCGAGCCCGTCTCTGCCGCCTATTTGAAGATTGTAACAATTGCTGCCGACTGTCAGGCCATGATACAACCGCTGGATGGTGATGAGATCGACCTGAGCGTCCGATGCGACAATGTAGGCCGGTCCTGACGTTGGTGAGATCTGACTGAACTGTGTCCCAGTGCGGTAAAGAAGATATCGACGGAGATTTCGAGGCCTGCAGCGGCTGCTTCATTCCATCGTATGTACTGCTCGGAGGACTGCCAAAAGGCTCATTCGTCTGCCAAGCACAAAAAATAATGCAAACAGGTGCAAAGGAAACGATCAGGCGAGTTGTGATTATGAAAGTTGTTGGCTCCTACTGACCACGTCCCGAAACCTTCAGCCGGACAACCAGTTATCCCAAAGTCGGACAACGACGCCGACTACATTTTTTCAGTTTGCGATGGAGAAAGTAAATAGGAACCGTACCGAGATCGTTCGGGTGTGGTGCGAAGAAGGGCCGACGCGCACCCCGCTTGTGGCATTCGATTTTTCCGAGGACCCGAAAAGCGTGATGGTCGTAGGAAAACGATGCGTTGATCTGCTGCCCAGCAACGTGGACGCCGAGGCCCTGATCGTTCTATCGGAGGCCGTCGACGCGAGAGCACAGCTCCTCACTGTCACAGATGTGAAGACGTCTTTCAGGATGCAGTGGGACACGGCCGGTGCACGACAAGGACGCTATCGTATGCACGTTCGTTCCTCAAGGAGATTTGCCCAAGGGGAGGTGGTCGTTCATTTGCATTAGGGAAGATCTGGATGATGCGGAAGACACGGTTTTTGAGGAGGGCATTGAATATGGCCTTCATGGACCTCCGGTGTTCTAAACGAAGTCACAACACTTTCTCAATTCTCACTCGCATGTACACATATTTTGATCTTCATAGAACACGAACCAAACTGCAGATCATCCGTTGAGGGGCCCGCGATTGGGATAACCCAACGTGCGTCTGTATTGATTATCGTGTTCACCATAAATCATTCCGTAATTTCAAGGCCGCCGACGCTGTTACACAGATAAAAATACTACATTCTCAGGATGATCTCTGCGGTGGGGATCCTGGCAGACAGTGGCAGCGACTGATTCAGAATTATCAGGAAATTGCACCTAAGTATGGGGGAGTGATGTATCACCCACCGCTAATTAGCGACCTACCACCTTGTATTAACGCCGCTAATTAGCGATCTGAAATGATATATCACCCCGCCGGTTTACCAGTTGCCCATTTCAGTAGGGCTTGGCAACCATGTGGCAGAGCTCTTGAGTGCCGTCGCCGTGAGTTCTCTATCCGGTTTTGGACGACAGCGATCAAAGACCTTTGATCGCTGCGCGACGTCGTCGCCCACGACGATAACAAAATAAGTATTAAAAATCATGAAAATAATAAGAACTGTAGACCAGATGAGTGGCATACAGTTTCCAAGATTACTAAGGGAAACAGGAGAGTGGGACTGCACAGGAAACGATTCTTTATTCGTGGTATCCTGCTATGGAGCCCCGCCGCCGGTTGCGCCAGCCCCACCTATTCCCGGGCGGAGGGGCCGTGGGGGCGGTGCACGATTGGGACGCAGATGCTACTCGCGAGCATGCCGGAGCACACGACGACGCACACGGGCCCCCTCGCCACGCCCTGCTCCCCGAAGAATCATCCCTGCCCACACCTCGTCCTCGAACGTCCTCAAACCGCCCTGCCCTCCGCACTCAACCTGCACCGCGGGCTCGAGGGGCTCGCGCCGTCCCCGCGCCCATCAAGCCCTCCTCCCATCTCCCTTCCCACCAGCTGCACCCGCTCCCGCACCTCACCTCTTCATCCCACCGTCTCGCTCATGAGCGCGCCGCCCACAACCGCTCCTCCCCCCCTCCGCAGCCACTACGGCGGCCCCACGACATTGGTCTCGAGCGTGGCCGTTGTAGAGGCGTGCCGCGCACAGCGCGGCGAGCGAGGGGTACCACAATGTCGTGGTTGTTGTCCTGCGCGCGGGTCAGTCCTCTGGGACACAAGAGAGAGAAAAAGAAAAACGCACATATACCGCTGGACCATCCCCGCAGCGCTCCGGACGTCCACCCGCGTCTGTTTCGCGGCGAACTTTGCGTGCATGTCCTCAAGCTCGGCAGTAAGCGTCCGCGCGACCGCAAGCTGCGCGTTGGAGACGTCTAGCTCGCCCAGCAGACCCGCAACGCACGCGTCGAGCACTGGGTTTTCGTCCGCAAATGTATCCGCGACGGCCGCGACCTGCGCCTTGCCCTGCACGACCGTTTCAACGAGCATCGTGCATCACTCTTCGCCGACGCAGACACCGGCAGCTCGCACCCCCGAGGCACCGCACGAGCGCCGCATACTCTCCCACAACACAGTGCCTCAGCTGCATCTCCTCCCGTGCCTGCGCTACCGTGCACTCGAGCAGCTGCTCCACTTCGCGCTGCGAGTGCGTACGCCTCGTCCACGGTGTGCGTGTGCCACCATGCGACATTGCTTGCGTGAGCGCGTGGGATGAGCAGCGACGTGCGCACTCCGTGGGGGGGAAAACAACGGGCTTGAAGAAAGGTCAACAGACGAGCGTGGCGGGGTCTTATTACGACGCACCTGTAGAGCTGTGTCGAAACTCGCATCCCAAACGTTGGGTCTTGACGCTGCTGTCATGCAGTATTCATGCGGATCCAGGAAGCAATTCCGTGCGAAGTTTCGGTTTGTTCAAGATGAGGGGATATGGAAATGCATATATGAGCTGGGAAAACCAATATTGGGCCCAGGGACCGACGTGAATTCATGTTGCAGCGTCAGAATGGTAGCCTGAAAAGACATCGGATACTCCCGGTTCCCGTGGATCAAACCCGATAGAAAACGGAGTGAGTGTTTCCAAAGACTATCCCATTCGGAATCTCAAAAAGCAGGAGTGTCCGGGGTGGTTTGAGTGTAGTCGTCTGGTGGGAAGGCGGAAAGACGGAGTGTCACGCGTGTGACTCCAGCATGCGGAGCCGGACCGGGAGCTGACCCCGTCTTGGTAACAGAAAGTGTACATTGGTACAGGACTCTGGGGGTCCGTAGTTGATTCTGAGATCATATAACATGTTGCATAGCTAACCCAGACTGAATGGCATGTAAAATTTAGTGAAATATCAACATCCAAAATTCGGAGATTTCTTGGTAACGCAGGAAATGGCTGCGATGACAGGAGGAAATATGTTTACAATTGTTCTGACACGATGAATGAGTTGAAGGAAGTTAGCCGTGTTCAAAAATATATTGGTTTGCATACTGAGGAAGCTCATTAGACCGGATTTCACTTAATATTCGGAAATTACCCCTTGGTAACCGAAGAAACAGTCTGGATAACAAGTAAGCATGGTTTAATTTAGGGTTCAGAGACAATAAACCGACTCAGGGATCTTACCCATCCTCAAAAATATCCAGGTTCATGTGCTCCAAGGCTTATTTTGGAGAAGTGCAAAAAAGGTGCACATTGACAAGTATAGGCTCTATATAATACCAGACCACCGTTCGACTCGTTTCGAGTTTTCAACTTCAAATTAATCCCCTCTGTCCAGAAATTCTCCAGAGTATTCATTGATGTACCTTTGCATGTTTTTCGTGTTTTAGGAGTCCTACAGCACTTTGAAGAGTCGCATTCAACTGTTTTTATTGTGATACACTTTGGCTTGGTAACACCGAGATTGGTGTTGGTGAGTCGAACAAGTCGCTATTTTTCGTATTGGGGGGCCATAGAAAAACTCGGGGGAACTAACCGAGTCCGAAAATACATAATTCCAGGGGCAGGAGGGCCCCGGTTGAGGACTTCGAAGTAGGTCCAATTTTGCAAGGACCCATACAAAATTGCTGCATCACATTAATTCCCTTCGATCCAACGATGCTCCAGAATGTTAATTGACGTACCCTTGCATGTATTCCATGGTTCAAGACTGTTACAACACTGTGAAGAGTCGTGTTCAAGTCTTTTCACTCTGATACATTTTGGCTTGGTAACACCGAGATTGGTGCTGGTGAGTCGAATGAGTCGCTATTTTTCATATTGGAGGGCTATAGACAAACTCGCGACGACTAACCGACTCCGAAAATGCATAATTCCAGGGGTTGGAAGGTCGCGGGTGAGGACTTACAAGTAGGTCGAATTTTGCAAAGACCCACATGAAAATTGCCCTATCACAAGAGAAGCCGCTGTTTTCATCGTGTCGCACGGTATAATTCACATCTGCGGAGTCAATGGGCCTCAATAATATGTAGGCTGAGATACACAATGGTAGAAATAGACCTGAATGCGGGGGTATATATATATATATACGCCCGAAAAAGGGCCAGATAGATATCTATTCATGTACTGCTTGTTTTAGTGTAAGCGAATAGATGGCAGCTGGGACGGATACAGATAATGGGGGTGTCAGGGTGAGCGGTGCAAAAGTGCACGCAAGAATAGTGCGGCAGGAGCGTGCCGGCCAGGCGTAGACAGGAGCGCACCTGCCAGCAAGCAACGGCGGCGGCAGGTGCGTGCGGCAGGGCCGGGCACGGCTGGACCGCAAGCAGCGGGAGCCGGGCGCCGGTGCGCATATGCAGTAGGAGCATGTCCGCCAGGTGCGAGCAACAACGCGCCCGCCAGCAAGCAGCGGCAGCGGGAGACAGGAGGGAGGTTGTCGGCAGGAGCAGAGGGGCAGCGGCAGGAACACAACGGGAGGCGTGTGCTGCTGGAGTGCCGCCAAGCCAGCAGAGCGGCGACGGCAGGGCAGGGGCGGCAGGGCAGCGGCGGGTGGCAGAAGCACGCAGGGCCGGGCCAATATGTAGCAATGGCGGGCAGCAGGAGGGGAGGCGCGGCAGGTAGCAGCAGCGTGCGCCGCCAAGCCAGCGAAACAGCAGTGGCGGGGTGGCAGCGGGTAGCAGGAGCGGGCCACGCCGGGCCAGCTGGTAGCGGTGGCAGGCAGCAGGAGGGGGCGTGGCGGGCAGCAGGAGCAGGCACGGCCGCCGCCAAGCAAGCAGGGGTGGCGGGCGAAAATTCAGCGGCTAGATACACCTAGATCTAGATAGGGGTCGAGGCGGGCCGAGACGTCCCGAAACTGGGACAAAGAGAAGCACAGAGGGGTCTTTGAGATGTTGCCGCAAAGTCTCGATAAGGGAGCCAGGGAGCAGAAGGGAGCTGGTGGGTAGGCAGAGCCTGACGAAGGGAATCAATGCTAACAAGCGCAAACACCCAGAAGGCGGGAACCAAAGCCATGTAATGTTAACAGGCGCAAACAACAATGCGCCAACGCGCCAATGGCCGACGGTACGCGAATTGACGGGAAGGCGGAGGGGTTTGATGGGAAGGGCGCCGGGCGCGCGCGGAAAGCGGTAAGCGAGGGGATCGGTAAGAAAAACACTGATATATCAGCACAGATCGAACAGCACCGACGATGATACATACCTGCGCGTCGCTAACGCAGCGGTGCGTGATATACCAAAACCCCATATACGCCTGGAAATTGGGATTTAAGGAAAGAACTTGCCCCTGTACTCTACCTGCAAGAGACTTTTAGGGGATGAATCATGAATGCCCTGGAGGATGGAACGAGATTCAGTCGCGTTGAATTGCATCTAGATTGAATTCTGGCCGCGATTTTGGAAGTTGGCGAATAATTTCTTCGGTCGTGCCAGAGTTGAACGCGAAGAAAGGTTCAACATGATTTCGGCCGCAATGTCCGCTTGACTTCGGCCGAAGTCGACAGAACACGTGGGTATCGTGGGACTTTCTCAACCTTTTCGCATCTGGTGGCAAGACTGTTGCTCGCCAACCGTATTCATCTCTTCACCCCATCCTTCTGTGCGCACTGTCCAGATCGTGAATCTAGCAAATTTTGTTTTCTCTGGTTCTCAGTTCTACTAGTACCTTTGGGCAAGCCATCCTTGCCCGGGTCTAACGTGCCACAATCGTACGTGTTCCGCCCTTGTTCAATATCAGGGCAGCATCAGCTCAAGAGCCTAGCGGATAGCAGGATGATAACTACCCAGACCGGAGAACCTCCTCGTTTCCTGCTAGGACTTTTTTGGCACGTTGCATCGTTGCCTTTAAACTTTGATCTTGAAGAAGACCCGCGAACAATTCTTCCGAGTTTTTCTTTGGGTTTTCTCTTTGGATGGCCGGAAACATGTCGTGGTTTCCGCTAACTACGGTAAATCTATTGTCAGTTTTTTCCCCACTTTCTGATTCCAGTTGCAGACGGTTCAATTGTCGACGAATATTCGGCCGCGGTCCTTTTTCTGTGGTAGAGACGATCCGTGAAGAGGACATGGTGTGTGTGCACGACCTGCGTATTTATTCTTCGCTAACGGACAGGGGGCATCAGATCATTCATAATGTAACTCGCCGAAGCTATCCTCTTCCCAATTCGAGGTGAGAATTTCGCCCATGCCTATACCCGCACTAACGTATCTTCTTTCAGCGCGTCCGGCACATCCCGGGCCGTTCTGGTCTTCATTGTCGCGTCCTTTCGATGATAGGGGTTTCTCCGCACGTAGCACGCAACAAACACCCATTTCAAATGGCGAGTTTGTTGAAAGACACACACTCTTTATACCACCATGTCGATTTACGCTCTCTTCAACCCCTTCGCCCACACCGCAGACCAGCTCTCTCTTCGCTTCGATCGTCTTTCGCTCACGAAGACGAGCCGCGACGAATTCGAGGATGGGGTGGACCTCGCGATCGTCGAGGTCAGCCGTCCACTCAAACGCTTTAAGTCCGCGCCGGACGGCAGCCCCGACAGACTTCCAAATAGCTCCTTCCTCGCCTCCCACCGCCGCCGCCATGGTATGAAGAAGAGGCCGTACCCCGTCCCTATCTCCCCGCCCACCCCTGCGACGGTCATTATCCGCCAGACGACGGTCGTCATCGACAAGACGGCCACTGAGGACGCTATCCAGCGCAAGAACCGGCTGCATTGGAACGCCAAGTGCGCAGTCCTCAGTGGATCAGCCAATACGCGCCTGTGCGCCCTGTCTCTGCCCTGGTTCCCGCCACGGTCGTCATCCGTGAGACTACCGTCGTCGTCGACAAGACCTCCAGCAGGGAGACCGTGAACCAGCGCGCAGTCCGGGAGTGGTGGAGCGCGCACTGTGCGGCGCACAGCGGGATCAGCCAGCACGACCCCGCCTACGCCCACGCGATGGTGGTCGACGACGACGCCTGTCCCAGCTCATCGCCCTTCCAGGACGTCACCAACGCTGCCGCCAAGCGCAGCTCGGGCTCTAAGGCTGGCAAAGACGACATCCGGGAGTGTGAAGCGGTCCAGACGGAGGTCAAGCAGAGGGGAGAACGTGCCCTATTCCAGCTCATCGCGAAAGAAGACCTCGAGGCGGCGAGGTCCTGCTCCATACTAGAATATCAAGACAACGGCCATCCAGTACGTTCCTCCTCCGAACCCGCTCTTCACGCTCTTACGAGGTCACGTAGATGCCGGACGGTGGCGACCGCCCTGGTTGCGGATGTGCCTAAGGTACGTGCTGCTTTGTTCTCTCTAGCGCTCGCTAACTCGTCTTCAAGTCTATTTACTTGATCTACGAAGGGTATGCATTCAGTCGCACAATCTCCTCACCCACTCACTTATCTGCAGAAGAACCGGGCGACTATCTGCCTCGGTATAGTACTTGATCTATTAGTGTACCTCTACTCTCTGCGTCCCTTCGCGCTCATTCTTCGCGTACAGAGAGGAAGTGTCGGGTCGTCGATATACCTGACATGGACGTTGATCAATTCTTTGCTTGACGTGGTGCGTCTCTTCCCGCTCTCCATCTCCCTCTGGTGCTGATTCTTTCCGTATAGGCGGAAGTGTCGGTCAATATGCCGGCATGGACTTTGCTCGAATCGGTACGTCCTCCTCTTACTCTCCTTCTACCCCCATGCTCACAGGCTTTATTCGCCAGGGGACGTTGCTTGCTGCTTGAAGGGGTTCGATTGCTTGATACGATAATTCTATTACTTGATTACAGTGTAAGCCCTGCTCTATTCCGTCATCCCGTAGATCGTGGCTGGCTAACTCTCAGAGCGGAAGATTCGGTTGCTTGATACGAAGGATCACTTGCTAGACTCGGCGTAAGTTATACTTCATCCCATCGTACAGCAGGAGCTGATCAGCTCCTAGACCCCACGCTCTTTACCTCCCTCCATGTGACCCGTGATGCCCCCCTTTCCGCTGGTCCTCCTCCCTTGCCACGGAAGGTTTTGAAGTCGTAAGCTCCCCTTCACTGCATGATACAGTGGATCGGGACTGACCAGCTCTTAGCCCGCACGCTCTTTACCTCTCTCCACCCGACCCGCGATACCCTCCTCCTTTCCGATGGTCCTCCTTCCCCACCACGGGCGGTTTTAATTGTAAGCTCCCCTCCGCTCCATGGCTCGGGACTGACCAGCTCTTAGCCCCCACGCTCTTTACCTCTCTCCATCCGACCCGCGATACCCTCCCCTACGGACGACGTTCTCGCTTGCGCTCCCCGTCGGCTCCGCTCTGGCTCTGTCACGTTGTAAGAGCCCTCCACAACGCGGCCAATGCTCCGCATCCATCGTAGCCCTGCAGTTATCTCAAGATTCTTCATCCCCCGCAAATCCGCTCTGCTTTCTCCTTTGATGTGTTGTAGCTTTCCACTGCTTTCATGCTCTTCGTTTTGGCTTTCTGTTTAGCTGTTTGGCTTTGTTCTCCGCCTCGTCTCCTCCCGTCTCGTCCTGTTCTCCGGCTCCAGCACTGCAATGCATGGTAAGTTCGTCCCTTCTTCTCTCGATCTCCATACTGAGCATTTGATGTGGAGCTATCCGTGCCCACCCTGCTGTCGACGTCAAGTTTTCCGTTCCCGTCAACGTGAAGAGTCTCCGAATGGCTCGATCAACTGCAAGATCGCACTTTGTCTCTTGTCCCTCGGACTCTAGGCCACCTTTGCCACCGAGAAGCTTCCCTCCATCCAAGTTTTTCTTCTTCAGGCATTCCAAGCGCAAGCTCTGCAATTACAGTCAAATCGATCCTTTCTCTCGACCCCCAACCAGCAATGTCCCCCGCGCATCGCACCCCAGAAGTCAAAGGTTCTGAGTCCGCTGCGCATCGCTCAGTAAGTTTCCACTAATGCCTATCGCTACCGTCAGGACTGACAGTCTTTATCCCCAGATGTTGACGCGCCTCGCACCCTCCTCTCCATTATCGGCCGGTCTTCTGTCTTCCTCACAACTCCCAGTCCAGCGATCGGACTGATCGACCCCAAGGGCGAAAGATTACGGGCGCTACATCTGGAAATGCGCAGTGACATTTCCTCGTATCTAGTCAGACCCATGTATTTACTTGAATTTCTACGGTCCTTGACTATTGGAAAAATTGTTGTTTGTCCCAAACGGTCCAAAAAAATAAAATAAACATTGATGTTTGACTGCAACTCCTGCGTATTTGGCTGGAGCATCAATCGGACCGCATCGCGCAAGCAGGTCGTATATATGCCGAAGAAGCGAGAAACTCGAGAAGCGCAATCCGATGGGCCACTCCTGAGAAGCGGACGACAAATTGCCGCGAATAATACTGGGCTCCCGAGCCCGATGCCCACCCCCAACGTGAAATTGGGACGAAAGCGAACGCAGGCTCATTCTGACACAGATCCAGCACCGAAACGAAGGCGAGCAGGAACATCTCCGCTCACTTTCAACGAGCCGCCCACTCCGCCTCCCACGGGCAAGCGGGTTTACCGGCGACATAACAGTATCTTTACTTCTTGATACCCTTACGTTTGCCCTTACGTTGTTCATTCTCCAGTTTCCGGTACTCAGGAGCGATCTCAAAGAATCGACGAGGATGAGGAGGAAGTGGAAGAGTCGACAAGTTCAGGGAGTGCTAGTGAATCTCCGAGTCGTACGTACCAAATTTCTGGTCCACCGACGAACCCAAGACGAACCTGACCCAAATACATTTAAGCATCACCTCGAAGACCCTCGAAGCGGACACCTCAGGTCTTGGACATTTTAAGGCAGAAGAGAGCGGAACTGGTGTCACGCAATATTGCAAGGCGGGGACCCATCGAGCAGACACCTGAGCGGAATACTGCCCTGCCGTCGAGTGGAGGGGTGCACAACAATGAGTCTGACAGCCAAGAGGAGGACGACGATGAAGAAGAAGTGCCCAATGAAGGTGGCGCGGACGGCCGGAGGTCTTCACTCAGTACGTCCTCCCGAAGTTCCGCACCTCGTGCGGGTCCGAAGCGGCTGTTTCGAAGAGGATCTCCGGGGCCATTTCCCTCAAATTGGTGGTTTGATAGTGCTGTCCGTCTCCAGCATGGCTCATCATAATCCGTTAGATTCCTCTTTACAGGAAGACTCTGGGCCTTCCCCCGAAGAAAGTGGCCATGCGGACGATGCCGACGACGAAGACGAAGAACAGGAGGGCGGCTCGCAACCAGACGAGGAGCTTGAAGTGGAGGGATCGCCTTCTGCGTTACCCCGGGGTCATAACCTCTATACTGTGTCGTCCCCTTCGTCGTTCTCGAGGTATTCGTCGTTCTAACATGTCTCCGAAGTGTCGCCTCCGCCAGAACCCAGAACGCCAAGCAAGAAGGACAGCCAGAAGGCGGTTCTCAAGGCGCTCAAAAATAAATTAGCAGAAAGGAGCGCACGCAAGAAAGAAGATGCGACTCGGAAGACTCGAGATGCAAGCACGGACGATGAGGGCCCTGCCTCCGAGGTTGAGAGCACTATGCACGAGGACAATATAGAGCAGCCAGAACAGGTTGATTCTTCACCGGACGACGAGGACGACGATTCGGACCCCGAGGCAATTCTGTATCTCAAACAACAATTCGACATATTCGTGCAAGGGCTCGTGTACCTTTTCGTTGACCCTGAGGCAGGCCAGCGCGACGGTACGTTTTCCATATAATGCAATTCCCATCGAAACTGACGCAGAACATTAGAAAATTATTACCAGCATTCGAAGGAAGTCATCGCAAACCGCTCAGTCGCTCTGGGGGAAGAGATCCTATCTTCCACGTGCAAAGCCCCATTCAAGGCGACGCTGTTAGAACGCCCTAGAGTCAGGTTCACGAAATATGTAGGCCCCTCGACAGTCTGTGCTGGATGTTGGCAACGGGGATGGTTGTCTTGCGGTGCTCCTCGCTACAAAGTGAATAGTAAGAAGGGTACGTATGATGGCAGCACACTCGAGGTAGGTGCCTATTTACTCCAGCTTGAGGTAGTATCACTAAACCTGACTAAACCACAGGACACAGAAGAAGAACACGAAATAGAATCGTATGTCACCGAGACTCACTTCAAAGATAACAACGCTGTAGCGCCATTCAAGCCGTATCTTCATACTCTGAAGGTCGTCGTTGGTAACCGATGCTTCCAGCGAGGGATGTTTTTGTGCGTGCCTCAATAAATACTCGCTCGACCACCACCAGCAGCCGAAGGACGACCCGGAAACCGCCTTGGAATTCATACGCAAGCAGGAAGATGTGAAGTTGGTAAGTTCGGACTCTGGACATCCATTCATTTCTTACACGTCTTCAGTTATGGGAGGAATTCAAAGATTTTGGGCCAAGATTCGACAAATTGGCCAAGCTTGTGCGTAAAGCTGAGAAGGAGCCGAAATTTCTGGACATTGATTAGCACATGTACACGCGTCGCTCGCTCTGTGTTATCTAACATTTAGGCTCGTGCTCAGGTGTAGGGAAATTCAAAGCCGGTGCTTGCTTCAAGACTCGCCCGACACGAGTTCTGTTTACTTGCCGCTGCACAAGCTCAGAGCTGAGTCGAAGCAGCGTCCAGCCACCGACAAGAAAATTGGTAAATGTGCGCTAACACCACACAAAGTTCTCTTCCCAGCCTGGCCAAGATCAGCGGCGGCAAGTACAAGAGCTGCATGCAGTACGAATGTACATATGCAATTCGTTTAGTGAACACTGAGACAAACTCATGATCCACAGACAAGGCCGCTATCGAAGAATACCTCAGGTCCTCCGGTCTTGCCCACGCGAATCTCCACCTCGGCGCGTTCCTCGAAAACTACTGGAAGTGCGGCAAGACCCTACTTTCTTTTGTCTTCAACTTCTAACAATCCACAGATTCGGCCTTTTAAAAAAGACATTCACTGGATTCGATGTTGTCGTGCAGAACTTCACCGCCACGGACCGGCAGGCGTTCTCGTGGGTCGGGCGCGAGGTCCCCGCCGTAACCCTCGCCCTCCTCAAAAACTACACCGAGAACATCTCCGGCAAAACTTACCCCATCGTCAACGCAACCATGCCATACGCTGAGCTCGCCGCGATGACCGGCAAAGGTGTGTCTCCGGACCTACAGTCAAGTTCATTTCCCGATATTTCGTATCAGTACTCGGTGTAGAGGTCACTTTCAGCACCGGACCGCTCACGGGTCTGCCCTTCGTGGACGAAATGGTACGTGGACCTGATTTAATTGCCTTGTAAGTTGGCCTGATTCTGATCATCCAGTACGCTGCCCATGCGGAATACAGCGGTCTCTACTCCGATATTCCGGTGCCTAACCCGGATCTCGTTGCGTTCGGGGTCGAGTTTGGGAGTATCCAGGAATTCTTGGAGACCGCGGTGAAGCCCCGTTTTGGGTAGTGGTGACTCTATGTATACCTCTGCCGCTGTAGCTGCCGTCTTTAAAATCATTGTTTTCGTTCCACCATAATGTGGGAGTTGATTCTTCCATGTTTTCGAGTAAATCTTGAGTTTAAACGCGATATTGGTATCAAACCGGTCGAGAATCAACAACCTAATACTTCTTAAGATATCTTTAACCTCCAGAACCTGCAATGGATAAGGGAAAGACAAGAGCGAAAGCCCCTGTCGCCCTTTGATGCTAGCACAGCCTCCTGTCAAAATAAGAATGGCAACCGAATGGTCGATCATCGATGCATCATCATTGATCGGTGTATTAGACTGGGTTTGAATTGAATTCCACCAGATGGGCCTTGGGCACTGAGTCCCTCGCAGGTCGCGCGCACATTGGCCATGAGGCTCGACGCGTCGCACGGCTCGTGTGCCAAGCCGTCGGACTCGGCCGGTTTGGGGAAGGTTTTTGCTGCGTCTCGTTCGTCCAATGATGATACTGTGTGCGCGCCCTTTCAACATATTTACAGCATATTCGACTATATAGACCACATTTGCCCAGTTTTGAGCATAGCTGCCCACACGGGCTTCTCACTGGGCGTCAAGACTTGGAGCGCTCGATCAAGATTCGTCAAATAATTATAATTTCAGCCAAATTTCAGCAGGAGATATATAAGTAGAAGGAATATTCGGTAGACCAGTCAGCCAAAAATGAGCTTCCGGTACTGGTCGACCACCTCCGCCGAGCCCACAGCCCCGACGATACCATCCGGCCGAACAATCACAACCCTGATCTCCCCCTCCGGGACCCCACCGGCATAAGCAGCGTACGCGTGCCCCTCCCGATCCTCCACCACCCCCCCAAGCCGTCCCTCCGCGCTCTGCCCCGCCGCGAGCACCCGCACCCCGCGCACGGCGCCGCGCGGCCAGCGGCTCACCGCGCTCGCGACCGTAAACCGCGCGTCGTCGTCCCCACCAAAGACGAGCACCGTGTGCGCTGCGGGCCCGAACAGCTCGAACAGGCGCGCGGCGGCGCCCCCGAGCCCCGGCGCGTCGGGCGCGCGGTACCCCGCCCGCACGCCCGCCGCCTCCGCGTACGCCCCGCCCGCACCCGCAGCCGGCCCCGCCTCCGCGAGCACGATCCCGCTCCCGCGCGCGTTCACGCCGAGCATGCTTAGCGCGCCCCCGCGCGCGAACGCGCCGTTGTCCGGCGCCCCGGCCCCGCCCCCGGCGACCGCCGCGACGGTCTTCTCGTGCAGCGCGGTGGTGAGCTTGAGCATCTCCGCGATGACGGGGAGGCGCTCCTCGGAGTAGCTGTCGAGGAGCGTGGCGGGTGCACGCCCGGTGGCCACGAGGGCGAGCTTCCAGCCGAGGTTGACGGCGTCCTGCACACTCGAGTTGAGGCCCTGTCCGCCTGTCGGGCTGTGACAGTGCGCAGCATCTGAGAAGGGGTGGGTGAGATAGGAAACAACATTTCGATCAGCGGAAACTGACCGCCTGCAACGAAGACGCGCCCGACGCCGAACTTGTCGACCATACGCATGCTTGGCCTGGAAAGTCGCGCGTTAATCCGTGATAAACAAGATTGAGAACGATGAGGGTACTTACTTGAAGCTGGATACCCAGGGCATCGCGCCGAACTTGATGTCGCGCCGTCCAATGACTCTGTAGAACTCCTCGACAAACTCATCACGAGTCGGCACAGTTTCCTTCCAGTGCTCTGGGCCGCCGGTGTAGGCGATACGGAAGCCGTTTGCTTCCTTGGTACCAGGGCGAAGCACCATCCTACGAGATGGTCAGCCTACGAAGATGGAATACAAAAGCGTACGCACATGGATGACGGCGGCATCCAGTAGTGCCAGAACTAGGCGAATGAGTGCGCTGAATGACGATTTAAGCGGAACTTACATCGCGATCAAGGCCCTCCTCAACGACGATGTCCCCGACGAGGACATGCTGCTCCTCCTTCGTCTCTCCGAGGAAGGTGAGCCCAAGCTGCTTGCGCACCACGCTGTGCACGCCATCCGTGCCCACCAGCCAGTCAACCTTGGTAATTTCCGTGCTCTCTACGCCAGCACTATCTGTCTTGACAATGTGAACCCAAACATGATCCGGGAACTGCTTGAAGGTGCGCAGCTCAGTCCCCAGCTCCACCTCACCGCCGAGCTCTGTGAGATACCGACGCAAGATCTCCTCGTGCACCTCCTGGCTGATAGACACCGGGTTCGGCTACAGCACGTTGAGTACCGGGAGACGAAAGAGAGGAAACGAACGCTCACATGCGGCGCTGCGGGCGTGGGCTCGACGTACTCGGCGATGGGGAGCACCTTGACGACCTCGCTCCCCCCGGGAAGCGCGTACATGCGCCGCATCGGGAGTGCAGTGTCCGACGCCTCGAGGAATTCGGGTAGGAAACCCAACATGTCGTAGAGTTCCAGCGTGCGAGCCTGGATGGAAACTGGTTATTCTTCTGACGGAGGCCAAGTTGAAAAACGACCAACCTGCACTCCAGCGCCGCGGGAACCGATCCGGTGGGTGGATTCTTTGTTGATGATGCGTACGGGGACGCCGCTCTTCAGTAGAGTGATTGCGAGAATCAAACCAGCTGGGCCTGCACCGGCGATGAGAACAGAAGGAGGCTGAGACATTGATTTGTTTGATTTGTTTGATTTGTTGCGAGAGAAGTGGTGGCTCTTATACTCGCGCCCCAGCTGTGAAACATTTCTCGTCAAGGGCACCGCTTCGTACACCCTTTGACGCCATCTCTCCGTTTGAAGATGGTGGTTGCGGTCAAGTTACGGTTGGAAAGGCAAGTCTTCCGAAGGCGACAAATCTTGCTGACGTGAGTCACGTGTCGTTTTTTCTTTTGCCCGGGTCATCCCGACTCCGAGCACTCTCCGAGTTCTGCTGAAATTCACTTCGTTCATCTTTTCTGTCTAACCTGGAAATATCTGAACCCTTCCTCCCGAGGTGGAACTTTAACGGGACATCTTTGGCTACTAGTTATTCCAACAGTATTCTGACACCTTTACGCGCTGCACGGCTACTGTACTATTTCGACCAAAGGTTGAGGTGACGGGTGATGGCAGGTCATGAACTGAACAATTTTGGGGTAAGGTAGGCCGCAAGGACGATCCGCTCACATCACGTGCTGTGACTTGTCCGTGACCTTGTTAGCCCCGCTTATCGTCTTGAGCTGAATTCATTGTTTTTCGATGCTTTACTCCTGCGCGTGCACTCAAAACTATCGAAACTGCAAAAGGAACATATATAACTCAATTCCGAAGCAAATGAAGAAATTTTTATTTTTTCCACCCGTTGGTTTTTTCATGATGTCATTACCAACGGCAGCGCGCCGCCATTTCTGCTGCCTTCGCTGCAGCCGCCTCCTTCTCTGCCTTCTCCTTGGCCATCGCGGCCTCCAACTCAACCATCAGGTTCTCAGGAAGAACCCTATGACCACGGTATTTCTTCCCTGCCCATGCCGCCCACTTCCCATCAAGCCCACGATGATATGCATCCATAAAACGGCGTGCGCGCTGAGCAAATCTACAAATTAGACTCAGCAAACAGTGACGGCTTTAAAGAACACTCACTTCCGCATATCAGTTATTGTGACAGCATCGAGAGCCTTCAACATGTTCTTCTCGACATCCTCCTCCTCCGAAGATGGTGGGTTGAGTCGATAGAGGCGTTTGGCTTTTCCCCAGCACATCTCGATGAAATTAAGCTCGCAGTGGAACTTCGGGAGGAATAGGATCTTGAAGCCGCGCTTCTCGGCCGCAATTTCGAGAAGCGAGAGTCCGTTGGTGAAGTCCGGCTGGTTGTAGAGAATGCGGCGGCAGCAGCAGCCAGGGTTCTCGGGAGGGCAATGAAATCCTGGGCACTGTGCGTTCAGCTCCTTCACCTGGTTCTGGTCATTGCGGTAGGTGATATCAATCCCACGCTCCCGCAAGATGACCGCCATGCCCTTGAAAACACCAGGGCGCTCGGTGTTTGGGCCGTAATAAAATTCCTGTGGAGTACCGTCAGCAAAAAACCCGTTCGCCATCTTGATTTTCGTCTTCTTCGGCTTTCCCTTCTCGTTGTAAACAACTTTACCCTCCTCATTACGAAGATTAATCTCGATCCCCCAGTTCTGACCGACAGGTGGAGTCTTCTTAGGCATTTTACGAGCGGAGATTGCATCGTCGGCACGTTTTAGGTGTGTGGTCGCGTTGTCGAAAACAAAGACGTGGATGTCATCCGGGTAGTCGTGTTCAAGAATATCCATCGCCTTGGCAAGCTGGTCAAGGATATCTTCGTTACTGAAATAGCCATCGCGATTTTTGCCGGGCCGGAATATAACCCGAGCAGACTCGAGTCCATCCTTCGAACGAAGCCAGCCATAATCAGCAGAGACAAAATCGGCAACCATGAGTGATACCCCCTCGCCCTTTGCATACGGTGAAGGCGAGGCATCATCCGCAACCCATTGAGACGTCCGGCGGTCATGCGCATAGAAGGTAGACTCGTCGTGGAACCAAACAACGATCCGCTTTCCGGCCTCGTTAATGAGCTCCACAACATCCTCGAGTGTTTCCATATTGTTCCCTTTCCAAGCCCGCATTCGACCCTCCATGCTGTACCAAGCAGGCAAAAATACTTCCTGCCGAAATTGCACAACATCCGCGCGCTCATGACCATCAACATATTGACCCTTGTGGTTCTTTACCCAGCGGAATTTTAGCGCGTGCATCCAGTGCTGCGCAGTAGAGATGTGGATGGACTCGCTGATGTTGTGTTTGGTTTGCATGTCGGGCCGATTGAGAAAATCGACAATGTCGCGTGCCTGGACGTACTTCCCAATCGAGACCAAGTGCTCTTTCAACTCTTCCGCGAGCTCCGGATGAGTCTCGAGCTTCGATTTGGCCCATGTTCCAAAGGGATTAACCTGCAAGGATGGACTAAACGAAATGTAATGAAGTATTAATATTTGAGAACAAAACCGGGACTTCACGGGCAAATATATACTTGCGCGCTCGTTCACGAATGCCGCGTGCATGCCCATCATGACCACCTTTCCCTTTACCATGGCTAACGGCAGCTTGAACGGAAGAGGCGGTCCATTCTCCCCGGGTCTTGGACTCCTTGTCCGTGTACAAACTAAGAAAAGCTGATATTTCCTCGAGGTGCTTGCGCGACCAGCCGTTGATTTTCGTTGCTACCGTGCGTTTACGTTTCCCAGGTGCAGAGGGGACGAAGAGAAGGAGTTTAATAGCTTCGAGAGCCTCAAGGGCCATCACTTGGGTTGGCGGTTGACGCGTCTCCCATGGGGTTCCCTGTTTGGTGGGAGGCGGGTCGGCATCAGGATAATCTTCATCGTCGGGGGCGGGGGGCGGATCGGAATACCCATTTGAAGCGTCATCTTCCCCCTCTTGGACGTCAATTACACGAGGATCTGTCACCAGCTCCTCAAATGGGTCACTACTTCCGGAAGTTGCTCCCAGAGAATTGCGATGGCTGTGACTGCCATTGTCGAGCGTGTCAGACAGCTGTGAGGGAAATGGGAAGTCCGTGGGGATGTCGGAAGTACGAGATGAAGGCCGAGAAAGGCGAGATGGCGATACGGCATTCAAGATGGACGACAGGACGCGCCGTGGGACAGATTGATGTGAAGAAGCGCTGTGGCCGCTGACGTCCGAGGAGGACGCGTTTTTAGGTTTGCGACGCGTCTTTTGAAGCTTCTTTGGATGCCCAACAGTCTCCGGCGCGACCTACATGGTTCAGACGCGTCAATTAACCACCAGAAAGTTGTGAGATAGCGCACATTTTCCTGCCCATTTAACTCCTTCCATTTGCGCTTCAAAGTCTTAGCAGTGTTTGAGAACGCGCGGGGGGCCTTTGTGTTAAGATTTGCAAGGTTCCCAAGTTTGCGCCGAGGCATGCCCGACGCGAGGGTGGGCTGGGGATGGCGGGAGTAGCTGATTTGGCCGGTATTTTGTTAATGGCCTTGGCAAACATCAATTTCTCAGAAATCGGGCCGCGCAGAGTTGTTCCATTTAGTATTAGCTACATTTCTGCGCGGACAGATTTCTTAATTAGGGTGACTATCGGAGGCCATTAAGTTTTTCGCGGAAGTAACGCTTTTGTCACGTCAGGCACGTGATGTGAGCGGATCGTCCTTGCGGCCTACCTTAGGTGACGGTGACGGCGGTATTTTCAAGCCGAAATAGGATGAAAAACGCGAAAACTTCTGCTCCGGCATTCGCCGGAGTCCCATATATGGTAATTCTACCATGATTGCCGAGGAATGAACACCTTGGCCAGTGAACAATTGTGGTGACGGGTGACATACCGTGAACCTTTGGTTGAAATAGTACAGTATAGCTGGAACCGCTCCTCTGCCGTTTTCTAGAATTCTGTCTCTTCAGAATTTTTATTAGTGGCCTTGAGGAATGGCATATCTTTGCCAGTTTAATTGGGAAAGTTAGTTCCCGGACCGAATTGACCGGTGCCGATGATCGGCACCCGCCAAAGATTTCAAACTCAGGCCCACGCCAATTGTTTGATCCGAGTTGTACCAGTCTGCCTACGGCAAAGTGCTCGCCACTTAGAATTGCCGTGGCAGACTGGTAACGAGTCTAGTTGGCGGCGGCAATTCTATCCTCCTCATTTTCCGTACCCATGTCCGTCATCTCTTAATTGACTCCTCGGCCTACATTGGATACTGGACGGACACTGCGGCCGAAATCATGACCACAAAGTCGAACTCAATTCAAAATGATCCAAAAAAAATTATTCGGTGCCCGTTTCGCCGTCCCTGTAGATATTATTCCTTTCCAAGCCAAACATGACATTGTATTGAGAACCCTGCACAAGTTCCTCCGTGAAATAGCATATTCCAGTGAATTGAAAGTTGCTGCAGCTTGAAGTGTTTCTGTTGAATTCTCCCCAAGCTTGGCCCGAAGATCATACGGACGATACGGCATTTTATGTGTACCACTGACCTTGCTAACTACGCCCAGGAATAATTTACACGTGGAACAATAGCTACTCATGAACTCAATAAGGTGTACCAGGAAATTCGTCCGCTGATTTCTTCGTAATCATGCAAAGCCGAAATCCGGGGGGGAAGAGGCACAATTCGTGGAAGATGGATGGTACGATAGCTCGCAAAGATAAAAGGAATCCTGGGATGCTGAATTGAAGATAATCAACCCCCATTTTCTGCAACCTCGGGCCATCCCCGTCCTCAAAAACAACTCAAAAAAACGTAGTTATACTCACGGAGGCAGCAGTCATGGCTGATCTGGCACCAGACGAACCAGCCGTGCCAGATTGCCAGAATCACATCTGGCACAGGTCGTAATCATAACTTGTGTGTCAAAGTTGAACTCTATCTGATCCGTACATTGATGCGGCCAACTGCCGATCGCGACACCTGTGATCTCCGGGAACCGTGGTGACTGTAAATAGACGCGCGCCGGCTTCGTGGAGCTCTCCATGGACCTCACACCACCCCAAGCTGTCATGACCTCCGTTCACTTCCCCGACATCAGCAATGGTCAGGGAACGCTTCTCATTCCTGCGTATTGTACGGGGATTTCCGCCTTTATCCTACTCCTCCAGTCGGCGCTGTCTCTAAAGCCTGTGCACGGTTTATTCAAGCGCATTGGGCTTCCTGCAGGGACAGTGGCGCTCCCCCCTCCAGCAATCGACAAACGGGTCATTCTGGGTTACAGAGTGGCCCGCTTACTCGGATGCCTGACTCTCTGCGTGCTTTCCATCGCCTCAATCATGCACGGAGAAAAAGAGGGGACAGCAAAGGAGCACGGAGAGCTGCTCCGAGGATTATTGATCAGCATACCCTATGTATGTTTTTTCTCTTCTGCTGCCTGAAATGAATTTGACCCCGTCCCAGTTGTACGCAACAATTCTTGCCGCCCTTTCGATCACCCCCAAGAACCCCCGCAACCAAATAATATTCCGACACATCAATGTTGTGTTGTTCATCACATTCTGTGTGTATATATACCGAGACGTTGTTCCTCTCGCCACTTTGAATCGCGCCCCGGAGGACATCGACGAAGGCCCAGCGCTGTGGGCGAAAATCGCCCTCCTCTTCGCCACCGCGGTCATCATTCCCATATTCACACCCAGGCAGTATCTCCCTGTGGATCCTCTTGTGAGTCTTTTCAGTTAACTGTTTGGATGTGCAACCCTAAGTAAAATCCAAGAATCCAATGGATGTTCCGAACCCGGAGCAAACTGCGTCCATATTCTCGTTTGCATTCTATTTCTTCCTCGACCGCATTGTATTCTCGGCCTACCGCCAGTCGAAACTGCAGGAAACGGAGCTGTATCCTCTGTGCGACACGGATTACTCCACGTATCTGGTATCCAGGAGCTTCCAGGTAAGAATTCTTCGGGTGTCCTCTTTATCCGGTGCACTGACCGTCTATTTTCAGTACCTCGACAGCTTTTCTGGCAAAAAGACTGGCCGCCACATCTTCTTCGGACTGATGCGCGTCTTCCGGCGGGACGTCGCTCTACTCGCGGTCCTGTTGGCTCTCAGAGTCATCACGAATTACGCCAGGTACGATTCCTCGAGTATTATTCGGGAGCCTTTGTGGATAATGTCTTCTATGGCAGCCCGGTCGCCATGAATCGATTGCTTCAGTACGCACCCGAACGTACATGCTGAGATGCGTTCTGAAGCGTATGCCCCAGGTACATCGAAACGGGTGGACAAGGAGCTGTTGTGCGTCCATGGGTTTGGATTGCGGCCATTTTCCTTGGCCCGATTCTCGGTACGGTGTCTGCCAATATTGTTAGCGAAAATGACTCTGATCCTTCTTGCAGGCTCCCTCATACTCCAGTTTAACATTTTTATCAACGTACGTGTGGAATTTCTCATCTGATATCTTGCGTGCCGATGACCGCTTCGCAGACGCGGGCTCTTGTTCGACTCGAGGCCATCCTGACGCAACTGGTCTTCACACATAGGCAAGCAGGTAACGCTCCCCCGGTGAACGAAAACTAAGCACCCCGTAGTCTGCGAGTCCGGCTAAAGGCGGAAACCACTCCAGAAACTGAAGCGGAAAGTGGAACTCCGGCAATGGAGGACCCTCTGCCCGTTTCCGGTGATGAGTCCGAAGCCGACAACACGAACCAAACTGCTACTCCGGAGAGCTCCTCGCGCTCAGAGACTGATTCTGCTACGGCGAAGGCGAGCTCTTCGAGTGTCAAATCGGCCATGGGCGAAGAGCCGCCGAAGCCCGCGAAGCAGGAAGCTAAAAAGTCTGGAGCCAGCATGGTTGGGAAAATCAACAACTTGGTGACGACCGACCTCGGTGCGTGGACTTGATTTTTCTGTCTGGAGCCATGTTTTAATTTACTTTCGCAGGCATCTTGGGTGCGTGTCTTGGTACCGACGCCCTGTGCGTGGTCCTAACAACTTATCTAGGGAATAGCAAAGATTTGATGGAGCTCTTCGTCTACGTTCCACTCCAGTTGGGATTCGGGATTTGGTTCCTCTATGTTTTGTTGGGCTGGGCTGTCTGGGTCGGCGTGGGATCCATCATTCTGCTTGCCCCAGTACCTGGATATAGTGCGTCTTTTTCCGGCGCATGGCCCGCTGCTCATATATTTTAGTGGCGAAACTCGTCCAGTCGGTACAACGCCAGAGGTTGAAGCGGACGGATCGGAGGGTACAAAGCGTCGGCGAAGGTACGCCCTGTTCGAAGATTACAGTTGGATATTTAATTGGTTTGGGTCGCAGCCGTTAATGTGCTCCGAATGGTGAGTCCTCCTTGGGGGTATTTTTCATCCTTTGCTGATAATATATACAGATCAAGCTGTTCGGGTGGGAAGGGAAAATGAAAGAGAGGATTGGCGCCAAGGTATCGAACGAAATATATCAATCCAGGCCCATCGGATACTGACCTCGAACAGAGAAACGAAGAACTACTTTGGGTTCGAAAGCGTCGTTTATTAGAGCTCGGGGCCAGTCTGATCAGGTGGGTTTTTCCATCCAATACCTCGAACATCCCCAGCTAAATGGCGCTTACAGTTTCCTTATACCTGGTGAGATTATTCGTGCTACGGTCGGACAGTGTATGCTGAATAGATTATAGTGTGAGTGATTACTTGTCCATCGATTATATTTCGGGCTCATTCTGCATGCAGGGTGACAATGTGTGCCACATATTCGACCTAGTGAGCTCTCTGCTCCTATGGTCCGGAATGTGTGCTGAACGAGTTGAAGTGTCTGTAAATCTGTCTTTGTATCGTATTTTACGCTCACATGCCACAGACTCTGATTATGGGACAACCGCTCAACGCGAGCAAAGTGTTTGCGAGCATGACCGTATTTGACATCCTGAGGTAGCTTTATACCGATTGTCCATTCCAAATGCTAATCAGACTCCAGGGACTCTATCACTCAAGTATAATACCATTCGACTCGGATGTTCCAAGAACTCACCAGTCCCTAGATTACAGGATGGTTGAATAGTCTGATGACCGCAAAAGTCAGTTTGGATCGAATCAACGAGTTCCTGAACGAGGTACGTGACTAATTTCGAGGTGAATGTTGATTTTATTCGAGAAACAGACCGAACTGTTGGACGCCTTTGACGAACAAGAAGTTCCGGCCATTCTCCCCGCAGTTGCGTTAGCGGATGAACAACAAATTGGATTCCGTAACGTCACCTTCTCGTGGTCCAAAGAGACCGACGGCCCTCTCACGCGTTCTCAACGCCACTTCATTTTGAAAATCGATGGAGAAGTTCTGTTCGAGCGCGGTCGAGTCAACCTTGTTGTCGGACCGACTGGATCAGGTTCTGTGCATCTTCATTCCCGTACCAATTTAAACTCATTACTAACAGGCAAGACTTCGCTCCTTATGGCGCTATTGGGTACGTGTAATTCTTTACGGTTGTATTCCTCTTGACGCCTCCAAGGCGAGATGCATTGGATTCCGTCTTCGCCCGATTCCTGGTATAATCTCCCTCGAGCGGCCGGTGTCGCATATGCAGCACAAGAGTCATGGGTTTTGAATGAAACCATACGCGATAACATCATCTTCGATACCCCACTCGATGAAGAGCGTTACAACAAAGTTTTATACCAGTGTGCTTTGGAACAGGATCTCGCTCTGTTTCAAGCTGGTGATCAAACCGAAGTTGGCGAAAAAGGTTCGTCGTTCATTTTCCCGACTCGGACCCTGCTGATAATTTTCTTTCAGGCCTGACACTATCCGGAGGACAGAAAGCACGCCTCACACTTGCAAGAGCCATAGTAAGAATTTTATTTTTATTTGAACATGCGTGACGCTGTCTTGCAGTATTCAAAAGCTTCGATTTTATTGCTTGACGACGTCCTGGCTGCTCTCGAGTAAAAGGCCATTCATTTTGCTGGGGTCCCATCTTTATTGACGCTTTTCAGTGTCCACACTGCCCAATGGATTGTCGAGAAATGCCTTGGTGGTGATTTGGTTCAAGGTCGAACCGTCATATTAGTGGTAAGTGGCGTATCTATGAGAGCTTGCGTTCTCACCCTGACAAAATAGACCCACAATGTTGCATTGGCTCGGCCAATTGCTCACTTCGTAGTGACATTTGGATCCGACGGCCGGTGGATTGTCGAGAAATCTATTGCAGAGATAGCGAAACGTGGACCATTGCCTGCTCAGATCCGAAAGGACCAACAAATCCTCGACGAAACTGTTCAGGAAATCTCCGAGACACCCGTTGCGAAGCCTGCCGGTGGGAAACTTATCATGGCGGAGGAAGTTCAAGTTGGGCATGTTGGGGCCTCTGCCTGTCTGCCTTCCTCCCGTTTGATCCTTGTTATAAACTCACTTTTCTGCTCAGTGAAACTGTATTTTCTGGGCATGTCCGGCCATCCGGTCTTCTTCTTTATGATTTTCTACGGCGGCATCCTTTTCCAACAAGTATTTGTCGCGTTGAGGACATGGATGTTGGGATATTGGGCGTCACAGTATGATATCCATCCTGCCGAAGATGTGAACGTGGTGTTGTAAGTCTCTGTCCAAATCAGAAAGTTCGAGCGCTGATTTATTTTTTCAAAGCTATCTCTCTATATTTAGTTGGCGTTCTCCTCTGCGCTCGTTGATTTCTCTAACCGCCGATATCATAGTCACCATGGTTTTCTTCTCCACCGTGGCTCTTGCCGCTGTATTTATCTACCTGATGTTTGGGCAGCTGAGAGCATCGAGGGTGATACACACGACCCTCATCGACTCTGTTCTCCGCGCTCCCTTGCGGTGGTTGGACGTCTCTCCAACTTCCCGTATTATTGCCCGTGTCACCAACGATGTTTCGGCTGTCGATGACGGCCTCCCAAGAGAAATATGGCCTTTGGCCGCCTTGTCATCTGCAATGCTGGTGCGAACAACTGATCCTTTCATTTGAACAGAACTAACTCGGCCTCAGGTGAAATTTGGCGCTATTATGATTTACGCCCCCATTTTCTTCGTCCCCGGAGTCATTGTGGGGCTCGTGGGAGCTTGGGTCGGACAGATATACATTGCTGCTCAGTTGCCGGTCAAACGACTCATGTCAAACGCCCGCGCTCCGGTTCTTGCCCAGTACGTCCTTCAACCATACCGCGCTTCCTACTCCTGATCACAGCCCAAGTTTCGGTGCGGGAATCGCTGGATTAGGTATTCTCTTACCACGCATCCTCTTGTCGGCCAACTTATCAACCACCAGTTTCAATTCGGGCATTCGGGGCGGAATCTAAATTCAGCATCGAGTCCCTTGCCAGGATTGACAAATATTCGAGGGCTGCACGCAACTACTGGAACTTGAACAGGTCGGTGACTCGACTTGTGTTCATCTATCAGGCTAATGATACAACCAGATGGGTCTCCATACGTATTGATATTTTAGGTTCATTTTTCTCGGGTGGGCTTGCGGCATATCTCATCTACATCAAACCGACTACCGCGGGCGACGCTGGATTTTTGATAAACATGGCGGTGACGTTCACTTCTATGCTCCTCTGGCTTGTGAGCAATCATTAAAACCTCTGATTCGTTTTTACTAATCCCTCTCTTCCAAGGTTCGGACTGTAAATCGATTCGAAGTACAAGGTGAGAGGCCTCATCGCTGCGGGCCGTATAGTGCATAATTGGCTCACATCGACGCCCAGGCAATAGGTAAATAAATTATGATTGACTTCATCAACACTAATATTATCCAGTCTTGAACGGATCCAAGGATACATTGACATCGAACACGAGAAGCCTGCAACAGAAGCGGGAAAACCTCCCGCATATTGGCCTGCAAGTGGAGATCTGCGAGTACAGCGTCTCTCCGCTCGATACTCTGAAGACGGGCCGGAGGTACTCCACGACATTTCGTTCAATATCAAGTCTGGCGAGCGAGTGGGTATAGGTGGGTGTTCTTCTCTCAATTAAGATATATGATTCACTTTATCCTCCCGAAGTGGGTCGAACCGGTTCTGGGAAGGTACTGGTTCTACAGCTAAATGCGGAGGAATCGCTGATTGGCTTGCAGAGCTCCTTGACCCTCTCGCTCCTGAGATGCATTCCCAGCGACGGTTCAGTAACATACGATGGCCTCGAGACATCGAGCTTGAATCTGGATGCATTGCGTGCCAGCATCACTATCATCCCTCAAGTCGTCAGCCCCCGTCCCTTCCATCTACGCTACACCCGGCTCATCTCCTTTTCCAGCCCGAGCTACTCAGTGGTACTTTGCGAGCGAATCTCGACCCTTTCGGCCAATGCGATGATGCCGAGCTCAACTCTGCTCTCCGCGCTGCCGGCCTCTTTGCACTGCAAAGTGAAATGGGCGACGGTCGAATAACCCTGGACAGTGCCATTTCGGCGGGAGGAGGCAACCTTTCAGTGGGACAGAGGCAGATATTCGCACTCGCGCGGTAACGCAGCAGGTTTCTCCGCACATCGCGGTGCTGATGGTCTCTACAGGGCGATCGTACGGAAGAGCAGAATATTAATTCTAGATGAAGCGACCTCCGCCATCGACTACAAAACCGATGCAATCATCCAGAACTCTCTCCGCCATGAGTTGCATGACGTGTCTTTGATCATCGTAGCGCACCGCTTGCAGACGATCATGGATGCTGATAAGATAGTAAGCATTTCACGAGTCATCTCAACGCCGACTGACAAATCCCAGATAGTGTTGGACGCCGGGAATATTGTGAGATCATTCTATTGGATCTATTATATGGCCCTGACTGTACCCAAGGCTGAATTTGACACCCCGAAGGAGCTGATGAAGATTCAGGGCGGAAGGTTCCGGGCGCTGGTGGACGAATCTGGCGAGAAAGAGACGCTCTACGCGATGGCAAACGCTTAGTTCACCTGGACTCGGGTCGAAGTCGCAGTCTACAGCGTAACTTGCGAAATTGATCGTCGTTGGCCATGAATTTGACGTGGGATGTGATCAAATATCGGCTTAAGCAAGATTACTCAACAAGTTGAGCTTGATAAGCGATCCCGGCGAAATTATGCACCTCCCCTGCGCACTGGTTTAAAACCAGAACGAGTTCTCCCTTCTCTCCATTATCTCTAACTCCGATATGTCCTCTCCACGCATTGTCTCTGTGTTCGGCGCCACCGGTACTCAAGGTCGGTTCGAGTTCCACGCTGGGATGTTAAGTTCAATTGAATTTCTGCAGGCTCCAGCGTGATCGACGCGCTTCTGAAAGACGGGACGTTCGTCCCGCGGGCGATCACGCGCAACCCGGATAGCGAGGCCGCGCAGAAACTCAAGGCGCGCGGCGTCGAGGTCGTCAAGGGCGATCCGCTGGACAAGGCGTCGCTCCTGCGCGCCCTCCCGGGGAGCGAGGCCGTCTTCGCGGTACATGCATTTCGATGATGATATCTGCGTAAATGATTGACGGCGCAGTGTAGATGACGGTCCCGATGCACACCCCGAATCTGACGGATGGCCCGAACGAGGTTACCCAGGGGAAGAATATGGTCGACGCGGCGAAGGAGGTGGGCGTCAAATTCTTCCTCTTCACGTTCGTATTTTTTTTCGGCAGCCATTCGTTGTTGTTCCTGACGCACACACGTAAAGCGGGGCGCCGAGCTTGGTTAAGCTCTCCGGGGGGAAGTATTCCAGCTGCTTGCAGTATGAGAGTGCGTCCGGAGAACTTTGCAGGGCCGTGCGCTGATCAGATCCGCAGGCAAAGCCATCATCGAAGACCACCTTAGAGCATCTGGGCTTGCGTGGGTGTCCCTGCACCTCGGTGCGTTCCTCGAGAACTACTGGAAGTGTGTTCGCGTTCCATTACGTTTTGTTCTTTTGATGTCACACTATTAACAGATACGGTGTTCTGAAAAAGACCGCGACCGGGTTTGACGTCGCAGTTGTTAATTTCGGCCGGGAGGATCGGCAGGCGTTCTCGTGGATCCAGCGCGAGGTCCCCGCGGCGACGCTCGTGCTGCTTAAGAACTACACGGACGCGTCGAAAAACGTGTTGGGAAAAATATACCCAATCGTCAACGCCAACATCTCGTATGCGGAGCTCGCCGCAAAAACCGGCAAGGGTGCGTGTCTTTGCTCCCGTTCGACTGCGATGTAATTAATTAATTCACGAGCAGTCCTCGGCGTGGAGGTCACCTTCACCACCGCCCCGCCCATGGGCATCCCCGCGATGGACGAAATGGTGCGCGTTGTGTTTCTGGATCTCCCTTGGTCCGTCTGACATGGTAATCTAGTACGCCGCACACGCCGAGTACAGCGGCCTCTACACTGCGACGCCCGTTCCCAACCCCGATCTCGTCGCACTCGGTGTTGAATTTGGGACTATCGAGGAGTTCCTGGAGGCAGAGGTGAAGCCGCGGTTTGGGCAGTAGGAAATATAGTCCTTCCCTATACATAAATCAATGAACAGGAACACTTTGCATGTAACTAATCGTTGAGAGTTATAAGAAGGGTGCACTCCATCGGGCTTCCCATCACCAAAGTCGCCAGCGCGATTATAATCCCCCGACTCCCGCCGAGCTGGACTTTTGAGGTGGTCGACCTCATGGAGCGCCCCCTCCCCCTCCACTCCGCGAACCCCATTATCCCCGCCGGAATCCCCCAGTCCATCGCTGGCACCGCGTACGAACACCTGGTCCGCGCTCGTCCGCAGCTTCGACGGCTTAACCGAGCCAGGAGGCGCGATATCTCGTCGTCGAGAGACACCATACACGTGCCGGTTTCGATATTATCAAGCGGATAGAATTCAAATCGGATTCGATTGCAGTTGAGGAGCATGCGGTGTCGCGATCCGGGAGGGACATTAAGATCGCAGGCATCAACGCCTTCAGAGGATTTCGACAAGGTATGTAGCCATCGTAGTTCCTGAGGTGGGATATAGTAGGCATTTGTCAGGCACGCACAGGCGGGTCAAGATTCGTGGCGGTTGGGTGGCTTGAAGAAAGGCAAATTTCACAGCCACTGCGACACCTCTCTTGAGATCAGCTCATTTAGCTCACGATCGGCGAAAACGCCCAAAAACTCGATTCAGTATCAAGCCAACGCGTCCACTGTTACCTGTGAAGATTCGGAGGAAATACAAATTTTAACGTGATTCGGGAAAGAAGCAAGATTAAGAGGATGAAGCGGCTGACAGCATGGGATGACTGAGGGTAGGAGTGGGTGATGGTTTCGAAGAGGAGGATGCGGCTGACGACATGGGGATGTAAAGGCGGACGCGTAGCAGGTGCTGGCGCGAAATGCGGAAAAGGGGGAAACGGGAAGGAGAGGGACAAGAGCGGGATGACGAGAGCCGAGACTTACATTGTATCCAAATTCCGTTCGTGTGAGCTGCTCAGCTCTCGGGGGGCACGAAATTGTGTGCGGCGGCCTCGGCAGGCAACGTGAAGGACAGTCCGGCCTGACCTCGTCTGCCCCGTCTCCGACCGTGCTTCTCAATCTGCGTCCCACCCGTATGGGTGCACGCCTAGGCAGAGGTCTGAGTGTGAGCGGAAAAAGGAAAAACTGGAAGTGAACGATAAACGCAAAGTAGACGTGGAAACTCACGTCTATGCCCATATTGAGGACCCTACGCCCTGAATGCGCGCCCAAACGTGCATCCGAACGCACTGTGTGACGGGTGTGCATGCTGCCGTGGGTGTACATGTCGCCGTGGGTGTTCGGGCTCCGCGTTGCGTTTGAACTTGAGTCAAGACTTCAGTGCGCGCGAGCCCGGCATGAAGCAAGTCGCGAAGACGCGAGTTCACTGAGCTGGTCTTTTTTGGGCGGAAAGAACAAGAACAGGCTGTAGACTGACAGCTTGCGCCGCGTGGCTGGCCTCCTAGAAGGCTGTTAACGCTGGTGGTTTCTTGAAAACGACGGCAGGGATTGACTGTTTTCCTCCGGCTGGACTGGCCTACAATTTCCTTTGTTTCTTTACAGCTTCATCGTTAAGAATGAGACCAGTGAGATCTGGTGAGACAAGCGACGAGGGTAGCGTTATAGGTCAACTATTTCTTGTTGACATCGTCGTTGGTCGCGTCGTAGGCCGTGGAAAAGATCAGACCAAAATTCACACGCCGTCACAAGACTCTTCCTCCAACGCGCAGCAAGCGCTCAGTCCTCTGCTGAGCCTCTTCACACAGCTACATGCATGTCAACTTAAAGTATCCCCGGTATAAGAAGAACCTGCCGTATACGATGTAAGTCTATATACTTGTGACGGGTAGCTGCGCTTCTCCACTCAGGCTGGCAGAACTTGGACCCTGGTTCGACCCCAAGGCTCGGTCATGGTATTGAGCCACTAGTTGGTTCTTTGCTTTAGGTCGTGATGATTTCTCCGGCCGGCTCCCTGAATTTTTGAATGCTAACAGGAATCCGACCAAATATTCCCGGTCAGGTTAAGGTTGATCAGGTCAGGTCGTACTCGTTCCGCTATTCAAATTTTCTTCCACAGGTTCTTGGATACCTATTTCGCTTCTCTGTGCGCGAGGTCCCGGTTCACCAAGATCCAAGAAAAGAATGGCATCCGCTGCCAGTGCATTATTGATGTATCGCTTCTTGCGCGCTTGATTCTGCGGAAGCCTCTGGTGGCGATGGAGCCGTTTCACAGGTTTTAAGTTTCTAGATATTGTTCCGCTGGGACCTGGACCTATCACTCACATGCATATGGGCCTCGGAGGACTGTGCCCGTCTGGTCTAGCCAGCAGTCACCAGTCGGCCCTCAGGACCGTGAGTGCACGGATCATTCCAATGATGTCATCAGATGTCGGTTGTGCTGAAACTTGATGTAATTTATTCATGGGCCAACCAGGCCCAACCTGACCGCGAGGCCACCTTGCATCCGAACGGCACCGGTAGACTCGATCACTCGGACTTGGTGAGAGGGATTCTATTCTTACAAATGCGGCCCTTAATGCCCGTTGCTGGCAGGTATAAAGAAGTAACTCTTCCGCTCAACACCTCAGAAACCTTTTCACATCTCAAATGCGCGTTAACTTCCTCCCTATCCTCGCTGGCCTCGCGTCAATGGCGAGCGCACAACTGCAATTGGGTTGTCCCGATGCTCTGCGTTATGGAACTCTCGCGTTCTCCCCCACGACTGTCGACCCTGGCGCTGTAAGTTGGTCCTTTCATGATTTTATTTCGGCCGTTGAATAGATCCCTCCTCTTAGACTTTCACGATCGTGGCAAACATGACGTGCGCGAACTACCTGGGTTACACCCCGACGTACCTCGATTACTACATCGAGGACACCGCCAACAACAACGGCCACGAGCTCCCGACCCTGATCGCGCGTAGGACGTACAACCAGTCAGCAGACCCGCCGATCGATACCTTCACCGCCGTGGTACGGTTTAAAAATTCCTGCTCGCTGAATGAATGCTAACGCAGCTCCGCATTGAAAGCTTCCATCGGGCTTCTGGTTCGTTGGAGCGGAATACCAGCTTTACATGTACAACAGTTATGCGCGGACCGCGCCCGCCGGCGACACTGTCATTATCGTTGGCGCGGTAGCCGGGTCTATTAATATCACCGGGTATTGAAGCATCTGGCGCGCCACGGCCCAGCATGGACAGTCGGACTTTTTTGCTACCGTTTCATTTGGACGATGAATTTTTTGTATGCGTGATTTACGAATCAATTGCGTTCCTTGAATTGGAGTTGAATCTGTTATCTGGATTGCTCTGGAGCAAAGAACATCAGTCGCGCGTCGGGCATTTCGGACTTATTGGATCTTTGTGCACGGGTTTATGTGGTTCTTGAGGATGGCCGTAGTGAAATATAGCCACATAATATTTCCGAGGCGACAAGACATTTCTGAAACAATTTATTTGCGAGGAATCGGAGAAAATACCCTGGGAGGTGTTACAATTTGTCCGGCAGCCTTGCGAAGCATGAAAACGCACCGTTTGAAGCATTTTTGGTATATCTCCCACGGGGAAAGCAAGTGGATTATCTGCCCGATATTTATCAGCTACGTACGGGCAGCATGTCAGTGGATGAGATGTATACTCGCATTCACGTTCCCGTGGGCCGGAAGGCGGACGGTGAGTTCATTGCCACCGTCGGTTGCCCTATCTTCTCAGATCTGTCTTCTATAAAATGCATCTCTATACTTAATAGCTAAGAGCCTTCATGCAGCGTGTCAGCATTTGGTGCGAAATCTGTCCTGGATACCAACCATAAGTCGGATAGCGAGATGTACATCCATTGTACTTTTTCAACACCGACAATAGAATATTTCTGGGTCAGGTCTGGCGTGTTGTGAGGTGCTATTGTGCTGCTGAGCACGGCATGAAAGAAATGCCGTCGGAGAGGATTAAACGGTGTCGAGGGGACGGTGTCGAATAAACGGTTCTCATTGACAGGAGTTGCAGGACAAAGAGTTGTGATGTCGGTTCGGATTTTGATATGTTGCAGAGCGCTTCGGCAGCACCTGCGGACAGAGGGGTGAGATCCTTGCTTGGGCTACACGAAGAGTCGGAAGACGTGAGAGTTTGCTGAAAGAGATCGGTCCGAACGATCCGATTGAAAAGATCCGACACCTCCGAGATCATTCTTGAGCTCGAAGCCTCGAACCACCACCATCGACTCCGAGGTTCATCTAGCAACTGTTCAGTGTTCAGATTCCTCTGGGACTACAACTCCGAGGGCTTGAACGCTGGTCCGTCTACGAAGACTGCCTGCACTGGCTGATAGCATGACCATGATCCAACATCATCCTTCGATACGCTTCTCTCCACCATCCCATTTCTTCCCGGTAAAACCCATCCTCTATCCGCGCAGCTTTTTCCATGGCATCTTCAATATCTTCTGGCGACAAAACTGTGTCCGTAGAGCGCATGTCTTGGAGGAAAGGCTTCACTAAGGTATAATGCACTATGCGCATCTCGTCCGCCAATCGTTGCCACAGGACCGGGCTCCTGCCCTTGATCGCGAGATTCGCATTGTAAATGTAGGGGAGGCGCATGCAGGTACCACCGAAGTATAGGTTCAGGAATGCCTGCTCCGCCTCCGCCAGTGGATACTCTGCGACCTCCAACTTCTGCAGCATGTCCTCTGTGATGCAGTGGTTAATAGAAGACGTCAAAGACAACACTTCAATAGACGCACCGAATACTGTCGAGGAAGGCCGGTAAGCAAGAACCCCCGCATTAAATGACAGGCTGAACCCCCCAGTGTAGACATCGGGAACGGCGGCAAAGTTGAACGGAATGTCGAAGAGCTCGTCAAAGTTGCGGCGGACCAGGGTATCGGCGTCGAGGTAGACGGCACTGTCGATTCCCATCTTATCCAACGTCCAAACATTGAGCTTGGTGTACTGATCCACGAATCGCCAAAAGATCCCTTTGCCTCCGTCTGGTGGGGGAATGCGGGGTACGGGGTACGGCTCCCATCCAATCGTGCGCACGATGCAAAGTGCCTTATCTGACACTTTGTTGCCCAGATAAGGTAAAAGTAGACGGGCGGTGACATTCGCGCTCCTGGCCGAATGCCCAACCACCGCCACGGCGATAGCGTAGCCGTCAGAATATAGGGACGACACCACTGCTCGGCGATGGTGGTGTGCCGCATTGTCGGCCGTGACGGGGAACTGATTTCTGGGCAAGTTGAGCCAAGGGAGTGAACACGATGAGCTGACGACTCACAATTCCTGATAGTCGTCCAATGGGTTGTACGGTCTCCTGTATAAAATGGCTCTTGCAATTACGAAGACAGCCGCGATACCGAAAGCAACGGCCAAACCAGTCCCCACCCATGATCGACTCCATCTCTGCCATCGAGAGGGATCTTGGCCGGAATGTGATTGCAATGGCTCGTATCTCCAGCGGTCGCATAGTCGTTTGAATGAATGGTACATGGGTGAATTTTTGGGACCACTGACACGAGGGCAAGCGGCATTTAAACACCCGTTGCTCATCGGACGAAACTTCCCCGTGTTGATGGTGGGACTATGCACAGCGATCCATGTCGCGATACCCCAACTATGGTGTATCTATTACCGGGCACCTATTCCCTCTCAGATTTTTCGGCGCTCGATAGCATTACACTGCGGGAAGCCTATCACACTGCGGGATTGTGTGTCACGACGCAGATCGATACCACGTCAGGTCATCTCCCGTCTGCCAACGAAACCAAGGAAGTTCACGTGTCAAGGCACTGGAGTTTGTCAATCTTTGCTAATGTTCAGGCCTGGATTTGTACACGGGAATATGGAGTGATCAGTTAGTGTGCGGAGGTCAGATATGTTGTCTCTCCAAGGTCTGGACATGATCGAATTTCAGGGATCCAGACCAGGACCTGTCCCGATCGGGACATTTATGGCTTCCGGACCCCGGTGATATATTGGTATCCGTCGTAGCAACACGTTTGATGCCGCATCCTTCCCGTCGTACTTTGCGCGGAGAAGTTTTCCTGAAGGCGCTTCCTAGCGGAGCGCCGACAACAACTAAACACTGGTACATATACTGTAACACGCGAATTTTTGGGCCGGCCCAAAGCTCTTTGGGCGACTGCCGTATGTTTCCGAGCAACCCGAGCGCTCTGCCTTGCTCCTCTCAGCAGACTCAGCTCTCCGCCCATTTGACCAAGTACGTCTGTTTTGATTTGCACTGCCCTGGTTGATTCCAGGTGGGCGAACACTGGAACAGAGTACAGCTAAAAGTACTAAAATGGACCTGGAATATTAATTAATGATCGCTCCCGCTGTTGCAGGCTGTGGCCCCGCAGCGGGTTCGACGAGGTCAAAGGCAGCCTCCCTGTTGATTTCCCCCGTCCTTGCACGCTGGCAAAAGTAAATATTCAACTCGGATTATGCTGCCTAATCGTCACCTGAAAACACTACTTTCGGTAACATGTTCAGCTGGCGGCATTTTTGCCATTGGCTCGGCATTTTCCGAGCCAATGGCAAAAATGCCGCTGGCTGAATAGGTTGCTGAAAAGGATCTTTTCAGTTAACAATCAGCTGAGCTGAATATTCAATTTTGCCGGTGTGTTGATGACCACTCGCTTCGGTTCGGATCCTAAACTTTCGGAACCCACCAGCCTTGGCGAAGCTGCTTTCCAGATTTAATCTCCTACGACTTCAGCGCGGGGCCAGGTCTCCCGGCCACCAGCTGGTCGGTCCATCTGCAGACTGCCTGCCGACGCAACTCGGGAGAATTATTGTATTTCCATTAGGGCCTCGTAAAATTGCAGTAAAATGTAAGTTGTACTGCACACCTAAGTACGTACGTACTGAGGATCGCACGTACAGTATTGCTCCAAAGGGGCCGATCGACGATGGAGCAGGAATAGGCGGCAGGCCCGTGCGGCTAAGGATTTGAACCAGAGGTGGGAGAGTGCAGTTGCTGATATGGAAACCCAACGCAGTGCGATATTTGCGATAAGAGAAGGAGTAGACCAGAGACTAGAACGTCTTATAGTAGAGGCATAGAAATCAATTTTAAGATTTTTGGATACGCCGTGAACTTGAACACAGCTTGAACGAGAGAGGAAGGATACTTGAGGATTAAACAGCAACATTTGTATGGCGATCATCAAAGTGCACTTTCAATCATCCGCTACGTTTTTTTCGCATTTTTCATTTGTCTGCAACTTTATCGGGAAATTCACCGCTTTGCACTATTTTTATAAGTAGCGGAAAGTTAATGTTTTTGCGCTACATTTTCCAAGTTAAGCCACACAAATTGATAAATTATGGCGTTATTTTTCGCTGTTTATTAGTACTTTGTAGTCCATGGTTTCGAGGTAGGACGAAGTCCCAACTTCAAAGTTTTGATCATGGGTGATCTCGGCCCGGGTTGTCCCGACTGCCCAAATGGGAAGTTTTGCCCCTATCCTCCTGCACAAGGGGATCCTAGAGCCAAGAACAATTTGCAACCCACAATTAGTAAGTTAAGCTCGACTTCTTGCTGCTTTTCCTTCAATTTAGCTGCTCAATGAGTGTTTTCAACTGTGGTCTCCTGCAGAGTCATATTTGAGTTCTTGATTTCACTGGGGATATGTCCCATACATGTGAAAAGCACTAGCTCAGCTGCTCATTCAAAGGTACTCAAATATATTTGAAGGGATTTGGGTCTCCAAATACCTTAAATGGCTTGCTTATCATGTTCAAATCAAGCTGTAGATGTGGACAAGGGGTTATTCCCATGAGCCATACATTCACAGCAGGGGCTTACACAGGATCCCTTTTAGCAAACTCTACATTTCTGTGATCTAACCAAACCCCCCAAGCAGATACATATTTGGAACTTGGCTGATGTTTTTTTTTCGATATTTGTATTGGCATGTATGAAAGAGTTCAATTATAATTATGTTGCTTGGTTGTGGCCAGAGAAATGTCTTGAAGGGCATCTTGCCATATGCATCTGCTACAGTGGGAGATGGTGCCCTCGGCTCAAGGGGACGCACAAGGTAGTATTTTACAAAGCATGGGAACAAACCTGTCAATGTCCGGGTGACAATGCCGAGATCAATCAGACTTCTAACTTCAAAGTAGCTTTCGACTGCTGCTTTCAGCCTTGTATAAAAATGCCGACTTAGCACTAGGCTCTTATGAAATCTGTTGAGAGTACAAATTTACATCGAAAATTGATCTCATAATAAATCTGTGATCCCGCTATTCATTCAAGTTAACGTAGTGTAGAGTTTACAACGTAAGAGTCTCGTCTACAAGTAAAGTAAGTGTCTGTAAGTATGGCGTTATTTTTTGCTGGTTACAGCCATTTGCAGAATTGATGACAGTAGCTGAGAAAAAAAAAGAAAGAAGAGTTTTAATGCCGGACCTTGTTTTGCTCATTTCTCCTTCATTTCTGGTCTGATTAGGCTGAGAATAGAGGGGATCAAGAGCGTTTCTCAGGGCCTTCATAACAATACCATACTCACCTCCCAATTCACAGATTCAAGCTCGATAGTTTTTCCCTTGTAATCAATGGATTTGATGGATGTCCAATTTTATAACCCACATATCTCCTTCATTTCTCAATAGAATTACATGAAACTGGGAGCGGATTAAAACCCCAATTCACCTGAATCTTCTATTTGCTTTTGGACCGTTGTTGGCCATCATCCTCCGGTGTAATGTGTGATTATGTTGGGAGGGCTTATAAACAGATTCAGGTAAATTGACCATTGCACGCGATCAGTGAGTCACCTTTATTTGTATAATGGCAAAACATCCGGTGGCAAATTAGGGCTTTCGAGCGCACCCACCCACATGTAATTTCATCGAGAAATGAGGGAGATAGGTGTATTATAAAATTGGACATCCATTAAATTCATTGATTACAAGGGGAAAATCATCAAGCTTGAATCTGTGAATTGGGTGGTGAGTATGGTATGGTTGTGAAGGCCTTAGGAAACCCTCTCAATCCCTCCTATTTTCAGCCTAATCGGACAAGAAATGAAGGAAAAATGAGCAAAGCAAGGTCCGGCATCAAAATTCTTCTTCTTTTTTTTTTCTCGGCTACTGTCATCAATTACGCAAACAGCTGTAATATTACTTTGTGGTCAGTAGGTCAAGTGCGGCAAGTTCTTACTTTCGTAACCATACCCCGTAGTCGTGCCGGAAGTCGGTAGTTTATAGCTGGTACACGGCATTTCCAAATCGGTACAGTATTACTCATGCTTCTTATTTTGTACTCACCAGTGCCGCTATACCATGGGGAGCTGTCCGACCATGGTTGATGGCATAGTCGCGGACCCCCACGCTCTCCCCACGTCATCAACCACAGCAGGAAGAAATCTGCAACATGAAGGGGACTTCAACGACATTTCAGCTCCTGCCTGTGCCGACTAGGAGTGGTTTAAAAACCCTGGGTCCTCCTCTTTTTGTTTGAACTTTTCCCCTGTAAAGAGAATATCCACATCGTTCCTCATGCCTCCAGTGGGTCGATCTATCTTGAATTTTCTGATGTTCACGCATTTGTCCAGCTCAGTTTCTAACAATGGCAGGAGTATCAGCGATTCCTCGCTGATAATCCTGATGTCAGCACTACTTCTGCTCCCCCACCGACACCGACTCCAACTGCCCCGACTCCTACCGCACCGGCACCAGCTCACAGTGAGCCACAAGGCCAGTCTTTATGGTCATGGTCATTTTCCGACTCACATACTGCTGTAGCTGCAGCTCCAGTCACCCATGCGTATCAAAGCAGCAGGATCCATCCTCCTCCCCTCATCGCACCAAGCTCCTACCAGCCCTTTTTGGGCATGCATACACTGGCGCCTTCGGCTTCGACGCTTGCCCAATCTCACTTCAATCGGGAGCGGCTCCTTCCTTCTACTTCGAATCTGCAGACGTCTCAGGCCAACGATGACCGTCTCCGACATGCTGCACTGGGAAGCATCAACCCCAACCGTGTTGCGAGGCGCACCCGTGGCCCAGCGCAGTCGGCCCCGACCCTTCCGCACAAGATCAGGAAGACCACTCGGCCTTCCATTGACCAGTGCCTCGTCGTGGATGTGGAGACTCCAACAGTCAAGGTCCTTGTTCTGGTATACCCACCCTTCGTATGTGACTCTCCAAATTGTCTTCTCCTCTTCTCAGATACCTCTTTTCAGGATCCAGAGGGTGATTATCAAGATCACCTCGTATACCGGACCCTCCACACCGACTTTGTCGCAGTCCTTGAACAAAAGCACCTGGTATACCGGTATCAACTCACCCTTGCTTCCACCGTCAACGACATGTTGATAGGAGTTGTTGGCGACATGGCAGCATCGGCGGCCCACTATGAGTTTGCTTTGGCACGTCGAACCCTCAGCTCCAACCTCATCACCAATCTCCAGGTCCTGGGCTTGGTCGACAGAGGCCGGGTCCACAAGAAGCTCGGAGTACACGCCCGCATAGAACCTCACACCCTGCAGACTACAGTCGGAGACCTTGCGGGAGACCGCAACTGGTTTTCACATGAAGTGACTTGGGGTGTGGGCCATGGCATAGCCCGGCAAAACTCGTACTTATTTCTGTTTTATAGTAAGGTATCAGGGACAGGCCGCAATCTTGTCCACATCTCAACTTCCGAGTTACATGCTACTCTGGTCACCTACAAGTTGTATTTCCTGTGCATTCATGTCTCGCCAGAAACCATTTTTGTCCAGAGCTATGACCTCCAGATCAAAGAAGATCAGGAGTAAATTTCCCTTTCGCTCGATGTCCATCAAAATCTGATCCAAGGTTATTAGCAAAATAGGTCAGTTTATTTGTTGTCTTCCATAGATGCATATCCACTCACATCTCGCCAAAGTCACAGAGTTTAATGTGCAAATGATTATCCTACTTCCGTGTTATGCACCTTAACGACTTGAAGATGTAATGCAACTCCAAACACGACTGGCACAAGAACATTGAGATGTAAGTACAGTACACAGTACTTGCTAACCAACAAATGGTGTAGTTTTGTCAAATCACAGGAGGTTAACAAGATGCAGAGGATTTTTTTCCATGAGACCCCTCGCAGCATTGGTGTTCATTATTGTACAAGGGTTGGAATATTTTGACAACTACAATGCTTCTTGCCATAAGCATATGCTGTTCACTTTGTAAAAAGATAAAACCATATATCTTCTCTGGTTGGAGCCATATATTGAGGTACAGGACACCAATATAACACAAATCTCGGGACATGTCATATAAGCTTTGAGTGGCATATATCATTTCTAGGACTGAGTGAATGTAGTACATCAGCAGAGGGATGCACCAGGCTCAAGCTCATTCTGAGTGAAAGCGTCATGACAGCCTAATCTCCGAATTCAATCGGACCGGTGGTACATATTCATAAATATCCTTTCGGGTGAATTTTTTGTCCACGGTTCAACCAAGGATCAATGTGGTTCAATTCTGCATCACAGCACACCCAGTCAAGTCCTGAATGTTCAACCCAATTTTGCAGCCCAGACCCTCAGCTTTACTCCCTATGTGTGACACTTGTTCAATCATTAAGTGGCACCAACTCACTTTCTGGCTCTTGCTGTTGCCATGGGTCTCCTTGCACCAAATCTGCCACAGGACTTGTATTTGAATTCTCGACACCTACCAACACATGTATTGGTAAGATTTTTTTTGCCAATTTAAGAGCAAAAAGGACTCAAAAAGTCCCCAAGTGATGGCAGCCAAGTACTGGCACGACACGCCCATCTTTTGCCCATCTTTTGGACTCTAGTCTCACTAACTCCTTCAACACCTGTGAACAAATTGGCCCATCGTGCAGTTGGAGATTTTCACGGGTTTTACCTATAGAATTGGAGGATGAGCTTATCCCCTCCTGACACAAGTGTAGAAATGCTCTGAACATGATGTGCCAAAGTGGGTTGAACCGGGAACGGCCGAAAGGCCCTTGCCAAGCTGAACCAAGCAATCGGCACAGATGATCCCAACAACGATGATGATCACGATGCCCCGTCAGTGCCTTGCTGACTCCATCAATGTTGCCAAGAAGCCCCCGAACCTTAGATGTGCTGACTCAAGATTTAGATATTGTTGACCTCAAACTCATGATATATGGTTGGTCAAAGTTTATGTGATGTACCCGAGATTCCCAACTTCAATGTTGTCGATATATTGGTGTCCGGTGCCTCAATATATGGTCCCAGCTACAGAAGAGATATGTGTTTATTTTTTTTTACAAAGTGAACAGCATATGAGAATGATAGAAAAAAAGATGAATAGAAAAGGAATGTACCCACCAGGTTCGATCTCAGGACCTTAGAAGTATGCTCGGCATTAGCCGGGAGCACAGCCACTATATAGTCACAAAAAAACTAATGGAATCTCTGAAAAGGACTTCAACACAGCCACTATTTTCCTTCTACTGGAAAAGTAGGACTGATGATTCGAGCAGCATGCAAAAACCTCATGTAAACTTTTAGAAAAGAACGAGAACTTATTACATAAGTACTCGTAAACATTAAGGATAGCGAGTGGATTCTATGCGTTGGTGAGTTGACTTCTTCTCCACTTTGCTATTCACTCATTTTTATTATGCAGCTGTGATGGCTTACCCTCTCATTGGTCTCTCAGACGATGGCCGCCGTCACAGCTGTGTGTCAGCCCGTATATACAGCTTGCCTTCTGACTGTCATCGCTTTTGTACTCACCTAACTTTTTAGCACAACAGAGAATGCCATTGGGGAAGGGCCAGAACGCGAGGTTCTCTTTGTCCTTCTTCAGCGCTTCTTCAATCAAGAGGCCTCTTGGTTTCAGCGCGGGGAGGGCAACTTCTTGATGCTATGCCCTTTATTCTCCATCTCTGCCGCTATGCCCATTCCTGTTCAGCGTCTCACCGACTTCAAGCGCCTCGGTGCTGTTTGCGGCCTGCTCATGATATTTGGGTGGTCTCCTGCTCCAATCAGCCCTGCAATTTTCCAGTATATCATCCACGGCGGCAATCTCCACTCCCTCCATCCTACCTTTGTGGGGGAGTGGTTTCCGGAGCTGCGGTCCCTCATCCTCGACTTTCTCCCCCGATTTGAGACTCATTTTGCAACGTACCACAACACAGAGGCAAGTTCCTCATTCTTTTTCTTTAAATCCTTTTCTCACCACATGCCAGGCCTCTGCATTCAGAGGTCGCAACCCTGACCGCCCATCTGGCGCTCGCTGTGACAATGCTCTTCAAGCCAACCCTTGGTCCAACGACGTTTGACCATCGTGAAATACAGAGCTTCATTACTGGATTCCAGCTGCAATGCAGAAACGGTTTCAATCTCCCTTATGTGAGTGTTCTCCAGCATTTGGATGACCTGAGCTGAGAGCCAACATGCGTTACAGGCTCTCCAGAATTTCGAAGGTGGCTCCGAGCCCTGCCTCAGCCTCATCGCTTCCTCCTACATCTCCTCCCCAGATGCTCTCATCTCTAACCTCTAATACATCAATCCGACGCAGGCCAACCTCGACGCTTTGCGGGCCCACACCCTGGATGTCACTCTCACCTTTACCATCTTGGTTGAGAGATTTCTTCACGGTGCTGGCATCCCTTGCCCTCTGCAGTTCGAACCGTCGCGCGGCGCTTTTCACGAGATTATCGACCTCAGCCTCATCAATGCTCCCAACTTTCGTGCTCGGATGTTCGCCTGGGGTTCCCCGTTCCTTGACAATAGTGGCAACAAGATTAAGGTGAGTTGTCTGAATTTCTTACATTCACTCCTTTCTTCTCATACTTTGCCTCCAGGTTGGCCCCATTGACGCTCGCGACACAACCTATGCCACCGCCGACAGCCGAGAGCTGAACGCGGCCAATGGAACCGTCCTGTTCCGCACTTGCTTCCGCACTGCCCGCTATCCAGTCCAGTATGTTCTTTCGCTCGCGCAGGCACAATACAGTCCCCAGTCGGAGCCTGCTAACTTCCAGGAGGCGTTTGATTACTGGTTCCTTCGTCAGTGCCTCCTAGGCATCGGCCGGTACAGCATTATGTGATTCTGCTCCCATTGCTATGCACTGTCTTCCAGATTTACGTGTAGTAGTCTGTTGTACGATAGTTTGAAATGACTCGCACTTTTGCTGTTCTTCTCTCCCTCAATTGATTGTCAGTGGCATCCCGTTGCTCATAATGAAAAGAGATCTATCATACATTGCTTCAATTTTTACGACTGAGAAACAAAGTCGCGGTGAAAGATCCCTGTGTAGTAGTAGTATTTGACCCGGTCTGATTGATGTACTCAGACGTTGATTGTATTTGATTTCAGAACACAATCACGTCCATTTTTTTTTCACAGGTTGGCAGTATGCCCCTGAATGCTCTAAATATTTTCTAGGGTGGGTTGTCCTTTAAAATTGCTTGCGAAAAACCTTTGGGAGATCATATGTATGCATGTTTGGTCAGCCCCAATAATTCTGATTGATGTATTTCAGAGTCGATTGTGTTCCATCTCAGCCCACAATCTTGTCCGATTTTTTTCCCAGAGGTTGGCAGTATGCCCCTGAATGCCCTAAATATTTTTCAGGGTGGGTTGTCCTTTAGTGTTGCTTGCGAAAAACCTTTGGCAGATCAGATGCCCACATTGCAATCTTTGATCCGTTTCCGTCCTTGCCTTCGTTCTTCGCGCTCCCCTTTGCACATTCCATGAATTGACACGGAGTCCCTGCATTCATGCTCGCCTAAACCGTCCACATACTGGCTGCAACCGTCAGCCCAAATCCAATTCAACACAATTTTAATGCTGGACGGTCTGACTGACAGGCAGCCCCGTCGAGACCCTCTGTGGCTCTGCGTCGGCGCGGCGGTCCTGCAGAGCTTCTGGGCCAGCTGATTCCGCAGGTGGGCCCTCGAATTAGGCATCGAGTGCAAACTGGCCCTGCAACCACACAAATCCGTCGTGCGTTTCTTCCCTCTTTTCTTCGAAACAGAAATAATGAATGTATAGTTTTGCGGAACCTGCGCGACGCCTGGCTCACAACCGCCACCTTTGCCGCTTTCATCCACGCCCTCCTGATCCTCTTTGATGCCCTGCTAGTGAGCCCCGTTCGTTCATCATCCTTCCCGAATATAATATTAATTTTTCGTTTTCGCCACATTGGCCAAACCTCCCTCCTCACCCTCCTCCTCCGGTGTGCACCCTCTGCTCCCTGCTCGCGTCCGTGCTGTGGACTGCCTGGGACCGCCTCTTCGCTGAGTTCTCACGCGTCTCCCTCTTTTCACGATGCACATGCATTTTTTCAGAGTGCGCACACTGATAGAGTCGCCACCCTCACTGCGAGCACTGCCTACTTCCTCACCTACAAGTACCTCCGCGCCACTGCCCGTGCCCACGACGAAATCAAGAGGAGCTAATACAACAAAAAATGTGTTCCTTCCACACTCGTTGCACCCAAGCGACATGCGCTCCGAGTTCGCGAATACGCGTTGCGCGTAGCGTGTGCCGCTAGGTTTCCGCACGCCCGACCCAGAGAGGATCCATGCGGTGCCGCGAGGCTCGCATGAGCGCTGCAAGCTCTGACCAACCCTGCCCGCGCAAAACATTGCAGCGCACCGAGCGCGTTTCACCACGGATGAATGCGCACCCGTGCTCTGCAACTCTGCAAAGCTGCCAGTTCCCGAGTCACTGCAGACAGCGCAAGCAGAGAGGAAAATTGATGCAGATCCGTGCGAAGCCACACCCGCAATCCACGGCGAGCGCCGCACGTGCAGGTCCCCGCTCCTTCCATGATTTCTCATCTACAAGCGCTAAACAAACTTCACCTTGCGATGTCTGGATATTTCTTGAAATACTTGCCTGGCATACTTGGCAGATGAACTAGGCATACCACATCAATATGACCGGTATTCAAACTGGCCGCACCGAAAATCTTGAAGTTTGATGGCTCCGTGTTCTACCGATAATTATTGATGGCCGGTTCTGATATATCCTGTCTGTCCGACATTTTAATTGTTCATAATCCCACTTCCCGGATTCCTCACATGTTCTGGTAGCCGTCAACGCTGTATGCCTACGCACCTTACAGGCCTATCTCTTTGTCATTTCTTTGCTCATTCTGTTCTGTTAATCCAAAATAAATGGTGATGAGGAAAACTGGAGCACCGCAAGAGTGCTGCATGCGGACTGAACTCGCTAGAGGTGCAGATCTTCGCAAAAGTACCATTTCAGTCAGCATTCAATTCATTTCGCTGGATTGGGTTCTTCCAGACATGCCTTTTCCTTTCCAAATTGACAGGATGATGAACATGTAAAAGAACAACCCCAACATTTAGCACACTTCACATCCATCTTATTTGGGATCTCCTTGAGTACCAACTCGGGTCAACCTTCACGAATTCTGCAAGAGGAAACATCCCAGGCGGTGAGTTATTTGGCCCGTTGTACCCTGTAACTTCAGTCAGTGGCCATCTACAGTGACCTGGAATTGCTTCAAGATGTGGTGCTCGGATTCGAATTTCCCTTGCATGCGAAATTCCATGGATCTAAATTGCTCTGTTAACCATTCCATATTGAATTCTGAACTCCGATAGAGGAAGCCGGGGTGGAGGAATAGTACCTCTCCTCGTGGCGGCGGTAATAACTGGGCTGACTGCAACGGGGGTCCCCTAACTGATCTTCTGCTCCGTCCCAGCCTCAGGAGACCTTTGGCTACGGGCCATCTGTCAAGACAGCAAGTGCATTCCTGGCCGGCGCAACAGGCACCGGGAAGGAGCTCTTTGTTGACACAGCCGACCCCTCCAAGCAACACACCGGTATCAACTTTGAAAAATATGAAGAAATTCCAGGCTACTGGTTCACAGGTCCCCGACCCTGTCAACGAGTTCACCTTGCCCTCTCTGGACCCTGTTCTCCTCGAAAACATCCGCTACGCCCGGTACACCAACCCCACCTTTCGTGGCTTGATTTCGTTATCCCCAAGTATTTTGTTATCCGTCTGCTCTGTACTTTGTATCATGCTTGATCTGCCCTATCCACACTTTTGCTTGCTTGATTACTACTACTGCTACTGCTTTGCTACTATCACGACCTGACTGCCTTGTACCACCACTTATCTGCGGCCGTTCCGATATTACTTTTTTCGCTACTTGAGAAAATATTTAGAGCACTCAGGGCCATGCCACCAACCTCTGAAAAAAAGTCGGACAAAATTTTGTGCTGAGATGGAAGACAATCGGTGCCCAAGCAGAATGATCAGACTGACCAAATATTCGCACATCCGATCTCCCAAAGGTTTTTCGCAAGCAATACTAAAGGACAACTCACCCTGATAAATATTTAGGTCATTTAGAGTCGTGCTACCAACCCCTGAAAAAAAGTCCGACAAAATTGTGTTCTAAGATGGAAGACAATCAACGCCTGAGTAGTAGAATGATCAGACTGACCAAATATTCGCACATCTGATCTCCCAAAGGTTTTTCGCAAGCAATACTAAAGGACAACTCACCCTGAAAAATATTTAGGATACTTAGAGTCATGCTACCAACCCCTTAAAAAAAGTCGGAGAAGATTGTGTCTCGAGATGGAAGACAATCGGCACCCGAGTAGAATGATCAGACGGACCAAACATTCATATATCCGATCTCCCAAAGGTTTTTCACAAGCAATACTAAAGGATGACCCACCCTAAGAAGTATTTAGGGCACTTAGAGTCATGCTACCAACCCCTGAAAAAAGTCAGACAAGATTGTGTCCTGGGATGGAACACAATCGCCAGCTGAGTACATACAACGATCAGACTGGCTACAGATTTTGTTTTCGGCCATCTCAGGCATGTTGCATTACTCCAATTAATTTATGCACCACTTTCTCTCTTTCAGAATACGATCAGTCCATACGCTTGAGTTGAAAACGGGACCACAGCAGACATTAGATTAAGTAGGTCGTAACTAAGATCGGTAGTATACATCGTGGTAGTACATTGATTGTGGTCTTTGCCAAATATGTACAGTTCGAACTCGGGATATGACAGGATGTAGGTCATAGAGAGAGATGTATGTCAAAAAATGATGTACAACGCACAATACCCAATAGCAAGTAGGTGGAGAGAAATGTTGAAGACAGCAATGAGATAGCAATGAGGATGGAGTCAAGTCAGCGACGCTAGCAAGGGCCGGAGCTCATTAAGATTCTTATACAGGTCGTTCTGGCATAGGGATGCTGCAAGCTGTTCTTCATTGGTGAGACCATCACGGGAGGGTGCGCAATGCTGGTCAATGAATCCACCAACACAGAACATCGCTACCACTTGTTGCCACAGACGATATGAATCCAGAGTGGCTGCTCCATGATCACGACGGGTAGGCGGTGGGCCTCTCCAAGTATAAGTGGCAAGCTCGCGTGCTTGGCGATATGCAACAGATTTGCGAATGAAAGTGCGGGGGCTCCAGCCCAAGTGGTGATGAGGGCAGATAGCGATGGAGGAATCTCTCCAGTCGAATTATTAATGAGAATATGAAAGATGAGAGAATTTATAAGTGCAAAGAGGTCGACAGATACCCCGTTTATGGTCTGGGTTGAAAAATGTGTTGAAGGGATGGGAAGGTTGAGAAAGTCGTGGGACTGGAGCGCAGACGCGCTATTTACACCTGGAATGGCTCCCACCGTGCAAGAAACAGTGTCAATGGCACCTAGTGGCGCCATATCCACTGCTTCCATCGACGCGAGAGGCAAGTTGAAAACTTCTTGTGAGGTCACCTGGTCTTCCTCGGACCATGGTTTGTCCGGCTATGCGTGGCCCGAAATCGATATCCATTCCTCGTCTCTCCTCTCATGTCTGTCTCGGGTCCTGCACTGCAGGAATTGCTGAATGCATTCCGGGAACATTATCATCGGTATGAGCGCACTGTCCGTGAGGCAATAGCCAATTCTGCCGATGCGGTTGTGTTGTGGAGGCTTGGCGACGACTTGAATCAATATATGGGTCTGGTCAATGAGGTGCCTTTGATTTCCCTTCCTTTCTGCGGAAATTCTGACTGGGATATGCAGCACTCTGCTATATTTGAACCAGCAGAATTCAGTCTCATTACACACAACATCGGAGCAATGGAAAACGATGTGCGCTTACAGTACAAACAGGTTGTCGACCAGACCCATCACGGCCACCCTATCGTCGTTGAGACAATCCACACGGGGGCCCCAGGCAGACCAGCAATCGAAATTGATCCGGACTTTCTCCGTTGGGCCTATTCTTTGCGATCAACCTCCAGTATTGCTCGGTCCTTGGGTGTTACCCGAAGTGTCGTGCGAAATGCTCTCCTTGAACATGGCATTGCTCAACCGCAACAACAGCCAGCCACGCTTGCAGCTGCCCATAACAATTTGAATGGTCCTCCTGACGTTGATTATCTTGTGGACCCAGATCCAGATTCGACGCACCCACAGGACCCAGTCTAAGCCCCAGGCATTTCATCCTTTACAGGTCCTCTCTCAGCCATATCTGATGATGAACTCGACAATCTCTTAATCAGCCTCCGCCACCACTATCGTAGGGCCGGAATAACGATGTTCAATGGCATGCTGAGACGTCTTGGTCATCATGTGCCAAGAGAGCACATCCGGCAAGCATTGCTGCGAGTAGACCCAGTTCAAAGAGTGTTTCAGAGGATCACCATCCGCCGGTGCACCTACCACGTCCCTGGCCCCAATTCTCTCTGGCATCATGATGGGCAGCATGGCCTGTGATCCACTGTTTCCAGTGTGTATCGTGGCAACTGATTTTTTCGAACAAAAAAAAGCACTCATTCGTTGGGGGATTGTGATCCACAGGTTCATTGACGGGTACTCCCGCCTTATTACCGGACTGCTGGCCAGCAACAACAACCGCGGTCAGACAGTTCTAGATTTGTTCTTGGCTGCAGCAATGATATATGGAATCCCATCGCGTTTACGTGGGGACCATGGAGTGGAGAACATTTTGGTTGCAGCATGGATGGAGGCTTTCCACGGCGAGGGCCGAGGATCATACATCTGGGGAAGGTTGATAGTCGCATGGCACCTGCATCATAATGTATACTCATCTGTTGTCTTAGGAGTGTGCATAATGTACGGATTGAGCGCCTATGGGCCGACGTGACTGCCCAAATCAGTGCCACCTGGGCTGACATCTTCACCATTCTGGAACTCCGGCATGGGCTCAATATCAACAATGCTGCCCACATCTGGCTCTTGCATTACTTGTTCCTGAACCTGATCAACAACCAGCTCTGGTTCTTCATGGAGTCCTGGAACCAACACCAGATTCGCATCCGCCATGGCCCGAGCCGCAGCCCAGCTGATATGTTTGGCTTTGATATGCTGGTTCATGGTGTCCGTGGGATGGACCCTTTGTCCACAGAAGAATTGGAGGTATATGGAGTAGATTGGGAGGCCATTCATGACGATTCTCTGCTTGAGTCTCGTCAGGAGAACAACCCTGCTGATGAAGGCTCTACTTCTTGGATTGGTCGCAATGGGCCCCCAGAGAGGCTCAACGAGGTTCCAGTGGAACCCCCTGCAGGACCATTCTCTGATTTGGAGACACAAGCTTTGGATGCTGCCCTCGTTCACTTGGCTGGAAGTGTTCAGGATGAAGAGGTTGTACATTTGTGGACCGAGGGATTGATTTTCGCTAGACAGATCCACCCGAACTTGTTTTGATTGATTTCCTAATTTCAAAAAGTGGTTCCGAATTTAAGTGAACAGCCGAGGGCCCACGTATAAAGGATTCTCGTTTATTCTTAGGAATTGAAAAGAACAGAAACGGAAGCACCTTTTCAGCCTCAGTCCTGTGGGCCTTATACTCACCAGGTCAAGACCATGAGTGCTAAAACCCTCTTCAATTCAAATGATTTCCTTCCTCATCTAATCAAATAGAAGATTTAATTTTGATTTAATTCCATTAAATCTGTGATTGGTCGGCCAGCCATCAACCACGGTGTCCAACTGGTTCACCGTGGTTCCACATACCTCCCCATGGCTTTCCCATGGCCAGCACACGCTATACAGCTGGTTTAGAGTCGATAGAACCAGGTTGACCCTTAGGCATGGCGGCTTGGTCATTTACCGTCGCAAGTTCGGACTTCAGACTTCGAACTATTGATTTCCACTTTGGGATATCGACATGTGACTGTATTTCTAAGTGACAGAGTTCGACCCTCGGAGCTGCCGAAAAGTATGACATACAAGATATCGACTTGGCGGAATCTTCGGACTATCCACTGTAGAGTAGCCAAATTCTTCTGACTTGACTCTAAGAACCTGAATAAACAACGAAAATTGATCCCATATGTAAGAGGTAAATGCAGGGATAAGACGTACCCTCAGTCGCACACGAATGTAGTGGAGACTGAGGGTCGTCGAAGAGGGGCTGCCCCATTATATAGGGCGGCTATGATCGTAATTAGACCTAATAAGTGAAACGGAATAATAAAATAAAACAGTAACGTTCCGTATAAGGAACTGGACGCCAAACGCCAGGAAAGGCAAAGCCTCTCCTCAACACTCCACCTGGCGTACAGCATTCCTCCTCTTCCAATCGAGCCCCAGCATAGCAACGAACTTCTTGTGAGCCGGGCGAGCGAGAGCCTTCGTCAGGATGTCGGCAACATTTTCCTTCCCCGGAACGGACGAAATCGCGATCTCCCCGTCTTGTACGCACTCCCGAATGAAGCGTCAACGCGTATCGATGTGTTTCGAGAGGCCATGCCCTTTCGTGGTCTCCGTGAGGCTGATTGAGCCCAGGTTATCTCCGCGGAGGCTAAGAGGGAGTTCCTGGGGTAGGAAAACACCAGCAAGCGAGTTCTTCATCCAACTGGACTGCTGCGCGCCCCGTGCGAGTGAAATATACTCAGCTTTAGTTGAAGAGAGGGCCACCACTGCCTGTCTCTTCGACGACCAGCACACGGAACCGGACGTTGAGCGGCTGTATCCACACAGCCCGCTCAATCCGAATCTACGAATCCCTCTGGTTTAAGCCCAGAACCCGAGGTGTTCGCGTCCAACGTGGATGGCGAATATCGAATCCTGTAGTCCAACGTGCCCTTGGTATAATGAAGAACACCAATGAGAAGCTCCCAGTGTTCTGGGCCCGGATTAGATTGAACATGGCCGAGGGCGCAGCAAGCATAAGCGATGTCGATACGAGTCCCGGAGCTCCCCCAGACCAGAGTGCCCAAGATGGGGCGAAACGGCTTGTCCTTCATGAAAACGGTGTCTTCGAGTGGAAGCGGATTAGGCGAGGCGGTGATCTGATAGCCGGCAGGAAGTGGCGTTGACAGCGGGGATAGATCGGCATAGCCGAAGTGATCCAGGACCTTTTCAAAGAGTGCGTAGTGGATTGGTAGAACTCGGTAATCTCCGGATGGCCGAATGCAGTAAAATAAGGCTCGACAGCTGAAGGACCTCGGCCACCGCTCGTCTTTGTATGCCGCCACAGGCCCACAGCCAACCCGTGGCGTCAAGCCAAACAACGAGCGGACCAATCAGTACACTCTCAGTTGTCGTTGGGGCGCATTCACATGGGTAGATTGAAATCGGGGAGGAACACGGGCGAGGAAACAAGAGCGTGGGCAGCCTCGTGGACTTGTCTCTTTTCTAGCTGTTTTGTTTATGTTGGTCTCGGTGTGAATTCGGAATCTCTCTCTCGTGTAACGTTAACCAATTAACAGCTCTGTTATGAGCTTGAATTGGGTCAAGCACGGCGGTGTATATGACGGACCTACTGTGCTACCCAAGGTGTGCCTCTTAATACTCAAGTTACTATTTAATTTGCTCATATAAATTCAGGCGGCCTAAAAAACGGAGGCAACATCGCTGCTGCTTCATGGTATGGTCCTCTAAATCCTCCGAAACCTTTGGTACAATAATTATTCTAGGACCTTCACCATCGCATGGCACCTCTTCAACCTCCTCTTCCATCGGTACAACACTCCGAAACTGATCTCATGGGCTGGTCCCTCGTCTTCGCAATAGTCTTCCTGGGTGGGCCCTGTCACGATCCAAACCGCAGAATGCGGCCACTACTTTGGGATATCAAGCGGTGCGTCAATTCAATTCCTGCATCCGCTCCAGCCCAACCAACCATCGTTGCGCAGGTGCTAGATAACATGCGCACACCCGCCTCTGTGGGGAGCTTGGTAGCGAGCTCGAGTTGGGAGGGGATTGCTGTTTCACAGTATTCAGACGGGTACATGCGCCGTGCCAGATGCATCCGTGTGTTGAAGAGACTGGGCTAGAGCGGGGTGCATGGAGCGCCATGGGTATGTCAGTGGGCTCAGTGCTGCTCACTGGGCCTGAGGACGACAAGTTCATACTCCCGGAGCTGCGGGTTGAGTCCCACAGGCGATGTGCGAGGATGTGGGCCCGTGATGGAATGGTCTCAACTTGTCGTGAGAAGGAGAGGCATCCTCTCCAGCAGATCCTCATCTGCGCCCGTTCCGTTGTAACTAGTCGCGATACGAGGCTCTTTAATGTACTTGAAAATTAATCTTCTTCCAACCCAGCGGCCATTTTTTGAAGGAATATAATTTGAGGAGATATACTACGAATTGAAGTATACAAACGGTGTACGTGGGTTCTCGGAATGTGGGGGTAGTTCATAAGGCTCGGGGACATGCATGTAAGATGTCTCGTCGAGCGAAATGTGGGGATCGAATGTTGGGTCGAACGAATACGTGGGGAGACCGTTTGTAATGAGATATCTGTCTAAACTATCTTGTGAGAAATTTTCGTAAGATGGTGTGGAAGAGGAGGAGGTATGTGTATGGAGTTGTGAGTGTACCGGGTGAAACAAGTCCGGCGCCGTACACATTCCCATCGCAGAAGGTTGGAACGAGGTCGAAGGCAAGTCCGGTACCCCCGGAACAACAAACTGGGCCTCTTCGTCCAGCCAAGACGACTGATGGAGGGAATGGGAGTGCAGGGCGGGCGCCAGGGGTGTTGTGGTGAATAAGGATGTTTTATTAACACGGGCAGCACTTGCACGTTGGCCCGAAGGTAAGTTACCTTTAAATAAATCATTAACAATATTCAACGTCGACTGCGGAATCGGGTTGGGAGGGCCCTGCAACATTGTCTTCGTTCTCGAGTGCTTCCACCACGTGTGTCTGTATGAGAACTGGACCATATTAGTACAGGGTCTGATCAGCCGGACTGTAAACATTACTGTGTCGGTTGAGCGAGCGCTGAAGCCTTCGGAAATGGGTTGCAATCTGGTCGCGCGAATATATACCCTGTGAGGCATGCAGCTCAAGGGCCCCCATCGCCCTTGCATCATACTGCATACCACACATTATTCTCCGAGCATCGTCAGGTTCACACCATCCCGATTGATGTTGCGATGAGCCTGCTCGTTCCTGTTCGTTGTGGACGGCGCTGACTTCCAGATCTCCAAAGGGATGAGACTTGCCGGTTGATAGAGAGCTGGGAGTGCAAATTTACTTCTAACCTGCTTATCTTTCAACCATGCTAACAGAGCATAAGCATCACGATCAACAGACAAACAACGACCTTGGACGCACCTTTGGCCTCGTGCCCACCATTTTCGATGATCCGAAAAGCACCGTCCAGGTCGGGATGTACTTGTGACGATGATAAGCTCAACATTGCATTCCGAACCTTCTGAGTGGTGTAAGGCTTTAATTTGTGGATATTGCGTTTGTTGTGCGTGGTGCAGAAGCGTAAACAGCGTCGGAGGTGATCATAAGGGTTGAGTGTTCGTAGTAGTCGAGTTGGCTCGAGTGGACACTAAATGTCACCAAGTTCTGTGCACAATTTGTGGCAGAACTGCCCCACTCCTGGAATGGTCTCGTTAATATTTGTTTGTTGGTGCAACCAGAGGAAAGACCCACCCAACGCTTGACCCTTGTGCGCGTCAGTGATCCAGAGTTCAAACCCTTCCCCATGGATGTGACGGAAGCGGCAGGAAACTCCAGTATCTTCAAAAACAATCTCAAAAATTCGAGTAAACAGGATAAGATGGGCCGCGGCAGACTGAGATGTTGTGAAGGCTCGCGTCCCGATCACCGCTGCAATGAATTAAGTATAGACCCAAGAATTAACGTTGGATGGACTTACATTTCATACGGTCGAGCTCCCAAGTTTCCATTTCAAATTCCTGCCACCTCCCGCTCAAGCGCTTGAAGGCTGTGTCCAACGACAATTTCTTCGAGTGCACAAGTAATGCGGACATGGATCGCAACATACAGATAACCAGATAGAAAATTGTGCCATCCTCTAAGGTATGCTTTTCAGCACACCGAACATACTGTTCATCCTCGGGAAGCTTGCGGTGCTGTGCTGCCAGTAACTGTGCCCCTGCAAGAATGTTTAAAATCGTAAGGAAATATATGTAGATTGAACTGACCTTCAAATCCCGTACCCTCGGGAAACAGAACATGTCGGAGTTCATCAATGTAGCAACAGACATGGTCGAGATTTCCGAGCGATGGGTGGAGTGCAGATAAGGGAGGATCAAATGGTTTATTCCAGCCTAAAACGCAGCGGAAGCTGTTCATAAATCCCGAGTTGAGCACGAGTTTTCACAGCGTCGCATCGGCGAGCTTCCAATCCAAATCCAGTAATAGTGACCTCAAGATTTCAAGCAACGGTGGCGGAGTTTTGACCGGGTCAGGGTTTGGGTGGGAGTGCGGGTTCCGGCAGATTACAACGACGCGGGGGCAATCACACCCAGGATGGGAACCTTTTAAGGTCGCTTAAAAGACGTAGGGAAAGAATGTGTATTCGTAGTCTAATATATCTTGATTGATTTAGCAAGATTCAATGAAGTAAGAAAGGATTACAGACACAACTAGAATTCATAGGTCTTTTCGACTTGATTGATTTCTATCTTATTCACCATGTAAGAAAGGTGTCTGAAAAGAAGATCAATCAGGTGCCAAATCAACCATATTTGATTTTTGGGGTATCGACGGTACATAAAAGCACATTGTAAAGTACATGTTTTAGGCCAATGAGGGATTTTTGCTATTGGATCGGAAAATGCCGGACAAATAGCAAAAATCCCTCATTGGCCTAAAACATATACTTTACAATGTGCTTTTATGTACCGTCGATACCCCAGAAATCAAATATGGTTGATTTGGCACCTGACTGATGTTCTTTTCAGACACCTTTCTTACATGGTGAATAAAATAGAAATCAATAAAGTCGAAAAGGCCTATGAATTCTAGTTGTGTCTGTAATCCTTTCTTACTTCATTGAATCTCGTTAAATCAATCAAGATATATTAGACTACAAATACACATTCTTTCCATACGTCTTTTAAGCGACCTTAAAAGATTCCCATCCTGGGTGTGAATTATGCAGATCATATGGGGTGTAGACATCAAATGTAGTCGTGCAGTTGCCTCTTTCACGTTGCAGCACTCCGCGCACGAGTTTCCCGGATTGGCGGTGCCAGTATGCTTATGCGGAGCTGAGCACTAGAATATGAAAATACAATTGTGCTCACAACATAAATCTTTCTGCGCTGAAGGAGGTGAACTGAAGGCGCAAGGGACCAGTGGACCATATCCAGATTGCTTGGCCAGTTCTTCGAACTCGTTTATTGTCTGGGAGTCGTTCCCAAGCAAAGCGCGCAGGTAGGGGATGTTGAACTCGTTGAGGGTGCATGTTATATCCGTGCTTTGTCGGACCGGCCGGCCCGGCCCGGCAATTCCCGAGAGGGTTTTCACGCTATGAAGGTCTACTGAGCGTTTCCCTTCTAATCACTGATTACTCATCGGGCCGACGGACTTGTATTTCTCCGAGGCCTTATTGTCTAGTCCGACTTCTTTCTCGGGCATCCTTACCAAGCCCGAAGTCCTTTATTGTTTAACCTTACTAAGTCACCTTGCTACCTTATTGTTTAACGTTTCTTACTTACCAATATCTCGCACGCCATTGTATTCAATAGACAATAGCGTACTTAGTTTAAAAAGCTAGTTAGATATGTTTTGTACTTCAGTTTGATTATTGATTGTTTCTTCGCTATCTCGGCGTTGGTCGAGCCTCTGTCTTCATCCTCTATTCGGACTTCAACTCCGAACTCCGAACTCCGTGACTCCAGACTATAGTCTTGTGCGGAACTGCGGACCCGAATAGTCGCTCACTCTATTCTTTGTAGTGTTGCGAGAAACCGCGAACTCCGAGGTCGGACTTCCTCGGCCTTGGCCTGACTCGACATATAACAGTATAATCAAACTCACCTATTCGGTTCGTTATGTCTGGATCATACTTCAATCCCAATCTCTTCACACCGGGCAATACTGCCCCTAACCCTTTAGTTCCGACACACCAACACCGAGAACGTCGGGAATCCCGACTATTTTCTAACATTCCTACTCTCGGTCAAACTCCGGTTCAACCACCTACTTTTGGCCAATCTTCAGAACAACCTCCATCTCCTATTGTCTTTCATCCCATACCTCGTCTTCGTTCAGCATCAGTTCCAAATACCGCACCAGTTCCGCTTCTCCGTCGGGGTGCAACTCCGGTGACTCCATCTCCGATAGGAATCCCTCCGGTTCAGATGCGAGTGCCCTCCGTGGCCTCTATTCAGGAGGTAGATACCGAGGAGGCTTCAGCCCCGGAGCCCGAGGCAGAGAACCCCGAGCGCCCTCCGACTCGGAACACCGAACCCGAGGAACCTGTGGGAGGTGCCCCCGATGGGGGTGACGACGGGGATGATGATGGTCCTGGTGGGCCCGGAGGTGGTGGACCTGTCCCTCGGCGTCGGCCTCGGACTCCGGACGACGCCGAGATCGGTGCTCGGATTTTCAGTGGACTCAACGACCTTACTACCGTCCTTCGGTCGCTTTCGGGAGCTAATTCGGGTCCTGTTCGGAGTTCCCGATCCAACCTCCGAAACCCCGAGCCTTTCGATGGCTCGGACCCCTCCAAACTTCCTTTATTCCTCTCGCAATGCGGACTTCACTTCGCTGAGCGAGTTCAGGACTTTCCTTCGGACGACGACCGCATCATTTTTGTCCTTTCATACTTGAAAGGGGCAGCGGCCGCTTGGTTCCAACCCGCTATGTTTGCCACGGACAGTACTGTCCCCGACTGGGACGGCAACTTTTCACTCTTCATTCAGGAGTTGATGTCGGTCTTTGGACCGCATGACCCTGTCGGAGATGCCGAAAGCAAACTCCGAACGCTTCGGATGAAGCCATCGGACCCGATCTCGACCTACATCGTCGAATTCAACACCCAGGCAGCTATGACCCGCTGGGGTGAAGCGGCACTTCGGTCCCAATTCTACGAAGGATTGCCTAGTCGGATCAAGAACCAGCTCGCGGTGCTTGATCCTCCGACAAATCTCGTCGGACTTCGGACTTTGGCACAGCGCATTGATCAGCGCTATTGGAAACGGGAGTCGGAGAAGAAGCGTGAAGGCAACACCGAATCAGCCCCGAACACTGCGTCTCGGTCTTCGGGCCACGGTGCTGGCGGCGGTGGAAAGAAACCACAACAAACTCCGAAATCCACCAACAATCCTTCCTCGGCATCCGCGTCGTCGACCGGAGCAGCCTCGGGGTCCGCAACCCCGAGAACTCCGAAGCCCTACGCCGACAAGTTAGGCAAGAACGGCAAAATCACGGACACCGAGCGCGCTCGGCGTTTGAAGGAAGGGTTGTGCATGTATTGTGGTGGGAAGGGACATCAGGCTGCGGATTGTAAGAAGAGGACTACGCCTTCGCAGGGTCGGGCATCCGCCACGACTCCGAACTCTGAGGCCACTCCGTCCACCGAGTCAAAAAAATGACCAGCAACTCCGAAACTCCAGCACCCGTTCGGAGTTGCGTTGACTCGCTCGGAGTGCCCACGGAAGAAGTCTATCTCAACGCGTCCTCTCTTTCACCTAATGCCTTATACCTCGATCTCTATGCTACTACTTTATCGGACTCACTCGCCTCGGGACTCGACACCATTTTACGGACACTTATCGACTCGGGGTCGTCACATTGTTTTATTTCTTCAGACATTGTAATGAAGAACGCATGGCCGACCTCCGAAATACGTCCGATCCGGTTGCGATACCTCGATGGCTCGTCCTCTATTATCAAAAAGCAGATCACTCTGTCAATCCGATTTCCAACCGGTGAAGCCCATTTAATGGAATTCTACGTCACCCGTCTTGATTCACCTTCTGAACTGGTTCTTGGATACAACTGGCTCCACCGCTTCAATCCGTTGATTGACTGGTCGGCAGCTAGTATCTCTTTCCGTTCCACTCCGCTTGGTCCATCAGTGTCGACACCACAGGACACTAGTCCTGCCTCAGTTCTGCCGGACTCCGAGTTGTTGAACAACTCCGAGCCGACTCCGACGACTGGCTTACCAGCGTTCGGAGTTGTACCAGAAACCCCGACGATGTCTTTACCGGACCCCGGTCCTTCTATGGACTCCTCTTCGGGCTTTACCAGCCCTCCGATTTCCACACCCTTGGTTTCACTCGTCTCTGCTGCCGCTTACTCCATGATCATCGGACAAGCCGGTACGGTGCAGTATACTCTTCGCGCAACCCCGAAGGCCGAAGATGTCCGCGCTCGGTCCTCGACACTAGCTTCGGACCAGTCGGACTTGCCTTCGGAGTACCATGACTTCGCCGACGTGTTCTCGGAGTCCGAAGCGTTCAACCTTCCTCCTCATCGGGAGTTTGACCTCCAAATAGACACTGAGGACAGTGAAGTACCGCCGATCGGACATATTTATTCGTTGTCCGAGTCCGAACTCACGGCCTTGCGCGAGTTCATTGACAAGAACTTAAAGGCGGGCTTCATTTACCCTTCGAAGTCCAGTCACGGTGCTCCGATACTCTTCGCTAAGAAGAAAGACGGAAGCCTTCAGCTTTGCGTTGATTACCGAGGACTTAATTGCATTACCAAGAAGGACCGCTACCCTCTTCCGCTCATTTCGGACTTACTCGATGCTCCGGGCAAAGCCCGAATCTATACCAAGCTCGACCTCCGACATGCCTACCACCTTTTGCGTATCGCTGAAGGTGATGAGCCGAAGACGGCCTTTCGGACTCGCTACGGCTCTTATGAGTGGCGAGTCGTCCCCGAAGGGCTGACTAATGCACCCGCGGCCTATCAACGTTTTGTGAATAGCCTCTTTTCGGACTTGCTCGATATCTGCGTCGTCGTCTATCTTGACGATATCCTAATCTACTCCGACAACTCCGATGTGCATACCTCGCATGTCCGAGAAGTCCTTCAGAGATTACGTGCAGCCGGACTTTACTGCAAACTTCCGAAGTGCGAGTTCGGAGTTACGACTTGTGAATACCTCGGTTACATTCTTTCCCCCGATGGTTTCGCGATGGCCTCGGACAAGGTTGATGCCATTCTTGGCTGGCCAGTCCCTCGGAAGGTTAAAGACATTCAATCCTTCCTCGGCTTTTGCAACTTCTATCGGCGTTTCATCAACGGCTACTCCGACATCACCATTCCCCTTACTCGCTTGACCCGATCCGGAGTTAAATGGGACTGGTCGGAGTTGGCCCAATCGGCATTCGAACGCCTCAAGAATGCGTTCTCCGAAGCCCCGATCCTTCACCATTGGGTTCCGGGCCGACAAATCATCGTCGAGACCGATGCTTCGGACTACGCTCTAGCCGCCATACTCTCGATCTTTGGAGATGACGGTGAAATCCACCCGGTGGCTTTTCGGAGTCGTTCCTTCAATCCTTCGGAGTTGAACTATGACGTTCATGACAAGGAACTTCTAGCCATCTTTGATGCCTTCAAAACTTGGCGTCACTATCTCGAAGGCGCACCACTTACTATCGACGTGGTCACTGACCACAAGAACCTGGAGTACTTCTCTACTTCAAAGGTCTTGACTCGTCGTCAAGTGCGCTGGTCCGAGTACCTTTGCCATTTCAATATGGTCATTCGTTTTCGCCCTGGTCGCTTAGGTGGCAAGCCGGACGCATTAACTAGACGATGGGACGTCTACCCTAAAGAGGGGGATAGGGCTTACAGCCAAGTTAACCCTCACAATTTTCGCCCCGTTTTCACTCAGGATCAGTTATCAGCGTCACTCCGAGCCACTTATCTTGAAGAACCAGTCCTTCGGGCTTCGGTCATTATGGACACCGAGCAGCTTCACTCCGACATTTTAGCCCATCTCCGAGATGACCCCGCGGCGGTCATCGGACTCGGACATGCTGCTTCGGACTCCGGCCGATGGTCTATCGACAACAAAGGCCTTCTCCGACTTGATGAACGCATCTACGTGCCTTTAGTCAACGGAGTTTCGGACGAACTCCGAGTCCGAGTTCTTCAATACCACCATGACCACGTCCTTTCGGGGCACTTCGGACAGAATCGGACTTTGGAGCTTGTGCGTCGGGGTTATACCTGGCCCGACCTTCGGAGTTTCGTTCGGGATTTCTGTCTATCTTGTGTCTTGTGCAAACGCAACAAGAAGCCTAGGCACAAACCTTACGGGCTTTTGAAGCCCCTTCCGGTCCCACTTCGGCCTTGGCACTCAATTTCTATGGACTTCATCGAGGAACTACCCTTATCCGGTGGTTTCAACAACATTCTCGTCATTATTGACCGCTCTTCAAAGCAAGGAATCTTCATCCCTTGCACCATTCACATCACTTCAGTGGAGCTGGCTCAACTCTTTCTTATTCACGTCTTTTCAAAACACGGAGTTCCTTCCCACGTCACCTGTGATCGGGGTTCGGAGTTCATTTCGGCGTTCTTTCGGTCTTTAGGCGAACTGCTTGACATGGAATTGCACTTCACTTCGGGGTATCACCCCGAGGCCGATGGGCAAACCGAGCGCGCTAATCAGACCCTGGAACAGTACATCCGAATGTATACTTCTTACCAACAGGACGACTGGGACCGCCTATTACCTCTGGCGGAGTTCGCATACAACAACTCTCCGAACGCATCTACCGGAGTTTCACCTTTCTTCGCGAACAAGGGCTACCATCCTGCTTTAACCATTCATTCGGAGCGTGATGTGGCTAACACTTACGCTAAAGACATGGCCGTCGACCTTCAAAGTCTTCACGAATTCCTCCGAGAGCAGATCACCTCCGCTCAACTCCGATACAAGGACACGGCCGATCGGCGTTGCAACCCTGGTCCGACCTTCAACATCGGAGATTCGGCCTACGTCTTGGCGAAGCATATCCGAACCACTCGTCCAACTCCGAAGTTCTCCGAGCAGTATCTCGGACCTTACGAAGTCATCGCCAAACCCAGCTCCATGTCCTATACACTTCGGCTTCCGAAGGAGCTTCGGAGTATCCATCCGGTCTTTCACGTCTCTCAGCTTGAGACTCACCTTCCTAATCCTTATCCTTCTCGGGCTCCCGAGCCTCCGGCGGCTGTTGAAGTCGTTGACGGCGAGGAGCACTTTGAAGTTAAGGACATCGTTGACTCAAAGCTAGATCGGAGATTTCGAGTCAAACTCCGTTACAAGCTAGAATGGCTCGGATACGAGAACACCGATGAGCAGTATACATGGGTCGGAGCTGACGACGTTCACGCACCAGAACTTGTCGATAGCTTCCACCTCCGATACCCCGACAAGCCGGGTCCGAACTATTGACCTTCGGACATCGGACATTCGGACTTCCTCTGACATCGGCCTTTTCATCGGACATCGGACATCGGACACGACTTCGCATTACAACCAAGGAAATTATTCTATATACAACCCTGAGGCTTTTATCTACAAGTCCTCCGGGGGAATTCCTCCCCACTCCGAACCTTCCTCTTGTTCTTCCTCCTCCTTCTCTTCGGACTTCTCCTCCTCCTCTTCGGACGCCGACTCCACCGCCTTCTCCTTTCCTTTTCCCTCGGCCACCGACCCCGAAACCTCCGAGACGTCGACATCCATCGCTTCGCGGTTCGCCGTCGGGTCCCGAGACCGAACTCCGTCCTCAATCACATCATCCCCGGACCCGTACCAAATGGTATCCAGATCGGGCTCGAGTTCGGGGTCGTCGAGGCGTGTAACCTCGGAGAGCTCGGGGGACGGTGAGACGCGGGTCCGGAAAATAGGCAGTGGGTATAAGGTGAAGTCCGCGTCGGCGGACTTGATCCACTCCTCGATCCGTAGGATGGCGTGGTTGAGCTGGAGGCGGCTCAGGCGGTTGCGTCGGTGTTGAGCGCGGATCAAGCGATAGCGCTCGCTGGCGGTCTTGACCACTAGCTTCAGCTGGGCGATTTCGAACCAGCAGGGGCAGGCGAGGCCGCAGTTGTGGCGGGGAGGGCGGTAACGTTTGGTCGCGGGGACCCCGGGGTGCGACCTCGGACTCCAACGTCTCGGTCTCCGAGGCGACTCCGACGAGGGGCCCGCTACTGCGACAGCGTCGGGCGCCGAAGGCCCAGAGCCGCTAACCACGGCGGCCGCGGAGTTCGGGGGTCGGGGGTCGGAGTCGGCAGGGCCCGAAGTCCACTCGCACTTCACCTTGGACTGCTGACACTCAATGCAGCCCTGGGACTTCCCGATTTTCTTCAAACAAGTCCGCCCAGTGCGGCGGCAGCGGCGGCAGGCTGTCAGTGTTGTCAGCGACGACGCCGACGAACACCGATGCACGACTTACCGTGGGGTGGGACAACGATATTCGACGACATGGTGGTTCAAGTCAAGGGGGATTTTAAACTCCGACTCCGAATCGACCTCCTTATATATGTCTTTCACTTAACACTCCCGCGGCTGCGCATTTATCGGACTTACGGACATACCGGACTTCGGTCGCCGTCCTCGGACATTCTCGGACATTCTCGGACATCGGTGATTTCGGCAACCGATATTTTCCGGGCGGATCAAACAGGATTAACTCCGAAGACTCTTGAGGGTAAGAGTCTTAAGAGGGGGATACTGTTATATCCGTGCTTTGTCGGACCGGCCGGCCCGGCCGGCCCGGCCCGGCAATTCCCGAGAGGGTTTTCACGCTATGAAGGTCTACTGAGCGTTTCCCTTCTAATCACTGATTACTCATCGGGCCGACGGACTTGTATTTCTCCGAGGCCTTATTGTCTAGTCCGACTTCTTTCTCGGGCATCCTTACCAAGCCCGAAGTCCTTTATTGTTTAACCTTACTAAGTCACCTTGCTACCTTATTGTTTAATGTTTCTTACTTACCAATATCTCGCACGCTATTGTATTCAATAGACAATAGCGTACTTAGTTTAAAAAGCTAGTTAGATATGTTTTGTACTTCAGTTTGATTATTGATTGTTTCTTCGCTATCTCGGCGTTGGTCGAGCCTCTGTCTTCATCCTCTATTCGGACTTCAACTCCGAACTCCGAACTCCGTGACTCCAGACTATAGTCTTGTGCGGAACTGCGGACCCGAATAGTCGCTCACTCTATTCTTTGTAGTGTTGCGAGAAACCGCGAACTCCGAGGTCGGACTTCCTCGGCCTTGGCCTGACTCGACATATAACAGTGCACAAAATCAAGTGTGCTCGGTTGTTCTTCTTACGACGTTCGCACCTATGCAATCAATTGAGGGTAACAGTTTAAAATGAAGAAATAAAACGCACTGCACCAACGCGCGGCCATATTCATCGAGATGCAGCTCGAGTTTACCTTTACAAGAGGCATTCAAAGTCTTTTTGCGCCAAGAGTCCTTGAGAATGTTGGTGCAATTCTCGGATTCAGACTCGGAGTGGGAATCAGATTCTGAATCAGAAGTGGGATCAGAGGAATTGTCGGTGAGTTTTGTGGAACCTATGTCTTCGCCATCCCGCCCGAGATCAAATGCACAGCCTTTCTCAGCAAGAGTACAATAAAAAGCAAGAGTTTTCAAAAAAATCTCCTTTTTAGTCTCTGCTAAACTGTCCAGTTTGAACGAAGGAAGCCGGCTTGAAGGCAAGGAACGGGCTGAGCAGTACTTCAACCCTTTACCTAAACGTTCCAAGTCAGTTTGTTGTATAGGGAGGCAACAGATGGGAGAAAACTTACAAGACAGGTGTTTATGGAAACAAGATGCTGGCGTTCCACCAGGACCCATGAGCAAACTGCCACATTGGACGTATGGTTCGCCCCCATGTGAATCTCCAAGGGAGTATTGAAAGCTGTCCTTGGGATGGGAAAATTTCGACGGATCAACAGAAAATTGGTGCGCAATTGCAACACCTTTGCTAGCTCCTGTCTGCGGATACTCGACAATAGAGTTAATTGGGTGCTCGAGCAGAGCATGGACATAAGTTTGTCGGTTTATGCAGTCAAAGCTCCGTTGAATTTCTTCAGCCGTAAAAGGTCGAGCAGGGAGAGGATGATATAAAGAGCCTAGTACGGCAGTGCAAGCAGAAGGAGAAGGAGACACAATGGGAAGAGCCTGTGAAACAATGTCCAGGAAGTCACATTCACCATCAAATGTTGTTGCCAAGCCAACATTAGCGAGAAGCCTTTTGGCCTCCACCACAGCAGCGAGCTGTGCGTCCAACAGAGCCATAAGTTTGACAATCCATTCATCCTACCGCAAGTTCTCATATTTATTTCAGGTATGGCTGTCAAGTAAAATTTCCATGACGAGATGCCTCAAGCCCGAAAAAAGATTCCCTGCCTTTGAACCTTCTGGCATGCTTTGAGGACGCGACTCAGGTACATTCAGAGCACAAGGAATGTCGCGCTTGCCGTCAAATTGCCTAGCAATTCCCCCTTGAGTCCACTGAAACAGTGGCTATGGGTACACTGATGTTCGCAAAGATAATTAGAAAGCTGCTAGACGGCAACTAACCAACTAAAAACACTACAACCAACACACACACACACACACACACAATTGAGTTCGGGTCGTCCTGCAGTTTACAGGTAAGATTGAACTTCTCAGATTCGTGTCTCGAAAATGCCAACTCGATAGAAGTCTTATTAGGACTAATATGAGCACAAAGTAGTCAAAGATTGACCAGGGATTATCTACTTCGACTGAAGCGATATGGGTTTTATATATTTTATACTTCTAGACACCTTAAAAAGATATCTCGAAGACCTATAAGTCTATCTAGACTTAGATAGGGTTTCCTGCCGTACTTTGACGGAGACCACACTGGATCTAGACTTGTGATCGTGACCAAACTCACTGGAACGGATGCCAATGACCGGGTACTGTGACTGAACTCACTGGAACAGTGCCAACAGCAGACCTGAGGTAACAACCAAACAGGTGCCTTTCACACAAGTGTCGCGACTCTCCACGAACACGGCTTAAGTCCTTTCAAGCTTATATATGCCAACAAGACCACTTTATATTTGAACGATAACAACAAAGATAGTTATATAAACGTATCTCTGCGCTAGGCTCAGACCAGCACCAACACCGTTACTTTGGTGGGAGATGCAGTACTGAATCGCGGGTTCTGCTAGGCTTTATATACGATACAGGAATTGTAGATAGTAATGAGAAATGAGTCATCACCAAATTTGTCAAATCCTCGTAAGGCCCTCGTGACCTCGGCAAGCGCCGCTTAGGCTTTGACGCGTCTCATAAGGGTCCTACAAGACCAGCCCAATCCTTGCTCAGTCCTCGCGACGAAGCCGAAATCCTGCTGAGGGATTGCGAAGGTCTTGCTAGGTCATCTCAAGGCTACCTTTCACCTCACTGTGTCCCGACAAGGCCCTTGCGAGTCTGTTCCAAATCTTCGACATCCGACTCGCTTCTGGGACTCTTGCGCTTAAACAAAAACACCAACTGGCGCCGGGTTATGATATACCTTGGTCGCACTATCTTCCTATTTATTCTTCTTGCCATGGCTGCCTGTAGATTCTGTCAGAAAACAGATATGACCGAGCATGGCCTTCATATTCATCTGCGATCCTGTAAAGCAAAGAAGGAATCTCTGGTGAACTCTATGAAAGGTGCTGCAGATGCTGCTGCTGCTGAATCGGCGGCGGCTGCGGTAGCAGCGGCAGTGCCACAAGATACTTTGATGCCGGATATTCCAGTGCGTCACACCAAATGAAGTATGAAAAAAAGCATTACTTAAAAAAATCATTTACAGCCCGCACCGCCTCCTTTGCCCCTCCCTCCACTTTCTCCAGGCCCAGGTGGTCGTCCTAGACGGCACAGACGTCTTCCCGAGAGATATCGGGATGAGCCACCCGAACCTCCTACTCCCGTGCTAACTTCTGCACCGGAGGCTGCACCCAGTGAACCCGAAGTCTCGACCCCGGTGGAGCCCAACGCCCAACCACCCCGAAAATGGGTCAAAACGGACCCGAACGCCCACGGGCTCTACAAAGTCTTCCCCAATCGTCCTACCCATGATCCCGAAGACTCGATTTCTCTCGAGGATATGTGTAGATCCCCAGATATTGCCGTTTCTGACAACATTTCTGCCATCGCTTCCGATGCTCCCCCGTGGTTCCCCTTCCTCAATTCGACCGTTGCACGTTTAATGACGTGGTTTCATTTGGGCTCAAATATCAAGTCCAATGCCGAGCTCGAATCCCTCGTCAATGATGTCCTACTCCAGGATGATTATGATCAGGCTCATTTGCAGGGATTCAGTGCTATGCGCGAAAACAGGCGGCTCGATGACACCGCTAACATGCTTCCTGGCGAGCCCCCTAGCGGCTGGAAATCGACGTCTGTAAAGATCAAGCTGCCGATGCACAAGTCTCATGTACCGGAGACGGATGCACCCGAGTTTGAGGTCCCTGGAATCCTATACCGGCCGCTGCTCGACGTCTTGACAGAGGCTTTTCAGAGTCCCGAATTCATGCAGTACCACCTCACTCCCTTTGAGTGCCATTGGGATCCTAACCACGACCCGGAAAATGTCGAAATGGTGCCGCCCGTCCCCGCCGATGAAGTCCTTGACGAAAATGGTCTACCTCCCCTCACCAAGGGGCACCACGTCGTGTACGGCGAAATCTACACCTCAGCGAAGATGCTCAAGGCTCACAGCGAGCTTCCAAGAGCGCCCACACCGCATCTTGAAACGATTATCGCGGCCTACATGTTCTGGTCGGACTCAACTCATTTAGCCAACTTCGGAAACGCCTCCTTGTGGCCGCTGTATACCTTCTTCGGAAATCTTTCGCCCCAAACCGTCTTCGGGTGCCGGTCATCATCAAGCTTATTTTCCTTCCGCAAGTCCTCTTTTATTTTGTGGTATTCCTTTGGATTGACACCGTATCAGTTGCCCGATTCTATCAAAGATTTCTATCGAAATCTGTACGGCGTTGCACCCTCTGCTGCGGTCTTGTCTCATCTCAAGCGTGAGCTAATGCATGCCATCTGGGATATGTTACTGACCCCGGAATTCATTCACGCTTATATCCATGGGATTGCCATCAAATGTTACGACGGTGTGGAGCGTCTGGTGTTCCCGCGTTTTTTTACCTATGGGGCCGCCTATCCTGAGAAGTATGTTCCCAATCTTCTATCCTCAAATCACGCTGAAAATGACAAGGGTTTTATTGGCGACAATCAAATATTTCGGAAAGTGCCCATGCCCCCGTTGTTTCACCGAGAAGGACCAGATCTCTGACATGGGGTCTAAACTGGATATGAAGAGGCGTCAAAATATCCGAGAGGACACATCCTGGCATCGTAAGCTCATCGAGACGGTTCGTGGTTGGATTTTTGGGCAAGGTACCCTCATCTCCGGGACTCAGGTCGAAAATAATCTGAAGAAGCAATCTTGGGTTCCTACTCGAGTGAGTGATGCTTCCATCTCACGCTGTTCACTGATATGTATCCTACCTTCAGAATGCGTTCTCAAAGCTTGCCAAGACCGGCTTCAATCTATTTTCCATGTTTGTGCCGGACCTCCTGCATGAGGTGGAGCTTGGCGTCGTCAAGTCCCTGTTCACCCACATTATCCGACTCTTGTATGCATACAGTGCTTTATCTGTACAGAATCTTAATGAAAGGTACGCACGTAACACATTCACATAATTGGACTGATTCCCGACTCACGTTTTTGTACAGATTCTGACAAGTCCCTGTTTTTGGACGCGGTACAATCCGACGGTTCAAAACAGATGTTTCCGAGATGAAGAAGCTGGCCGCCCGGGATTTTGAGGATATTTTGCAGGTGATTCACGCCCGGCCGCTCCTCACGAATCTTTCTAACTGATAGTACCAAGTGTGCCCTACCGGTTCTTGAGGGGCTGCTTCCCGAGCCTCACAATGGCATTGTACTTTCGCTTTGGTTCACGCTCGCCACCTGGCATGCGTATGCAAAGCTTCGGATGCACACCAGCTGGTCGAATGCAAATTTCAAAGAATGGACTACGAATTTAGGCAAGGAGTCTCGCCATTTCCTCCAGACCACGTGTGAGGAATATGTCACCTTCGAGACGCCCAAAGAACAAGCCCGACGAGGGAGAAGAGCGGCCGCCAAGAATGCTGTCGCCGGAACTGCAAAGGCTTCAACACCGAGCGTCAAAAAGCGGAAAACATGGAATATAGACACCTACAAGTTCCATTCGCTTGGAGATTACCCGGATACGATACCTTCTTTTGGGACCACCGATTCGTACTCCACTCAAATTGTTTGTTTTGTATCTTTCAGCCGTTTATTCCTTGATACTGACCATGAATTCCAGGGGGAACTGGCTCATCGGCTCGTAAAAAGATTCTATGCTCGTACCAACAAACGGAATCATGGGCCACAGATCGCGGCTCACGAACGGCAACAGCGTATCTTGCGCAAAGTCAGACGCCGCATGCTGGAATCAGATGCTGCAGCAGCTGCAGCCGAGCCTGCCGAGGAAACCTCCGCCGATCCTTCCACGTCTGAAAACACGACTCGTTCGGATCTTCAACCCGTGTCTGAATCCCTCCCCCGCACCCCACCGCGCCACCACCACCAGATCTCGGAATTGAGGAGAACGTGGATCCATGCAACTCAGTTTGTATCTTCTCAGCCCAATGACCCTGCCGTCAAGGTACGTTCTTGCAGATAGAACGCTGCTCTGAATCTAAATATTCCTCTTATTTAGAATTTCATCCCCTCGCTCAAAGCTCATCTTTTGAACAGGCTGCTCAATAATCCATATGACGGTGATGAAACCAAGTTCAGCCCGCAGGACCTCGCCAACGTGACCATCGAACGCGAACGTTTATACAGCCATCAAACTATGCGGATTAATTACACCACCTATGATCTCGGACGCGACCAGGATACAATCAATCCCCGCACCCGTTCCGATATTATGGTACTCTCCCACGAAAACGAGGATGATCAAAACTGGCACCCTTATTGGTATGCCCGTGTTCTGGGTATCTTCCACGCAGATGTTCGACATGTTGGGCCCAAGGCCAAGAGCCGCAAGCCTGTTCGGATGGAGTTCCTCTGGGTACGGTGGTTTGGACGGGATCTGTCCTTCAAGGTGGGGTGGAAGGCAAAGCGCTTGCACCGCTTAGGATTTGAGGAACCTGAACACGCATTTGGATTTCTCGACCCTGCGGAAGTCATCCGAGGGGCGCACCTAATTCCCGCATTCCACTATGGGCGCACCAACACCCTCCTTGCCCCATCCATCGCTCGGCAGCCCCAAGAGAACGACACCGACTTCCATTATTATTATATTAATCTGTAAGTCCATTTATGTTCATAGATATCACCTTGCTCACCCTGGTCCTCTACAGATTCGTCGACCGTGACATGTTCATGAGATATCTGGAGTGTGGGGTGGGACACAGAGACGCTCGCCGGCGATCTACCCCAACTACGACAACACCTACTGCACCCGAGACACAGGATGATGGGGAGATGATGGACATTGATCTACCCACGGAAACCGGTGATCTGGAAACCACCACCGACGGTGCTGACGATGAAGACAATGAAGATGAGGAGGATGAAGAGGAAGAGGAGAATTCGGACTCTGAATCGTCATCCAGTGAATCGGGCGACGAGGATGAGAATATCGAGGAGGATGGGAATGATTTATCAGAGGGTGAGGAAAATGTTATCCAGTCTCTCGGGTTTGACGACTTGTAATCTTGGACTTTCATTCTTTCCAGATATATATTCTTCTATTTTTTTTTTGAGCACTCCCGAGGGTTATGCACGAGTTTGAATTGTTGTTCTGCTCTACATTCAACAAATTTGGGTGCAGAGCAGCCACAATTTTTTTCCAGAGATGGTCCATGAGCACCAGTACAATATTTCACGGTCAAATATGCTTAGTAGAGGACCCCTGAGAGTTGTACTCAACAATATTACTTCTCCGATCGCGCTTTGTTGATGGCACGTGACCGTGGGCGGCGGACTATAAGAGGTGTCGCGCTTTTCCCGCCTCTTTCTTCCCGACGACCATGTCGACCTCACACGCTCCTTCTAATGTCCCCAATGCCCCCAACGTCACTAATGCCTCTCCTGCCCCTCCCACCCCTCCTGCCAAACGCAAATACCGAGAACTCACCCAAGCCCTTGCAGCCGCGCAGCCAGTGAAGAAGAAATTAAAGAGCAAGCGCAGTCCACCGTGCGCATCTCCTTTTAGTCGCCCGCTGCCTCTCTTGATGTCCCGCTGTCCCAGGGCGTCCAAAACGGCTATTGAACAGCTGATTTCGGCCGGGAAGTATTTCCCCCGCGCGATAAGTCCTTTCATGGACATCTCCCTTGTCTTCCACGACGGCGCAGAGACGCATTGGAAGCCTCCCCCCTCCTCCGACGTGCCCGCTGCGAATGAGGACACTGCCGACAAGTCGTAAGTGTTAACTGTGCCGTGCCTTTTGTTTCGCTGACACCATACCTGCTTTAACTAGCGAATTGGAACAGCAGGCTATCCATACCGCCGCCTTCGACCTCATGATGTCATCCAGCCCTGGCCTCCTTGAAGTGGTGCAGCAATTCTATCTCTCGGGCGATCTTGATGAATGGCATCGCCTCATCAAGGCCGTGCGTGTCACATTTTTTTCTTACCTGCATATCTTCATGACTTTTCACCAGGCCCGCGACGCTGCAACAGACGCTCGGACTGCCGACACCAATAGCTTGAAGCACCGGACGGAGTACGTCGTCCCCGACTCCGCTATACGTTCTCTTTATCCCGCGATCGACCGCGACATTTCCAAGTCAGACCGTGGCACAACACACCCTATGCTTCGTCATTATATCGTAGGGTGGAAGTATCGGCTGAAGCTAGGCCCCTTCCCCGCGTTTCCAACTCCTCCGAGGTGCGTTCTCCGAGTACATGCTCTCATCATCCATTTATCCTCTCCAGCCCCGACGGCGCTGCACCACTTCCCGATGCTGTGTACGTGTCTATGTAAGTGCATATGTCGCGGCTGACCTCTCTTTCCAGTCCCGCCGAGGCATCCGCCACCGAGATAAAGTATGTTCCATCCACGCATGCATCCTGTTTACTAACATTTACTCTAGAATGCTCAAGGCCATCCTCGACGGCAAGAAGCCTCTCTTGGCGAAGCAATACCCATCGTGTTTCTGGGCAGAGGGGTCATACGACGCATCGGATCCAAAACGGGGGTTTCTGCGGAGCCCGTTCCTTCTCCGGGTCAGTTACAAGTCTATGGTGTCTACTTATATGCTCACGGCCTGAAGGTGACTCGCCACATCTGGACTGCGCCGGGTTCGGTGCGGAACGGGATCAAGAAGGGGAAGTTACCGCCCCACTGCAACGCTCGTATACTCGGAGTTCGACGCATCGTGCCCGAGATGATTGGGTATTCTTGCGCGCAGGTGAGTCTTTCTATTCTTCTGGAGCTCGACTGACACAGGCTCAGGGGCGCACGATGCTATCGACCTCGGAATGGACACCCACCGACGGTTCGTATGAATACGGGGAGATGTTCGACGCAGTCGTGCGCCTGTTCAAGAAAGATCCGACGAACCCTTGGGCAGTAGACACCCTTGAATGGTACCAAAGGTGCGCTCAGTCTACGTCCAGTTCGCCTGCTAATCCAGGCTTCGCAGACATGTCTTCGCCGGTGACCAGGACGCTACTGAAGGACCTTCCGACCCCGCCGACAGCGATGACGATGCCGACGACGACATGGAGATGTCCATCTTCAGCACGTCAGCAACTTCATCGTCCCCCGCATCTGCAACGGCTTCTTCTCCCAACGGCGCTACAAGCACGTCCGCAACTTCCTCGTCCCCCGACAACGCTTCTGCAACGGCTTCTTCCCCTAACGGCACTGCATAGATCACTCCGTGGGTACTTTTTCCACTTATTGAATTCTACTTACACCGTGTGTTTCTCTTTGCAGTAATTGCATATGTTACGGCGCGTCATTTTACCCTTCTTCTCCGCGCAACACTAACTTGTTCATCCGCAGTAACTCATCGACTCTCGCTCACTCTCGTTCTGCATCAACACTGTGCGTATATATTCGCTGAGACGTATAATTCTGATAGTTGTTTAGCTCCTTGATCCTTTTTTCTCTCTGCTACGAAGCCCCCCAGGACGACTGTATCACAAGTGAGTCTAATGATCTGGTCTTCACTCAGCTTTTAACACACCGTTCTTCCTAGACTGCTGTATTTGTTCCGCTGCCATCCCTGTACCTATTACTTATCGCATTTCATGTATTCTTGACACTGCAATCCAAGCGATTTTGTTGTATTCTCGTGACTATAAGAAGGTAGTGGGTACAAGAGGGTGGTAAGACTAGACGAGGCTCATAAGCACCATAAGGCCTCATGAGGCCGACAAGTCTTGGCGGCCCTTACCAAGGCTCTTGAGTTTCAAGATTCCCTGAAAAGGGTATTATGAGGTTGGCACAAGTCTAGGCTGCCTTTTGAGGACTTATGGCTCTTGCGAGGGGGTCGTCAGGGCCTGACGAGGCTCCGACAAATTTGGTGATGGTCAACATATAAGAGAGATTTGATGTACACGGAACTGCAGAGGTATGCTGCTGGTATTCGTAGTTCAAGGCCGAGACTAGTCATCTAGATTTTACCAGCTCGAACCCATACTAGGTATATTGGTTTGTTCCCGAGGCCTGCCGGTCCTAGCACGTATGCTAGCCGGACACGCGCCCCAACTGCTTGCCGTGCGACCACGTAGGTCGCGGCATATTTCTAGTTCTCTATTGGTCGACGTGATACTGCCGTCCAGCCGTATCGACGTGTCTCGCTCATTCCTTCGGTCCAAGCGCCTGTCATCGATTCTGATGACTATCTCGTTATGTGTGATTGCCGTCGCGATGCATCTTTCCATGATCGACACTCGTCACGATCATTTCCTGACAATCTCTGATGTCTCGGCTTTCTCGGTTTCATGATTCTCGCTCGAACTACTGTTTGCGAACCAAGTTATAGTTGTTGCAACTAGACCCCGTCCAGGGTCTAGTGGATACATATGACTTTCCATGCCCAATCTGTGGACTTCATGCATGTCTCTCAAGTTTTTTAGGCGTTTTTACCTCCTCGATACAGTGTCTAGCTTTTAGTACAACCGACCCTTTGCGAAGTCAATTCAATACTATGAAGCCCACTGAGTCCCAGACACCGCACGCTAACCCCCAATGGTATAAGGATCAAACCATATTGTATCCAGAAGACAATAGTCCTCTCACGTCATGAACACCTAGCCAGCAGCTCGGAGCTCACTCTGACTCTACTCGTATATCACCGGATAGAGGCTCTAGTTGGCGACTAGAAGTGAAAAAATGCACGATTACACCGGCACGCAGTTACGAGCCGTATCACCACCACAAATTATCCTGCCTCTGAACCTTCTGGCAGAGTCGACTCAGGTACATCCAGCGCACAAAGAAACGGGAGTGTCATATGTCGGTCTGAAAGAAAAATTGTGTTCGCTACGGACCCGACTCTGTTCAAAGCAAGGGTGGGCTTGTCATATAGTGGCGCAGGTGCAATTTTTCTGCGATGAAATGCTTTTCACGGTGAAAAAGTGCGGATCGTGCGGTTCGTTACCAAGAAAAGAAACCTGTAATTGAACACTTCCGGCAGCAGGTCGTATATAAATTGGCCAGCCATAAACCCAAGTCTGTTCATTCGATTCTTCGCAATGGACATCCTCCAGGTCGACGAACTTGTTATCCTCCAGTGTTCTGCGACGGAGTTAGTGATCTACTGCCGGCTTGCTGGAATTGTTGTCACTATCTCCTGGTGCGTATTTCTTTCAGAATTCCGTTGACCTGTCTCATTCCAATTCAAGGCCTATACATAACATCGTCAAAATCAAGGCCTCAGGTCTCAGGGCTTGGCTGCTTGCTCGCAGGCTCGAATGTTTCTGTGGCTTTACATCTCACCGAACCGAACTGAAACCCTGCCAATTTGTTGTATCTAAGGTGACCAGTGACGTGTTTGGTTTCTGCCACTACGCACAGGCCCGGTGCCCGTTCAAGAGTGAGCCTTCTCTTCTTGCCTCCTTGTCTTATTCCGAACGAATTCTTTTCTAGTCAACTTCACCGAGGTGCATGACACATGCCTCCTGACCTCGGAGTATCCTAATCTTCCTACTCTCGGTATGTTTCTCCTCTGACTGGGCTTTGATTGTGACTGATGTTTGATTCAGTGCCAGGGGAGGCACCAGACATGGACATCTTGCTTGTAGCGTTTACGCTCCATGGATACCCTCACCAAGACCTTGCTCCACATTTTGAAGGATATGCTGGAGAGCACAACTCTGGGTACCCAGCCGGAACTCATCTGCTGACTAGGCGGCCGTCGAACGCACATGGTATGTATTTTACTTGAATGATCCTTTCCATGCTACACTGACTGATTATTTCCTTGTAGTCTCGCGTCACAGGCGGCAAAGCTCTCCGTACCGGCGCTATCAGCGGCAGATCCCAGCATCCAATGCTCGCTATGTCGAGATCAACAATCTTCCTCCCCACCGCTTAGTGCAAACGGCGCCTGCATGTAACGCCAATGTCAATGCCGAGGCCAGCCCCTCTCTCATCCCAATGGACTCTGCATCCAGGCGTCTGGGCATCCAGACGGAGGGCAAGGAGGGTAACATCTTGCAAAAACTGATCGTGGGTCAAGGCATATCAGAGGGGTTGATTGAAAAGTGTTCCATGTGCAGGCGTTTGTTCACGGCGAGTGCACTCAAGGGTCACATCCAGAAGTGCCTTGGCATAATCGATCTATCCTAAGTATCATTTCTGAACATCATTTCTTGAAGCCTTTGCGCATAGATCAAAAAGAATGTATATAATCTTTGTTGCGTCGTCGTTACATAGATGACTGTTTGCTATTCAACTTCTAATTTTCTGGTATCTGTGAGGCACTCTGAGTGGGCAAGAAGCGGATTATGTGAGCTATCAGTTTTGTCGTCGTCGAAATGAGCATGCACATTTTAGGTGCCTTGCACAGCCACTTTAGGCGCTGCGACCCATGAAGAGGTTCTCAACAACTTCGAAACATAACCACTGTTGTTTGGTTTTGACAAGGTTAGATTTCACTGAGATATATAATATAATAACCGTGGAATAGAAATAAATTGATCTTTCACTCGAAAATGATGGTATAATGGTTTTTTCCGTGTTTTTCAAGTTCAACGCTGGTATCCCTAACATAAAATAAAGACTAGCCCAACCCGCAGAACATCTGCGGGTACCTATACCACCCGAATGGTCTCCCGGGTCCCTACACAGCACGCGAGCATAGGGAACCGAATAGCCGGAGATAAATCCAAAAGGGGCCAGATCCTGATGGGAGATCTACCAATCCACTCAGCACTGCTTTTCGAAGTACTGCGTCTGGGAAAGGGCAATTGATCCGTCGCTTAACTTTTTGACGGTCAACCCCAACAGCAATGCCACGTCCACCTCCTTCAAGTCCCACTTGGCTGCGAACTCATCAACGATGTGACAGCTCTCTGCCTCCGAGGATGATATGCCCAAGACATCGTCTGTGTGTGTGGAGGGAAGCGTATAATCACCGCCTTGTTGATGTGTCCTGATGCAGGGATCTGCCACATTCTCCTTGTAACCCAGGTCGCGATAACCCTCGGCCAAGAGCTTATACCAGATGTGGCCCGCCTGAACCAGTCCATACAGCGGTCGCAGGAGCAAACAGACTTTCTCCTCCTCCCCGAATACAATTAACACAAAAGGCTCTCGCGAACCCTGTTGGCTGTTTCATGTACACTGGGCGGTCCATCATCCCATTCAGGTAAGCCCCAGAGAAATCCCACTGCCGTACCACCAAGCGCTTTACAGCTGCCACCGCAAACACCATGTGCACTGACTCCATCCGCGCCACCATCACCCATTTCACTTCAAAATCTCGGCCTTCGACCATCTCATCACCCCGCGCCACGCATCGCCCCTTGTGCCTCACTGTATCACCCCTACCGTCGACCTTCAGGTCATAAACCCACATGCCGTCAATCACAGGCTGGCCTTCTGGTAAGTTGACCAGTTTCCACACCCCGTGCTGCACAAGTTGATTAAACTCTGCTTGCATAGCCGGCCCCCACTTTTCCGGCTCTCGCATCGCCTCACGATATGAGTGGGGTATCATCCCCTTCACTGCGCTCGCGAACACCCAGGGAGAACGAAGCAGCATGTCGTCAAAGCCTGCCCAATCAATATCCACCGCATTGGCCGTCGGGCATGCTCGATTGTATGCCCAGTCTTCGCCGGCCAACCTCGCTTGTTCCTCCTCACGATGGAGCATCTCCATCTCGAGGGTGGTGCATGTGGGCTTTGGTATGCGTCCAGTGCGACGAGGCAGGTCAGGAATGATGGTAGATTTAGGAGCAGGAGCATGGGACACATCTTCAACGTGCTCGGGGGGTTCTGGGAATGTCTCGTCGTCGGAAGGTACACTGTCTTCAAAAATTCGGAGGTCGTGGGGCAGTTGCACACCGTCGTCAATGCCTTTGGGGTGGGTTCGATGCGGTTCACCTTCCTCGAAGATGATGTTCCACACCGAGAAGATGTGGTGACGAACCAGGTCATAGATGCGATATCTGCGTTGCCCCATGTACCCGACCATTGTACCTTCCCAGCCCTGTTTGCCTAATTTGCCTTCGACATGATCCAGGTCTTTAACCCAGCAACGACTCCCCCACATGCGCAAGTGTGACACGTTCAGCCTAACGAGGTTCCCGTCAGCATCCCTTTGACGAAACCAGGCGACCCAGGGGATAACGTCCAGGTGACGCGCCAAAGGAATGAAACCGCGGACATAGCAGTGGGCCGTAGCAGCTTCCGCCCAGAACCGATGGTCAAGGTTGGCGTCAATGAGCTGGGTACGTGTTCCTTCTACCACTGTCCTATTTCCTCGTTCGACATGGCTGTTCGCTGACGATGAGTCCTTCGGGACGACTTCAATTAGGATACCCCGCCGAGTGCATAACGCACGAAAGACTTCATTGTCAAACTCGCTGCCCAAGTCCACGCGCACGTGCTTCAATTTCTTCCACGTCTGGACCTCTGCCTCGACAATCCACGCCTCAAATGCCTCCGCTGTTGTCTCTTTCCGTTTGTTCGTCAGAAACAATGGAAACTTGAGCGATGTCCCTCCGTCCGATACCAACATCATGTATACGGCCCCGGACCAGCTCGGTGTTTGCACCTGCCCCCACAGGTTGACATGCACGTGTTGATAAGCCGCGAAATTTGCAAAACCTCAAATTTTATGAATGCATGACATTCAGCGCTCATCCAGAGGTTGGCGTGAGCTCCAAACATGCAACCCAGAGCCATATTGCATTATCATCTTAAACTGGCAATAACAGCTTATTCCTGGAAACTTCACCCTTGGGACACTTGGGGGTTGAATCCGGATTGCTTGTCCTTCCTGTCCATCACCAAGAGCCCAGCAACCTTCCTTGGTGTGCCCGTTGATGGCACAGTTGCTGCAGATGATCGAATTGGTGGTCGCAGCAAGGGTGTTCGCAACGTTGCCCTGCGTGGCATCCGCTTCACTGCCGTACAATATTTCCCAGTACGACCGCAGCTTGTTAACCAGCTCATAGGTGAATTTGAAGTTCTGAAGCGTCAAGATCGAGCCACGGAACTTGGCGAGGGGAAGAGACTGGAGGATAATGGAGTTCATCTCTGTGTCCTTGATACTTCCCCCGACGTGCTCGACCTCGGAGCAAAGCTTTGCGAGCTGGTCAAGATGTGCACAGATGTGCCGTCCATCCTTGCACTTCAAAGTGCGGAGTTTGGTGAGTGCCAATCCTTTTAAGATCTCAGACGACCAATTGAATTTGCTGATGAGTGCAACCCACATCTGGTGCGAAGTATCTGTAGGCGACAAACCGTGGGCCTTGGGGTCCTTTACGTTCTGGTACACCATAGCACCCATCTGACCGTCGCGCAGGTCCCATTCCGCCTGGGACGGGGTGCTCGAATTCACCATTGACACTGTTGGGCCTCCAACAGTCGAGATGCTCGGGTTGTAGATGCTAGTCACAACCCCGGCGGTAGAGGGGCCAAGGGGCGCACTGGGGCGAGGAATATTGCCGGTAATGTAACCCTCGTATCCTTTGCCGTGTGCAAGACTGATCAGGCTGTCGTGGAAGGAGCCCCAGTTCTGGCCATCGAGCTGCTTCTCAGCAGGGAGGATGGTAATCGTCGAATTCAACATAGGGGTAGTATTGGGGGGGGATTTAGGTGAGTCTGGTCCGTGTGTTGCTCGCTAGCAATACTGATTCAGGGACAGGCCGCCGTAAAACGCTCTGACTGCGAATCTGTAGAGTTTACAACATAAGGATATCGTCCTCAGTCACACACAAATGTAGTGGAGACTCAATAGTATTAACCTGTAGAGTTTACAACGTAAGAATATCGTCTACAAGTAAAGTAAGTGCCTGTAAGAGGTAAATGCAGGTATAAGATGTACCCTCAGTCGCACACGAATGTAGTGGAAACTGAGGGTCGTCGAAGAGGGGCTGCCCCATTATATAGGGCGGCTACGATCGTAATTAGACCTAATAAGTGAAACGGAATAATAAAATCAAACCGTAACGTTACGTATAAGGAACTGGACGCCAAACGCCAGGAAAGGCAAAGCCTCTCCTCAACACGTAGTTCTGAAAGGAATTTCCGTCGGAGAGGATTCCGCAATGTGTTATCCACCGACGGCAGTGGAATCCATTGATGCGGCAGTAGACAAAAGTTGCCAAGACAGAGATTTGCCATGCCGATCTTTTACGGAATTTAGTAGATCAGTCCGAAATGATCCAAGTCAAATGATCTGAGAGCTTTTTCTCCAAGCACCACCATGACATCTAGTTGGACTACGATGCAAACTCCTTGACTGACCAGCTCAATACTTATAGTATTCTCAAGCCTAGATTACTCTACGACTGTCTATGGCGATTAGCATTGTCGTGCCACAGGACTCTGGCCCTTGATCGCAAGATTCGCGTTGTAAATGTAAGGGAGGAGCATGCAGGTACCACCGAAGTATAGGTTCAGGAATGCCTGTTCTGCCTCAGCCAGTGGATACTCTGTGACCTACAGCTTCTGCAGCAGTTAATAGAAGAGGTAAAAGACAACACTTCAATGGATGCACCGAATATGTACTGTCGAGGAAGGCCAGTAAGCAAGAACCCCCGCATTAAACAACAGACTGAACTTCCCAGTGTAGACATTGGGAACGGCAGCAAAGTTAAACGGATTGGCGAAGAGCTCGTCAAAGTTGCGGTGGACCAGGGCATCTGCATTGAGGTAGACGGCACTGTCAATGCCCATCTTGTTGTCCAAGGTCCAAACATTGAGTTTGGTGTACTGATCCATGAATTTCCGATAGATCCCTTTGCCGTCGTGGGGTGAAGGTATAAGGGGCACCGGGTACAGCTCCCATCCAATCGCGCAAACTATGCAAAGTGTCTTATTGGACACTTGGTTCTCTAAATAAGGCAAAAGCAGGCGGCCGGTGACATTCGCGCTCCTGGCCGAATGCCCTACCACCGCCATGGCAACAGCGTAGCCATCGGAATAGAGGGACGACACAACCGCCCGTCGATCGTGATGTGCAAAATTGTTAGCCGTGACGGGGAAGTGGTTTCTGGGCAAGTTGAACAGAGTGAGGAATTTGACTCACAATTCCTGATAGCCGTCCAATGGGCTGTGCAGTCCCCTGTATAAACTGGCTCTTAGACGACCGTGATACCGAAAGCAATGGCCAAACTTCCAGTCCCCTCCCATGATCGACTCCATCTCTGGCATCTGGAGAGATATTGACTAGAATGTGATTGCAATGGCTCGTATGTCCAGCGGTCGCATAATCGTTTGAATGAAGGGTACATGGGTGAATTTTGGGACCACTAACACGAGGGCAAGCAGCATTTAAACACCTCTCATTGATCGGAAGAAACCTCCTCGTGTTACGAGTACTTATGTAATAAGTTCTCGTTCTTTTCTAAAAGTTTACATGAGGGTTTTGCGAGCTGCTCAAATCATCAGTCCTACTTTTCCAGTAGAAGGAAAATAGTGGCTGTGTTGAAGCCCTTTTCAGTGATTCCATTAGTTTTTCTGTGACTATATAGTGGCTGTGCTCACGGCTAATGCCGAGCGTACTTCTAAGGTCCTGAGATCGAACCTCGATGTGTACATTTTTTTTTCTATTCGCTTTTTCTATCATGCTCATGGCAAGAAGCATTAGACTTGTTGGCAGCTCTCCTTTGTTTCTTTTTTGTCTTCCTTTTGCAGTTCCTTTTTCTATTCCTTTTCTTTTTTTCAAGTTTATGCATAAAAACTTTCTGGTGCTCAAAATATAGTCCCACAGGCTTCCTTGTGACCATGTAGATGTTGAAAGTCATTAGTAGACCTGTTGTGCAAGCTATAGTGTCCTATGAGGGAAAAAGGAGAAGAAAAACGGAAGAAAAAGGGAAGAAAAAGGGAGTTACGATGGGGGTTTCATAGTAGCTCTTTTTTCTTCCCTTTTTGCTTGCCTTTTTTGTGCTTTTCAATGGTTTGTGCACTTAGACACGATATTTTTGCCCTTTTCACTCCTTTTTACATAGCTAAACTGGAAAAGGGGGGGGGAAACAGGGCAAAAAATGATGGGAATGTAAAAAGGGCAGAAAAAAGGGAGTGAAAAAGGGCTACTGTGAATGAACCTATTGTAGTTGTTACCTTAACATGTTCCAACCCTACCCAATCATGTACAATAATAGGGGTAGTCAGAGTAGACAATTCTGGAGTGATTATGGGCACCATTATGGAACACAATTATGAGTGATTTTAATCGTGAGATGATTACCATAAATCCAAAATACTCAGAATCACTGAGAATTTTGTACAATCAGCTCTGGAGGTGATTATGCAACAGTTATGGAATGATTAATTTATAATTCAAATGTCAACAATTGTGCATAATTGGTGGCCATAAGTGCCTGCATAATTGCTCCAGAATTGGCCTTGATCATCTACTCTGACTGCCCCTAATGAACACCAAAGGTGCAAGGGGTCTCATGGAAGAAAAAATCTCTGGGTCTTGTCAGCCTCCTGTGGATTGACAATCCACTCATCCAGCCCTGCCCCCGAGTCCTGCTTTATGCTGCAACAACAGGTTACCAGCACAATTGAATCCCTGCTGCTGTCAAAACTGCACTGTTTGTTGTTTAGCAAGTACTGCGTACTGTACTTACATCCCAATGTTCTCGTGCCAGTCATGTTTGGAGTTGCATTCCATCTTCAAGTTGTTAAGGTGCACAACATGGCGGTAGGATAAACAGATTTACACATGAAACTCCATGACTTGGTGAGATGTGAGTGAATATGCATCTATAGAAGACAACGAATATACTGGCCTATTTTGCTTATAGCCTTGGATTAGATTTTGAAGGACATCAAACAAAAAGCAATTCTACTGCTGACCTTCTTCAGTCCGGAGGTCGTAGCCATGGACAAAAATGGGTTCCGGTGAAAAGTGAATGTGCAGGAAACACACCGCATCAAACAGATGGCCTAAATGTTTTCAGTGAGTTGGCTGAGTGAGGGCGTACAATTATATCAACCTTGGTTTTGAGTCATCCAAAGAAGCAGTTGTATGTATGACCTTGGGCATCTTTTTTTTGTTGCAGCAGAACTCAGTTGTGCATCCAATTCTGGCAAAGTAAAAGCTGACCTTCCAGATTATCAAGGTTAACCAAGTATCTGCCATGTGGCAAGATATGCCCTGGGTCATAACCTGCTCAATCCGGGCTTGAAGGTTGATATGGTTGTGACTATGAGCCCATGAGAGGTTCATTTCCTCTGTGATTGAATAAAGAGTTCAAACGAATTTGCACTGTCATGCCCATGAGTAGAAGGCAGAGGAAAGAAATAGAAGGATATCACTCTATGGCAGCATTGATAATTGTGTTCTCTATGCTGCCTGTTGCAGAAACATTCAATGACCAGAATGTTCAAAACCAAGCCAATGAGTTTGAATTTTCCATGTTCATTTGGCTCTCAATCAAAATTCAGACAGCTTGTAGGTGAGCAGAGTAGTGTGTAACTTGGACGTCAAGATGTAGATGAGATTGCGGCCTGTCCTGATACCCTACTATATAAAAAAATAAGTACGAGTTTTGCCGGGCTATGCCACGGCCCACACCCCAAGTTGATGGTGTATACACAGAGACTTCTTGGCTGCTCCCTGATCTCTCGCCAACTTGGGACTCAATTGACGCCCTCCTGCTCGCCCTAGTGCAGTGCCGTGACTTTGATGTTATGCAGAGTCTAGTGAAGTACACGTTTGATGTTTTTGCAGTGTTCGCAACTTGTGAGGTTTTCAAACCCGCCGGATACGTATATAACAGATTGGAATAAAACCGTGTTTCTTCATACCATACAGTGAACATCCTACGCCCCTGTGGACTCTGGATTCGCCTCGAGAGACCAACCTGTATTTGATTTTTTGTACTTGATGTTGGAGGCGGAGTGGGGTTTCGCAGGTATTCAAGGGGCTAAGCTGTATAGTATCCGTAGCATACATCTGACGCGATGTACGTAGTACGGGCCGAGACTGTTTCTTAACGGAACCGCGCCGGAATATACCTACCTACCTACCCAATTCGTGAACCATCGCAATGTGTCCAACTGCGGTGCATCTTGGTAGGTAGGTATATTCCGGCGCGGTCCTGTTGGTTCTATTGTTCTACTGGCTTGCTTTCGGATTTTTCGACTGCAGAAGTCTCCAGACTGAACGGGTTAATTCTGCCCCTCGTTATTACCAGGCCATTTGCACGCCTGGATCTCCAATTTACACACACCATTCTAAGAAGACGAAAATTTCTGATATCTTCCCCCAAATTTCTTTTTGTTTAACTGACAATCTTCCAGTCCTCGATTCGGCCGAATAACCATGAATCCAAGCGTATCCTCCTCAAACGTCAATCCCATCATTGTCATAAGTCGCCGGACGGAGTCGGCCGTACTTTACGTTCTTCGCGACTTCTCCTGGAACTCAGGCGAGCGCCGCCAAACGATACCGCCGGGTACCATGCAAATTTTTCGGTCCGCTCAAGCAGTAAATATTGCCATACTATATGTAGACCTACAAACCGATAAAAACGGAATCCCCAATAAGATGGGTAAGATATGATAAAATCAAACTGGAATTCCAACCATAAAGCAGGGCTCCGTGCAACGCTTCTGAAGCAGGCGTACTGCATAGTTTGAACATCGGAAAGAGCTTCAACGTTCCTACCCTCTTCGTGCTCTCATTCATACGCCAGTAAGCTGCAGACCAACTCGACTACATGATCAACAACTTACCATACCGAAAAGTTTTATCGTCGAAGAATGCTTACTTATGTGCTCTTCCAATATTGCAATTTTCCAAACCTGCTTGTTTATGGGGTGAGGGTCCCGACCTGGCCTCCATGCAGCGCTTCCTGGTCCCAATATGACGACTCGAACAATTGGTCCATTAAAATTCATCCAGGGGCCCAAGCTTCCCCGTGCCCCAGCTGCTAGTGGAACGATTCCTTCATTCGCCTTTTATCGAGCCCGCCCTAAGATCCAGTTTCTATCCATCTGGGGAACGTAGTGTTTAATTGACTCCCAGAGCTTTACCCGTTGAAATCTTCGTCTGCCCGTCATAGCTCCGCCGGTGCTTCGGTGTTTCGTCATTAGTCTCTCGTAGACAGACGCTTCAGCGATAATGACCTCGTACCTCGGTTTGTTGAATTTCGTCATGTACTTACTCAGGCTGTTATCCGTGCATTTTCAATCCTCTTCCTTTGCTCTTCCTCCACCATAAAATCTGACCGCCCATCCAATATTTCGGGGTATTTTCTTCGAGCGGCGTCTCTCGCAATAACGACCCGTCGCCATGCCAATGACCGAATTTGGCAGCGGGCGTTAGTTGTTACCTATTTGGTCTTATTGGGAATACAGCACCTCGCCCTTCACACGTTGCTACGCCGTAAATTTATGGTGGTAGCCTTTTTCTGTGTCCCCCCTTCTTTCTCGGATGCTCTGTGCGGCGGCTGCTAGTCTAGATGACCACCCCCCGCCGGCTGACTTTGACGCAGAGACCCCGCCCTTCTTCCCAGGTCTACATTGGTTCTGATTCCGCATATTCAAGTTACCTCTCCAGTCCACCAGATCTCCCTGATCTCCCAGAGCCTCCCAGTCCAGGATCGAGCAGCAGCACAAGTACCTCTGGTCTACCCTCTCCACCCGCGACCAACTCGACGGGCAGCGGTAGCACGGGCGATCCAGGCAGCATCGCCGTCCGCGGCGGCCTGAATATGCTCAATGGCTCAAACATCAAGACCTTCCACGCTGCATTCCACTCTGCTGTCCCCGACAACCATGACGAAGACGACTATGAAAATGACAACGACGATGAAGGCGAAGACAATACCGCACGCCTCGATCAGCGGCGGCACAGCGCCAGCGAGAATGTCCTGGCGCTTCAGCGGGTGAAGAGTCTCACTGAACGAAACAAAATGGTGCGCATTTCTGTCTCTTGCTCGATGGTATCATCGCTGACCGTGCTCATTTTTTTTCCCTTTCATTCATCATTGTGTGGCGTTATAATTTCACTTGGAACTCTCGTTCGGTCCTGAATTATCTTCTACTCGACTATCCCGGCACATACATCCACTCTGTTCGCGCATGTGTCGACACCCTGCACGGCATATATCCAACTCTGGCATCGGGTGGCTCTTGACGTTTCCTTGGACCTACCGTCTTGGCTTCTGGACTATCGGCATCGACTATTTCGACGCATATATCCTCATTGTTCACGCCGCTTCCACAACTCTGGCATTCCCGCCTACGATACGATGCACGCCTCCATTGCTGCGGACATTGACCTCGTCGTATTCCCACCGCACCTGATCGTGCTCGTCCGGCGCCCTGGAGATTCGATCCTTTCACCCATCCGCGCGCTCCCGCCTTAATCGCTTTCGGCGATCCCTCCACGGCGTTCATGCCCATATTGCCGACCCGGTCTGCATCGATCAACCTTTTTCACTCATCCGGATCCTTTTACCTTACCTACCCCGCCTTGTGCCCACAGGCCCTCGACAAACTCTCCTCTTTCTCCCGGCTTAGCTCCCCCTCGCCCAGCACACGCCCTGCGAGCAGCACGACGCGCTCGCCGCACCCGCCCGCTCCCCCGTCTATCCTTGCGTCCTCGTCCGGCTCTGGCTCTGGCTCCGGCTCCCACACCTCCTCGAAATATTCGAACTCCGCTTCCTCCTCACACTCGCGCCCCGGGCTCCGCCGCGCACGCACGCAACAGGACGAGTCGGGCTCTGAGACGGAGCGCGACGACATCCCCACCTCCTCCATGCACTCGCCCGGCCGCCCGACGACGCCGCTCCCCGCGCGTCAGCGCCTCGTCTCCGCCCCTGCGTCCCCGCAGAAGCACCTCACACTCTCGTCCTCGTCCGGCTCCAACTCGGGGTCCTCGAGCACACGCTCGCCGCGCCGCTCCATGATGCGTATGTCGAATTTGTCGCTGAGTAGCGGCACGGCGGACGACGAGGACGGGGAGGACGTGACGCGGGCGGCGCTGGCGGCGGTTGCGTCTGCGCGCTCGGGCGGGACGGGGACGATGCGGTATACGGGCTCGGGGGCCGGGACGCGGATGAGTCCTACGTCGGCAGGGCCGGGGAAGAGGCGGCAGCCGCTGCCGAGGGAGTGGGGCAATGGCCGGGTATGTGTTTCTTGTCTCGCATTTCCCAGGAGTGTTTATTGATTATCTTCTGGTGTGCAATAGTTCTCCGCGGAGCCCCCGACATCGCCGCCACAGCACCAGACGTCGCCGAACAAACGACACTCGCTCGCCGGGTCCTCCGCAGCTTCGTCCTCCCGTGGGCACGCACACTCCAACTCGACGTCATCGACGTCGACGATTGGGTCGACGGCCCGGCGACAACAGACGCGGTGGGGGAGCGAGGATATGGGCGCCACAAACAACGGGGTGGAGGAGCGGGAGCGGCGGCAGAGCCTGCGCGCGGGGAGCGCGGAGAGTGCGCTCGGTGCGGCGCGGAGTCTGGTTGGGGAGGGCCTGCGTGCGGCGGGGCTTGCAGGCCGGGGCGGCGGCGCGGGCGATGTGTTCCAGGAACGCGAGCGCGAGCGGACGCCGGCAAGGGTGGAGTGGGCGGAGGACACACGGAGCCAGAGCCGGCTGGGCCACGGGCACGGACGCGCGGTGACGTCGATGGCAGACTATGCGTCGCCGCGGCGGGAGGAGCATTTCGACGGGAGGGAGGGCGAAGGCGCGCCGCCGCTGCGGGCGTACCGCAGCAGCGCGCATGTGCTCGACTCGGCCCGCACGGGGAGCGCGCTGGGGCGGTACCGCGGGGTGTCGGTCGAGCGCGAGCGGGAGGGGGAGGGGGAGCGGGCGGGCGCGCCGAGCCCGAGCCCGTTCGGGAGCGTGCGGCGGCATGTGAGTGGGGCGAGCGGGCAGCAGGAGCATACGAAGCTGATGGGGGACAGCCTCACGATGTTCGAGGGGCACCTCGCGCGTGTCACGGGGGGTGGGGGCGGTGCGGAGCTCGCAAGGAGCGCGCAGGCGCTCGTCGGCGCGGCGGAGCGGCTGAACGCGATCCTGCGCGCGGGGACGAGGCGCGCGCTCGAGGAGCAAATCGACGCGGAGGTGAGCGGAGTGGACAGCGGGGCGGCGGCGGAGCTAGCGGAGGTGTGGCGGCGTGTGGGTGGGGAATACAGGGAGGGCTTGCGCGTGAGCGACGAGCTTGTGCGGGGAGTGACGGGCTTCCTCCTCGGTGTGGGGCGGGTGGTGCGCGACTTTGGCGAGGGGCGGGGGTCGGACGAAGGAAGGGCGAGTGCGAGCCCGGATACTGGAAGGGACGGGCGAAGGAGTGCCGAGTCAAGACGAAGCTGGGAGTTGAGCGACGACCGGCGGATATCGGGTGGGGGCCGGGAGAGTGCGCTCGGAGTGCGGCCGTCAAGTGTGCTGCGGCATGAGCCGACACCACCGAGTGGGCCGCGTAATGCTACGCCGTCGTCGCGCAGGCTGCTGACGCCGCGAGAGCAACGCGAGCTCCAGGCTTCCGGTAGTGGCATGGTCCCGTCGGACTCGCAGGAGACAGTGCAGCCGGGGGGGCACGGGTACGAGCCATCCCCGACGCCCGCCGCGCGAAAACAAAATCAAGCAACTCTCGACCGCAGTCGCACCCTTCCGCCCATCTCGATCCCCAAACCACTCCCATCGCTCCCTTCCGAAAACACATCCACCCTCCGCCGGAACCAGACAACGGGCGACAAGCCGTTGGGCAACTCCCAGCAGCGGCGCCGCACCCTCACCAGCTCCACCGTCCGTGCAGGCGGCTCCGGGCTCCTCCCCTCCATGACCACGCCCACCACCGCCCTCACGCCGCACACCGTGTCCAACTCCCCGCAAGAACGCGGAGATGCCCGCATGGCGTTCCCCTCCCTGTCGCGCAACGATTCGGACAAGTCGGTCGTGACGCGCTCGCGGAACAACACCGTCACGTTCTCGCGCCCGTCGACCGTCGCGCTCGCGGGGCTCCAGATGCAACACCAGCGCGAGCGCCAGCGAACGATCTCGGGCTCGAACCTAAACCCCAACGCGGTCGCGGGCCCGTCGGGCTCGGAGACGGAGAAGGACACGCGCAAGCGCTCGGTGGCGGCGCGCGACCGCCCGCGGATGTCATTGGATGGCTCGGTCGAGTCGACGGGGCACGCGGCGGATCGGAGCGCTGCGGCGGGGCTAGCGCTGAACCCGGCCGTGCTGAATCCGCCCCTGAACCAGAAGCGCGAGCGGCGGAGGACAGTCACCGATATCTGGCCGCCCTCTGGGTCGTGATGCCCCGCTATTGACCATCGCCCGCTCCTCGTTCTTATTTTTGTGATTCGCGTGAGTCTGCCATTCCTGCCCTTTGCGAAACCTTCTAATGCGTGCGGAGCAGGTTAAATAGTACTTCCTCTTTCATTTTCGTGTTTTTATTGTGCGGCTCCCGCGGACAGGCGCATCCCCATCCCCGACCCCTCCTGCCCACGGGATGCCCGCATATCCAGAACTGTTCCCTTCGTTGTTCATAATTCGCTCCGCGCCGCTCGGTCGTGTACAAACTGCTCTCCCTGTCTCTGTGTCTTGCCTCCTCTCTGTTTTTTTATCTTGATGTCTGCACGTACGCCTTTTTTTCAGGGTTTTACGAATACAGTAGAGCAAGCACAGGCTTCCTCTGCGATCGAGTACTGTACGGCTTGATGATTCGCTATAGTTACCTAGCTAAAAAATAATGATATGCCTCGTATGCCCTCATTTGAATGAGTCTCCAGTGGGAGTGCTTTCCTTCTCGGCGTTGAGTGTACTGAATTGGGATATCGCATTTCAGCGTGTTGTCCAAGCGCTTATCAACCTCTTCCCTCTCTCTAGCCTTATTGTACGGTACCGAGCAATGTCGGTGGAGGCCAAACTGCGCACACGTATTGAGGAGATCTCCTCTATAGCTCGCCGAAAAGAGATCCTCAGGGACCTCGAACCAGAAGAGCGCCGTACAAGGCAAGCTCAATGCAATCCTCGATCCGGTGCTGGGTCACCGCACGAACGGGAGGGAGCCTCGGGTAGAGCGGAGGTGGAGGTCGCCGCAGTAGGGGCGGGAAATTTCCCTGTATGGCTCCGTCCTCGCCCTGTTAAAACAATATGCACATCAAGTGCGGAGTTTGAAACTGTCGATGCGTTCGGGAGAGGACCTCAAACGGATAACCTTTCCATTCGACTCCCTGAGATCATTGACAATCGAAAATCAGGACAGCCCCAACTATTGTACCCTCAATTCACACGAATGTGCAGAGCTGTTACATACCGCGCCAAACCTTGCGGAGTGTAATCTGTTTGACATCGAATTCGTGGAGGTTCATGCTCACGGAATAATTCCGAACACGTTGACCCATCCTTCCCTCCAACATCTGCGTCTCGGAAAATCTCTCACTGAAGACCCGGCAGGTCGCTTCTCCACTAGCGCGTGCATTCTGCAGTATCTCACGCTCCCTGCCCTAGTGCTGTCCAATAATATGATACGAGATAATACAATATTAATAAATTCATGATACTACGGATATGATATGGCCTGGGACAGACCTGATAATATTAATACAAGAGAAATATAATATGATATGATATGGATATAATATGATATATGACGTTCACTTTGCACATTTAATCACGCACCACATATTCTGATCCGCACCACATTTTTTTTGATGTGCACCACACTTTTTGGGCGCGCACTACTTTATTGTTCGAGCACCACATATTTTGGAAACTGAAGCACAACACTTTTCTGAGATGAAGCCGCACCATATTTTTAGATGCACCACATTTTGATCATCTGCACCACACTTTCGCAACGGCGCACCACATTTTTGAACCGAGCTTGCACCACATTTTTACAAAACGACTACCACTGCTTAATCAAGGCCTCCACAGCATTGTCTATGTACTCCTCCTCCTTCTTCAGCAAACTTTTCCCATCTGGAGTATCTTGAATACTCGTCACGGTCAGAACTCGGCATTCCTCGTTCATGCCTGGCACTACCATCTCATGGAGGGCGTCGTGCAGGTCGGAGCCGGAGATCTCATCCTTCAGCAAAGTCCCCAGTCCCCCTGAGATCCCCACCCAATTCTTTGCCCATGACTCGCCACAATACTGATTGTCGTAACATAAATTTGCATGTACCGAGTCTGGAGCAAAAAAAGCGAGCCCAAGTCGGTACTGGGCAACTTCGGCGTGGGTCCTGACCAGAGTACGGTATGCCGACCAGCCAAGCAGCTCCTCATCGGTGACTGAGATCTCTAGAATGGATCCCGACATCAACTCGTAGAAAGCCTGCTTGGCCCATCGGTCGATATGATAGTCGCTAGCAAGCCTGTACCGCAATGCGGGTCCCAGGTCTGGGTGATCTTCAAGATAGTGGGTAGCATATCGAACCCCAGACTCCGCTCCGAAAAAATCACAGGTCTTCAAGAGCGCACAAAGGCGCTCTAACGGTGGAGTGTCTGAGGTCCACCTTGGACAAGTAGGTCAGTGAATTGCAGTTGAAGAGAAAGTGTACTCACGGAAGGATGTTGAAGACGAATTCGAGAAATGCTTCACATTCCGCCGCACTGAAACTCTGTGGAAGAGGCACTGCAGTCGCGTCGCTGGTGCCATCCAGTCCAGCTTTCCTTGAAAGCTCTATCAGATCCTTTGAGCTCTGTGACAGCCCAGAGGGAAGCTGTCCTGGAGCAGGGAGTGTGAGCATCCCTGCAAAGCAGTCGCTTTTCAAGACAAGAAGCTGGCGGTTCACATTGTACAGAGTGCCGTCGCTAGCCTGATAATTTTTTTAGGGTGTATAGACTCGGGGTAGAATATGCATCCAGATTTACCTTGAGAGTAAGCGTACCATCTGGAAAGTACAGACTCGAGTGTCTCTGAACAGCCGTTTGTTCGTTCATCATTCTCAAAGAAAGAGAAGAGGGCGATCACCTGATTCATCTCTCTCTCTTCCTCCACAATGGAAGCCTTCAACTTTCCGGACAACCTCCCTCCTCTTCCAGGGGCTCCAATTCCTTGGACAGCCAATGTATTGGCTGCTTTTCAACTTCTCAACAGGGCGTATACTCGAGCCCTTGAAATTCTCCGTCAAGAGGACAGTGACGCTGTGCGATACAAGCTCTTGTCGTCCAATATTGTGGACAACCTTGTCCCCATCCTGGAGAATATGGAGGGCGACGGAGCTCCCCGGACTTGGGTTGAATCAGTCGCCAATATTCTTGGTCCCCTTGTGTATGAGTTGCAAGTGGCGGCACTTGCTGCTGAAGGAATGTGAGTAGAAAAACTTCTCTCCCTTCTCCAATTCCCTCTGATCCTTTCTCAGAGAACGGGATGAAATAGAATTTTTGCAGCCTGTTGCTGCGCCAGCTACAGGCAAGCGAGGCCGCCCAAAGAAGCACATCGACCCCAACTATCTCAAAGAGGCCACTGCCTCTAATCGCAATATCAAGTTGGCCAGCCTATCAGCTGCCCTCGGTGTTCACCGAAACACTTTGCGAAAGCGAATGCGGGAGCTTGGAGTCCACAAGAAATTTGATGACTTGTCAGACGACGAGCTCGATCAATTGACCCGAGAATACAAGCGCAAAAAGCCTACCTCGGGGCTCCGGTACCTGCGAGGCCATCTTCGCCGCTACGGTTTCCGAATCCAGAAAGAAAGGACTCGGTCTTCCCTCAAACGAGTGGATGCGCTTGGGCAAGCTCTCCGCACTCGCCTTGCTATCCGACGTCGAAGATATAGGGTTCCTCGACCCAATTACCTTTGGCATTGTGATGGCCACCACAAGCTTATCTGGTGGGGAATAGTCATCCACGGCTTCATTGATGGCTACTGTCGCACAGTACTCAATTTTGTCTTCTGTTACTACAGATTGCTGATTACACTAACAGGTTACCGGTTTAAAAGCTAGTTCAAACAATCGAGCATCCACGGTGCTTCAAGTCTTCATGGATGCTATCCAGGAGTACGGTACTCCGTCAAGAATGAGAGGCGACCGAGGAGGAGAGAATACGAAAGTTTCTATCTGGATGATTATCCATAGAGGGCCTGGTCGGGCTTCCTTTATGTGGGGCTCGTAAGTGCTTTTCTCAATTGTCGCTGAACTTGCAGACAATCTGATACTAGGTCTACACGAAAACACACGCATTGAACGACTCTGGGTCGAAGTAGGTACTCAGTTCGCCAGGCGGTGGAGAGCTTTCTTCACCCGCCTTGGCCGGATCCACCATCTGGACCGGAAAAATCCCAGCCATCTGTGGCTTTTACACCAGCTTTTCCTTCAGGCTATCAACGACGACTGCCGAGAGTTCCAGGAGGAATGGAATTTACATCCCATCTCTGGCCGAACTACTAATGACCAGAGCCCTGCGGTACGTGGCAGATCTTCCCTTCTTCTTGCCCATTTGCTCATTCACTTCAAATCCAGGACCTTCGCTTTCTTGGCCAGACCACTGAAGGCCTTTACGCAGACCCCTTGGATGGCATTCATCCCGACGCTATAAACCGATACTACGGCGTCGAGGGAGCACGCCAACGACGTCATGGAGCCACTGGGGCAGGGCATGCATTGGACGATGAAGGCGACCTGGAGCACTCAGATGATGACTCCGAGCTAGACCCTGAGGAAGAGCTTGAGAATCAGATCCAAGCTGATCAGGCGGGGAATATTCGACACTCTCCAGTCAAAGTCGCCCGCCATAAATCCCCTTTTGAAGAGCCCGAGCAAGAAGCCGCGTTTCTGGAACTCTTGGATGTAGTGCTGTCGCAACCTGAAGTTCAGCCCGAGGACTACGGTGTGCTCGAGGAGGAATGGGAAGACGAAGATTATCCCGAGACTGAAACCATCCACACCGGGACGAACGGCAAAGAATTGGTTGTTGTCCTTCCGCGAGACGATTGGCTTCCTCGCGCGGTCCAGTGGGCACAGGCTTTGGATCTTTTCAATAGAGTTCTGGATGAGATAGATGATGTATGATGAATGCATTTATTTTATTATTACAATGAGTGCATGAAATAATCATTAGAAGGTCGCCACGTCAAATAAGTTGTTGCCATCATCCCGGATACGAGCAGGGACAGTGCGCACAAAGAATACTATTAAGATCCACCGGCACAATATTCTTGCGAGCGATTCAGGTCTGGAGGTAGATGCGTCAAAATCAAAGTGGGGAAAGGGGGGGAGGGAGAGACGAACGCGTACAGTAGACGCGCCCCCCGTTCGGGAGCCTCCAATCACGTAGAGAGGGCGTTTGACATGCTCGCTGGTTGCCTCGGCGGAGAAAGTCTTCCCTATGGGAAGCGTCAGCGGGGGAGAATGCAAGGATACGGGAGGATGAGACTTACCAACTCCAGGGGGGCCAAACAGATTCACGACGAGTCCCGCACCCTTGCCCTTGACGAAATCGTCGAAGCCGGCTTCTTCGTGGTGCGCCTCAACGAGGGAGCGGAGGAGGGTCTTGCGGTCCGCGGGCAGCACAAGGTTGGCGAAGGCGTCTTCGTTCCAGGGCACTGGTGCCACTTTGGTGATGTCAAATTCCACTGGGGGAAGAGTTAGCACGAATCGGACAGGAAGGTAAAAGCAATAATACGCACGCCAGATTTTGTCGCCTAGACTAAACCCGTACACGATCGTCGGAGTGAGCAACAGCTCCTCCGGCGAAAGATCCGTGGTCTCCGTAGTCGCGTTTGCCTGCGCCCGCACGAGCCCGCCTTCCCCGAACGGCATCTGACCCTGCATCATGACGGGCTGCCCGTAGATGTCCACTGCCTGACCGTGGATGTCAAACGCAATGTTGTTTTGCTGGAAGGGGCTCCCGTTCGGGATCACGTTGTTATTGTTCTTCGGCGCCACCGGTGTCGGGAACGCATAGTTCGCGTTGAGGCGGTGGAAGGTTGCTGTGAGGAGACACATCAGTATCTTCGTGCATGAAAGGCCGGGAAAGACGTACCCCGGTCGACCATGATGCGGCCCTTGACCTAAAGCGACGCCTGAGTATGGTAATCTAAGGGGTGAAACGTACACTATGTCGCATCAACTTGCCCATGACCTTGAGCGCGGCGATCCCACTGTACTGCATGTGGTGCACGCCGATGAGGTCGACCCACTTCTTTCCCCGCCGCACGATCGACTCAGGAGCTCGACCGCGTGCACGCGCACGTGGGGTGGATGGCGGGCGAGTATCTGCGCCTCCACGGCGCGCCCGCGGACCCCGACGCATGGGAGGACTTCAGAGCGGGGACGATCCCGGACGTGTTCTTCCCCGCGCCGCAGCCCGCCACCAGCGGCATGCCCGCGAGCGCCTCCACGCAGGCGATGTACGCGCCGTTGCCCGTCCTCGGCGCGGGCAGCCCCATGCTCGGCACCAACACGTTCTCGCCGCGGCCGGACGGCGGCAGCGCGCGCATGGTCGGGCTGCTGGATGCGCTGGGGGGGCACGAGATGCTCGCGCCGCCGTCGCCGCGCGCGCCGCAGCAGCCGCGCGGGGGGCTCGCGGCGCGCATGCTGTGGGCCGCGCTCGAGGCAGAGGGGCTCTCACGCGACGTGCTCCTCGCGCTTGACCCGCACGTCGTCGCACGCAGCCTCACGCTCTTCCACCGTGCCGTACTCGCGCAGGCGCCGGACAACCCGACCCCGGCGCGCACGCGCCGCCCGGCCACTGTTTGGGAGCGCCGGTGCGCTGCACTGGCTCACGAAGCTGCTGCTCGTGCAGATCCTGGGCGCGGACACGAGCTCGGGGATGGCGCAGGGGGCGCCGGCGGGGGAGCAGCCGACGACGTCGTGCGCGAGGCGCAGGTGCACGAACGCGCTGCCGGCATCGTAGTACAGGAACCCGCGCGCCGCACGCGGGAAGCGGGCACCCTTGCGGTACGCGATGTGCACCCACGCGCCGCGGCCGCGCAGGATGATGCGGCTGCAGCGCCCCATGTCGACGCAGTCGTCCGCGCGGAGTCGAGTGCGGCGGGGAGAGCGGGGAGCGGCGGAAGCTCATCGCTGGAGGGGGAGGGCGCATCCTCGCCCGGCAACAGCCCATCGCGCACGAGCACGCCTTCGTACTTCTTGCTGTGCCGGATGCGGCTCAGCTTGATGCACCACGGCTTGCCGTCCCGCATCGCGAGGTCGCGCCCCGCCTGGAACGCGGCGGGGCTGGGGTCGTGCGCAAGGCGCAGGCGGACGGAGGCGCTCGTAGTACGAGAACCCCAGCGCATGGTGGGGAAGGGGAGTTGGGCGAGGGCAAGCTGAGTGTAGGCCCAGCGGCAAAAGGCGAGGTTGGGGCGACGGTGCGAGAGGACATTCTGGCAACTGAAAAGGTATGTCAGTTCCGGGTTTTTCCATGAATGGATGACTCACATTCATGTTGCTGCCAAGCAGCGCAATTTGGCGTGCGCGTGGGTTCGAGTCGACGGCGCCGGCCTGCGTCGATGTGCGAAAGGAGGGCGGGGTGGCGGGGTGAAAAAGACTCCGCCGTGACGCCACGTCAGTGGGACGTCATCGGCGCGGGCTCGGACGGCACGGGCCGCACAACGGACGGCAAGAAGGCGTCGTGCGACCGGCGGTGGGTGGTGGGCGGAGGGAAGCTGGCTGGGCGGATGTATTCGGCGAATTCACGCGGGGTGGGTGCGACAATGCAGGTGCGTGGATTTGGCATTGACGCCGACAACGCGCGCGGGCTCGGGGCGGACCGCGGACGGCGAAGAAATCCTGGAAAGCGGGATCGTAGGTCAGTTTGAGAGATTTGATGAGGAAATGGATGACTTACATCCAGTTCCACAACCCACATCTTTGCTACGACGACAACACGTGCAGGCTTGGGCGGCGCGGAGCGCAGGCAAGCGCATTGTTAGGTGTGAATGCTCGCCAGGCGAGGATTGGGTGCGGAGGTTGAAGGTTTGGGACGCGGATTTGCTGAGAGGCGGGGTTGAAACTGCCGGGCGCAGTACCTGCGTTCCGGCAACGCGTGCTCGCCAGCGGAGGGGCGGTGAGAGGGCTTTTGGCGACTGCAAAGGTACGTAAGTTCCGGAATTTTCAATGAGGAAAAGATGGCCTACATTCATGTTGCCCTGAGTGCTAATCCAGGGTGAGTTCGATGGCGAGCTCAGACTCCAGACGGCGGACGGAGCCCCCTTCCGAGGAGATGGAGGCGGCTGAGCAGTCCAACGCGCTGGCGCAGGCGATCATTGGGGAGACGGGTTTCGGGGAGGCCAAGGCAACCGGCTGGGCAGGGAGTGGGAATCATTGCTCAAGTCCTCCACGCCGACGCCCACAGGCTCGGACGTCACGGGGCGCCACGGTGAGGCTCACAGATGAGGCGCGGTCCGAGGCTGACGACGGGGTGAGGAAACGAGGCCTCTTCAACAGATGAAATCAAAAAGTTAAATCCATCACCGCATAAACCGCGACCTCTTGAAACGCGCAAGCGTGGGTGCGACGGCGAAGTAGAGAGTCGGAGGAGAAGCAGTAGAGGCTCCGGTGAGCTCCCTTGGAGGCTGAGGACAGCGCAATGAACGAGGTTTAAATGAGAAGTTTCCTTTTTAGGCCTCTCAAGGTTGCTCTTTCTCGTTTAGAAGATATACGATACCTCGACCTGCCATAGAACTGAGACGCCGAAATGCCGAACGCGCCAGACCTGGCGCACTCGCTTAGCTCTGAGGAGGAGTTTTTTTGCTCCCCAGCTTGCCCCCATGTCTGCGTCAACGCCGCTGGAGTTTTCTTTGGCCCCTGAGACAGCCTTCTCTCTCCTCGACGAGATCTCCAAACTCCGCTCTTTACTGGGCTCTTCTTCTGGCCTGGGTAGTTCTCCTGAACTCCCAGGGCTTCTAAATCTCGAGCAGGAGCTAAGACTTAGGTATCTACCGGTCCTTCCACATCCTGGGCCTCAACAGAGTCCCTCCGAGTCCGACGCTCCCCTCGGTCTTCTAAGCAACTCGGAGGAGGAGGACTCATTGCGTGAGCCTCAGTACAGACGCATCTTTTCAGCTCCCTCCGCACCCCAGCGTGTCAATTCGCGCTCCCCGTCCCCGACGTCCCTTGACCATTTACTCCTTCCTTCCTTCCTTCCACCCTCTCTTAGTCACCTCACCTCCACATCCCCTGCCCCTTCCTCCGTTCTTGGCAAGTGTATCACGGTTACGCATCCGGAGCCGTCTCCTGGAGATGAATCTCCAGCGAAGAAGGCTTTCACAGGAATCAAATGGAAGATTCCGGTGCTACGGCCCTCTGACGCAGTGGGATGGGACATCGCGCAGGGATCCCTTCACGATTTGGACTCGGACTCGGAGTATCTCTCCTCCGGCCCCGAAGGGGAGGATGAGTACAGTTCCACTCCATCTGAGGAGGTGCAGCTACCCTCCACTCCGACTAAGCGGGACAAAACTAAGAGGGCGAAGGGGACACGACCGGACCGCCGCAACGCTACCTCAATCCGGGTTGGCAGTGATGCTGATATCGGATACATTGGGAGGCGCGCGGCGGTCGGCACTGTGAATACCTTGCAAACCTACAATGGGTATCGCCACGATGGAACTGGCCCCGACGTAACGTTGGCGGCTGGTGTGCTTCTGACTCAGCTCCTTGCTATCTTTACCAACGGGTATGCAGGCAACTTGCAGAGCCTTATTGTGCATCTCCAAAACCCGACCCAGGGTCTTGAGCCACTGTCTGGACGAACTGACATGAAATCCCTGGTCAAAGATTTGATCAGCCTGGAAACTAATGCGCAAGTCAACGACCTCCTTTATATGTGCAAACTTATACAGCTGGTGCTCAATGTTGATCAGTAAGCTCACCAGACAGAATCTCTGCTTTCAAATATCCTAACCGAGTTTAAGGCTGCGCCGAGACTGGAGGGAAGATGGAGGGGCGAGGACTCTTGGGGTAGCTGCTGTCGCTGAAGAACACGGTTTCAAAGTGAGAACTTTCCAACATTGGCATACTTGGGGGTCTCGCCTGTTGCATCTGTGTTGTGCTGGTGAGTCCATCTCCACTGGAGTTTGAGAGAAAACTCAAGCCGCTTCTATAGGAACTATGCACATTCTGATTATCATCGCCTGTTTAGGCCTTCGTACTACGCTGACTGAAAACTACCACGACGCTGTTAAAGACATAAATTCCCTTGCAGATGCTATTCGAGAAGTCTCCGGTTCGTGGTCGTTGGTTCCAGTGTTTATAGTCTCTGACAATTTTTCCAGAGGGCAAATGGCGTCCCCTCGTTCTTCGTCTGATCGCTGGCATTCATTATCTTCAGGGCACGCCCATCCCACTTCTCGAAGACTATCAATTCGTTCGGGGGAGCAATACCTTTACCTTTAACGATGTCAAGAAAGGCGATGAAGTCTTACAGTCTGTGCAGACCTGGCAAGTGTTAGGTTTTCACGAACCTGTTGGAGGAGCTGATTCATTACAATTAGCTTGTTCAAGCTCCCAGCCCGTGCACCTGACTGGAACACTCACACTTCGAGGCCTTGGGCCCCTCTTCCTTCCTCAGCCGTGACCAGAAAACCTGCTGACGTTGTCGTTATCAAGACGGCTCTCAAGCTGGAACGCACATCCGCCTTGCCTTTCAAGAAAGGCCAGGAAAAAGCCTGGACCGAAAAAGAACGTGGATATGCGGATGAAGCTGTAGTACCAACGAGCTTTGAAGACTTTTGAGAAAAGGCAAGTCGTTTCAAGTCTCATTAGTACTCCGTGCAGTTGACCGCCTTCCGCTATAGATAATTGATCTGCACAAATCGGGGAAATGCCCACCTGGTAAATACATCGAACTAGACTCCGATATCATGAACGAGCAAGTCTCTAATACTTGGCCTGCTATTTGCTGATCGGATCTCAGGAAAATTCTTGTCTTAGAAGACTCTACGGGCTTGAGAGTAGTGACTCTCATGACTATGCCAGAGGATATGACCGAAAGGCTGGATCAAGGATTTGACGGCATAGACGCTGTTTTACCCAATGAATTCAGCTGGGAAGACTCAAGACGAGAAAAATACAGTTATACGTCCATTGCATATACATGGTACTACCGAATGGGGGAGAAAGTATGTTCTGGAATTATTTCTCTCTGGTAGATATCTTATCCTTGATTAGGGGAAAGGGCCGCCAACCGAAGTTCATCCTAACAAGCTTCATCGGGGTGTCAAGGTGAACCACCACCAGCGGATTCCTTACAGCACCGTAGATACGGTTCAAAAAGCGATGGAGTTTGAGACAATTTCCCAAATATTTTCAGAGGCTTTCGATTTCCAGAGGGTGAACGTAAGAGTCCTTTTCATAGTCTCTTGATGATCGCTGATCAGTTTTGTCTCCAGCTGCAACACACAAATCCCGAGGCGTACGACGAGATTCGGCAATTTACAGATGTATTGCCACTAAATGCGACCTCTCCCTCCTATCCTTTTGCAGGCTTCATGATCAATTCAGAGTGGTGACAGACGCTCACAAAGACGGCCTGGATTCCGAGTGGTGTCTCATCATCTTTGTAAAGAGAGGAGAGGGCGGACTTTTGGTTCTTCGGGAGCTTGGTTTGAAGATCAATGGTAAAACAGGAAATATGCTCCATTTCACGTCACGGTGGGTTACCCACTTCAATACTCATTTCAAGGGCAAGAGGTGTTCACTAGTTTTACATACCGACAGAGAAGGAGGTCCCTGGGTAGAAACCAGTGGGGGATGGGCTGGCCACGTAGCTAGACATATCACTACATATGTTAGAAACGAATAGACTGATTCTGACTCTGATTTTCGCTTCAATTTACAAAGAAAAGAATTAAATTTATTAAAGTTTTCCAGTAGTCTGGCCGTATTAGACGGGACTACTTAGATTTGCTATATTACTGAAGAGAAACAGAATGTAAAAGACGGCAGTGAAGACTTGATAGATACTATAGGCAGTCGCCTCCATCAATGCTTCCAAGGATTGATGAGACCTTTGGATCTCCCTCCGTGTTTGGTAAGGAATGCGCCCAATCGAGAAGGACCAGCAGTGCTCGATGGTCCATCCGCATTAGCGTTAGATCTGACAGAGCTGCTGGTCCATCCCCTAGACGTTGAAGCAGCGGTGGGGGCTGTGGGTCCAGTAAAGCCTGGGTTGGGCAGAGATGAAGAGCTGGCCCAGTTTGACGAAGTAAAAGGAGTGGGGATGGACATAAAGGAGGGTAGGGGTATGGAGGCGTCCAGAACGGCCGGTGCTTCATTCTGACTGGCAGAAGATATGAGAGAGGAGGTACTAGCCCATCCGGATGAATGAGCAGAAATGTTACTGGTTGGGGAAGGAGGAACAGAGAAGAAATCGGTGTCATCGAAAAGATTGGATGAATCTTGGGCCGGAGAAGGAGATTTGTCAAAGGAAGTGAATAGGGGAGACGTCCAAGTATTGGGGGCAGGCAAGGAGGAGGCTGGCAATGAGGCCGACAATGTGGAAGGCTCTGGAAAGTCTTCCTCGTCGCTGACCTCAATGACCTGGGGCCGCTCGTCATCACTGCTATTAGGGATAAGGAACTTCTTCTTCTTGATGGCCTTGGAGTCCAGTCGGGTTCTCATCTTGGCTGCCATCTTCATGTCGGAGTCTAGAAGAATAGGATCCTCCTTCTCAAGCTTGACCGCTATACAGTGCACTGAGTGAGACCGGTTCTCAATGAAAGGGATAAAGGAACGAACCGACAGAGGCATTTACAAGAGTCTGAGACTTCGGCTTCCCTTTGCCCTTAGATTTGGGAGCTAGTCGTTTTCGAGTTAGAGCCAACGGAAAAAACATATAGATTATGGAAACGCACCGGCTTTCCGGGGTGTCTCTTCTTCATCTTGATCCAGCATATCAAAGTCGGAAGACCCCTCCTCTGGTTCGGGCCCCTCTGAATCGGACTCTACATTCCAGTCCTCATATCGCTCCGAAGAGACCTTATTCTTGGTGGCTTAGAGATTCATGAGTAAGAGATTTAGGGACTAGAACGTCACAAAGGACATGTACCAATGAAGATGACCCTTTCTGAAATGCTATGACCTTTACGCTTTGCATGCTGAGCAAGAATGGCTCCAGTCGGAAGAGGATCTGTAGCCAGTTGAACCGATTGGTGCTGTTTTAAGACAGCGAGCCACTGCTGTTGCTGAACCTCCTCTGAAGCGGCAAGGTCTGCTTTGGGAGGGTGTCGGGCAAGATGGCGAAACAGATCAGGAAACAATGTACGGAAGAATTTGTCGCAGCGCTCTGTGTTCCAGGCGGTGTTGATCGTGAGGGGCTGTTCCGGAGTGGCCATGACAGCCAGTTTGTATTTCCTCATGTTGTCGAGGTCTCTCTGATTTGGAGCCTTAGAATATGCCAGAGTGAGATTGTCCGGCTTCCCCTTCAACAAAAACATGTTAGAAGACAAGATGCAGAGAACATAAAAACTTACCCTAGTTCCCCGAACCAGGACAGCGACATGACCCACTTCCACGTCTTCACCTTTTACTCTTTTGGTCGGCTGTAGGATGATGAATTAACGAATGAATATTTAAACATGGAGAAACATACATTCTCCTCCTTCTTCTTGCCTCTGCTAGAGGACCCCTTGACCGGAGGTTCCGTATCCGTTCCCGATTTTCTTTTTTTTTTAAGTCCACCATTAGTTTCTGCCTCAGCCTCGCTCTGCGTGGCTTTGGCTTTTGAGGAAGAGTCGGAAGCCTTGTGGAGTCTGCCAGCATCTCGATATTGCCTGACAAGAGATGTGACAGCTACTCGGGGTTCAGGATGGGCGGATTCGATATGTCCGCAATTGGAACAAAGAGTTCGCTCATCCACGACATGGGTCTTGGTGCAGCGCATGCAGATGCACTGATGCCCATCAGGGTCTCTGCCTAAGCACCGGGTAGAGTCGTCTGAGGCCATAGTTGCTGAGAAGAAGGAGACTCCGAGTCGCAATCTAAAAACGTGACCAATATTTTGAAGTCCGCTACTGAGCAGTTCTGGTAGTTGGAGGCCAGGTAACCCATGGATGTTGCAAGGCTTGATTCACAGATGTAAAGACTACAGAACAGACACAGTATTCGAAAGGGGCAAGAAAGCGCCGAGAAGAGCGTTGACAGCCCAAATAGGTGATAGGGGACCCAGGCAAACATGGACAACTACCCCAAAAAGGAAGGTCCAAAAGTGTGGTGCTGCCAAAAAATGTGGTGCGCATCGAAATATGTGGTGCGTGATTAAATGTGCGTTCTGAACGTCATAATGATATGCTGGTCCCCGTATTAGTGTATTATATTTGTATCATGGACGGTACAAAAACTACCCTAGGCACATCAAAATCATACCTCTCACACACCTTTCTGTTACCTGACCTCTCTGATACTGAATACTCACTATATTGGACCACAACTACATCGTTCCGGTCTGATCCGGAATAGGGGCAAGTCCAGTGATGCCAACAAATTGGTGGCGAGCAGTTCAACTTCAAAGTTCTCACTTTATCCACATCCAGATTAACCAAAGGAGTGCTTACTGAGGCGAAGGACACTGATTGAGCTGGAGTTTTGCCCGAAAACTCATCAAATAGTGGTTGGAAAGCCGTATTAAAATATATTATAATATATTATAATACAGGGTAATACAGCATAATATGGTACGCTGATAATAGATACAGATATGATACGACCCCCCGAAGGCATAATATGATATTCATATAATATGATACGGTGATTTGCGTATTAATATCATATTTGGACTGCACTACCCTGCCCTTCAAAGCCTCCTCATCTCATATTTCGATATCACTTCCGCCAACTTTCTCTCCTTCCTCACCCGATCCTCGCCGCCATTGCAGTCTCTGCACTTATCGGTTGGATCCGCGTTACACATGAGGGAGGCAAGCGTCATGGAATATCTACGCCTTCTCCCCGGTCTGACGGATCTCGATATCGGCCCCGTAGGACGACCTCATTATTTGCTCGAGGTCTTGGGCACTGTCGCAGACTTGCTTCCGAATCTCCGTATTCTTACAATTCGTGGAGACATCATGATCAACAACAACCGTGCGGTCCGTGCCCACTATGCGGCCGTGCTCAACATGCTTACGTTGCGGCGCGCATCTCTCCAATCTTTCCGGCTTATTACATCCCGGAGTAAGGAACGGGCCCCGGAAGATATCGTTATTGCCTTGCAGCAGCTCGCACAGGGTGGGATGCGCATCCGCATCGGACCGGAGGAAGAAAATGACATTTAAGGCCCGTACGATCTCCCAGCTCAATTCCAGTGCCTGAACAATCTTTCGCTTTCGTAGATTTAAAACGTAATCGCGTCCAAGTACATTTCGATTCAAACAATGCAAAAGCTGGTGGAAGCTGGAATTCGCATTGAGGTATGCGGGTGGACTATATTTTCGGCCGGATCCGACCTGAGATTTATACGCTTTTTGGAGGCCGCTGGTACATATTCTGGCTCCATACAAACACCTACTACCGATATTATTTATTTCAACCGCTGCGGCCTTTTGATTCCACCAACCTCACCCATGTGCCTTTCTCGAGAATCAATATCTTATTGGAGATGAGTTTGAAATCTTTGTTGGCGCCTTCTTCGACGCATTGACCTCATCGGCATCCGGCCCTCTAACTCCGAACCGTGCTTCTTTGCAACCACGTATCGGGCTTGTGCTGTTCATACGCGTATTCATGGCATCGCTGCTTCACATCTTACTTGCATCTTACCCTTGACTCCTAGACTTTGCAGGCGAGCTAACAGCGCTAGCTCAGTCCAATAGTAGACCGGTTGCCTGGATTCCGGATCGCGTCAAGTAACCACTTCCTCACCCCATATTTATACACCACATTCACACCATACATGGCGGGGCTGAAACGGGATGGGGTTCGGGTGGAGCAGCTCAACCGAATTGCGCGCAGTCCCGGCCCTACGTTGGACCTTTGACACAGTCCGCGTGTATGCGACATGTACCCTTTTGGACGATAATACTAGTGGATATGCGATGGAAGAGACGGAAAATCAAAGAATAATCACGGAACGAATGAATCGGTTCCTTGTTGATTTTCCAGATGTGCCCAACAGCGGTCCTCTGCCATACTCTGAGCCCAACCAGATTTGCGGACGGGCGAGTTCGGTGTTCGCTGGCGCCATGCAAATCTATGTCATCCCGGAGTGGAGTCGGGGGCGGAAGTTGTGTAATTGGACGGGTTCAGGTATATTTCAGAACACGAGTCGCCGGTAAGGTGAGGCCGCAACTTGCCGGGAAAACTGATGGCATCATCTCGGGCCGTTCCGAGTCTCTTTTCTTCGTATCTCCCACCATTACTCTAGTCTCGAGGTAGAAGGCAGTAATTCGTGTCACGTCTCCACTCCTGCGGTTCAAGTTTGAGCAAAGGGGTTTGACTACGTGAATGTCGTTATGTCATACTGGCATGGGCCGCTCCACTGGCGGCGGCGGTGCATCTAAAGCCCTTGCGCCGCGCTGACCTTCTCCACGGTGAACGTGTCATACTTGTATGGGAGCAGAAAGAGACATTATCCGCAGGCTGCGGCGGTACATCTCTATCAAGCCTTTGCGTCGCGCTGACCTTCTCCACAATGTTTCTCCAACACCAACTCCGCAGAATGTTCGTGGCAGCGGGCGTGTCCTCTGCGTCCGAGCGCAGTCACCCATCGTAGATCTTGGCTACGCGCAATACCAGGGCACGGTCTCCCCGGCCAACATATCCCACTTCCTGGGGATTCGATACGCGGCGGCACCAATAGGTCTGTGTGTCGCCTGCTCTCAGGCTCCGTCCTTGGCTTGTAAAATTAATCGAAGATCTTCGGAGGCGATTTCCGCTTCCGCGCCCCACAGCCGCCGACGAATGACACTGGTCTGCAGTACGCCACGGTCCAGCCGAACCAATGCTTCCAAGCATCGATCAACGGCGTGGACGCGAACGGCCTGGCACCGACGAACCCGCTGGAAACGCGCGCAGCTGAGGTCATCATTTCGACAGAAGACTGTCTGTTCCTCAAGTGTGTGCCGCTCGTGTACTGACCATTCTCTGATGCAACATCTATGGTAGTGCGTACTACCCGAGCGACACCGCGGGAACTCCGGTAGAAGACCTCCCCGTGCTTGTCTGGATTCACGGCGGAGGGTGCGTTTACTTATAGCCGCAGCTTGCCAATTCAAATGAAAGTTTTGGGCAGATACGTTGCGGGCCGGGCCAGTTTGTATGACGGGGAAGATGTCATCAACCAAAGCAACCGAGGAATCGTCGTCGTCATTATTCAATACCGTCTCGGCGTCTTCGGTACCAAATTCCTTTCGATCTGAAACTGTCTATCAGGGTTCCTCCCCGGTGCAGAGGTGAAGAAAAATGGGGCATTGAATGCTGGGTTGCGTACGCGCGCTTACTTTCTTTCATTGCCATTCTGACGTCGCGATCCCGCAGTCGACCAAGACTTTGCGCTAAGATGGGTTAATAAATACGTGCGTTCTGCAATCCCGATCTTCCACCTCACGAATTTACAGTATGGCCTTATAGATAGCCAAATTCGGGGGAGATCCGGCGAGAGTCACAATCTGGGGTGAATCTGCAGGTGTGTCTGGACGGGCTGGTGAGAACGGATTGAAACTGATCGACGGCAATTTAGGCGTGGGATCCGTGCTTCAGCACATCGTGGCTAATAACGGAAAGACGCAACCTCAGCTGCTCAGGGGTGCGATCACCAGCTCGACGTTCCTGTCCTCGCAGTACGAGTACAACGACCGCATCCCCGAAGTGCGCGATTCACCTTGTCCTTTGTGATGTTTTCTAAACACATATTTCGCAGCTGTTATACAGCGAGGTCGTCGTGCAAGCAAAGTAAGATATCAAATTAATGCGTGTACTAATCGAATAACATGCTTTGAAGCTGCACCTCTGCCACCGACCTATTCTCCTGCCTCCAAACAGCCAACGCGACTGTTCTAGAGACGGCCAACACCCAGATCACTATCTCGGGATTCTACGGCACTTACCTATTCGTCCCGGTCGTAGACGGATCCTTCATCACACAGCGGCCGACGGTATCGCTCCTGCAAGGCGCGGTCAACGGCGTTAGTTCTTCCAACAGTCCAGAAAAATCTCACCTCACTAATAACCTTCCGCGTCCAGGAGATGCTTCTCTCTGTGACGAACACGTTTGAAGGAACATCTTTTGTAAATCAGAGTACCGGCGATACGGCGAATGCGACGCAATACGCGCTAGACTTGTTCCCCAGCTTCGGCCCTGCGCAGGCTAACAAAGTGGGCTCCCTGTACGCGGGCTTGGGCACGCAGCTCTTCCAGGAAAGCGCGATTATAGGAGAATGTATTTGAATCTCCATTCATCGTGCGAGAACATAATTACATGTATCGGCTTGCTGTCCAGCGACTCTCATCTGCCCCACCTATTACCTGCTTCGTGCATTCCACGGCCGTGCGTTCAAGGTGGGGGATCCCGAGCTGCACGATTTCGTCGGACCTAATTTGCACGCACGTCCAGGCCGAGTTCGCGATCCCCCAGGACTGCACTCGTACGACGTCCCGTATTACTTTCCCAGCATCGTGACGCCGTTGTTCCAAAACACGAGTTTCATCAATGCATTCGCGCAGAGCTTCACGTCGTTCGGCATCTCCCTTAATCCGAACGTGAAGATCGACCCCACGACGATCACACCGCCGTGGAAAAAGTGGGAGGCGGGGCACACGGAGATGCTCTTCAACGAGACGGCCGCGGGGCTGCCCCTCGTCGAGCCCGTGGAGACCTCCGACGCTCTGCTCGAGCGGTGCCAGTGCGTCTCGTACATTCATCCATGTGCTGTGACTCGCTTTTAATGAGCTTTTCCGACAGGTTCTGGGTCAGTGTGGCCAACCTGACGGCGCAGTAGGACTCGGCTTGAACTCCAGATTTATGACATATTGATTTCCATGGACCGTTCAGTCAGACTTTTCTCCCAGACAGTCGAGCTTAAGCAGAGTTCTGAGGTCTCAAATCTTCCTAATAAATAATTTCTGGGAGTGGAATTTGCGGATTTTTCCACTACAGTGAAAGGACACCTCACACAATATAAGTTGCTCGTTCGAACTCATGCAAAAATCGACAAAAATCGTCATGACCTCGCCTTTTACCCCCCAGAAGTGCGGCACGCACCGGACTGTCTCGTTCATTCTCGATACGAGAAGGTGTGGGAGGCGGCCTGGTTTGGGAAAGTGGGGTCCGGTATGCTGTCGGCATTGCTGGACGCCAAAATTCCGGGAGCTGCCGTCTATTCCGCAATGGAGAAGTTCCAAGTCCCAGAGATGCGTGATATCTGTAGGGTTCAGACGCTTTCAAGCTCCAGAGAAGAAGAGCGGATTCAAGAAAGAGATGGCATAATCGAGGAAGCCATCAAAGAGCTGAGTGGGCAGCTCTGATAGAGTAGAGAGTAGCGAGGTCACTTATGGTACAAGATTCGTTGTTAGAACTATTGTCGTTGTGAGAAATATCCCACAAGTGTGCGAGAGAAAAAAAAGTGATGTGAGGAAGTTGCACATAAGTTAAAGAAGATGATCCAGTGTGAGCAAGATGTGAGTAATGCATATGTGTGTGAACGGCAATGTTGTGAATATTTTCAAAAGTTGTGTGAGAATCAGACATGTGTGTGAGATAATAATAAATATGGCACATATACTGTCCAAAAATTCGTAAACGGTGACATCTACGTGGCAACAGTGTTTTTTGAATACAACTACACCTCATTTCAGATGGTTGGCACCTTTGATTTATGGGTTGCAACTTGTTCACACAATGATCACAACACAGTTGGTATCATATTGCAAGTGGGTTCACCGCCGGCCGTGCCTTGTTGGTCGGAGTCTCAAGATCACAATTGATGGCAACACTGATATTGGCACTCCGACAGAATCCATAAACGGAAGATAAGTGGTTCTGAACTCAATGAGTGCCGGAACAGCCTGGAAACTATTTCTTACTCTTCTTTAATGAGGACCAGCCTCTATACCATGTCCCAATGAATCAGGAAGGCAGAGATATCTGCCAGGGATTTTCTTCAGCCTGGAGAAGTCAAATGTAGCAGATCTGCTCAGAATAACATCAACAGAGTCCCTTGGACATTCCTTTTCAGAAATTCTATGCTCAAGGGGTGGAACATCTTGCGGAAATGCGGGGTGAACAAACGGTATGAATTGACGAAATGCCGCGCCGGCCGGCCTGATGGTGATCCGCGGCAATCAATACCGATTTGCCGAAATGTGAACGATTCCAAGAAGATGTGCACATTTCGAGAGAGTTGCAACCCAAATCAAAAATGTGATCTATCTGAAGGTTGTAACCAAATCAATGATTTAGTTGTAAGTTGTTTCCAAAAACCCTGTAGAAAAAAGCTAATTTTTGGACAGTATATCGCCCATAAATAAAACAACGTTCTGACCGCCATAGGCTCTTGATTATCATGGAGATGCATTTCATAGAAGACAGATCTGACTCACTGAGAAAAACAGGGCGACCGAACCCGCTAGGAGCGGACGGAATCTCATTCCGCCCCGGGGAACGTATACCATATATCTTCGCACCCTTTGCAGTGGTAATGATAACATGAAACTTCTTGACCGTTGAACTTCAAATCGCGGACGCACTACGGGACCTGCCGTAGCGTCAAAGGCTTTTCTTCGACCGTACAGATACATCATTAGTGCTTACTGTCCATTAATTAGTATTATTTCAGGAGCGGGACCATGAAATTGCCGTCGTTCTCTTCGACGCCCGAACTACATTGGTGCGATTCCGTCCAGGGGCAACGACTGACATATATCTCGCGGTGGCTAGTAACATCCGGAATATTGAGTGTTGAGAGACAGGTTTAAATCGCGGACGCAATGGAGCTGCAGTGCGCCAAGGGCTCTTCCCCGGCTGTATGCTTCCTCGCAGATACATCATTTCAGACCGCCTTAGTTTAATATTATGATCTTACGAGGAAATCTACGCCATCGTTCTCCTCGACGCCCGAACAAGTCCGTTTACGCGCAAGATCTCCATCTCAATATGCTACCAGTCGAACCAGATCATGAGATCTCGATTGTAGTCTCCCGTAGTCACATTTCAACGTTTCAACGAAAATCGATAACTAGCGCCGACAACGCCAACTGCCTAACGGGACCTCATGCCAATCGACTGCCATATCGCGAACAGCTAGGCGGCGGGCGTGTTTTCCCCTGGTGGGTCCGCCGCCGCTGGGACCTGAAGAGATTTGGTGTATAAGTAAAGATTAATACAAAAGTATTTGTTCGATACCTTGACGCTCCACCAGCACTGAATCCGTTTCCGGCCGGGAAGAGAAAGCAGGGGCCTTGAAGGACAAGCAGTAGCAAGAAGATGCGGGGACCGAGGGAAATTGAATTTATTTATTATCAGTGCCGCGTGCAGATGTCACTGGACTGCACAGAGTAAGGATATATTTTTTGGTGCCTTGCGGGGTGGCGAAACGCGTCAGAGTCATGCACCAGCGATGGGAATTATGTCGTCAATCTAGTCGAGCGCCGCGGCGAATATCTTGGTCAGCCAGGAGAATGAAATTTGATAGAGCCGACAGCTGAGGATGACCGAATATATGTCGTATGGGTACCGACGAACGCAACAGTGGTTTCCACGGAGTTGCGTTAGAGCCTGACGCCAACGCCGAGGTCAAATGTAAACATCGTGGGATGTGTCGAGTGCTCGCTGAAAAGTCGCGACGACGAAGGGAAAAGTATAGGTGGCACATGGAGATGTCGGTGGATTGTTCTGGGTCGTCCGTGCTGTGCAGAACAGGAAGGGAACTGGCGTCCTTTCATGCATATCATCGTATGACGCGGGAAAGCGGTTGCGGCCCGTAGGTGTCAAAGCACCGCTGCTCCGATGCCAGGAGATCAGTATCGACGACGTAGATTGTGGAGGGGCGTACTACAGGCTGAATCCTCTGGTCCATGACCACCCAAACCAGTACTCCAGCGCATGTTTTTCGACGAAATAGATGACACGTAGATGGTCTTCCCGACGCTCGGTCTTGAATTTTTGAGGGGTTTTCTTTTCGGTATCCGTTACAGCGGAGCAATGGCTCTGCTGTGGAAGCACGACAGGGAAAGGGGAAGAGGGCAGCGTCAGCATGCATCAAAGTTTGGCTCCAAAGTTTACGCTCACAGATAATAACTCGTCCGGGCTCCCACAACAGGCAATACTCCCAGCAGTACACCGGGAGCACAGATTAGGGCTTCTTGGACGTCGACCTCCTCATCCTCGAGAGTCCTCAAGTATTTCTGGCTTCACATGGACCCTCGAAAGCCCAGGACAGACGAGGTTTCTCCCCCCAGCCGACGTCGAGCCAATACGTCTCATTCTGAGCGCAGTGTCGACTGCCAGCTCTCCAGGCTACCAAGATTCCACAGACATAGTAATCCACCAGTACAAAGTACCCTGAATACCCATGGGTAGTCGATGACGAGACATGCCTGCACACTGGACGCATTCCTCAATTTCCGAGCATTCTGGCGGCTAAGGACACTCACCTTGTTGGCATAATAGCTCTGTAATGGCACTTCACCGCCCAAGTAACAACCTAGGCCCACTCATCCAGTGACATGACCCCGCGCGAGACGCCACAGCAAGCTCCACAGTCGACAAATCTGCGACGAAGAGAGCCCGACAAGAACAGGGGAGGACTACGGGCATTCGAGGGTCGCTCCAGGCCTAGTGGCGACTAGTTCTGACAGTGAGCAGCTCAGTTAGGGTCTGAATTTCATTCCCATAGTAATCTCGCTTTGTAGTGGCCTATTGAAATCAACAGGCGTGCACAGAGTGAGAGGAAACTGTGGGGACGAAAACCCAGACCCAGGCGTACGCTGTCCGCAGCAATCTGAACTGGGGACACTAGGTGCTTTGGTGTCGACCGAGAACGCGACGGTAGGGCGCTTTATATCTGAGATTATGCGGCAGCAGGTGACTGACTGCCATCGAGGCGGCGAACTCGGTACTTCTCCAGATATAGCGTCATGTTCTCCGAAACTTTGGGGCGCTATCTGCGCTGGGAAGAATGAGCGCCCAGTTGGGTGACTTCGGCCCAGGCCGCGGAATCACGTATGTACTGTCTCTCCAAAATCCCTCGATACTTATCCCATCATCAGGCCGCCAGTGTCCAGGTGCACAAGTATAAGCTGTCCGCTTAGCGCTACCGCCAAATGAAGAGCAGCAGAGACTGGAAATGTTAATGAAGACTCGTTCGAGTACCAGAGATGGGTTTTATTTGGTTTCTGATGCTAACACGCTTGCGTTTCCATAGGCTTTCGGGGTGGTAGATTCGGGGCCCTTGAACTTCTCGCGGTCTTTCGTGCATTCTAGCGCCGTCACCCCCTGGATTTTACATTTTTTTCACAGATATCTGGTACGTGCCCGTTCCGCCCCACAAAGTTGGCACAGTTGACCTCGTGTCCGAGTCGGTTCTTCCAGGGCTGGCCGAAGAGATCGTCGCAATGCCAGCGGGGGCTATGTACTCGTGTCGAGAGAGGAGAAGAACGCGGTCCTAGATGTTTTCGTCATTTAGGTTTCCTCGAGGTGCGTCCGTACCTTCTCGCCCTTGACACAACCTCCGATTTCATTTGCAGGAAGCGGTTGTGGAGTCAGCTCTGAATATACATACCCCACTTCCGTGGAGACTTTTGGGGCGATATGGAGCAGCGGCGCTCAGCATCAGCCCGGTCTCCATGAGGCCCCAAGGCTATGCACGTTCCTGTATCTATCGACGCGCTTTACTTCCGTGTACGTTGATCTTCATTCACCGGCATAGCGGGACGGGTTTGATCTCTGCACGGGCTACTCCGCACTGAATTCTAAGGTTCAAGACTACTCCACACTGAATTCCAAAGTTGAAGATCGCCGCACGCCTTCTCTCCCGTTGAGCTGATTCTCTAAATACGCGCTGTGGTGAGCAGGCGGGTTTCTCCATCGCGCTTTGGACGATGGGTGCGAAGAGTGGTTCGAAATGGGGCCGGGACTAAACAGGTACGGTCTAAGGTTTATCGCACCTCGAGGTTCTGATTCTTTTGTCAAATCCGCCGTCGGGCTGCCGGACACGTTTGCTACAGGCCCAGATTCCCGGAACCGGGCGCGATGCTCAGTGTCCCTGGTATGCGGTAGTCATAAGTTTCACCCCCTCTAGACATCCCTCTGTCCTCTATTTGTGGGCCCGGCGAGCAAATTGGACACCGACCCTAAATGTGCCTCGAGCTGGTGTTCAAATTTCTGGTCTGTGCTTTGGCCGGGCCACGGAGGCTCGTTCCACGTTCATCTATCATCTGCATATCAATGTCAACCTCTTACTGTGCTTCGGTGAATGTTGACAGTCTTCCGGCACTTCTTTTGAAACACACTCCCTCTGCAATTGCGTTCCTTTTGATGCAGCCCTTTCAGGCACGAATATTTCGTGCCGCTGAATGCATCCTTCCTAAGTGTGCCATGGCCTTGGGATGGAACAATCTCTGTGGGCGTCGCATCCGTCACCCATAGCCCTAGGATTTAGACTGAAGACTTGGCCCTAGCCAAAGGAAACGCTTCCTAAATCCACGGCAGTAGCCAACCTTTGGCTACGGCCATGAGTTTAGGCTAATATCACTAAAAGAATGAAGTGACAGCAGCGGGGATTGAACCAAAAGCTATATGGTTACATAAGGAGGAAACCTCAAGCAACATCTTAACCAACTGAGCCAGGAAAGAGTTGAGTTCCAGCAACTGCGTAGAGTCACTCTCCAGTGGTTATCTAATAAATATGTTCCCCCCCTCTGGCCCCACCTCCGGGGCCCTTGTTAGTTTTTTTTTTTTTTTTTTTTTTTTTTTGAGCGTCAGAAGCGTTCCAAGTTCATCCGCTTGTGTTGCTGGTTATTAGCCAGCTTTGCCGGGGAAAGTTGCTAAGGAGGAAATGCCGTTACGCACTTTATTCAAACCAGTGTGGGACTCCGACCTGGAAAATTCATTATCCTATACCATGTTTATCTGTCATTGGTCGCATACCCACTAAAACCCCCTCATTTATCCAGTCATCCGGCAGCGAATGTTCATCCAATAGGAGACCACTCCATGTATTGAGAACTAGTTGTTTATTCAATGTAAGTGGTCCAAACTTTAACTTGTCAGTTAGAAGACAGTCACGTCTCAGAGCTCGATTCACACCAATAAGCCATTGGTTGTGAATTTCCTTGGGTGTGATGGTTCTCTTCGGGTTTTCGAGCACCCGAATGCAGCGTAGATTCCATGTTAGATGCCATGCAATGGACACCAGGATTGCAAACAGTCAACCTTTTTCTGGTAAAATCACTCCTTTTGTTGATCTGAATTTGAGCAAATTGCATCCCAAGATTAACCCCCAATTTAATGTAGGCCAGGTTTTGTACTTCCTTGACCAGAGTGTCTTTGTGAGGTCCCATATCAATTTTTGCCCAGGTGAGCTACATTCCAGGGCAATGTGCTCCAAAGATTCTGGTACATTACACGTATGGCATATACCATTTATTTCCAGAGTGTCTATGTGGGACCAGAAATCCCCTACTCTAAAAGTGTTATGTATGCACTTCCAGAAAAACTCACGTGTTAAACGTTGAAGTGTCAGCGACCGAATTGATTTCCATATGGCTTCATCAGAAGGTATGTAGCCGGAGATTTCGTGAACTGAGCAGCGTATTCGATCCAAGTTGATGAACGTAAGTTTCCGAGTTGGACTAGGTTGTAATTTCTGAATAATCTTGGTGAAGAATCTTTGTGATCCTTGAGTCAAGGGTATCCCAGGGTTTTCAAACATGAGGTCAAGTTCTGTGTCAATTTGGACCGTACTAGTGGCTTCTTTGCTCAAGAACATAGCCGGGTTGACCAATACCTTCTTAAATTTAACTTTGGAAACCCGCTCATTTAATCGTGCAATAACAGCCCTCAGTAGTCCAAATGTCGGGTCTAAGATATTGTTCTCTGATCTCTGACGGTCCTTAACCAACATCCTCAGCAGAACGTCAGATGAGGAGCAAATGAGAAGTGGGAGATTTCTCTCTGTATTTTCTAGTGTGATTAACAGGCCTCCGAGTAATGCAGATGAGAATGTTAACGGGATTTCAGGCCTGTCAAAGGTTAATGACAGAGTATTTTCGTTCTCTGTGTCGTTGTACTGTGTCTTTATCATCAGCGTGAGTGTTGGTTCAAATTCTCCAGGCCGCAAAATAGAAGCATGGAGGAAAACTGTCATCATTTTCGGTTCATCTCCCGGGATTGTGTATCTTCTTGCCGGCAGTGTTTCCATTGAATCTTGGAAGTAGAATATTCGGAAACCATCTTTGGTATCCGACAAGCGGAAATTTGGATTGAATACCATTTCTGGGTTGGTTTCTATAGGTTGGTCATTTGCATTTTGCTCTTTATCTGTCAGGGCTAGGTCTTCACATAGATCTAGATTTCGCACCATTGGATTCCATTTACCGTGAATACTGTCTATCAGGAGCTGAGCCGTCTCAATGCATTTTCCTGGATTTTGGCAGCCAAACTCTTCCTGATCTCGACGGCATAACTGGCATCTGTTATATACCGAGCCGGGATGGACCTGAAGAGTAAAGGCCGAAGGACCAGAGGCTCCGGTATGCCAGAGCGTCAGAGGGCCGGAGGGTCCGGAACGTATACGGAGAGAGATCACAACACCACAGGGGTTAAGGGTGAGTGACTACCCTGGCCGGCAGGTATCCGATAGGAGGAGACAAGTCGAAGTACCAGAGAGTGCGGAGACGACTCAGTGCAAGGGAAGTAAGCCAAGCAACATCAATTATCAATCTGACGTACAGGACATATTAAAGACATATTTATACTAAGTAGCTAATTGTTTTCCATATAAGGAAGGAGAGTGGTTCTTAACAATAAGACAAGTCAGAAGGACTGATAGGAAGTTGTATGACAATAAGATGGAAAGATGGTGAAAGGGTTGCTCAGGTTCAACGGTCTAAATATGCAACTGCCAAAATCCCCCCTATCGAACGACTGAGTTACACCTAACTCACAAAGTGAGATTAAGCACGACTAAACCAACAATAGACAGACTCCAACACCAACACACTCCCTTAATGACCTTGATGCACTGACAAGATTCGGGTCTTTTTGGACACAAGTATAGGTCCAAGGAAACCACGAGTAAACATATTTGTCACAAAAGTATTCAATTCCCGTTTCCCCGAGGGTGGCTAAGACTCAACTAGTTTCTTGAAGTGGTGTTCAAGACACAACCTGAATTTATCGGTTGGTTCCCAACGTGGATTTAAGTTTCCCAACTATGCAGATATAACGGCTCTAGACCGGTTTGTTTTTGGTGGACTATTAATCCGGTGGGCTGTTTAGACCCGGTTGTTTGGCTCGCGCCTTATTCCACTGACTTTGGCTCACGCCTTATTCCACTGACTTGGCTCGCGCCCCGTTGATAAGCCGTGAAACCAAGTACACATGAATTTTGCGATTTTGCACAATTCAGCGTGTCAACACGCACTGAGGGACCATCAGGGCACTCTGACTGAGTGGTCCAGTCTATTAGCACAAGCTACGAGGTTAACGAGGACTTCTACCGGTACCTTCACAAGTGGGGCCACCAGATATCTTAGTTAACTAAGGAAGCTTGACGATGGTGGCAGAGAAACTAGGACATACAAGGCCTAAGGCTGCTTGCTAGGACACAAACAGCATACCAAGGAGGTTGTGAGGTCGAGATACCAATTGCTGGCAGGCAACAGTGGGAAGAACCCAATTATTCACGACAAAGACTATTTAGACCTGTTTTACCCAAAAACTGTGGACGTGTTTGATCACGCATTGGGTCCAGACCGAGTCTGGGGATGACTTGAATAGTAGGACATGATCCAGCCGTTTAGCCGCGAGGATAAACCAGAGAGAGAGAGACAGATTGCGATATTGTGGATGAACCACCAAACCAAACCAGGGACTATGGGGTATCATTGGGAAGGTAGAAGAGTTGTGCAGAAGCTTCAAGACTATTCAGGCCCGGGACTAGAGGCTACAGACGAAGAAGACACTTTCTATCCACTTAATCAGCAATCACATGTGTCGTGTCAAACACCACATGTCTACCATATGTCTCAACAAGACACGACCAATCAGGAGCCAAGGATTAGGACTTGGGTGCTGCGAACCAACAGACATTGTACAGTAATCATCGTGATGTAAACCATAGGGCAGTAGTATAAAAGGGCAGCAGAAGGAGAGGGCAAGCTAGCACATCTAGGGGCGCTGTACACGTTGTGTCAGCCACTGGAACCGTAGCTCTGATAGCCGTGGAGGTTAGATTGCATTGAACGATTGTATACCAGACTCAGAATCAGAACACTGGCAATTGATAGAACACGGCAATAGTCAGAACACGGCAAACAGACCCAGAACATTGAACAGAACACTGAAACCGTCGAAAGACACAAAAAGCGCAGACTTAACGGTCTTAAAACCTACCCTATACTGTCTCCTTGACGTCCTAGACGTTACTTGTCCAATACAACTTGACTTGACCAGTCAAACCTTGCAAAAGCGCGAGCGACCCTTAGTTAACTAAGCGATCGACCGAGAAACCAGCTGCTATCAAGTCTAATACTTGACTTACACCCCCGAACTTGCACTCTGACTCTCTCTATTGAGGGGTTAGTTGTTGATAGTGTTGTGTGTTGTGTGTGGTTTAGAGTTCATAGCTCTGCTGCATTAGCATTTCGCATTTCGCATTCACACATACCTGAGAGTTAGCGTTTTCATCTGGAGCCCACCGCGAGGGGTAGATAGCTTAAATTGCTCGAATCGAACGTCGGATCCCAAAGTTTCTTTGGACCAACCAAGCTAGCAAGAAAGTTGTCCCTGCATTGTTATTCATAACACCCTGCACAAAAACCCGAGTTATTACAACTCAAAGCAAGTCTCTCCTTCGTCATAACTGGCGAGGAAAGGCAAAGACAAAAAAACTTCTGAAGAAGTTCATTCAGGATCAGGGTCACAAGCCAGCTCCAGTTGGGTTAAACCTCCTCCTAGACAAACTCGCGCGTCGCAAAGAGCAGGAACTATTCCTCCTCTTCTACACGAAAAACGTCCTTCTCCGGCTGATAAAGCCAGAGAAAAAGCTGCATCTGCTACCAGGCAAAGACAAGGCGCATATCAGGAGTTACTATCTGAAAACGCTGCAAGTGGATCTAGACTCAAACCTATTTCCCCAAGCACCGTTGAAGAGCCAGTTTCTCCTTTGACTACACCAAGTCAGACCCCACCTGTTGTGCAACGAGTAACAACCGTTGTAAACACCCAGAACCAGTTACCAAACCTTAGTTATCTAAGGAAGATGTCGACTTTCCGTATCCCAGAGCCTTGGAACCCGAAAGGGGCGCCTAGTTTCGATGGAAAAACGGCAGAAAGCCTCTTGAAATATATCAGACATATCAGAATGATCATTGAAGGGGCTAGTATCACTACTGAAAAGATAGCCACGTTCGAAAAGTACCTGCCTCTGACTATCCAGGAAGAGTGGGCTACTCTAGACACGTATGCAGGGAAAGTACTCGATCCCTGGATCACAGAGATTGAGTCGCTTTTCCCAGAAATCAAGACCATGAAGCAAGGCTCTATTGCCAGGCTGAATGAGATCTGCAATAGCTACAAGGACTTAGGAAAGGAGGACCGAGGCACTATTAAGCGCTTTGGAGTATCCTTCAGGAATGAGGCCGAGAAGCTTAAAAAGCCTCCCTCTCAGGTCACGAATTCGAGTCTGGTTGAAAAATACTTGACTGTGTTTGAACCAGGTTTTGCGGCTGAAATCCAGAGTACTATTACTCAAGAGATGTATACACGTCTCAGGTTTCCAGCTACAACGGCTGCTACACAGGCTCAAGCAGCTCTGATTGACAGACCTGAAGAGACCATTGAGTTGGAAGAGCTATTTCCATTGGTTGAACGCCTCTGTAAAATAAATGTTAGACCCAATACACTTTCTGCTAATCTAGCGGCTGCTGGACCCTTAATGGGGGCTGGAAGCGCTGGAACAAGCACAATGGAGTTGAGTCGTTTCAAGACAGAGATGAAATCTGAATTGAATGACATGTTTGCTGGAGGAATGGCCAGAATGCGTGACTCTCAAGAATTATCTGAGAAACGTATCAAGGCTGAGTTGACCCAAGGGTTAGACCAGGGATTCAAAAGCATGCAAGCCATGTTTTCCCAGCAGAACAATACAAGCTTTAGGAGGGAAACTCCCCCTCATATTGTAACCGCTGGCACAGCAACGGTACAGCCAGACAGTGATCCCAATAGGAATTCTGGTGGCTGTTTCTATTGTTGGGTAGTAGGGCATAGAGTGGCAGATTGTCCATTTAAACGTGAACATATAGACATGGGGAAGATCATCATTGAAAATGCAAAGATGAGGCTTGGAGATGGGAATGCCTTTCCAAGGTATCCCAGCAACAAGAGTCAGAAACAGCGTGTTGATGATTATTATGGGAACAAGGCAGTTCCTGGAGCACCCCAAGTCCTTATGCTTCAGTATAACCCGCCTCCTTCGATTGTTACTCAGTTCTACAATGAAATGATGGACAATCTTAATGCTGTCTATGACAGCAGAAGTGATGAGATCCGTACCTTACAAGTACAGAGAATCATCTCAGATAATAACCAAACAGTGGTGGCACCATATAGTCATCCCATGGCTAGTTATCAACAGGCGCAGTATCAGCCAGTGCAGCCTCAGGGACAGTACAGACCACCTGTTTCCCAAGGTCCTACCTATGGGAACGTACAGATGTACAACCCACAGGGAGCTGAGTTCCCATCGGTTCCACCAGCACCGCCTGTTACGTCTAACAGTGCAATGTTTGGAGGATTGAATGTGGAACAGTTCGTTCAAGTTGCTCAATTAGTTGATGGCTTGAAAGGATTGAACTTGGGAGGAATGCCTACCCAGCAGAGTCAGTTTGTGCAGACACGGTCCAGTAGTAATGCTGGTCCAAGTGCGAATCAGACTGGGTCCCCAAACTGAGCGGTCCGATGAAGGCGGCAGAAGAACGGATAAAAGCCCCTCTTCGACTAGCTGAGCCGCCGGAGGATGGGAGTGAAGCTGAAAAGAGTAGGAATTGGAGAGAGAGAGTACCAAAGCGCCCTCCTGGGGTTGAGGTTGTGATGACCAAGAGACCTAAGAAGATTGTATCATTTAGAGAGCCAGTGGAGGATTCGCCCGCGGAGCAAGTACACAAGGCCGTCCCAGTGGTTGAAAACCATGTTAGAGGCAATATACCCGTGGAAAGCCAGCAGGACTCAGGATTAGGTGGCAAGGACGTTAGTTATCTAACAAGACCGACTGACAATATACCAGCCACCAGTCTTGAGAGAGTCAGGGAAGAGGGAGTTGAGCCTAGTGGAAGGGCAGAGATCGAGGGATCAACGGGAACGTTGATCGGGGACGTTGAAACTGGAGAGTTGGTGGAAGACCAGACTAGACCAGAAGAGTTGGGGGAGACACCGAATAGACCAAGAAAAATGCGCGAGGCAGCTCCTGAGCCAGTCCACAAGGCCGTCCCGGTGGTTAAAACCCACCATAGAGGCAAAATATCCGTGGAAGACCAGGAAAACTTGAGAATGGTTGACAAGGACGTTAGTTATCTAAGAAGATCAACTCACAATATACCAGTCACCGATCGAGAAAGGGCCTATAGCATTCGGTCGCTGGTAGATGAGATTAAATACTCGTCTACCATCGGTCAGGACGTATTAAACACGCCTATTACGGTGGAGCTAGGAAAATTAATCCAAGCCTCGCCCTCATTGGCTGTTGAATTACGGAATGCCACCACAAAGAGGAGGAAGGTTCTGAAACACAAGGCTATGAATTCCTTGATGCAGGAGTCTGAGTTTCCTTACATGGAGGACAGTGATGTGGAAGTCAGTCTGGAATATGATGCTATAAACATCGCGGACCTACCCACAGTCACTTCTCTATACATTTCAACTGAGGAAGACCGTGATTGGGATCCTCATATAAAGGCAGGGTATATGGTCGTCCCAGACCCTTACTTGCAATACCTTGCCTCGTTAGGACCTGACAAGGCCCCTCGACAAGTATTTGTAGCCAGTGAATCGGCATCGCTCAGATGTATCTTTCCTACAATAGATGGGAAATATCAAGTTGAAGCAGTGATAGATAGTGGATCCCAGATCGTTTCCATGTCTCTGAAAATAGCAGAGGAATTGAATCTGACTTGGGATCCAGACGTGCAAATCTACATGCAGAGTGCAAACTCGTCTATGAAGAAGTCTGCTGGCTTAGCCAGGAACGTACCATTCGTTTTTGGGGGCATTACAGTCTACCTTCAAGTCCATGTGATTGAAAATCCAGCCTATAAGGTTCTTCTAGGAAGACCCTTCGACATCCTGACTGAGAGTCAGGTAAAGAACTCATCTGATGGAGGACAAACTGTGACTTTGACTGATCCAAACACGCTGACTCGTGTTACGATCCCAACGCACCCTCGTGGTACGTTTACTACGGCCAAGAAGGTTCTACCAGCGGCAGGTTCCTGTACCTAACCAAGGGAGACCAACGAAGCAAGCGGATTTCAGGAGAGCCACCGTAGAAGAAGTCCAAGATGAATCAGAAATATCTGATGATGAGGAAACTGACTCCTCAGATGAGGAATCCGATGCGGATTTTCGCCGGTCTTCGAGGAATTGATCACAGACGCTCAAGGAGGAGAACTGGCGTTACAGTTTGGTTTCAATGATAGGAACGAGTTAGAAATCCAAGGCTATCAGCAGCCTAGAAATGGGAAAACATTCTCCTGCTGATGAAGTGAGAGCTAGTTACATAGCAGCTTCAACAGAGAATGATGATCTCAAGAATGACAAAAAGGCTACTGTGTTATTTAACGATTTCATGGAAGCCAGCCAGAAGTATCAATCAAGATCATAAGACTTACCAGGTATTCACTTGGGAAGAGGGAAATGATCAAGAGCCAGAGCCCGACTTCATGAAAAAGAAGTCCTGATAGAAGAAAGGAGAAGGTTCATTGTGAAGATCCTGATGGAGATTGCCCCAGATGTGAAGGGTCGGTCTCAGTAAACTTCTTCCCACTAGGAGAGAAGGTGAAGCTAAACACCTTGTCGGGTGGAGTAAACCTTATCAAAAGAGAGAATCAGCTCGTCTGAGGAGGGAAGAAGCCAAAAAGCGAACGGAGAAACTCGGCTTGACGCTCAGTTAACTAAGAGAGCCAAGAGGAAATCTGATAGATTACCGGTCAGGCAGACGTTTGCTGGCAAGAAATACAAGCCAGTGGCTCTCAAAATTAGACCGGTATTCACTGAAGTACCTGAAAGGTTCAGAATCAAGAGGGATATTCAAGGGGATCCTCTACAAGATCTTCCGGACCTTCCTACTAATCCAACCGATTTCGTGACTACTGGAAGGTACTCACAAGAAAGGAAGGAAGTGATTGATGCTATCCATGAAGGAGACTTCCTCTGGCCTGAAGAGAAGAAGCTTATGCATAATTTCATGATGGAACAGAATGAAGCATTTGCTTGGGACGACTCGGAGAGGGGAAGCTTCAGACATGACTTCTTCCCTCCGGTTGAATTTCCTGTGGTTGAACACAAGGTGTGGGTGGAAAGATCAATTCCCATACCCCGTGGACAGTTGGAAATGGTTTGTGATATCATTAGGGACAAGATAAATGCTGGGGTTTACGAACCTTCGAATACGTCTTACCGCACCAAGTTCTTTGGCGTAGTAAAGAAGGATGGGAAAAGTATCCGGCTTGTACACTCGTTAGAACCCTTAAATGCGGTAACGATTGCTCACTCTGGTATACCGCCCGCAACCGAGGAATTGGCGAACCATTTCGCAGGGAGGGCTTGTGGTGCAGTCTTTATCTGTATTCAGGGTATGATGCTAGAGACATAGCCGAAAATAGTCGAGACTATACAACTTTCCAGACTCCGTTTGGTGCTCTGCGCTTAGTTAAGCTACCACAAGGTTGGACCAACTCAGTCCCAATCTTCCATGATGATGTGACTCACATCCTGATGGATGAGATACCACATGTCACGATCCCTTACATTGATGACGTTCCCATACGAGGTCCTGGGACTCGTTATCAGAACAAGAAAGGGAAATATGAGACGATCCCTGAAAACGCTGGGATTAGGCGTTTTGTATGGGAGCATTTCCAGAATGTGAACAGGGTTGTTCAGCGCATCAAATATAGCGGTGGAACATTCTCTGGTAAGAAAGCCTTGTTGTGTCTGGATGCGTTTCCAGTTGTGGGTCACATGTGTTCTTATGAAGGAAGACGTCCTTCAGAAGATCGTGTGGGAGTTATCTTGAGGTGGGGAGATCTTAAAACCGTCTCTGAAGTCAGGCAATTCCTTGGGGTTGTTGGGCAGATGAGGATGTTTATAAAAGACTATGGCCTCATATCAAGACCTATAACGAAACTCTTAAGAAATGACATTGAGTTTGTATGGGATGTGAACCAGAGGAGGGCTATGGATGCCATAAAAGCAGAGTTGAAACTCTGCAGAGCCTTGAAGCCACTCAATTATGAATGGGATTCAGACATCGTACTGGCAGTTGATACATCTTGGAAGTCAGTGGGGTTACAAGTCTATCAAAGAGACCCCACCGATCCGACCAAGAAGTACTTTGCCAAATTCTTGGCCATTCCATTGAATGACAGGGAGTCTAGGTTCTCACAACCTAAGCGAGAATTGTATGGGCCTTAGATCGCATGAAATATTGGTTACTTGGTGCCAGGAAACTGGTAGTTGAAACCGATGCCCTATACATCAAGGGTATGCTTTCCAACCCTGGGATGGGGCCCAATGCCACAATTAACCGTTGGATTGAACACATCTTGATGTATCATTTCACCTTGAAACACGTCGCTGGGAAAATGTTCCTGCCTGATGGACTTTCAAGGAGGGATCCTCAGGATGGCGATGAAGAGACAGAGAATATTGAAGATGGTTATGATGAGATTCAACCACCTGAAGACCATCCCGATTGGGATGCTGAAGGCCGACAACCGCTGGATTTTGAGGAATTCAAAACTGAGATTGATACTCGCGGTGGTTATGTCCAACAGGTATTGGAGCAGGCTGCCTGTGAAGGAGACTTTGAGGAGGAATGTATACGGGCCTACACCTATGAAACAGAAATCACAAACTCCGTCTTAAGAGCCTACAACGACGAGCGATTAGTGATGCCTCAATTCTTGATGTCTCACATTAAGGATGAAGAGCCATTACTGCCAGAGTTAAAGTACAAATTGGATCCAGAGTTCAGAGAGGAATATCCAATAGACCACAGATCGGGAGAAAGCCATTGAATTGGATAACAGAGTGGACTTAGTATGTGATTGGTTAGTTGATCCTTCAAAGAAACCTGATAAGGTTCCTGAAGAGGATTACCCCAATTTTGTGCGATACGCCTCCCTGTTCTTCTTAGACCCCAATACTAATAAGCTGTATCGCCGTGATGAAGGAGGTGCACATAGATTGGTGGTTGAGAGACAATACAGGATGTACATGATGCGGGCCTCGCATGACAGTCTTGGGCATAAAGGTGCATATGCAACTAAGTCCATGATTGAGCTGCGTTTTTGGTGGCCAGACTACAGTAAAGATGTAGACTGGTATGTCAAGACCTGTCATTTATGCCAGGCAAGGCAGAAGACGCTATTGCAGATTCCACCAAAGCCAACCATGACACCAAGTGTCTTTCAGAAAATACACTCGGATGTAATGATCATGGGAGTGGTTTCCAATGGTCACAAGTTCGTAGTAGCATCCAGGGATTCCTTGACTAGGTATCCAGAAGCAAGAGCGTTAAGGGCAGACAATGGGGAAGCTATTGGCAAATTCTTGTTAGAAGAAATTATTTGTCGCTGGGGTTGCCCCAAGGAAATTGTGACAGACAATGCTCCGCAATTTATTGCAGCATTAGAATGGCTGGCTGCAAAGTATGGCATCATAGGGATTCGAATCTCTGCTTATAACTCGCAAGCTAATGGGCCAGTAGAACGTAGTCATTGGGATGTCAGACAAGCCCTTTACAAGGCAACTGGCGGTGATGTGCGCAAATGGTTCTGGTTCTTACCTCATGTATTATGGGCAGATAGAATCACGACAAGAAGAGGCCTAGGATGTTCTCCTTACTTTGCTGTTTGTGGGGCACATCCAGTAATCCCTCTTGATATAGAAGAAGCGACTTGGTTGGTTGAATACCCTGGTCACTTGATATCTCACAGCGAGCTGATTGGGCTGAGAGCCAAGGGATTGGCAAAGCACGTTCAGCACGTTGAGGAAATGAGACAGCGGGTCAGTACTGAGAAGTTAGCCGCGGTAAAACGTTACCAGGTAGTCCATGAACATACCATTCAGGACTTTGACTTTAGGCCAGGAGACCTGATATTGGTCCGCAATACTTCAGTTGAGAAGTCGCTGAACACGAAAATGGCGGTCAGATACAATGGGCCAATGGTAGTAATCAGACGTACCAAGGGTGGATCGTATCTGTGCTGTGAAATGAATGGTGCCATGTTACCGGGCAAGATTGCACAGTTCAGAGCAATTCCTTATGAAGCAAGAGAGCGAATTGAGTTGCCACAGAATATCTTGGAACTTATTGAGCTGACAAACGCTGAGTTGGAGGAGCTGGCTGCTGCAGACGAAGTGGTAGATGAGTACCAGGGGAAAGATATGCAATTCCACAGAGTTCGGTTGAATCCTGACTGGGAGGATGCAGATCCGGCCGAACTATCTGACGAATATGAAGAAGAGTTCATTCCTGACGAAAGTATGGAGCCTAAACCCGAATGCAGTCCAGAGAACCTGAGGAGATCAAGGCGTTCTAAGTTAACTAAGGAAACCCTTAGTTAACTAGGGAATTCGAGCTCTGGGATGCTTTCGGCGCAAGGAGCGTATTATAACGAGGATACGAGTCATACAGAGTACACGATTGAGATGTAACTACTAGAACGACTCGTGCAAGACAATCCAATGCCTGTTCGGGGCAACCAAGCCCAGTCGGAGCTATGAAGGCCTGAGCACGGGTCAGAACGAGAAGAATGGGGGAGAACTGGCTTACTCAGAGTTCAAACATGAGGGTCCTCGATGACAGGGAGCTGACGAGATGAAAGCTCCTTGAGGATATTGTCATGTTCAATTTTATTAACCTCGTAGAGGCGGAGTTGGACGCCCAGATGATACGAAACAACCTGCAGCTGGTCCCGAGAAATGTGCTCGATGCTTTGCAGTGTGTCGTTCATGGTGCGCTCAGAAGCATTGTCAAGTGCGAGACCTGCAGCAGTGGCCAGCTCAGCGATAGAGCGGGCTTCAGAACCATCAGCCTGGTAACGGGCGGCGCGATGGAAGGACGTGGAACCGGAGTACATGATAGGAGCAGGGAGAGGAGCGCGTCCTGCGACCAAGTAAGCCTTCTGGTCGAGTATGATGGGGGACGATAGTCTACCCTGAGAACCATAGTGATCAGCAACGAGCCGGCGCTTGCGGGGAACTAAGGAAGGTACCTTCCAGGCCTCGGAAGAGGACGACTTAGATCCAGGCGCTGCAGTATCAGCAGCGGCCTAGATAGATTTGAAACAGGGAAGAACATGGAGTGTTATATGTGTACCTGTGCCTTTTTCGCCTGAAGAGCTGGTGCAGGGGCGTCATCCTCGCTGTCACTGACGATGATAGTGAGCTTCTCACCCTTGAAATTACGGTCAACAATGTACGCGCAGAACTCGCGAGCAGGGAGAAGTGGATCCACTGGTGGGGCTACTTACCTGGTCAGCGGGGCCTCCGTCCATTGGGTCGTCTTCACCTTGGGATTCGTCACCGGAGGAGTCGGACTCCTCCACACGGGCCGAGGAAGTGGCCTTGACGCTGAGTTTCTGGCGCTAGGATGCAAATCAGCGACGGAAACCTTGGTTAACTAAGGGAAACCTTAGTTAACTAAGGAAAGAAGAACTTTGGCAGGGTTCTTCTTGCCAGTACTAGGCCGACGACGCCTGAAGGGCGGCAGCAGCGTCAAGGGCAAGCTGCTTCTCGGTCCGATCGAACTGCTGCTGGTTGGTGTGCATAGCGTTGGCGGCCTTCTTGTTGATAGCGACAGGTGGCAATAATGGTCTGAAGGGTCTTGACGGGCGTAGGCCACTCACCCTTCTCGCGACCCCATACATTACCCCACTTGCCAATAAAAGCGTGCAGGGCTTGCATGAAGATATTGTTAGGGCGAGAAGGTGAGGGATGAACACCTCAATGTCAGCCTAGGATGAATGGTTAGACTGGTTAAATAAAGTGGCTTGAACGTACCATGATAACAGCCTGAGCCAGCATCTGTTGGAGAACAAAATCTCTCTGACCAGGCGCATTGATAGCCATGGCAAGAGAGTTGGCACCCTTGAACTTGGTCAGATAGTCCGCAGACATCCCGGGGAGGCCCTCCGGGTTCTCGACGAGTGAAGACATAAACTCGACGGGATAAAGATGCGCGACACGGAGAAGTTCTGGACGGGTGGTAGAGAAAGAGGAAAGTGGGTGTTCAATGCGAAACATGTCCAGCTTTTAACCGCCAGGACAACTGGGGACAGTTGTTATTTTAAATGGGGGAGATAAGGACGGAAATTTAAGAAATAAATTATCGAACGACATGCAACGAGCATGTGGGAAGTGCGAGGAATCGTGCGACCCACAAGACCAAAGAGAAGGGACATGATTGGACGCCTGAAGAACTTAACAGTTCTTAGTTAACCAAGGGAAACCAGGTCAGATTGGTTGAACCAGCTCAGATCCTATATAAGGACAGTTTCACAACCATCCAAGAACGATCGAAGCATGTGTACGTGATAGGTCCCACGCTGGCAGAAGGATCCATCACAAAGGAATTGACCAATGGGTTAACAAGGTCCGATGAGATTCGAGAGAATTGATGAGCAATGATCTCAGGACCTCAAGGAGGAGCTTATGGTAGCACTTGCTAGTCAAGCACGACTCAGGATAAACGAGGATCGTTTAAATTTCGAGTTAACTGTCTACTCAAAGTTAGTTAACTAAGGCTATTCAAAGCTAGTCTAAGCTATCGGCGAGTAAATTACGCGTTTTTAAGGAACGTGGTATCACCCTCTGTCGAGAAAGAAAAGGACAGAAAGAGCCTTGGAAAAACAAAAGTGTCGGCAGGAAGAAGCAGACTTCCAAACCACTTACAACCTTCTGACGAGGGTTTGTAGACGATGAGGAAAGAAGGAAAGTTCAAGCTCAGCCCAAGCCCTCTCCTTAAAGTGGCTAAGCGAAGAAAGAGTAAGCCGCCCTAAGGAGCTCCGAAAAATAGCCAAACAAGCCCGGCAGAGCGACAGGCGACAGCCAGCTGACGAGCAGCATTTGTGGAGAGCTCGCTGGCCAGGTTGCGGAAGGCGTGCTCGTCGAGGTAGTCGTCAAGCAGCTTCATGGCCTTGAAGTAGTTCTCGACGTGCTGATAGAGGTGGGCAAACCGGTCGAGCCCAGCAAGCAACGAGTAATTGGGATGAGCCTCTAAATACTGAAGAGGTCAGTCTTGAAGACAGAAAGATAAGACGCGACTCGCCGTGTTCCAAGCGAATTCGCTCGTCCTCAGCAGCGACAAACTTGAGCCACTCGTCGTAGTTGGTAAAAGTACAGTCCCCGCGATGGGAAAACTTGCACTCCAGGCACATGGTCGACCACGAGAAGAAGGTGCAGTCGTGGCCGCGCTCATGACAAGCAGTACAGGCTTTGTCGGGCTAAATTATGATCAGACAAGTCAGAAACTTGGCAGAAGACCAACCTTGCGCGAAACCAGCATGAGGTGAAGGTCGGAGTAATGAGGAGAGCGATAAAGGATATGGGACATCTTAGTTAACCAAGGGACACGGAAAGTTTTGCGACCATCACGGTCAAGGAACGTTCTTATGGGGCCGAGGGAGCGCATCAAACGATAAATTCGATCACCCTTGACACTCCTAGTCTACATTTGGATGACTACGCGATCGGGATCTCCGGAAATTTGGACGATCCGTCTTGTGATAAGACGAAGGGCATCATCACTGTAACCACGCTGAGCCCATGTGCGGAGCATGCGTTCCAGGATGGTCTTATTATTGAGTTGACTCAGTCCTTCGACATAGAGGCGACGGGTGCGATTGAAATAGCAACGGCGCAGATATTTGAAGGCCCAAGGAATCGTGTCCTCGAGTTGAGGGATGGTGTACTGGTGGGCCCGACCAAAGAGACGTCCTGAGAAGGGATTAGATGTGAATGGCTAATAAAATCGCGATCATATGAGATTGGAGGTCATTCTGATGGATCACTTTGAAACCAAGCCAGGCTTGAAACTGGGAGATGTAACACTCCTTGATAAGGCGTGTCTCACAGTAGGCGCAACCTCTACCCCAGGAAAAGGCGGTACACGTCTCTCCTGCGTCGACACAGGCTTGACAAGGGGTGCTAGGCTGCGAAATACCTTAGTTAACCAAGGAATTGGGACAACTAGATGTGAAATAAAGTGCCTTCAAGTCCTCTAGAAGGTACAGAGCGAATTCTTGACGACGACTAGTGATGGGCATGATGGTTAACGGGTTAGAAAGCCCAGATATCATCACGTGCATTCAAATGTGAAATTTAAAGGGGATCATTAGGAGTAATGATCCGAGAATATAATACACGATTGATAGTATTGGGAGTGACATCCATTCTATCTCTGGTCAAATTAGTGGTATTCTATTAAATTTCGGAGAGAAGACCAAAGTGATAACTTGGTCAGTAAGAACCCAAATTGGGGTTCAGATTGATAGTCAAAATATTTTATCTTGATAAGATAAGATCGGTGATCTCGGTCTCGGCGATCTCGGGCATAAACTGAGGGACTCAAAAAACCTTCCAAGTCCAATTTCCCACGATCCAATTTCCCACGATCAGTCAAAACTCTAAAAGGGACTTAGAAAAAGTCCGACTAGTACCAAGAAGATTTGCTTGACTATTGGGAGACCATTCTATCTACTACAGGATAGAATGATCTAGGAGAGAGACTCAAGAAGATGTAATACAAAAACGAGAAATTTTGAGCGTCCGGAAAGGAAGACAGAGTCCGAAGGGGGTGCAACGAGCAGGGAAAACTCAGAAAAGGGTGCCATTCACCACTTTGCTGAGATTTTCCTTCGTCTTACGCACCCACCCTGGATAGCGACAACCACCTAGCGCGCGCCCCGAGAAGATCCCTCACCGCGATCATTCTTGAGCGGGTCGTCCATGCCTTCGAAGTTGGAAGCCGGCTGATTCAGAGTGGCGAAGACTTCGTCGCGGTTCTGCCAGATTCCGGCGGCTTGGTCAAATTCTAGAAAGAGCGGTGTTAGTTAACTAAGAAAGATAGAATAATAAACGACATACCTTCAACGATCTGAGCGGCCTCGGGTCCCTCAGGCATGGTGTACCGTTTAATAGTAGACGCGGCGTGTTTTGAGAGCCCAGGAGGGTGAGGAGCAAGGTCCAGGAGAGGCGCAGCGTTGGAAGCGACGTTCTGCTCGCCAGAAGGCCGGATATTGAACGCCTCGAGGTGGCGGCACGAGTGAAGGAAACGTTGACGCGCAAGGATGATATTGTACATATCAACTTGATTGTTGATAGCGTCGAGGAGATCCTCGGTCGCGTTGCTGGGGGTGAAGCGATCCTTGAAGTTGAAGACGCCAACGGTGCGGATCGTGTTGTTAGCGCAGTCTTGGAATTCGAGCCACTTGTCGCGGAACTCCTGGGTGGCGTGGACAGCCTCGACTTGAGCGCGCTGAGCGCGGACGAACGCGGAATGCATCTCCTCGACGAGACACCAGATATCTGGAAAAGTCAGCAAAATGAAAGACCAAATAGATAGACGACGCACGATCGTAGCCGGTATGAAACCAGGGCATGGCGAGCAGACGGAAGTGCTCGAGTTGACGGTCCGTGAACTTGAAAGAGCACGGGTTCTTGTTCTGGAGCTCGCAGGCGGTGCAGTAAGCACCGTAGCCTCGGAACTCGCAAAGACGGTCGAAAAGAATGCATGTCAAGCATGCGTAACCGGGCTAGAACATGAGTAAGAACAAATGCGAATAAAAGCGGAAGAGCGACCCACGTTGTGCAAAATACGGGTCAGAATTTTCGTGACCTTCCGTGGGTTGATGCGCACGACGGAAGGAAGGCGCATCCGGTTGGTCGGGAGGGTAACGCGAGTGGGCGCGGGCTCTTGGGGCTGACCATCCCAATATTGAGGATCGGTGACGGGGTGCCACGGTTCCCCGGGCAAGGCGCGCTTGCGCCCATGCGGATGCTTGCGCTGCGCGAGGTGGGCGGTCTGGACGCGGTGAAGTTTTGGGTGGACAACCTCGGGGACGGGCGGGGTCTCGCGGTCGTCCTCGAGTTCGTCCTCGCCATCGGAAGCCGGTGGGGCGTAGTCAGGTTCGTTGTTTGACTCCTAGACAAGATAAAGCAGATAGAGCGCTTAGTTAACTAACGAACGGCGACTTATCTCGGACTCTACCTCGACCCATTTACGCTTGCCCTTCTGACGTTCAGAAAGGCGACGTGATGGTGGAGTCCTGGGAGGGACGTTCTCGTTGCGAGGGTGCGGTGGTACAACGACGCCGGCGAAAATCACCTTCTTGGGTTTAGGGATGCGAGACGGTGGAGGGGAAGACGCGGGGACGTTGGCCATCTCGACGTCGCCAGAAGGAGGAGTTCCAGGCCGACTAGGCGACGGTGAACGGGACAACTGCAGACCGCTAACGTCTGGGATGAGGGGCTCAGTGGGAGCACCCTCCGATGCGGCGTCGATACCGGACAGCGATATGGGACGAGAAGCAGGGCTGGGGGTGCGAGAGCGGATACGCCGCGCCTTTGGGGGTAGCGGCGCCGACTCCAACTCCTCGTCCTCAGACTCGGGAGGTGGTTTTAATGAGATGCGTCGTAGACGCGCAGGGCTAGAAGGACCGGGCTCGGTTGTGGGAGGAGACAAGATGACGCGACCTTTGCCTTTGGGCAGGTGCGTGGAGGTGCGACCGCGTGGTTCGGCGTCCACTGCGGAACTGGGGGCGGCGTTCTTGACAAACGCGCTGACGGGGGGAAGAGACCAGTTGGCTGGAAGGCGGTAGAATTTACGCTGAGGACAAACCATCTCAGCAAGATAGAAAGAAGGAGTACATGGAACTGTACTCACAGACCAAGATTTGACTTCACTAGGCAAGAATGGCGATAATTCTTGTTTAACCCGCGACGCCGGCAGTAGTTCAAAGACGTGACGGAGGGGGTACAGGTACTTCTTGATATCAGCCAGATAAGCGGTGGGGAACTCGTTACGATGATCATGCTGGAGTGAAAAGAAAGGAGCATGTCTTAGTTAACTAAGACATGGCCTAGAAAAAATTGAAGACGCACCAAAGAGGGCAGGGCTATCTCCATCGCGTCCAGGATCTGCTGGTTGGGAATGTTGAGCGAAGCTGGGTTCACCATGAATTCGTGTGCGGTAACCCAGCCAGGTTGCCAGAAGAAGTGCCAAGGGTCGATGATTCGTCCATTGGCGTCGCGGTCAGCCAGGGTGGCGACAGAAGAGGACATGACAAAGAAGGCCGACCGATGCGAAAGTCAGGCCGGCCGGGCTGACGCTGAAGTCAAGCCAAAAGAAAGAGTTCTTGAGGAATAGAGGACGGGGCGGCGTTGGTTAACCAAGGGTGGCAGTGGAGTCAGGACGAGAGAAACAAGTGGCTCACCTAGCCGAAGGCTGCGCAGCTATTCTGAGATGCAGAATAAACTCTGCAAGGAAGCGCGCCTTAAGGCGCATCTCAATTGAACCCTGGGAAAAATTTCTCAGAATAGAAAACAGGCAGTAAAACCTTTAATCGAAGGATTTGCCAGGCCCTGTAAAATAAACCTAGACATATGGGGTGTCAGGAAGATTGCCAGAACGAGAGGAATCTAATGGTGCTAAGGGGCATGACTGAGTCCAACTGCGAGAGGAGTTGACCAAACAAGCTTTGAGAACCATGTTGATCAAAAGATGTCCGCATATGGGAAAAACACGGTCACGTGATTCGCACGTGCGTGTTAAAATGTCGAACTTGACCATTTCATGAAAAATGTAGTGGTGGTCAAGTTACGTCAGAAGAATGGGGGACCATTAGAAAATGCTTTGCCAGCAGTCTGGTGACCGGGGACGGTCAATATTAAAGAATGGGGGAGATGATAAGCCGTGAAATCAAGTACACATGAATTTTGCAATTTTGCACAATTCAGCGTGTCAACACGCACTGAGGGACCATCAGGGCACTCTGACTGAGTGGTCCAGTCTATTAGCACAAGCTACGAGGTTAACGAGGACTTCTACCGGTACCTTCACAAATGGGGCCACCAGATCTCTTAGTTAACTAAGGAAACTTGACGATGGTGGCAGAGAAACTAGGACATACAAGGCCTAAGGCTGCTTGCTAGGACACAAACAGCATACCAAAGAGGTTGCGAGGTCAATATACCAAGTGCTGGCAGGCAACAGTGGGAAGAACCCAATTATTCGCGACAAGACTATTTAGACCTGTTTTACCCAAAACTGAGGACGCATTTGATCACGCATTGGGTCCAGACCGAGTCTGGGGATGACTTGAACAGTAGGACATGATCCAGCTGTTTAGCCGCGAGGATAAACCAGAGAGAGAGAGACAGATTGCGATATTGTGGATGAACCACCAAACCAAACCAGGGACTATGGGGTATCATTGGAAAGGTAGAAGAGTCGTGCAGAAGCTTCAAGACTATTCAGGCCCGGGACTAGAGGCTACAGACGAAGAAGACACTTTCTATCCACTTAAATCAGCAATCACATGTGTCGTGTCAAACACCACATGTCTACCATATGTCTCAACAAGACACGACCAATCAGGAGCCAAGGATTAGGACTTGGGTGCCGCGAACCAACGGACATTGTACAGTAATCATCGTGATGTAAACCATAGGGCAGTAGTATAAAAGGGCAGCAGAAGGAGAGGGCGAGCTAGCACATCTAGGGGCGCTGTACACGTTGTGTCAGCCACTGGAACCGTCGCTCTGATAGCCGTGGAGGTTAGATTGCTTTGAATGAATTGTATACCAGACTCAGAATCAGAACACGGCAATTGATAGAACACGGCAATAGTCAGAACACGGCAAACAGACCCAGAACATTGAACAGAACACTGAAACCGTCGAAAGACACAAAAAGCGCAGACTTAATGGTCTTAAAACCTACCCTATACTGTCTCCTTGACGTCCTAGACGTTACTTGTCCAATACAGCTTGACTTGACCAGTCAAACCTTGCAAAAGCGCGAGCGACCCTTAGTTAACTAATTAATCGACCGAGAAACCAGCTGCTATCAAGTCTAATACTTGACTTACACCCCCGAACTTGCACTCTGACTCTCTCTATTGAGGGGTTAGTTGTTGATAGTGTTGTGTGTTGTGTGTGGTTTAGAGTTCATAGCTCTGCTGCATTAGCATTTCGCATTTCGCATTCACACATACCAGAGAGTTAGCGTTTTCAACGGCTGTGAACCGGCTTGGTTTTGTGGGCTGTTTAGACACGGTTTTGTTGGCTCGCGCCTTATTCCGACAATGATTGGCTCGCGCCTCAAACTTGCTGGCTCACGCCCTGTAACAATGGCTCGCGCCTCAGACTATGGCTCGCGCCCTGTAACTATGGCTCGCGCCCCGTAACAATGGCTCACGCCCCGTAACTATGGCTCGCACCTCAAACAAAGTCTTATTCCGAAACCGCACTTAAATTCCAAGGCTATTTGACAGCCAAAGATTCAAGCCCAAACGTCGACTTTATGCGCAAGGGCTTTATTGCTCCTCACTCTCCGGGTCTAGTTCGGTCCTTTTGTTATTCCAAAACCAAACTTGGATTCTGAGGCCTGTTGACAGCCAAAGAGTCAAGCCCAAACGTCGAATTTGTGTGCAAGGGCTTTATTGCTCCTCACTGTGCCGTCCTCCCTGGTTCTGCCCTCCTTATATACTGTACAGAAACTGTTACATATGCGTGATTACTAGGCTTCGGGTATTCTACTTAATTAATTAGCCTGTGATCGGTATCAGCTGTGCGCGCCCTGGTGTTCTTAGCCTCCTAAATGTTTGTATAATGACTCCTTCAACCCCTCATGGATTAGGGGTTTATATGTTCAAATATCCCCTGAATAGGGTAATTGGCCCACATCTTCCTCTGTTGTGTGTGCCCCGACTTCTAGTATCGCTAGTTGGATAGTATAGGTTATTCCCTTTCCAACGATACCCCAGATGTCCTTAATCGACATCCAGGAACACATAGTACGTGCTTAGTCCTGGTCGGCAGTTTATCCGGTGATCGACAACCCTTTGTCGATCAGGGGATTATATGTTCCACTATTCCCCTAAACAGGGTAATTGGCCCATATCTTCCTCTGTTGTGTGTGCCCCGACTTCTAGTATCGCTAGATGGATAGTATAGGTTATTCCCTTTCCAACGATACCCCAGATGTCCTTAATCGACATCCAGGAACACATGGTACATGCTTAGTCCCGGTCTGCGGCTTATCGGGTGATCGTGTCCTCACGGACCTGGTGTTTAAAATAGCAATATTGAGTCTAGGCCTTGATTCTGTGACTTGTCGTGTCGCGTTGGATAAGCCAAAGTTGTGTAATCAACTCAGCGTTTCCTCCCGAATAAGGTTCCCAGTGTCCCAATAGATGTCAGAGGTGGATATTATGATTCTCCCTTTGGTAGTGAGCATTGTGGTTGCCTTCCCACGTATAGAGGGTGTTTCAGGACTTTGATATTTGGGCTTCAAGCCTTAATCCGGATCTGACCCCTAGTGATCCAAGGGTGCCATCTCCTGGAATAAGCCATAGGCGCCAGTGTTTAGGATGATAATGCAATATGGCTCTTGGTTGCATGCTTGGAGCTCACACCAACCACTGGATGAGCGCAGAATGGCATGCATTCGTAAAATTTGAGGTTTCGCAAATTTGGCGGCTTATCACCGGCCTGATCCTGCAAGGAAATCCCTGTTGACAAACCTGGAAACTATTCTGGGATCTGCTTCGGTAGTTCTGATTACGGACAAGGCACCTCCAGTACAAGTTGTTCCAGCTCCGGTGCCTACACCGACTCCGAGAATTCCGCCATCTCCTGCTCCTTCCATGGAGATTCTGGAGGCCTTCGGGCCTCGTCCATTCTCTACTCCTCCACTTGTGTCTCTCGTATCAGCAGCTTACTGCTCCATCATTCGAGGCAAGGATTGTTGTCAATATACACTGTGCACCACTCCCTCGGAAGAAGCCCGTGCTCAGTTTGCTTCCGCATCAGCTCTGGACACCTCCGGTCTACCTTCCGAGTACCACAAGTTCGCTGATGTCTTCTCTGAGCAGGAAGCTTACAATCTTCCTCTTCATCGAGAATTTGACCTCAAAATCGAGCTCCTGGACGGCGAGGAGCCTCCGGTTGGTCACGTCTACTCCCTTTCGCCTACTGAGCTCGCTGCCCTCCAGGACTTCATCGACAAAAACTTCAAGTCGGGATTTATATATCCGACACGTTCAAGTCATGGAGCTCCTATTCTCTTCGCTAAGAAGAAGGATGGCAGTCTCTGGTGATACGGTTCGAAACTGGCTTCCAGTGTAATCTTGCATTTTGGCACTTCTAGTCGCAAACTAGAGCCTCTATCCGGTGATATAACAATTAGAGTCAGAGTAAGCTCCGAGCTGCTGGCTAGGTGTTCATGATGCGAGAGGACTATTGTCTTCTAGGCACAATATGGTTTGAATCTTATACCATTGGGGTTCAGCATACGGTGTTTGGGATTTTGGGATTCAGTGGGACTCATAGTATTGAATTGACTTCGCAAAGAGTTGGTTGTACTAAAAGCTAGACGCTATATACCAAGGAGATAAACACACAAAGCCCAGACCTCCAATACATTGTGTTTTTGGACCAATAGATCAGATGTGAACAGGCCTAGGGACTATATATTGTCGAGATGAACTGGGATGGCTAGATAGCAGTCCTAGGAATATATATTGTCGAGACGAACCTTCTAGATGCTGGATGGCTTTCTAGAAATGGTATTTGCTCAAGTCTGAGATTGCTCGAACTGGATTGCATTATATATACTTGCAAGCCAGGCTTATTGTGGGCCTATAGATGTGCTAGATGTGGTCTGTAGATCACTAGAGTAGCCCGAAAACCCAAGATCTGATACTCCGAAGTTTAGACTGCAATCTAGACCTTCTAGACGAGATTCTGGGGTCTTGGAACAACCTTGTTGCATCCAGTAGGATGTGGGATACTTTTAGAATGATGTTGGAGTCATAATCAGGCCGAGCAGGCCACGTCTCCCCTGGCAATGGCAGCTAGACCCAAGAATCGGCCAAATTGGTCATTATTGATGACTATTCTTGGCATAGGGACGTGTGGCAGGCTAGAAACCCCAAATCGGTCATAATTGATGACTATTCTCGGCACATGACGATGAATCAGCCTGGCTAGCCTCGGAACTCTTCCAGAATCATGAATCATCCCCACTCAATTACATATATATCATTACATACTTGTTTTCTCTGTTTAGTATAAAAGGCCTGTAAAAACCCGTAGATAGACACTCTCCCTTGCCCTACTGTATGCCCGGATGGCTGCAGGAAGGTACTGGGCTGAGTCGAACTTATGGTTCAATAATAAAGTGGTCTTGTTGGCATATATAAGCCTTAAAGGACTTAAGCTAGTGTTCATGGAGAGTCATGCACTTAGAGAGAAAGGCACCTGTTGATTGTTATCTCAGGTCTGCTGTTGGCACTGTTCCAGTGAGTTCAGTCGCAGTACCCGGTCGTTGGCATCTGTTCCAGTGAGTTCAGTCGCGATCCAAAGTCTAGATCCAGTGTGGTCTACGTCAGAGTACGGCAGGAAATCCTATCTAAGTCTAGAGAGACTTATAGGTCTTCGAGATATCTTTTTGAGGTGTCTAGAAGTATAAAATATATAAAACCCATATCGCTTCAGTCGAAGTAGATAATCCCTGGTCAATCTTTGACTACTTTGTGCTCATATTAGTCCTAATAAGACTTCTATCGAGTTGGCATTTTCGAGACACGAACCTGAGAAGTTCAATCTTACCTGTAAACTGCAGGACGACCCGAACTCAATTGTGTGTGTGTGTGTGTGTTGGTTGTAGTGTTTTTAGTTGGTTAGTTGCCGTCTAGCAGCTTTCTGATTATCTTCGCGAACATCAGTGTACCCATAGTCACCGTTTCAGCGTCACCACCTGCAAATATCTCAGTTACATCCTGTCGCCGGAAGGCTTCCAGATATCTCCGGACAAATTTTCCGCCATCATTGATTGGCCGGAACCTCAGAAAGTGAAGGACAGTCAGTCTTTCCTTGAGTTTTGTAATTTCTATCAACGTTTCATCTGGAACTATTCAGCAATCACGATCCCTCTTACTTGCCTCACTCGTTCCAACGTCTGATGGGATTGGACCCCGGTTTGCCAACTCACATTCAACACCCTCAAGCACGCGTTCACGGAGGCTCTGGTACTTTCGCACTGGATTCTGTTCTGGCAGCTCACTGTCGAAACCGACGCCTCCGACTACACAATCACCTCAATTCTCTCCATCCTCAGCGAAATCCATCCCATTGTGTTCTGGTCCGGCCAAACTCAACTACGACACTCACGACAAAGAGCTCTTGGCCATTTTCGATGCCTTTAAACACTGGAGGCATTATCTTGAAGGACCGGAGCTTCCGGTGAAAGGGTTGCTCAGGTTCAACGGTCTAAATATGCAACTGCCAAAATCCCCCCTATTGAACGAGTTACACCTAACTCACAAAGTGAGATTAAGCACGACTAAACCGACAATAGACAGACTCCAACACCAGCACACTCCCTTAATGACCGTGATGCACTGACAAGATTCGGGTCTTTTTGGACACAAGTATAGGTCTAAGGGAACCACGAGTAAATGTATTTGTCACGAAAGTATTCAATTCCCGGTCCCCTAAGGGTGGCTAAGTCTCAACTAGTTTCTTGAAGTGGCGTTCAAGACACAACCTGAATTTATCGGTTGGTTCCCAACGTGGATTTAAGTTTCCCAACTATGCAAATATAATGGCTCTAAACCGGCTTGTTTTGGTGGACTATTAATCCGGTGGGCTGTTTAGACCCGGTTGTTTGGCTCACACCTTATTCCAACAATGATTGGCTCGCGCCCCATAACTATGGCTCACGCCCCATAACAATGGCTCGCGCCTCAAACTTGATGGCTCACGCCCCGTAACTATGGCTCGTGACTCAAACAAAGTCTTACTCCAAAACCGCACTTAAATTCCAAGGCAGCGGGGGACGCAGCATTGGTCTGATTACCTTCTCCACAGTTAGAATCAGTACACCCAGAGTTGAACCAGGGTTTCCTACGTCATAGACGCACGTTCTCTATAGAAAGCATGCACAAAGCACACCATGTGCTCTGGATCCATTAGATTCACCTTTTTTTGGCCTGAAGAATTAGGCGCGAAATATGGGAGGTTGCGGAAGAAGAAGGAAGTTAGGCTGCCCTTGGTCATGTGGGCGCATAGTGTGCAAACTTTGTCCGAACTCAAAGCCGACAGTCACACAAGCCGATTCCTGAACCACGACTCCAAACTGATACCAAATATGGCGCACAGGATCCAGCAGATCTGTGGGCCAGATAATAGGGCGGAATGAATACTTGGTCTGCGCCGCTATTCAGCGAGTATTCAATCCTTCATCTCTGCTGCCAGTTCCTCAAATCCAAGTTCTAGCAGTTAGGCCCCAGGAAGCTCCACCAAAGGATGGTCCCAAAATTTCCTCAAATCCGGCCTCAAAAAAGCCACTCGTTGAGGTCGTTTGAGGTCCCAAAAAGCCACTTTCAGACAAGGGTAGTCACGTGAAATTTTTGCCCAAATAATCGGGAAAAAATCTCCAGTGCACCTAGCGACACACAGATGTGGGTAGCACGCTGGGGCACCAGATTTAATACTTGTAGTCTGGCCAAGTGGTCAATTGTATTTCTGCTCTTTCTTCAGATCACTACCACTGCAGTGCTGAGTTCGGTCACCTCCTGTCCTATTTTCTTTTTGTCAAGTCGGACCTCAAAAAGCCACTTCCCGGACAAGACCACTCAGATTTCAGTCTCAAAAAGCCACATTTTGGATAACAAAATCGCAAATTTCCGGCCTAAAAAAGCCACTTTTGCAGACCATCCTTTGGTGGAGCTTCCCAGGGCCTTAGCAGTTCCAGCCAGAAGTCAGCAGAATTCAGGCCAAAATGAAGCCATACCTACCATGCATGATGGCTGACGAATAAACTGTGACACTGCCGTGAAAGCTCCGCATATTGCTGATGTATCGTACCCACTGCTTGAGGACCACTCACTCAGCTACGTCGTGTGTCCTCCTCGAGTGGACATTGATGTGTCCCGGTCCCGGATGAGTACGACCTGATCAACCGCAATCTCATGCACTTCTACTGGTGACATGTGCACGCTGATTTGTATACGCTGCTGGGTGTCACGCTCAAGACTCAAATGCCATCCAAGGAGCACAATGCAACCAAGGATTGGGTGGTGGCAGGTAAGAGTGAATCTTGAAGAATGATGGAATAAAAGACTAAAGAATACAAGCAACTAGCTACACTACTTATACTGTTCGTCTGTGGCTATGTAGCTAGTGCTAATAATATATACAATAAAGCATCCATGAACAATAAGCATGTGTCCTGCCTGGTAACCATGTGTTCTGAGTAAGAAACATCCCAAAGCCCATGTGTTCTGAGTAATGCCCATGCATACTCCACATGTCCACAACCATGACACCTGTCAGCTGTCTGATCACCAATCTGTTGTGCTTCATCGGCATGTTCCTGTGAGAACCTGTAGTGCTGCCGCAATGTGGAGGTCCTCCGAGGTGAGTTTCACCTCGCCTCGGACCACTTCCATATACGGCACCTCGAGGTGATGGGACCTCGCCTCAGCTTAAGGTGCCTCGAGGCCGATATTCTTTGACAGTCACAGTAACTATCCGTGACTGTCGCATCGCACCACGTCTGGCGCAGGCACTCATTGTCGTCCTCGTCGTCCGCCCCTCTGCCCGCCCGCTCCAGCGTCCGATCTTCGCTCTCTGCTAGCAGCTATCATACCCGCGCACGCTCACGTGGCCATGTGACACCCTGAAACATGCCTGACTTTGGGAGGAGGTTGGGTTTGGTGCAGCGAGATAGCACGTCGGGACGGTCGAGGGTACTCAGGTGCGCATATGATTTGAAAATCAGCCTCTGCACATGTATAAGTATGGCCCCCAATCCATATCTTTCACGTTCTCCCCCCCGTTGTGAACCCATGGCCACTCCTTTCTGCATGTGCGGCAACCCTCAAGCCTGCACTTGCTTCGCGCAAACACCACGTCGCAACGATGCCTACTACAACCCATTTCCATCTCCCAGCCCACAAGCACCATGGACTAATCAGTATGGTCTGCCGATGACACCTCAGGCCTTTATGCCACCACCACCACCGCCGCCGCCTTTCACCGCACCACCCTTACAACAGGGCCTCACCTTTCAAAACAGCTATCCTGCGTCCCTCAACACTGCCGTTCCTCCAGGGGGACCATCTGCTTCACACCCGCCACTCAGAGACACCACAAATACCGGGAATACGACTGCCGCTCCTCAGCAGAAGAAGCGTAAGCGTGCGGCTGATGGTCAACCGTGCGCACGTAGTACACATCAACGCATACACTCTTCTGTGGGACCTAATGCACCTGCGGTTTTTGGTGTCGGTCCATCAACTGAAGCAGTGGCCGCTGCTTCTGCCTCCGCGTCTGAATCGGTTTTTCATCCCTCTTTGGTTAATATCCCCGGCATCGACTTTGGATCTCTGGTTGATAAAGACACGGCTTCGGGGGCATCAGCCTCTGACGTCTGGTTTTTTGTTCGTGGCGTTCACACAGACGCAGCGCCAACTTCACCCCCAGCACCTCTCGAAATGTCAACAAAACGGCCAGACAATAAAATTTCCTCGCATTTAGCATGCCGCTTTTGCCAGTAAGTCCGATTTGCTACGTACCATACTTCCGTGAATTCATTCTTTCAGACTTGACAAGTGGAAAGCGTGGAAGAATGTCGACGGCCAGACAACTGTCATTCAGGACCACCTTAAAACGGCTCACCATAAGGTCTGGAGCGATTTGGTGCTTCTCAAGCACCTCAAAGGTTGGGAAACCATCGGAGCGTCTACGAAATCTGCTCCGGGGGAGCACGAAGAGTTTTCTCTTCCTGGATTCTATGAACGGCTGGTAAAGTGGATCGCTGTTGATGATCAGGTATGGTTTAACGTGCTATTTGCCGCTCCTTACTCATGTTGTTCAGTCTATCGATGTCATTGATTGCCCTGAGCTTCGGGAGCTACTGCTGTTCATCGGCTCCGAGCTCAACGACGAAGATATCCCTCATCGCACAAAATTGTCTCAGTTAATCACCACTCGGTTTCAGGTTGAATACGACACAATGATTCAAGAAATCCAGGTTTGTCACAGCACATTCAACGTGTTTCCTGTCCTGATACACTTTAGAACTCTCTCGGTCATGTTTCCTTTACCAACGATATCTGGACCCGGAAGAATCTCGACTCCCACCTGGCGATTACGGGCCATTACATCGTTAGGGGTGCAGACGGTCATCTGGTGCTCAAGTCTCGTCTCGTGGCTTTTCATCGTGTGGACGGTTCTCACACTGGCGAGAATATTGGCCAAGTCTTTGTACGGGTTGTGAAGGAAATCGGCTGTCTTCACAAAGTAGGTTGATCCTTGATTACCCACTTCTAGCTAACGGGCGCACAGATGGGTATGATCACATGTGATAACGCCTACAATAACAACACCAGAATGGACGAAATCTGCGCGGAATTATCGTGCATCGGTATTCCTTTTGACGCTGATGGCAATCACATTCGGTGAGTACTTACTTGGGGTCTGATACAGGTCCACACCAACTCCTCTCGAACGACAGCTGCTTCCCTCACGTTGTCAACATTGCTGTCAAGACTGGTTTGAAGGAACTTACCGAACTCCCGAATTACCAGCCCAACATTGTTTGCGACGACAACGGCAATATAATCCCTCAGTCTTTGAGGGATAACATTCAATACTGGAAAGCTCTCACATGCGACCCTGTTGCCGAAGCGCACACGTTAGTCACAGCTTGTCGAGCTTCGGGCCAATGCCGCGACAACTTCCAGAAAGCAATTGAAGATGGTAACGCAAAGGGTGGTTTTGGAGACCCGCCTCAACTCTTTCACGTTGTCGGATTGTTGAAAGATATGGAGACTCGCTGGTCGGCCACATTCTTAATGATAGATTGACTCCTTGAGCAGTATCTGGTCTGTCTTTTCATTTCTGCCTTTCAATTTGACTACTAAAATTGTTCCAAGCTGTCGATAAATTTCTTGATGACCTGAAACAAGATGAAATAGCCTGGCATCGACTCAGCAAGGAAACACTCCGGGTTCTACACGACATTCGATGATTTTTACAAGTACCACATCTTGTACAAGAGATTGTGTTCGGCGAGAAGACCCCAACACTCTCTTTTGTTCTTCCACTGTACGAGCAATTGATCGTGATGCTCAAAGATCTTTGCAAGGACCTTGATGAGCTAAGTATTGGGATCAACGGCACCATTCGAAAACTCGAGGAATATCTGAACATGTCTCGACGAACCAGGATATACTCTCTCGCGATGGGTGAGGCATTAGACTTTTATCGGTCATTGTATCAGCTAATATTTATTTCCAGTTTTGAATCCTACCATAAAACTTTGATGGCTTCGTGAGAACTAGTCAGCCGAAGACGCTCTTTGTGCTAAGAACGCAATTCGTGGTGCGGTAATTTCAGTCCAATTGAAATGTGTACAAATCCTTATCATTTGACAGATGCTCGAGTATCGTAAGGAGCACCGATCTTGGGGGAGCTGCCAGCCGGGAATAGAAATCCCATCAACGGCATGCCGCCGTCCTGCAGACGTGCAAACTGCCTCCAAATCTGCGCAATCATTAACATCCGGTCTTGCCCGCCTCAACCGGCTTGCGAAGTCACTGTCTGATCCCGCTGTTGATGCATCATCCCAACCGACTGCATCTGGCACGTCCACTGAGCCGGAGAGGGCCGAAGCCGAACGGAGGGCAGCCATGGAGGATGAGCACATCGTTGATGAAGAGCTCACACGCTACGAGGCAGAGGGGATACTCACAGAATCAGACCCGGAGTTCTTGGACTTCGATCTCCTTCGCTTTTGGGAGGTAAGCTGATCCTTCTCATGTAGGTATTTGATTTTGACTCTTTCTAGCGTCGTGAATTTCACTTCCCGTACCTCTTCCGTGTCGCTCTCGACGTGCTTCCTGTGCAAGCATCAGTGGTGCCCTGTGAATGGGTTTTCTCTTCCAGCAAGGAAACCGACACTGAGCGCCGCAACAGCCTCTCGCCTCAAATGATTGAGATGCTTCAAATCCTCAAATTCATCTATCGGCAGGATCGGATCCGTTTCTGTGCTGATTTGGTTGCAACGGAGGCTGAGCTCTCTATCATTGATGTTGATCCCCAGGTCATAAATGTGTTGCTGGCCGCTGGAAGAACAGCAGAGCTGGAGGAACTCATTGATTCTTCGTATAATGACAGTCTCGTAGATAGTTTGGTAGATTCGGAATAATTTTAGCACTTCTGTTCTAATTACACCTGTAATACTCTTAATTCTAACATGTGACTCATCCTGGGTACTGATATTAGAGTCATAGATGTCCGTTGGGCCCATCCCGTAGCACAGCGACATACAGTACTAGCAGAGGATGGCGTGGGTCAGCTGACTTCCTTTTCCGGACCAGACCTCAGAGGCGCATCAAGGTGAGGTGGTGGCGCCTCGAGCTGATCCGAGGTTGATGGCCCATCACCTTGAGGTGCCTCGACCTCACCTCACGGCAGCACTAAGAACCCGATCCCTAGCTGTCTGATCACTGATGACTCAAGCATAGCCTTGGTGTTTAAATAGATGAGTGCTTGATTAGGCACTTAGATAAGGTGTTGTCGTGATTAGATAAGGGGTCGAATCGTGACACCGGGGGACAATGGAGCTCGTGGTGGGCGATGTTCCAGGTTATCGAGTTAATGGGCGAGATGGAGAGGGAGATGCCGCCGTTCAGGGCCGTCATCCCGTACAACCCAAATCTGGTCACCGACTTGAGTACCAGATCTTCCGCTTTCTTCCATATCTTCCCATCCTTCCTTCATTCATCAATCCTCGCGTCGTGTCAGCCACCCGCCTTCAGCTTATTCCTCCCAACTCGGCATATCATCCATCTTCGTCAGCCACCTTTCCACTACCAGGCCCCGGGAAGCTCCTGCAAAGGATTGTCCGGAAAAATCATTGATTTCGGCCTGAAAAAGCCACAGCTTTGTGCGATTTGGCACCTCAAAAAGCCACTTTCGGACAAGGGTTGTGGGGATCCAAATAACTTTTTTTCCCCACCGCCGCGGTGTCCAGCGCGCGTCAAATTTTCGCCTGAAAAAGCCACTTCTCAGACAAGGAAATCATGAGTTTTCGCCCTCAAAAAGCCACTTTTCCGGACAATCCTTTGGTGGAGCTTCCCGGGGCCTCCACTACCACCACCACGTATCATCCCTACGCACTCCTGTCTTTCCGTGTCAGCCACTTCCCGCTCACCCATATTTACGTTCCTCTGTGCTGAACGTGTCACCCATCCTGTGCCTTCCCTCCATTCCTCGCCCTCATCTATTTCCTGATCGATACTAACTCGATTTCAGTACAAAGTAGAGCAGCAGGTGCTCGACGCGGCCGCGAAAGGGACGTGTGCGTGCCACTCTCCTTGTCCCCCCAGCCACCATCCACTGACACTGCTCGTCTGCAGACAGAGGGAGGAAGAGGCGAGGGTATTGGTGTACTGTAATGGCATGCTGCGGCTCGCGGTACTCGGCGGGAATGGGGCTTATTGGAAAGGTGGCCAATTTCGGGGGGACGCATGTTTCGACTCGCCGCGGATATTGGGCTTTATTGCTGAATCTCGCTCGACGTAGTTTTCCTGCTTCCTTGCCAATGATATGCATGTGCGGAACGTAGACCCCTAACGCCTGTATTCTTTTTGGTTGAATTGAAAGACCTCATCTTTTCACTCTTTTTCTTGGTCTTTTTCCGGAAGTCGGGCCGTGCTGCCACCGTGGTGGTGAAAAATCCGCTTGCTGTTTGCTACCACAACCACTTTGCAAGGGTGAGTGTGCCGCCTCCAAGTCTCACAAATCTGTTCCTAATAGTAACAGTACACTCAACCTTAAGAGTCCGATGAGCACATACGCATCCCGATGCTCTGAATGCGGCTCCGCTCGAGCCACAACCTCCGTGCTTGCAGAAGGTCCATACGATCTCGATATCCTTCCTGGCACGCGACACCACATGCTCCTCAACTCCAATGTCCCGCCACTCGAATCCGATTTGGAATCCATCCGTTCGATGATATCGAGAACTGGCACGCGTTTAGTGTCTCTCGACGACGAGATATTGGGCCTCCAGGCTCGGTTGGCAAAGTTGGAGGAAGAGCGCACCTCACTCTCAAATTTACGTGCATGGAATATGGGAATACTCTCTCCGCTCAGGAGGATGCCACCCGAGATTCTTGGCGACATATTCTGGTGGACGCTGCCACTGACATCGGAGGCAGCCGCATATTGTAGCCCGCTCAACCTAGACCAAAGCCCGTGGCTGTTGACCCGTGTCAGTAGCCGTTGGAGGGCGGTATCTCTCGCGACCCCTTCGTTATGGTCGCGGATTGCTATCAGTTACGGGGAAGATTCATACCCTCCGTCCTTGCCCATGACCCACACCCACATCCACCGTGCTCAGAAATTGCAAATTCACTTTTACGGATCCGAAATTGAAGATTCCGGCGCTCAGATAGAGTTGTTTGAGCTGCTAGCACGACACTCTTCACAGTGGGAACACCTCAGCCTCGGGTTGACCACATATCTGGTGCCCCTTTTACCCGGCCTTCGCGATCGCCTTCCGTCACTGGTTGGGTTGTGGATCCAGTGGCAGTCCCCCGAAAGCCAAAGCGGCGCGAAATCTATCGATTGCTTCCACACTGCGCCTCGTCTTGTCGATGTCGGCATCTACAACGAATTTCGGGCTATCCCAGTCTTTCTTCCTTCCCACCAGCTGACGCGGTATGATCTCGATGCGACGTGGGAGACGCATAGAGGTATCTTGGCGCTGGGCTCAAACCTGGTCGAGGCCCGCATCGTCGTTGCCTTCGATGGAGAGCCTTGGTCCGATCCCAATCCAATTGCCGATCTATTATGTCTCCGGCGTCTCTTTGTGTCGCACTTGGGTATTTTGGATTACATTAGGGCCCCTGCTTTAGAGGGCATCGCTATCTATATAAAGGATAGCACATGGTCGGACGGCTTGGATCCCCTTCAGTCTTTTCTCCTCAACTCTAAATGTCGTCCTGGAAGGCTTTGCCTCAAAGGGGCCCCTACCGCTTCCGCAGCTACCGAGATTCTGCGGAAAATTCCCTCCGTCACCGCACTTTCCATCGTATGCCATCCCGCCGATCGTGATCCGCACGCCTGCTCTGCAGTGGTCAACACCTTAATCTCCCAGCTGGTCATTCCTGACCCCATTGAACCTCCGTCACGGTCCCACCCATTGATTGCCCCGCAATTATCGGAGATTCAGGTTGGTTGTCAGAATGACACCTACATTGATTACAATTTATATCTGAAGATGCTGCAATCTCGATGGATCGCAGAGAAATGCCCGCTCAAGGCCGCGACACTCGCCATACATTTGGGCACGACGCCAGATCCTCAGACGCTGAACGGACTGGAAACCCTTCACCAGGATGGACTGGATCTTCTTCTATTGGAAGGGCTGAATGCGCCGTCTATTATCGCGCGTTGGACCTACCTATCAGACTAGATCTATTACTCGACTTAATGCCGGTGTTGATCTTCTTAGCCAGAATCGGTATTCCCACCGTTCCCGGGCCGCCCGCGGTCAGTGCAAGACTACCCATATCTGCAGTTACTTGGTCAGAAGCCTTGCTTTGGCAGAAGCTCTGTCGGCCCCTCTCGATTGCCTCCCTCCCTCCCCACCATTGCGGTGACGGTGATGCGCTTGAGAGCTGACCGACATGGCTTCAAGTCAAGCTCACACCGTGGCCAGGGCCGACTAGTCGTGCCCCTCGCACTTTTATGGTGTCAAAGCGGCGAGGACACTCCGGATTCCCATACTGCGCGCCGAGGTTACCCGTCAAATCCAATCTGAAGTTCCCGAGATGTAACTCTTCCCCGGCCCTTCCTTCTCCCTTCAAGTTGATGTACCTGATCCCCATCGTCAGCTACCCTCATTTTCGAAGCTGAGACGTTAGGGTACTTTTTCATCATCACATTCCACCCTATCCCGTAGTCTAGGGGGCACCTTTGAGAGTCGACCGCGAGACTACCTATCCCGTTTTGTTAGCCACCTCGCCTTGGCTCTTGTGTGCCGTCACCATATCCGGCCCACTCCCGTCATTCACGAGCGGCGCCGATCCCCCACTCTGTACTATTATTTTCCCCCTCACCTACACTAGCTGCTATCACCTTATTCCTGCCCGCTTTGTATCCACCGATACCAATACCATATGTCCCCATTATTGTCTTTAGCAGTACATGTAGGCTACATCGTTGTCCCAAATTCGAGAAGCCTTTCGAAAAATTTTACGAATACGAACGAGGGTCATATAGTTGCGAGGATGTGAAAGCAAGTACTCCAAGAAAAGCCGTACATCGGCACGACCACGACCAGAATCCAGCCAATTGTAGCATCTAAAATAGGCTCCCTTCACCGCATCCACACTACTCCCCGACACCGCTCCGCTCCGCACTTGCACCCCACTACGCCGTCTACGTCCGTCCCCCGGGAGGACGGGAGCCCAGCGCTGGAGCGCCGCTTGCCTTTACCCGTCGCTTCCTCGGCCTCCACAAAGGCGCGCTGCGCCTTGGGGTCGTAGTCGAACGTGAACTCGGTCCGCGCGGGGATGAACTGTGTTGCGATGAACGCCAGGAAGGCGACGTTTTGCTGGGGTGGAGCGTCAGGATCGATATTCGGCGCAGGGGACGGTGGAGGAACGCTCACCTCCGGGGCGGTATTGTACACAACGGGCTGGACACGCAGGTTCGGCGCACAAGAATGGCTGGAGGAGCGGTCGGGATACGGAATCGAAAAGGAAAAGGACTACACACTTGATGAATCGGGTCCAGTTGCCTGCGAAACCCGTACTTGCATCAGACACTGAAAGGGAAGGTACAGTTAAGTGCAGACACACCGTATCGCAGGGCGTCGACGCTGAATGATTCCTCATTGGGCAGATCACCATCCTGCCCGCCGTCCTGGTAGTCGAGGTCGAAACAGTATTCCTTCAGCTCATGCTTCAGCTCCAAAGCTTGGGCGCGGGGACTATAGTTGTAGTCAGTATGCGGTACGACAGTGCAGATAATGTATGTACATCAGTTTCCTGTATACACGGTGCGTCAGCGAAATGGCTACCACGGTGAGGAAGACGTACCCGGTGTACACCCCCAGCACACGCCCACGCTCGACGTCGAGGGGCGCGCGTGCGCCCCACCCGCACTGCGCCGTCTTGAACACCTCGATGGGGATTTTGCGCGGGCGCTGCGTGATGCGATTGGGGCAGGCCATGGAGCAAGCGCAGAACTGAAACACCCATGAGCCAGAGAGATCGAGCTAACTGGACGAGTGACCCACCGGATTGCACTCGATGACCACCCGGTACGACTCGTACTTGAAATTGAAGAGCCCCTAGTTATGCGTCACCATGCAGCAGGATGGGAAGGGAAGAGGATACACACATCGGTGTACGCGTACTCGCTCTCGTCTTCCTGGCAACCGCACCTCGCCACGTCAACGCAGTCCGTTCCGGGCTCGCAGTCGCAGTAGACCAAGCGGCCGTTCTCCGTGAGAGGATTCAGCGAGTTCCGGGCCCCGGGGCTGCCCGATGTGAGCAGATACCCTTGTTACGTGACGCAGAAAACTGACCGTGTCAAATGAAGAGTGGGGAGCGACTCGAGAATCTCGGGCAAGTAATAGGCGGCCTCCATGTACTCGAATTCCCACCCGTCGCCGTGCAGCGTAGACGGGAGCTCTTCGTCGTCTATGTCGTTCACGAACGAAACCCCCACCGCTCCGCCCTCATCCGGCGCAGATGCATGCGCGGCAGCCGCCCATGCGGTTTCGGTCTGCAGGCGCCTGTGATCATGTCAGTTCCTCGAAGAAAGACGGATACCGATCAAAAGGGAAAAAGCATGCACGGTAACGGGAACAAGAAGTCGGAAGAAGCAGAAATCATAATGCGTACTTCGAAAGGCGACACTCACAGAGACTTCGGCGTCTCGCGCGCTTTCCCTTTGCGCATGCTCCCGGGGAGAGAGTGTGGCGATGGTACCAAGATGCGACTGTCCCTCGTCTTCTCCAGGTTTCTGCTCGTCGTCTCGGAATGGATGCTGCCACCCCGCGCACCACTTGTTCCCGCGGAGTCCTTGACCCGCTTGGTGGCTAGGCTACTGCGACATGCATCGCATGCGCTCGCGCGGTATACGTCGGGTGGCGGGAGGAGGGTGCCGCAGCCGCAGATGCGGGCGGGGATGTCGTCGGCTTTCCGCTTCAGCGGGCGGCGAGGGAGCACAGTAGGACCGCTCGCGGACGAGCTCTGATGGGGGGCGTGGGGGAGGGTGCGGGAAGAGGGGGAGGGGCGAGGCGAAGGGGATGACGACGCCCTGCGCTTGACTCCCCTGGGTGCTGGTATCGGTTTTGAGAGCGCGGGTTTGTGATTGTAGCCGAGGAATTGGACCGATTCTACGGAGGAGACGGACGCAGCGGGTGAGGCCCGACGAGGCGGATGAGGTGGAAGAGGAAGGATGGGCGATGCGAGTGTGGTTCTGGCGGGAGGACGGGAAGACGAAGCAACCGGTGCACGAGATGAGGTAGCCACGGGCGAAGAAACCGTGGACGTGCGATTCCGGGATGAGCCGGCGGCCTCTGCATTGATATGAGTACGGGAAGGTCCTGCTTCTGTATTGAGGGAGGTGCGCGAGGGGAGTGCATGAGTTTTTACTTGAGGACGTGTCGCTGAGGGCGGGAAATATTGGGGATACCGCTTTTGATTGTCCGCCAACAGGTCTTCCATGCGCTGCCGCATAGAATCGAAGTCTTTGGCGAACTTGGCGCGTTCTTTCTCGGACGCCTCTTGGTACCCCTGCTTTCGTTCCCGCGTGGCCGTGTTCGCAATGTCAGTGGTTCCCCAGAGCTCGATATCCGGCGTATCCGGCAGAGCAGAAATTCGCTTGGCTTCCCATGCTGCCGTGGGGAGGGTCTGGCTGGTGGTGTCAAAGCCTTCCCAGGTCGTAGATGAACCGTCCCTCCGCTTCCAATCTTTCCAAGCCACCTAAGAACAAAGTGTGAAATACTGAATCCACACTAAAGGCCCGAGTATTTGCCTCGTATCTGGGAAGAGATGTCAAGATTGAAAAAATATGAAGGTCACGTATCGTGCGCACTTGATTTCTCCGTTATACCCAACTTCCTCCCCAACGATCTCCAGATCGAAATCACGATCAGCATCGGAGCCCCAATCTTCCACCGGAGAAGGGGAGCGTTCCCAAATTGCCCTTGTCTCGTAGCCTGAGTCAACTGTCGACCTCAAGTCCTTGCTTTTTCCTTTCCTAGACCTGAACGAGATTCAACGGGTATTCCACAGAAATCATGGATTGGGTGACATTATCGGCGAGAACAGATCCCCTGGACATCTCCAGCAGTCTTGTCGCGTATGATGAAGGCCACAGGACGCGCAATGGAAGTTGGGAACGAACCTGTGTTCTGAACGTTACGGTAACGGTCGGTAAGTTTTTGACTTTTCGCCCCACGACTTTGACCCACACGTGAGCGGCATATCGGCGGCCATTCAGGCTCCGATGATCTGTATTCTGTGCTCGTGCGCCTCTTTCCTCTGTACTACCATCCTGCCACTCCATTAACGCGTGATTTTCACCATGGGACCTCAATACAACACTCTCGACAACGCCGGCTGATACCCGAACGCGTACCATGAACGTATCATGCACGTTTCTCGGGTGTCGTCCTCGCCAACGAAGGGTGGGTCGGGTGGCAGATATCAGTGGCATCAAGGTAGGCAACCTCAAATCTTCGTTTGGAGCCATACTTCCATATCTTAGACATTGCCCGATTGCTGCTGGGTGCAGGTCCCCAAGGCGTTTCGACGCGACCTCATTTTCCCACACATTTGGCCATTTGGCCACCTATTCCTTGTACTTTAGATCTGCCACTGCCACTGGTAGGGCCTGATTTGGACGATCCATGGACTGTCCATCATCCATTGGATCCGATCATCCAATGGCCACGGCAGTATTTCTCTCAAAAACATCCACCATACACAGTTTTTTTTATAAAAATGTGATATACATCATTCATTTGACGCTCCAAAGCTCTCCAGCAAACGGCTTGGGAAACTATCCCATGGTTCGCGAGACATCAAAAAATCCAGATCCAATCCAATCCATTTACGTAACGTCCATCCACGTCCATCCATGGATCACGTCATCCAAGTCAGGCCCTAAAGTCTGATCTGGTAATTTAACGCGTAATATTGGTTAGACTAGTCTTCATGTCCACTGGGATGGTTCCAGCCAGTGAGATACTTTTAATAGAATTGCTTCAATTTCTCTTTATTTTCTATCCCTGCCTTGTCCTTGCCACCTGAGTTGCCTGAATTTTACCTGCTGCATCTAACTCGAGCTTCTGCAGCCTCGGGAAGCGGAGTCTGAATCTGCCGCACGGCGACATCACGTGGAGTCAAAGTCGTGGGGCGAAAAACAGGCAACTCGGTCGGTATGGTATACTAACAAGAACAACTTTCGCGATCGCGTGACTCCGGAATTTCCCCACAAGACCGTTGAAGACGCGATTTCGAACGCGATTTATCTGCGTGGAAGGATATGTTTTTCTTCTTTCGATTAAACGGCGATGTTGACTCGAATATTCTACTTAAACAAGCGGAACCGTCAAGAAAAGGAACATTCCGAATTGCGAGTCTGCAGTGGGCACTGGGCTCGTCCTTGAGAAAACATGAATTTGGGCCTCGGTTCCAAGATTTGACTTGATATCCTCGATATTTCATACGAGGATTTTTCAAACTGCTCTAAATGGATTTACAGTTGCTCCCTGAGAGCTCTCCATCAAAACACAGTGACCAGACTTCAGCGAGAAGCAAGGCTCGTGTTCGTGCTGAGTGGGCTAACTAGGAAGGGGGACCCCCTTGTTGAACAGTGCCACGCACTGTATTCTTTCAACCGGAAATTGGCAGAAACCAAGGAACTTTCCCTGCGCGAGATCATAGAAGGGTGGAAAACAGATGAGAAACAAGGTACTTGAAGGGCGGAACTTCCATCCACCCACCCCGCTCATGAAACTTCAAGATTCTACTACTCATCCATTGGCATCGAATCCTAGAACCCTAAAAACTTGGTAGCGCCCGAATTTCATTTTCATCCCACTTTCTCATCAAGGACCTCAACAGCCGCGCAAAAATTCAGCGGCAGTGGAGTAAAGCCCCAGGCGAAGCGGAGGCGACAGGTATTGAATTTGTCAATGAACTTGACGACGAAGAAGTACCTCCCAACATTGGGCTTTTTTTTTGTATATTGAGAGGCGGTATCATATGTGGGTCTCCGCGGCACCGTCTCGTTATAATTATTGGGCCTAATAAACTCATTAGTGAAGCGGGCGTGAATCCCCAGAAAACGCCTCCTGTTAGTTGTGAATGTCACGAAGGCACGGTTGACTGTGCCGAACAAATTTGCCATGGTCAGGCGGCTGGTATACGAAAGGTTAAACTGGTGATTCTGGAAGTTCTTACGTCGCTCAATACCGTTCAGAAGGGTAAGGTTCGTCAGGTGCACGAAACTGTCTTCAATATTTGACATGATAGTGGAATGCAATGCAGTGAGGAAACTTTATTCCCGTATGACTTGGTCTAATTGAGTTCGGGTAAAGGCCTGCTCGTGTTCGTCTCATTGCTCCAACAGTATCACTCAACGTCCTCGGAGAATTCCGATTCAGATTTTCAAAACACATGAGCGCGGCGGATGGGGCGCACGGGCGACAGTCGGCATTTTAAGAGGATCTTTGGTTGGTGTCTACACCGGGTAAAACATCTCGAATCTCTCAGACGGAGAAGAACTGACGTCAACTCCCACGTTTTTCAGCCTCCTCATGTCGGTTTCTGTTTCGTCGCTTTTCCGGTCGCGGCAGAACTAATATTTAATCAGACGACGAAAAGATGTTGAACGGTTGAGTAGCTTTAGAGTACCGTACTGTTTTGATCTGGATTGGAACATCGCGGGGAAGAACCACCAGATAATTCATACACCGTCGACGCTTCTTCTTGTGGTATGTGGTGTTCAATCTGTGTTGAAGTCTCCTGATCAAAATCGTCGCAGGACATTTCACCCGGTTCATAAAGTGATTTCCTACGAATTTCGGGACGCCCAATCTGATGATCGTTAGCCATTCCTGTGAACCGAACTTAAAAATCGTACCAGTATTGTACGACACCACGCCGGAGGTTAGTGAATTACACCGCATTATTTGGGCTTGGCACCTGACTGCCTCTAGGATAACCTGCCCTATTTGGCATTCATCACCAACCAGGACATCAGCGCCTATTCAAAACTTACCGTGGACTACAACCCGAGACAACAGGTGGAATGGGAGCAGAAAAAATACAAAGAGAAAGAAAAGGAGGAAAACCCACACCCGTTGCTTGTGCGGCGCAGAGAAATGTCGCGGGTGGTTGCCAATGCCATGAACCTTTTAAATTATACAGCTGTATACCACGCATGCAGAATTTCAGTACAATCTTGTGTTTCTTTGCGCACCGCAATTCCTTAAGCTCGTCCCTGATCTTCATCTCGTGCGAAAGTGTTCTTCCGCCGGAAGAGTCGTCTTCCTAACCCATACCACTGCCTCGCTTACTCCAGTGCTCCATCAGCTTCCGCTCGCGCACCGCGTCCCGCCCGTCGTCTTCCCACATCACGAACGACATCCCCTCCCGATCCGTACTCATCACGCGCGCGTACTCGAGGAACAGTCTGCCAGCGCGTCAGCCGTCACGTCAGTGAATCGAGCAAAGCCACCCACCGATACATGTACGCCACCAAGTCCTCCCTCCTCCAAAACCGCCTGCTCCACTCGCGCCCCGCCGCCGCGATGCGCGCGGCCATCTCGTCGTGCGCACCCGCGCCGGCGGGGTCCCCGCGGAAGAACACGAGCACGTCGAGCAGGTCCGCGTACGAGCTCTGGATGGGGACGTAGTGCACCCAGGGCGCCATGCGGTCCGTGAACCTGCGGGCAAAGAGGGTGAGCATCATGCATCTTTGGAAGTGAAGAATTACTCACCACTCGGGATACCCCGTCGCCTTGAATATCAGCGAGCCCGAGTTCATCAGGCGCTTGAAGCGGCTCGACCACCCGTTCCCGTCCACCTGCATCCGCGCGTCAGCATCACCATAAACAAGATGTATCACAGAGGGAAGAGATCGACGCACATCAAGCACATACTTGTACTTCCCCGCCTTCTGCAAGTCGTGCGGCGCGCGCCACTCAAACAGGCCCTTCAGCATCTCGCACTGCGCGGGCTCACAGTTCATTGGCGCGCCCGCGAACGCGACGTCGAGCAGCGCGTTGACGTAGCGCGCCCGGGGCACGGCACGCGGCGCCCCCACGGGCAGCGCCCGCTCGCCGGCGGGCACGCGCGGATCCCCGTCGCGCACGCCCCGGCCCCACGTCTCTCGCACTTCCGGTCCCATCTTCCCTTCCCCTCCCGCGTGAACGTCGACCGGGTGCACACGCGTCGGCATCAGCACGCTCACATTCACGCCCCCGATCCCCGCGCCAAGCGCCGCGAGCCGGATGCGGTGCGCCTCGCGCCAGCGGCCGTCGCGTGCGTGCCAGATGCCCGTGTTGCTCCCGCGCCACTGCAGCCGCTCGTCCGTGCGCTCCGCCCAGGTGTACCCCTGCGGCGGCGGGAGGCCTTCGTGCGGGAAGTCGTCGGAGACCTGAAGAGTGAGAAATTAGCGGGGGCAGGAACAGGAAGGAGGATACCCACCCAATTCAAAGGCAGCGCCGGCCGAATATCGCTGTGCAGCGGCGTCGTGCTGTAGCTGAACTGCGGAATGAGGGTGCGGTGTGGTGATGGGCCAACCCCGTGCGGCAGGTAAGCGCCGTGCGAGGAGAGGTGCGCGGGGTGCAAGCACGGGTCCATCGCGGGACGGTGCGAGTGAATGAAAGTCTTCGGCGGCGGGAGACTGGCGAAGAGGTCAGGTGGTCCTTGCGCGAGGTACGAGGAAGGAAGAGAAGGTAGGCGGAGTAGAAGCACACAAGGCAAGAACGGCATTCTCAGCCGCATCCCTCGCAACTCCCGCAAAAAAAAGCCGAAAACTCACCCCTCCTTATCCCCCGGAACGCTCGGCCGCCCCACATTCGGATACGTGTCGTCGAACGGCGGCGGCAGCGGATCAAGCTGCGCCGGCGCGAAGGGCGAGCAGGCCGCGAGCCAGCCGTGCTTCTGCGGCGGCGGGTGCGCGGGGTCGATGTCTGCAGACACGCAGGATTAGCTAATGGGCGAGGATGAAGGAAGGAGGGAGGGAGGGAGGGAAGACGCACACGTCCCCTTGGCGGCTGCGGCGAGCGCCTGCTGCTTGAGCTGGTACTGGAATGATGGGAGTTAGTATCGCTCAGGAAAGAATGGGGAGGAAAGGAAGGTGGAGAGGGAGTGGATGGCTGACACGTTCAGAATGGAAGGTGGAAAATGTGGATGATGTAGGAGGCTGACGGTAAGGAAGGACGGCAAGTGAAGGAAGAAGGAGGGAGCGGGAAGTAGCTGACATGGAGAGATAGGAATATGTAGCGTTGATATGTGGCTGACGAGGGTGTGTAGTAAAGAATACGGGGCTGACATGAGCGTTGGGAAAGAGATGTAGAGGGTGACGCGGTGAAAACGGTGGATGTAGGGGCGACGGAATGAGGTGGGTGGCTGACACGACGGTGGAAGTAATGGAGGACGGATGATGTCTCGACGTGAAGAAAAAGAAAGCGCACTCACGTCGGTAACCAAATTCGGGTTATCGTGTGGGCTAAAGACCGCCCTGAACGGCGGTATCTCTCTCTCCACCTCGCCCATCAACTCGATAATCTGGAACGCGCCCGCCGCGAGCTCCAGGCGCACCTCCTCGTCTTCCGGCAGCGTGAAATTCAGCATACTGATCCCGTCGCCCGCCGCATCCTTCCCAATTGTGTACGAGTCCGCATGCGCCTCCCAGTCTCGCTGGATCATCTGCAGGTCACGCGGGTCGACGCCGTAGAAGTGCGCGAGATCGCGGTCGATTTGGTCGTACTCGTCCGGGAGCGGGACGGAGTAGACGGAGGTGTAGGCCCACCAGAGGTCGAAGCCCCGCGGAGGGAGGCGGCCGTAGCGGCGCGTGTATTCGGCAGCAGCTTGGCGGAGAGATGTGGAGGCAGCAGCGAGTTTGGCAGCCCATGCAGCTTCGGCGCGCGCGACGAGCTCGAAGATGGGGTGCGCGCCGAGCGGGTTGACCTCGAGCAGCCCGTCTGCACGATACATGTGCTGGCCCAGCGGCGCGCGTGGTTTTTCCTTTTCCTTCGCGAACACATCGTCCGTCGGTTCCGGCCTAGGCGTCTCGACACGGGTAACGGTGCGCGTGCCCCACACCGTTCGCGTCTCGGTAACGGTCTTTGATCTTTTCCCTCCACCAGCAGCGAACTTGAAAGCAATGCTGGTGGAATGCTGCGCGTCAAAGACAAAGTCGCGCATGAAGCGGGCAATGAACGCGACTATGAACACCACGAGGAGAATCAGGATTGGGCGGCGCAGCGAGCGGCGGCGAAGAACAGTGTACACTGGTGCAACCATGGCGGGCGAGTGAGCGAACGAGGGTAAGTCGCTAGCTTAAGTGGTTGACAGGGGCTTGGATTTTCGAATGACTGTAAGCGAAAAAAAGGCTTGCTCGTTCGGCTGTTTCGTTGGTGTCTAATGCGCCACTGTCGCGGCCTCGAAGCTTCCGTGGCAGTAGCGGACCCGTGTTCATTTCGCGCCCTTGCAGACATTTATTCGTTTCAGCGGTACGTATGCCTCGGGGTTCATTTTGGCTTGGGTTGGCCACTTTTACGCTTGAAGTAGCATTGCTCGATCTAGTGCGACTAGGGCTCTGCTAGGACTTTGGATTCGAGGCGAATGAGCAGCGGAGATGAAGGGAGAATTGAATACTCACAGAATAGCGGTGTTGGACTTCAAAACTTCATGAGCGGAGGCATTCATTCCACGACGACTTGGATCCTGCTCGCCGTATCGGCCCTCTCAGTGTCGGTTTGGTGGTTCGGGAATCGGCTTGTCACGGTGTCGGCTTTCGGCTCGGATCAGGCAAAGTTCACACGGTACGCGCCCACATGACCGACTGCCCTTTAAACTCTCGCCAAACTCTCGCTTCGTTTCGCGTCTAATTCTGCAAGTTAAACCCGAGGTATTTACAAGTCTAATGGACCCAAGGCGTGCGGCCCGTCTGCGATTATAATACGTTCGCGCTGCACAGGTTTCTGGTTCGACTCCAGCCCTGGGCCCGGGTCATTGTGTGAGTTTCAGAGTTTTTTCTTGTATTATCGGTTTCGTTTTGTCCCTTGATTTTGGGTCACTTTGAGCAGCAACCTGATAAGCCAGCAGGGCCGAGTGGCATGTGGCGTGCACCCGCTTCGCCAGTGAACGGTGACGCAGCAGCCCCTCAACATTTGCATTCTTCTTTCATTTGTTGAAATTGTTCGTCAGTTCGACTCTGGGATCATCGAAAAGTGGAGTGAATCATTTTTACCTCTTCTGCTAATCCCTGACATTTTTTATCTGCGTATACAGGAAATAAATATATTACAACAGACCCAGTAGCACGCAGTGTGCGCCTGTTCCACCTAATTTTCCAATGGGGCAGAAGGCCCTCGTCTGGTTCGACTCCACGCTGGGTCATAAAAGCGCCATAACGTCGGTTCTCCTTTTTTTGTTGTTACGCTCGTGTACTGATTTCTCTTCGGGTTAAACGGTGACCACACCGAGAAGGAAGACTCAGTGGCACGCGGGGTGCATCTGCTTTACATCGGCTATGATGGTGTTACTTATGCGCAGAAGACCCTGGTTCGACTCCAGGCTGGGTCATGTCTCCCTCGGCTCGTTTTTGGCGTTTCTTTTCTCTCGTCTCTACCTCCACGACCTCCGAGCTCTCCTTCAAATTCAATTAGACCACACGATGTGTTTCCACAAACAATCGGGATTTCAACTATGCCGCTCGAGAAATTCCTGATTTCACTGCTCATCGTCTGACAGTTGGGACCCTCTTCGGTATTTTGTCGCGTTAGTCCGTTGCCGTTTTCCTCGGTTTGGAAAGGAACCACATTCGGCCAGGAAGACCCAGTAGTATGCAGGGTTCGTCTCCTTAATATAAATCATGTATCAATCTGTTATGCAGAAAACTCTGGTTCGACTCCAGGCTGAGCTATGACGGTTTAGGTCGGTTTTTTTCGTTCAAATAATTTCTTTTCTTCAGAGATCCCCCAATTCTTCGAATATTCTTCTGCAAGAAGATCCCGGAGATCACGTCGCGACACGCACACAGAGGACTTTGATAATGATATCTTAATTCAATTTCTAGTCCTCGCAGTACTCATCAGCGCGTGTATAAGTCCAACTGTGCATGACACATTGTGCATCATATCCCTCCAGTAGGAAAAGACTCAATCCGTCCTCGCCAAGTCTTTTCAGCCCCTCTGATGTTATAGGATCTGGTTCCAGGCCCAGGAGTCCAGCGGCCTCGAGTGCACATTCCTCTGTGATCCACCGAGATTGAAGCATCTTCAAGTATAGACTCTGATCAACGGACCATTCTGACAACCGACATATATCTCGGATAATTGCGGGGCAATCAGTGGTATCAGTGGACGGGATGGAGTGCCAACGGGGTCTGGAACGACCAAATGGGAGACCAATGCGTTGAGCGCGTTGGAGCATGTGTCCGGGGCGCCATAGCCTGGTTCGGATATGATCGAGAGTTTGGTGATAGAGGGGTATTTCTCCAGGACTCCGGTAGTCGCAGAAGCAGGGGGGTACCCTATGAGTGTAAGGGCCCGTAGAGAACAGGCAGAATGGATGATAAGGGATTCAAGAGGAACGAAAACGTCGGGTCCTTGTTCTCTTATCGCAAGTGCCAATCCGTCCAGAGATGGAGTCTTTAGGTAGTGTAAGACCTCCGACTGCGCCACACACAAACGCCGGAGGTGCAATAAGGCTGCGGTTTCACCCAAAGTGGGCCAGGGATCCCGGTCGAAGGAAAGGGTAATGTTGGCCTCGACCAGGTTCAAGGCCAGCAGCAAGATACTCCAATGTATCTCCCAGGGCGCATCGAGTTCATACCGGGTCAGTTGGTGTGCGGGGATCAAGACTGGGATCGCACGATATTCGTTGCAGATGCCGACATCGAGAAGACAAGGGGCTGTCTGGAAGCAGTTGATCGACTGCACTCCTCGTTGGCTTTCCGCAACATCCCACTGGATCCATAACCTAGCCAGCGACGGGACTCGGTCGCGAAGGGCAGGTAATAATGGTACCAATCCGGAAGTGAGGCCAAGAGTGAGGACCTCCCAACGCAAGGAATGCTGCATCAAGACCTCAAGCATGGCTACCTGAGGGCGGGCATCCAAATTTTCGCGACCGTAGAAGGCGATATGCAATTTCTGATCATGAGCGCGTCGGATCTGGGCATCGACCATGGGTGAGGATGGATGGTATGCGGACTCCTCCTGGTAATTGATGACGAGCTGGGACCACAAAGACGGGATCGAGAGAGCCATCGTTCTCCAACGGCTGCTGATGTGTGTGAGCACCCATGGGCTGGCGCTGAGGTTCAGCGGGGCACACACGGCGGCATCCGCTGAGGGCACTGGCAGCGTGTACGCGAATATTTCGCAAAGAATTTCAGGGGGCATCCGCCTGAGGGGAGAGAGGATTCCCTTATTCAGCATGCGAAACCCTGAGATCCAGGTGCGCTCTTCCTCCAAGTCTGCCAACCCGTCCTGGAGTCGGGATATCGCATGGTCGAGATATGCTAAACGTGCATCGGCTTTCGATAGTATCCGATTAATAGTATCCAGGTCGGATTCGATGGGTGTCTCATTGGAGGTCAATAGCATGTGGTGCCGCGTTCCAGGGGAAACAGTGAGATCGCGTGCATCGAATCGCTCTGACGTGGGAGTGCCATCCGTAAAGCAGCCGAATGCGTATGCGCTCATTTCAGTTTCGAGACTGCAAAGAAGGTTCAGGGATCGAAATTGTACACTGAATGCTCACGCTTACGATTCTCGACTTCTACCGATGGATGCAGGACGGAAAACACGATCTTGGCACAGCCACGCTCGACGTCGAGCCATTTATACATCTTGTATACGTCCAAATGGAATTACATAGTTCATGCGACGCTATTTGAGTCTCAGACGTTGTGCCCAGATGACCGGGTCTCGCGGGGAAGTGGCCCGGGGTGCCCGTGTTGAAATTTATATAAATTATTCGCTACTTTTGGGGGACTTCCAGTACGGGAGGCTGGTTGTTATGCCGCACGTAGTTGGTTCGTTCGTTTCAAAGGACGTACGGCGCCGAACCCGCGAATTTTTTTTGAGGGGGGCAAGGGGGAACCTGTACCGACGCCCGAAAATCCGAGTCCAATAAAGATCTCGATAACGCCCCTCCCGCGCCCAAGTCAGGTCGCCCCATATTCCGCAAATCTGGTAGGTGGGCAATCGAGACCGCAGGCGTGTACTTGACACGGGTTTGTGGTCGCGGCCCCCGCACTCGAGGACGGCGCGGCGTGCCTCCGGATTGGTGCCCTCCGAGCGGCGCGTCCAGGAGGCCATCGTGTACGCCCTTCCCGCGCTTGCAGATACTCCGTACGCTAGATGAAGATGCAGGGCTCGGACCGGGTGCTCGAAACGTGCATGCCGGGTATCACGGCCCCGCGCCGCACGGCGTCCCGCCGCCGCGTCAACCTCGTTTCGAGCGTAAGTGTAGGCCGCCTAGACGCATCGACTGCACGCCGACGGTGGCATGAGCATGCACGATTCCCATCTGCGTCATCAAACGGCGGGCGCGCGGGGAGCTAGTCGTGTTTTTTTCGGTGGCAGCTGAAGATCGAAGTCTGGAGAAAGTATTAAATGGGCGAGGGAAGCGGCTGATGGAAGCGGGGAATGCATAATGACACGAGAGTAATAGGGAGAAGGAAGCGTGGGAGTGGCTGACTAGCCAAGAAGGGAAGTGGCTGACTGGGCAACGCGAAAGAAGAGCCGCGCGAATGTTTTGACGATGTGAAGGGGAAGGGAGGAGGCCGGCAGTGCGGTGGCGGAGATAGATACGGGTGGAGGGGGAGAATAGACTCAGAGGGAGGTGGGCGAAATAGTAGGGGTCGGTAAGCAAAGGGAATGAAATACTCACATCGACGGCAAGTATGGGGGCCGCACATCGCGCTCGACCCACTCCACAGCACCTCCCCGTCCTCGTCCTCGTGAAGTCGAGGATATAGCCTCCCGACCGTGATCCTTTCAGGGACCCAGCCTTGGCATCTCTCGCCCTAGAGCGAAGATAGAATCAGTTTCGGCGTGGGCAAGGAATAAGAAGAGGACATGCGGAAAGGGTCTGAAAGGGTAGGTAATGGGTCGGGGAGAAGATGGAGGAGATAAGGCTATGCAGCAAGAAAAGGGTTAAAATGCCGTCAAGATGCTGGGCGAAGGGGTAAAGGAGAGGTGAGGTGGCTGACGGGGAAGGAAGCGGCTGACGCGAATGGAGAATTGGCTAATGAGTGGCTGTCGGAGAAGGAAAGGCGGGAAGAAGCTGGCATCGCGGTCGGGATACGGGCCCGTGCATAAGTGGAAAGAGAGGCTGGATGGCTGGCAGCGCAGGGAGCGGTGGCTGAGTCGCAGCCACATGATCAAGTCTCCGCATCAAACCGGCGCCTCGACATCCACAATCACACCGTCCATACCACACCCCAAAAATCGGGGAGCAAATGGCACTATGTTTAAGACCCCTTCCGCGAGGTTTCATGATCTGACCCTCATCCCTGCCAGACTCTCACTATGGACCCCAATATTGCAGGGGTTCCTCCCGGTTTTGAGGTTGTGCAGCTGTCAGTACCTTTTTGTTCGTTTTCGAGGACTTCACTGTAACTGTCCACAGGTCTGGCCCATTGGTACGCAGACCTGCTTGGATATCGTGCCATTCAACTTGGAACTTTGCTCAGTTTGTGGCGTACCTCATAGCGTGGGGACTTTTCACGGTTCTGACCGTTCAGTTGTGTACGCCATCGTCGACAGGTCTTAGACTCTGCCAGTTCTAACATTGCGTAGACCTCTACTATCAGGCATTCCCGAATGATAGGCTTGTCACCAAGTCCCTGGTGTATACCGTGTATATCCTCGAGCTTGTCCAGATTATTTTGAATGTTCGCGACGGAATCCTGACGTTCGGCTATGGGTTTGCGGATATCGCGGCTCTGACGAAGGTATACTTTGTCTGGTTTGCTCCGATGGCGACCGCACTCGGTATGCAAGATATACTTACTCATCCACGAAAATTCGCTTGCTGATAATCGCTAGTTGCTTTCATTGCCCAATCCTTCTACGCATATCGCATTTATGTATTCTCGAAATCGCCGATACTCCCTTACTTGATCCTGACTGTAAGCCTTGCTGCTTTCGGCATCGTTTCACCAAGATCCTTACACTAACACTATGCCAGATTTCCCTGGGCGGCAGCGTTTCTGCCTTGATAGCTGGTGTATTTACCCTGGAAGGTGTGACCTTTGCTTAAATATTACCTCCTGTTCGCGAACTCAAGTGCAGGTTAGCTAGTGATCTGACGATGCTGAAAAGTCAGAGGTTTTCAACGGTGATTGGGGTACGAACGCAAAACATTAACGCTTTATCTACGCTGAACTTTTGTTCCATAGGTTTGGAATGGCGCTTCCGCACTGAGCGATGTCATCATCGCTGTTTCCATGACATATTATGTGCGCTCAAGTCTTTCGTTCCTTCGTATCTCATCAAGTGGTTACAGCTTTCAATACATCACACCGGATTCCGACAAACGCACGTCTTGATCTCAAATCTGATTCGCCTGACAATCGAGACAGGATCCTTGACTGGTATTCTCATTCCTCATCGTATCATATGGCGCACGAACCAACTCGAATGTCTACAGCTTTGGTAGCAGTCATCGGCCTCATTATTTTCTTCGCCTTTCCGGGACGAGTGTACTACTTAATCCCGGCGGCGTTCAACCCAGGCCTTTACGCCAACACCCTGCTTGTACTCCTCAACTCCCGTTTCCGCATTCTAGGCGGTCGCTCGGGCGACCTCTCCTCTACGGATATGCTCTCGATCCCTAGTTTCCGACACAACAATGGGACGGTTTCCGGCTCCCATTTAATCTACCCTGGTCATGGGCCCATCGTTTCAGTTAACAAGGAGGTATTTTCCGACGTGGAACGCGATGGTCAGCTGGAAATGAAGGCAGTCCATGTGCGGCCCTCTCCACTGTCGAGTGAACGGGTTTCGTGCGATGATGGTGTGCATGCGGGGTAAATTGGATGCCAGCCCCGTCGACTCGTGGAATGGGGAACAGCGTAGGGTCGGTTGGAAATATTTTTCAAATAGTTGAAGAATATATTCGTAAAAGGCCAAGTACTAGGGGTATACGGTGAAACTGGAGAAAGACTCAAAGACACGGTACTCTGCTGTCTTCTGCGGTCCCTTCGATTAATAAGGTTCGAACGAGAGTAATGAAACGGGCGGGTGTGCGCCTACTGCCGGCTGCGAAGTCATTCCTAACCAACTCGATGAGGGACCTTTCCCGGAATCCAGCATATTTTTTGGTCTCTTCGCATTGAATAATCTTCATGCGTCGATTTATTATAACAAGGTCCATACTATAACTTCAACCACACCAGTAAAGCAAGATATTCTTGTACCTGCTCGCGCCATTCCTCAGCGCCTACTCTCCTCACAAATCCACCCCGCTCATAAAATTTCAATGCGCGCGGATTCTTCTCAAAACATCGCACTTCCAAAAGCACCTCGCCCGCTGAAATGCCACTCAAACCATTGATATTCAAGCCGACCGCAACGTGTTGTTTTGCATGATCGAGAAGCATGGCTCCGATTCCATGGCAATGGAAAGACGGATGGACGAATAGCAAGGTGATCTGTGCATGTAACATGTTGAATAAAAATGTTGGCCGTCGAGACTGTAGATTCCTCGACTGACCTCGCCCGACTTAAGCCTCACTATATCCTCATTGCATTTCGGGTCATACCACGATATCGACCCTACGACTCTTCCTTCCACCTCCGCCAGCCATATATTCTCGTTTGCCAGCTGCTCTTGAAATTTCGCCCAAAGCTGCCCCGGGGGAGATACACCGGGTTCCCCTGGTGCGATGTCCTTCGACAGATCGTAAAGTTCCTCGCCCAACTTGCGGCTGGGATAGAGAAGTTCGCAGCGCTAATACAAGCCTCAGCGAGAGCCGGAACGTCCAGAATGGTCGCGGCGCGCAGCTTTGGGACGTGGATCAGTGTTATTCGTGGTTCAGGATCGAGGTGAAAAGCGTTTCTTAAAATGCTGCCGCTTCCGGAGTCGAGTCAGAACTCGGACATAATCGGAAGCAGCCGGGGCTCGACGCTGATAAAGAGCCCTTACACGGTAACGAACTTTCCTTAGGGAGACGGAGAAAGAGATCAACAGGGGAACTTCGGGAAATACGGACCGACTTCACCCGCCCCAAACTGGCCATCATTTTGTGTTCAACTTCGGTTCAACCTGACGGATGGGGATTCTCGGCTTTTATTCTTCAGGTAAACATGATGAAACAGCCAGAAGCAGGTTGCAGCATCACAAAACTAATCAGATGTGGTTTCATGCACAAATCCTCCAGCACCAATAATGTGTGAACAATTTATGAGCGAAGAACTCTATATTCAGAGCGCATGATCAACGTAAAATTCTCCACAAAAGACGACAGATCGACGCACTCGAAGACCCAATCCAGAGAGGCGGGGACAAGGTTAGGGTTGCTCGGAATGACATAGCCGCCAGTGTCGCCGTTGACTATACAATCCTCATCGAGAATACCACCCATGTTGGTCTAAACAAGAGCATTATTTTAATAAAAAAGACAGAGAAAGATACGTACCACTCCTGAGTAGCAGTACTCCAAAGTACTCCAAAGTGGCGCCACCAACAGGGTTGTCGTTGAACCAAGCGAACAGACACGTCCCGAGGGAGAACTCTTCTACGAACTGGGGAGGTACCGTGAATAACGTGGGGTCTGGACAAATAACGGAATTCAGGAAACATGCATGACGGACAAAATGAACAGTTACCGCCTGATCCCTCGTCGGCTGCCTTGACCGCAGTGAGGAGAGCAGTACAATCGGACTCAAGCGGTCCTGTCCCTTCGTTGGTCACACACGTATACGTCGTGGTTTCTATGATCCTGTATAGCCAGTCACCGCCACAGGATGGGCACCAGGATTAACCTACCACCGGCAGCGCATGAGTTGAAAGTTTGTCTCTTTGTGAAAGCGCGAGAAGCAAGTGCATCGGTGGAACAGGCCTTCGTCGAAACCTGGAATTTGTAGCCACCGGCGGTGACAGTGCGAGTGTCAACGAGCACCCGGTCGTTCGCTTTGCACGAGGATATGCCTTTGCCTTGAATCGTGACGAGTAAGTAGCCGTTGGGGACAGCGAGGGGAGGCGCACGAACCGGGTATGGTCGAGGACACGACAACGGATGCAAGAGAAAGCAAAGCAACCAATGAAGTAGACGGTCTCATGGCCAAAGATGTCCTGAGTTGACTGGGTTGAGACCAGAGGAACTAGAGCTTTTATACACAATGAAATTGATACAAATCATCGAATGCTACAGTAATAGTACTACAGGCATCCGCGGTTCCTTGACGGCCGCTTTGACATTGTCAACGTAGCTCCAGTCAGATGCCATGACATGGTACCTGACCGGAGCTATTTACAAGCCCACATGGTTTGTTCAGTTGTCCCTGCATACGGAACCTAACGTTCAGGACTGGCAAAGCTCAAGCCCATCGGGTCCCCCGTCGAATTGTCAAAGATTACGACTCCTAGACTCCGGAAAAGAACCAGGAGCGACCTTTTGGGTGTCGACCTCATGGAATTGAAAGCGATTTGGAAGTTGATAGCCGCAGACTCATCATGCCTATTTGACAGTTTTGTCCCTGGGCCTGGTGGAAGATTACCGAGACGTGGTTGGAACCAGGCATAAAAAGAGGATATCGGGCCCCGTCGGACGTCAGAGATTGTTATACATGGTTCGTAGGTAGAACTCGTGATGATCAGACTCCAGAGTCGAGTTCGAGAGCGACCGGAGACCCTGATAGTCGGCGGCGAACTCGTGAGACGGACAAATATCAGTATGAGGAAGATGGAGACCCGGAGACCAACTTGAACCGACTGACCTTCGGAGAGATCGGACCGATTCGGCGATTTCGCAATTACTTATTCGAGCTCGAGAGTCTTTAGATTTTATCCCCCCAGGTCTGTAGCCTGAACGGGAGAATATATATGTACAACTCCTAACATATATGCATACTTATCCGGGGATTCATCAAATATTGACCGGCGTGGCCTGGGGTAGTTGACGGATCATGGAGAAATCGCATGCCAACCGGAGTCCTCGAGATGGAACTAAAAACTCTTTGTTTCGCCCCATGGGTGCCCCGGCGACTGACCAGATAAATAGCACCATTAACGAACTCGATTCGTCACCATGATCTGGATCATGCCCCCCGCTTTTGCTCCCCTCTATGCCCTGGTTCTGGCATCGGTCGCTCTGGCAGCGCCCATGATCCTTCTTAACGACCGAGGCTCATCTACGGCCAACAGCAGTGCATTTGCTGCCGCCAGTTCCATCAACGTCGCCGCCATCTCTGCCGCAGCAAACGCATCCACGAAGAATGAGGTCGACAGTTATTATACTTCTCAAGCCAAGGACCACACGTCAAAGATATACGGAGACTGGAGCAATCTCCCACATGTTTCTGCGTTCCATTTTATGGCAGACATGGATATAGATTGCGACGGTGTTTATGTTAGTCTTCGGATTTTACTGCTTTTTTTTTATTGGCGGGCTTACGTTCAATTTAGTGGAATTGCCCAGTGTGTCAAAGTTGCCTACATTTTCCTCCGATGCTCACTGTTCAACTCAACAGGGAAACAGCGGCGACGGTCAGCCATTGACGTCCTTCGGTGCGCTCGACTCGAGAGTGGTGCCGTGGTACGTGTTGCCGGAAAAATTTGCCGACGACAAGAACATAACAGGGAACGCCCTTGGTGCCATTATCTGCGACGGCAAAATGGTCTACGCCATCTTCGGCGACACCAAGTACGTTCGAGGAGCTCGGGTACGGGCAGACTCACATGTTTCTTCCACAGTGGCGCGACCCCTCAAGTCATCGGCGAAGGCTCGCTTGAGCTAGGGCGGGCGTGCTTCCCGAACGATAACATCAGCGGCGACAATGGACATGGCCCGGCCGATGTAACTTGTCAGTTGCAAATTTCCCCGTCCTCGGACTCTTCGGTTGACTGGACTTCTATCAGATATTGTTTTCGGGAAAGAAGTTCCAACAGGCGTGGGCAATCATACCATCGACATTGCTGCGTTGAAGACGCTTGGAGACCAACAAGTGCAGTTGTTGGTCCAGGACCTGAAGTTGGATTAGATAGAGGGAGAGGAAATCCATTGAACATGCCGGTCGTGTTTGTGATATTCGTGGAATACATGGATCGGAGGAGACGCCAAGAATTCAGGAAATGCATGACCCACGGAGAAAGCTCAAGCCTAGACTCAGATCGGGCCATCGAAATGGTTCAAGGATCTACATAGTTTTTCCACGCTCGATGGAAATCAAGGAAATCGAGGACGAAACTGAAACTGACGCAGGTAAGACAACAAAGGAAGACTCTATCTGTAGACAACACGAAGCTCAACGTGGTAGAACGGGGTGCCATTTCGGAGCATGCAAGTTGCGGTGGAATTTGAACGAGATTGCCCCACGCGAATAATCAATCCTCGACGAGTTTTGACGTGACGAAGAAGTGTTTCGTCAATGAGGTTTTGAAGGTAGTGACCGCGTTGTCAATCTCCCTTCCGGCCCCGCTGCATATACCTAACTGTGGCCCGGCGACGAACACAACCATCTTGGTCTTGAAGACATCAAGTTTCCGGAGGAAGGCCTCCGGATCCCCGGCCTTCTGGACATCCAGGGTTCGAGTGACAGTCCTTTCCCATGTAAAGATCCAATTCTCGTTGCAAACATGCGGAGACTGGCATGTGGAATGATGGGCGATAGTCGGGGGGCTTTGTTTTATGAAATCGTGAAAGGCCCGGGAAAGGAACCAAGTCCCCGAGAACATGCGGAGTTGGTGGGTAGAACTGATGCCATGAAGGGGACCGTCTGCAGATGTGCGTTGAGGCTCTGGGGTGACAGCGAGCTTGTCAAGAACAACACAATACAGCTCGACGAGGAAATCTCTGAGATCAAACACCTCCGCGATGTCGAGAGCCGGTCCGACGGGAAGCCCGTTGGCCTTGATATGGTCGATCCACTGCCGCTTCAGTAGTCCACCGATACGGTCGCAAATGGACTCATGAAGGGGCGTGCAGAGTGTGGTAACCTCCAAAATCATAGCGTATTGATTCGCAGGCACCGTCGCCACCGAGGTGACGAGGATGTGCTCCAAGGATTCCAATGCCCAGAGTAGGCAGTCTTGCAGCAGGTATTTGTGAGCGAAAGGAACCATGTTCACTAGTCTCTCCACGTCGTCAACGGTCATGCGATTGATTCGGAGTTGGCCGGGGTTATGAAGGGAATCAGTATACGCGATCGAAGCCAAGAATCCGAGACCGGCGTACTTCGAATAAAAACAGAAGAGAAAAGCACGGAATCGGTCCGGATTATCACCAAATAGAACAATTGGATTGGCATCGCTCTGACCCTGGGAGGGAAGGGCCCCGGATGGGAGACCGAACATACTGCCGAAAACTGTCGATTCTTCCAAGTGGTAACGATGAATCTTTAAATTCAGTTCAATCTAGAAGCATGGGAACTTTGGAGCATAACCATACCTTGAATAAGATGTCCTCAACCCTGAAAATTGTGTCTCCGTCGGCTCTATACGTCCTTGAATGGTGCCGCCGAGGATCGGGAGACCGCACCAGCATCGTCTACTTCATGTCTCAACCGTTGTGGTGGAGGGCCATCCAGGTCCGTACTGTTACTCCTGGGCCGTACGAGAGACCCACCGCTGTCCATCGTCGACGAAAAACAGTGATCAGACAAGTCTGATCACCCAGACACTGATCTAACCAGCGATCAGAGAGTGGCACATGGTCGGCCCGTAGTTCCGACGTTTCCCACTTCCTCAGGAATCCTGCCGAGCTTCCTTCCTGCTCAATTTCTCCACGCAGACACAAATGGCGAACTCCTGACGGATGCTCCGTATGCCCAACGAAACCTCGGCACAAGCTCTTGGCACGAATCGAAAGTTTCGAAACCCGAGATTACAGTTGTCAGTAGTCAAGAATCGAGATATCCTAGTTTTCAAATTGTCGTTGCGCCAAATGCACGATATTTGCTTGGGAATGGATTTATCGCACCTTGGTTCTGGACGATCTTTCACAAGTTGACAACTGTTGTTCAACACTTATATCCCGCAAATAAACTGCGGATTCAATCCGCAATCTCACGATGTAAGCCGCTCGCCTACACGCCATTGGAGTCCGAGCTGTTAACCGATATACGCAGCGCACGCTGCATCCGCCATCTCTTGAAGAGTTTTCATATAACACTCTCATGCGCGATAGCCTATCCAGCCGATCTCCATGCCCAAGTTGAAATGCTTCGACGGTACGCCCAAACGCGCTCCTCGTCATTCCCGGCTGCGAACTTGTCGGCTCGTTTGACAGATCTGGCGCATTCGAATCCCGGAACCGCTGCCTGTATGCCCTCACTGGATTTGTTTTAGCTCAATCCCTTGAACAAGAAGACGTGATAACCCCCGAGTGGCCGCCGACATGAATCAATTACGAACCTCTTTTTTTTCTTTCACTTTTGACCTCCATGGTGTGTCTTCGCCGCAGGTTCCGCACCACGTCCCAGCGCCTCCGCTTCGGAGCCAGCAACCGCTCTTTTGAACCCACCGCCCCACATCTCCACATTCTATACCCAGCACCTCAACTTCCCTCGCGCCGCCCACCAGAATCGAGAAAGCACAATAGACATAGTCAAGCAGATATCCGAATGGCCTCCAGAATTCCGAAATGTGATAGAGAGATAGATATAATACTTGAGCACTTGAGCTGCCGGGCGCCCGTCAATAACAATATCGTGTACAACGCAGGGCAAGTGTTTGACCACTCGAGTCGAAATGATTCTTGAAGAAAGATCATTCACCATTTATACGGGACGAAATCCACCCGTGTTGCGTAGCAGGCTACAGGTTTCTGTCTGTCCCCTCGAGATCCAAGGTACACGTTAGCGTTCGAGTGCATCCCTAGTTCCAGACCGCTGGTCTGTAGGACCAACTATCCGTGACGCACCTCGCATCGAAGCCCTCCAATCCATCCTCGCGAAGGGCGTGAAGTCCATTTAACGTCGTGTGATCTAGTCTTGGGCCTAAATTGGTAAGAAGTGCGGCGACCTCCGGCGTATGGCAATGGTTATTGTCCCAACGTGATTGAAGCATTTTAAGATAGGTGGCATAATCAATGTTCCAGCCCACAGAAATCTCTGATAGGTGTGGTGCAATTGGTTCATTCCGGCCAGTGGGACCTCTAACGGTTAGATGAGAAATCAAGATGTTGGCTGCTGTGTAGGAGTCGGTCTCTTCCTCGATGTCACCGTAAATCATAATCTCAAGTGCCGTTATGGAGGGATATTCTCGCAGGATTTCGGTGGTTGGGAGAGCGGGAGGGTATTCCTTGAGGCACAGCCTTCGGAGAGGACAGGCGGAGCGGTCGATGAAGGATTTAAGAGGACGCTAAACATCAGGACGGGGTTATTGTGTCGAGAGCCGGAGCACTCGGTTCAAGACCCTTGTTCGCGGGACGCACAAACGCCGGAGATACTCCAGGTGCATGATTTCGTCGGAGTGGGCGACCAAACGGAGGATGATTATAGCCAACACGACGAGGAGAGCCTATTGCAGTAGACTCTGCGGCAGGAGCAGTAAAGTTCCACACGGGTCAAGGAGATCTCAAGTTACAACCTTCGATCATGGAAGTTGTACCGCCTGCACTCGGCAGGTCATCCTGGAGTTGAACAGTACTACTTAGTTGCGAAAGTTTTGGATTTTGTTTTGGAACTGAGCTCCTTGTAGTAAGACTGGAGTCTTGCAACGCCGGTGAAACTCGTGGCGGTGTTGCTATAACTCAAAATACCATGTCATGAATATATCCCAGGGTTGCAAAAATCGTACCGAGCTATACAGTCTCGATCTGCCTCCCCGACCCCCTTCCATCCCGCAACGGATGGTCCTTGACCCTAGCCCCAAGCTGTGCTTTGGACTCATCCTCCCCAGGGATCACTTGCGTCCGCGTCTGAATTGTGTCTCTATCTGTCACGAAGGACCGCGTGAATACGAGCGGGATCGTCGGCTGCGCCGGCATGCGCGCGTTCGCGTCGTCCGCGTCCGAGATGGGCATATCGAGCGTCATGTTGCCCGACTCGCGCGTCAGACCGAGCCTGGTGTTGCGGTAGACGCGGCACGCCATGGCGCTCGTGAGGGTGATGTTCGGGATGTTGAGGAAGCCGCGGTAGAGCGGGCTGACGTTGGCGTAGACCATGGTTGTGACAACGATGTTGCTGATGACTGAGAACCTACCAACGCACCAATCGAATAACATGGGGGTGAGCACGAGATAAGGAGAAGGAGGGACCGTAGCGCACATGTAGTATACCTGCCCGTCGACGAACAACGATCGGGAAAAGGAGGGAAGGTACACGCCGCTGAAGAGAGCCTTGATGAGATCCTTGTTGGACTTGACAGCATAAGTATTCGTCAAGAGGCGGTACGAGATGGCGAAGAAGACGGCCGTGTCGTGGACCGTTATGACGATTGCGGATGCACCGACGTACGAGTCGAGCTTCGTTACAATGCAATATTTCGTGGGGCCGATGGCCTCGGCGTCCCCACCGAAGGTGATCGTCAGCGAGGTGCCTAGGACGGCGAACCAGAGGGCGCCGAAGAATGTGGTGACAGCTGTGTTTCTGGCGTATATGGCGCGCACGCGGAAGAAAAAGAGGAGGGCGATGGAGGCGACGGAGACGGGGTAGAAGGCATCCACTACGCGGTAGGCAATGTGGCACGCTCCAAGCGGATATGCTATTGACGAGCAGCATTAACGCTGCGATGAAAAAAAAGAGAGGGGATGAACGCAGACTGGCTAAAAGTGAAAGGCCAAGGACGTAGCACAAGGACCCGACTCTGCTCGATCGTCAACGGTTGTTAAAAAAATAGTCGGAATGGGATTGCACCTGGCCAAGAAATACGCGAGTGTGGAGAGTACAAACTTGGTTTCCGAGAGCAGACGGTATTCCAGCCTGAAATTATTCAGGATGTCCCACACGGACACCCACAGACGCCCTCGGATAAGGATCCACCGGAATATGGGACTGGCGGACAATGCTCACCGCCAGGGCGCCGATGCAGACATAAGTTGATACCTGCACCTGCTTCGCCAGGTCCGGGGAAAGATAAATGAGACCTATTGGACTTGGGCCTGGCGCGTCGACGTCGGACATGAAGCGGGTGGGGGATGTGCCTAGACCGGTGTTGCAACCCATACGTTCAAGCTAGTTGATCAATGATTAATGATCACTTCATGATCATTGATATCATCCCGACTCCTGACACCGGGATACTTCCTGGAAACCGGCGTTCATGAGTTGGACCATGCCTTGTAATGCTACCTACCTACCTACCTGAGGCCTGAGGCCTGACTCGTGACAGGCACCGGAAATTATTCGAGTGCAGTCCTTGAGAGTTCTTCTATATCTTCTGCTTTCACTTTCCAAATATTACCTCCTCTCCACTCTCGTATAGCACGATCGGCCCGAACCTTGCTCGTGAATTCTCAGCGTAACTATCATTTTTTTTTGACTTAGCTGTCAGGTTGTGTCACAGCGAACTGCGGAACTTACCTAGGCTGCTTCAGAACTGCCGTACAGCAGGATCTCAGGCTGACCGAAACCCGGGATCTCTTAGTTCTGTTTCAGACGAACCACCGGCCCATACACGATATTTGCTTGAAAAGGATTTATCGTACTTGGTGCTGGACTCGGAGGACGCCGCTCAAGTGGTCAAGCTTCAAGTGTTGTACAACGTTGAGATCGTGCAGCTGCCAGTGCTGATTCAGTACACGAACTCTTGGATCAGCTGGATCTGGTGCTGCCCTCGCGTTGGCTTGGATAGTTTTACAGCATGGTCACGTCTGCGATCGGAAGACTCAGAAATCTTGTCGTTTGTTTTCAACATTACCCCACCAAAGTGCGCGCACGTCCCCGCCAGCTTGACCGTTCAGCTAGTCGTAGAGATGAAGCGCCTGCACACGGCGAGCTTTTCGAGAAGTAACGACGGTTCTGCAGTTCCTTTGGGCAACGGCACAAGAGCAGCGTAGTGGTTCCCGGTCCCCGAGGCCGCTCCATATCTTCACCGGCTTCGGGAGTAATGGGCGACGCCAAGGTCGGGCCATCACAGCGCCGTGAACGCCAAATCGGCGCGGTCAATGGTGACGGAGACCAGGGTTGCGAAAGATAGTTGACAGGGTCAATACCTTCGTGTAAAGTCCTCATGGCAGAAAGTGGCCGACATTTTCTTGAAATGAAACGCTTTCGATTCGATGGCCGGAATTCGGTTCCTCATTTCCACAACAGACGAATATATCAGGCCAGAGTTCCTTTGAATCGTTCCGTAGGACGCCTGGGTTCGGATTCTTCGGAACTATGATGAATGCGAGAGAAGAAAATAGTTTGATCCGAGTCGGCCCGAGGTTCCGACTTTTCTGCTTTCACATACTTCATGATGGATTTACCTAGCCTGCTTCAACTACCCAACGAACTGCTATACAAGATTTCAGGGCTAGCCGAACCCCGGGATCTCCTAGTTCTGTGCCAAACGAACCGACGGATGCACGATATTTGCTTGAAATGGATTTATTGTACCTTGGTACTGGAAGATCTTGCTCAAGTGGTTAAGTGTTGTCGAACGCTTATATCCTGCAGCGAAGCTGCATATTCAGTATGCGAACTCACGATGCAAGTCCCTTTACGCGCCGTTAGATCACCTCTTGACAGACGTTTCAGTGCGTGCCACTGCCCGCGCGTTGGCTTGGGCAGTTTTTACAGACTGGTGGCATGTACGGTCGGAAGACTCACAAATCTTGCCGTTTTCGATATCTCTAATTCTCGTTCCATCTTTAAATACTTCTCCGACAAACGGTTTCCCAACCTGCTCGTTTGCACCATCCCTTCTACGATAGACACCATTTCATTCTTGAAAGGGTGCCCGCAGATTTATCACCTCAGTGTCATTCCTTCCGCGGACGGAGATTTACGTCTTGCATCACCCCTTCAGTCGGTCTCTATGCCCAACTTACGGCGCTTCTTCGGTCCACCCTACGTCGCGTGCGCCGTCATTCCTGGATCATTAGCATCGAGCATCTCGATCTACTGGCCACTCCCGGACGCGAACTTGCCCATGGACTTTTCGGGCTGCCTCGCGGCTCTGGCACACTCCAGAAGGGACGTTATTTACCTCAAAAGCATGATGCCTGAGTGGGACTGTGGAATTATACCCGCTATCACAAGCCACATCCCTCACGTTCAGCATCTTGCGTTCCAAAACTTGATGGACTGTAAGGAAAGAGAGGTGAGTTGAATAAGAGGTATTCTCTCCGAGCTGCGCATATTCACCGGCGGTTAGGCATTTGTCTCCCGCATCGAGGGCGCCCTGCACCTCCTACCACGGCTCCAGTGCATCGATCTATTCGAGAGAACCCGTCCGACCGCTTACACCCGCGCCGATGAAGGGACGCTAGATAAGGAGTTCGAAATCATGCGCCGGTGGGGAGACCACTCTCCCTCTCTCGGCTTCGTTACTCTTCCAAGCCATACGCGTTGGATACGCGACGACGGCGTGTGGCTTCCATGGCCTCCCACTCCAAACGGTCACGGTCCCGAGATGGATTTGGATTATAGGTGGCTCTTCCGAGTAGTCGACACCATACCGGATATACCGCCTGTCTACGCTACCCTCGCGCGGCATTTGGCGGGGTCGGACGGAATCCTCGCCGTCCAGAGTGCGATCGAAAACGACGGAGTCGTTCCTGACTCTATCCTGGCTAGGGCAAGGGCGCTGAGGCTTCAAAAGTCCCAGCGAGATGCCTGACCATCGCTCTTCTGGGTTGGATGGCACGGAGCATGGAGCGCCCAGCGCGCTTACTTTTCGGGTCTTTCAGCTCACGGTCCGGGAATTATCCCCTCCAGACCCGCGAAGCATCCGCCTTCCTTCCCTGCGCACCCACAGACCATGCTCACGTACATCCAGAAAAACACGATAGATATAATAATACAAAATACAATTCGTGCTTCATTTCGTTTATTCGTTCAATGTGTCCGTCCAAACTCGGGACTCCACTCTTCCTTCCACCCATTAGCAGTAAAAAAAAGAAACAGAGGAGCAAGGAAAAGAGACGTGTGAAGTGGAGGGGCCGCGGGGAGTGTGATGATATATGAAAAGGAGCGGTGCGGGGGATAATGCATGCGGTGGGGAAGGTGGGAAGTATGCGTATGTAGGGACAGTGCGAGCGGGGTCCATGGCCCATGCCAAAGGAGGAGAGGAGAAGAAGTATGCGACGCGATACCGGTACCAGAGAAATTGTGGGTTGTGTGTGCGCGGGAGGTGGTGCTGCGTGCACCGTGCCAAGAAAAGAGACAGCGTTGGGGTTGGTCGGGCGCATCGGGAGCATCGGGAGTCGGCTGCGCGGGTGTCAGACGAGATGGAGGTGGAGGGGGAGATGGAGGTTGGGTGGGACCGCGAAACTCGGCATAAGTAATGGCTACCGTGCCGCGTCGGATCGAATGGGCTGGGCTGGGGACTGGGACTAGGCGCGCGATGATTGATGGGATGGGATGGAAATCGTCGATCGAGTGATTAGGAAAGCGAGGAAAGCAGCAGGCGGGTCGGATTGAGATGTGGACGATGAAGCACAGATTGAATGAGCATGCGTCGCTCAATCCATATCCATATCAATGTCCTCCATGTCCTCCACGACGCCCCACCGCAAACTCTCGTCCTTCCGCCCATAATGCCCACGCCCACACCTTGGATACTTCTCCTCCTCCTCCTCGCCCTCCTCCTCCCGCACGCCCCCAAGATCAAACTCGCCAATCGCATACTCCTCCTCCTCGCGCTTCCACACGCCCGCGCGCCGCCCTCGGCCCATCATCGCCTTATCGCCCTCCTCGTCCTCCTCGTCCTCGTCGTCGCTCGGCGTCGAGCGCGAGCGGCTCTGCTCAGACGACACGGACGCCGACACGCTCACCGAGCGGGGCACGCTCCACGCGCTCCCCGCGCTCGCCGCCTGCCCGTGCCCGTAACGGTGCGTATGCGGCACCTCCACCACGCCCGCGCGCACCTCCGCCCCGCGCGGCACCTCGTAGTCGTGCAGCCGCGGCCCGCCCCCGCCGCTGCGCAGCCCATAGCTCCCCCCGCCGGCGCTGCGCCCGTACTCGCTCCCGACGTACTCATCCCCGCCCACGCTCCCCACATACTCGTCCCCGCCCACACTCCCGACGACGCTCGCGTCGTACCCCTCCTCGCCCTCGAGCGCGCCGCCGCTCACCCACCGCGGCCACATCCCGCGGTCCTCCGGCAGGCTCGTCCCCGTCTCGCTGTCCGGGCTCAGGTGCGAGAGGATCGCCGCCGCCTCGAGCAGCTGTACCTGCGCGTGCTTGCTGAGCGGCGCCATCGGCGCGTGCTTGCCGTGCTTGGCCGGGGGCGCGGAGGACGGGGACGCTGAGGGCGAGGTGGGGAAGGCGGGGAGGGACGCGAGCGTGCGCCAGTGCGGGGTGTGCTCCCAACGGTGCTTGATGAGGCAGGAGGGGTGTCGGTAGATCTGGGGGAGGTGATCAGCATTGCGAAACAAAGGAAGAGGGAGGGATAGGAAGGGAAGGGCGGGAGGAGAAAGACCAAGCGCCGTAAGGGGAAGAGGATGGTGATAAGAGGGAAGGGAGGAACGAGTACGAGGGAGGGGAAGGGGAGAAACCGATGACGACATCCAAAGCCCCCAAAATGACAGGAAGACTTTTCGTAGCTGAGCGAATGGAAGACAGAGAGAAAGGCGTTGCGTGCACCCCTCCGCGCCACCGGGACAAAAGACCACGAAAAATTGAAGAAAAAAGGAGGCGAGGACGGGCGAAAAATAAATGCACAGAAAGAAAAGAAACAGCGACGGTCAGTGGCAGAGGCACACTCGACCGCGGGGACGCTCAGAAATAAACTAAAGATAAACACGGCGGAAACGGCAAGCGCCTAAACGAAGGGAATAAAAACAAGACGGGCTCCGCAAAAAAATTGAATGAGGCGGAGGAGGAGGAGGAGGAGGACAGGAGCAAGGGAGGAGGGAGCGAGGAATATGGGGAGGAGGGAAGGAGGGGCGAGGCGGGGGAGGGGGGGAGGGTCGATGGAAGGGACGGATAGAGGGCAAACGGAGAATAGAGGAAGAGGGTCGATGGAGAGGGAGAGGGGAGGTGGTAGATGGAGAATAGAGGAGGGTGAGGGATGAGGGGCGGAGGGGGAGGTAGTGTAGGGAGCGAATGGGTCCGACAATGACGGGGGCGGGTAATCGGCAGAGGCGGGAAGAAGCGCAGGAATGGATAAGTGGGGAGGGGCGGGAAGAGACGCATGGGGGAAAGTGGAGGGGACGCGGACGCGAAAGGTAAAGAAAGAAAAAAAGCGCCAAAACGGCGAAAAGGTCAAAGTCAAGCAAGAGCAAAAAGGAACGTGGAAAATCGGGCGATGACCGTCCCCTGCGCCCATCATACGTCCGCCTCGCACCCCACACGCAGCCCGCAAGTCCACAAAGCGCAAGCGCTGCACACGTAAAACGAGTGACGCAAGCCCGATTGGCACGAAAGGAGCGTATCTGAGACAAGGGGCGCGGTTCGTGGAGCGCACAGAAAAATAAAAATGCAAGACAGGGAAACCGTACGCGATCGAGAAAATAATAAGGACATCGAGGGGCGCAATGCAAAAAAAAACTCCAGACAAGGTGGCCCGTTCCCGTTCGCATGCGCCGCAGACGAATACCCCAAGGGGAACGAAATCAAAACCAGGAAACGAAACGAAGGCAATGGAAGGGAAGGGAATGAAGAAATTAAGGCGACGGCAGAGCGACGTTAATGCTGATCCCGGGATCAGTCGTGATTGGCAGACTGCCAGATTGCGCATGGTGCACAGAAAAGTGAGAGTGATCGTCGGCGGGGCGGGGGGAAATGTGGACAGGGAAGGGGAAGGGTGAGGGTAGGTGGGGAGTTGGGGAGGAAGGAGAATGAATATGATGGGAAAATGTGATGGTGGATCCGGATCCCGAAGGCATGGATGGACGGAATACCGACCTTGGAGCACGCCTCGCACTTGTGGTCGACGCCGCGCTTCTTGCGGCCGGCAGCGGCGATGGGGATAGGTGTACTGCTCTTAGTCGGCGCACTTGCCGGTATCGCTGCGGCGGGAGGTGGTGACGCCGAAGACGACAGCGAAAGGGCAGCCATTGAGAGACCAGCGGATCTGCAGACCCCCGGTTAATGTCCAGGACAGCTGGATGGACGAAGTGGACGCACGAAGGGCGGGTTGCTGCGTCACGGGCATCGCTCAAGCGCCTGCGACGGCCAGTGGACGACAGCCTTCTGTGGTGCTGGTGGCGGGTGTCCGAGAGTGGTATGGGCTGTGCATTGGAGGCAGCAATGGACAGGGAGAGGAGACTGAGTGCGGCCGAATCCTGGATTGCGCACACGTATTAGTCAAGAAACTCAAGCGTAGAGGCAGGTTGACGTACTTGAGACATGGTGGGGAGAGGGAATACAAGAAGAACAATTGGTAGGATACAAGGTACAGGCTAGAGGCTCATTGGAGCCAGTTGGAGGGAAGAGAGGGACTTAGACCGATCCCACACCAATTTCAAAGTCCGCCCAAATTTGTGGAAGCTTTAGTCATGTGCTTCATTTCCTAACACGCCCATATCCGCACAGCTTTCCTCCGCGGCCATCTGCTCATACCCAAGCTCAATTCAAGGAAAGTAGCAAGTCTGGTCTGGCAGCTCATCTTCAATGGCTCTTTGTTGACAATCCAGAGGTGGTCGGAGGTTCCTCACTGGCTACCCAGGTAACAGGTTGCCATGCGTCCTTTTTCTTCTCACTGTCAGGTTTTAACAGCTCATACCCAATGCAAGGGAAATAACAAGTCGGTTCACTTCTTTCGATGGGCCTTGATTCCAAGTCATCCTCTTTGGCATCCACACCTGGGATTATTACAGCTTTTTGCTTAACTCGAACCAAGTGAAATTCCGTGTCAGTATTTACATAATTAGAAGTCCTAGTGTGGTGGCCCACCTCTTTCACTATCGATCTTCAACGGTCCTTATTACTAAGAGGTGGGCGGAGGTTCAAGTCCTCCTCAGGACATACACGATCTCTTCAGCGCCTTTTTTTTCTTCAGAACCGGGAATTTTATACCCATGTTCAATTCCTTCGCAAATAAGCAGTCCTGCTGCGACAGCCTACCTGAAACTGCTCGGATCTCGCTCTATGACACTCAATAGGTAGACACGTGGATGAGACCTGCAATATTGCGCTTCCACCGAATCAAAGAAAATAACAAGTCCTGGTACAGCGGCTCACCTCACTCAATAGGATATAAGTGAATTTGACAGATGTGGGTGGAGGTTCGAATCCTCCTCGGGACATGGGATTGCCAAGAGAATTTCTTTTACTATTGGTTTTCTGGCTGGCATCCAGACTATAATTTTAAACAAGATAAAGAAGTTCTGAACTGACAGCGGATAAATCATAAATGGTATTCACATCTCCGCCAAGTCTTTTCGGTTCCAACACCGAAAATCTGTACATGTCATACCCAAGGTGAACATAGAGCAAATCAGAAATCCTGGGTGTACCTCCTTCAATCCATGTCTCTAACGGTGGTTTATTCAGAGGTAGGCGGAGGTTCGAATCCTCCTCAGGACATTACCCAGTTTGTTTGGAGGGCATCCTTTTCCTTCTGTCTGTCAGCCTTTTACAGTCCATACCCAGGCCCAATTCAGGGAAAATAAGAAGCACTGGTCCGGCAGCTCACCTCCTTTGATAGACTCTCTCCGTCAGTAAATTCAGAAGTGGGCAGGGGGTTCAAATCCCCCCCAGGACATGTACATGGATTGCAGCGAACAGTTTTTATTTCCTCCTTGAGTGATTTCTTCCATCTGCTCATATTTGACAAAGGATGTAAGGTGTGCACCCTTTCATTGTAGTTTCTGATCAGTGCATAAAAAAAGGGAAGCTGAAGACACATGACCCAGCCTGGAGTTGAACCAGGGTCTTCTGCGAAACAATGAGTGAGAAACCACGACGATTGAAGGCAGATGCAGACTGTCTGCTACTGGGTCTCTTCTTATCGGGTTGGTTCCGGGGCAAGCGTGACTAAATTTGCAGCCATTTCAGCATGGAAACGAAAGGATTGAGTTAAACCATGATATTTGTTCCAAAATGAAGGTAACATTGAAAGGATGAATACCACAAGGTTTGTTGATTATAATAACTCTGGCTCTCTGCACCTGGAAAGAATATTATGGAGAGAGAGAATTAGAAAACAAAAAGGCAGACAGTGATACTGCTGGACGAGGACCCAACCTGGAGTCGAACCAGGGCTGTCCACTTGTAATTGTCACAATGATTATTGGCAGCTGTAAGTAGATGCACACCATGTGCTACTGGGTCTCCCCCATGAATGTGGGAGGGAGTGTAATAAATTCCATGGAGTGTTTACTGAAACCATCGATGACCCTACATATGAAGCAGTTGAACTCATCTCATATAATATTTGGTGAGATTGCTGGCCAGGAGAGCACAGAATGGATGAAGGAAACTGGGCAGAACACAGGTAGAAATCAGATTAGCAGCAGCCAAAAATGAGCGGCCTGATCTCTTTCTCTGGAGAGCTGAAATAAATTTGGGAGGTCACACAAGAAGAATAAAGACAGAACATAGTTAATATGGCCCAGCCTGGAGTCGAACCAAAGAACCAGGGTTAACGTTGCATCAATAATGTATTGATCTTGCTGCTACTGGGTCTTGTTTCTTTACTTTCCATCCTGCATAAGCATGCAGAAATAATGGATAAATGTGAAAGGAATTGAAAAAAAGCGATGGTGATTCAGGAATGACCCAGACTGGAATTGAACCAAGTGTTTCCATGGGAGGTGCCAGACATCGGAATACCACGCAGTCGCACCGCTGCTGGGCCAGGCGGCCTTACTGACTTAGTTCAATCTCTGTATGGGGGGGAGGGTCCGTCGAATTGACGAGAACTCTACTCAGTTCCTTCTGCATTATTCACCTTACCAATTTTGACAGCAGATTGTACCTCAACGACAACGTGAATTGTTGAAAAAAAGGAATGTAAAAAAAATGAACAGCCTGCGAAAATAAGATCCAGGCTAGTGTCGAACCAGGGCCTCTGCGATGATTTAATGTCATCGATCTGTGCCCTTTGATGAACTGTGGATGCACTGCGTGTGCCGCTAGATCTTATATACTGAGGGGATTACCTACAAAAATCCACATCGAAAAGAGGGAGACACAGTTGATTCAACTGTTAATGTTACTGGGTGGGAAAGGCCGAAGCACTGTTGCATGTGGGTGCGTAGCGTGCGAAACCTTTTGTCTGATCCGAACTGCGATCGAACCGCAAAGCCGGCGCCGACTACGTCCAAACGAATGTCTTCCACTGCCAGGAAAAAGAAAACACTCGGAATGGTGGCAACACCTTAATTGTTTTTTGTGAGTAGCATTGTATTGTCGCATTATTCCTCACCGGCCTTGAATATCAAATATAGACTCCATCGTGCAAGGCTACTGCGAGCAAGAAGAAGCAAAGACAAGAAACTGTCGTGCTTGCATGACAACGATGGTGCAGGGAACAGTCAGCCACCCGAATAATTTTGTCTCAAAGGACTTTCTGTGTCAGCCTTTTCTTGCTCGATATCGCAAATTCTCCGTGATTTGACAGCCCTACTCTAGGCCTCTGGCACCTTCAAGCTCATCCCTGTCTGGAGCCACTTGAACGACAGGTCATGCACCCATGAGGCAACGAGGCCGCGCACCTCTTGTGCCACCCTAGTCAATCCACAGAGAACGCGAGCACGACAACATTATCAAAGGTCACCAAAAAGCCACCTCACTCACGCGGTGTTAAGCTCACAAGGGATTTGTTTTCTGTGTTCTTGAAGGTCTAGAGGAACCCCGAGGTGTTACGTGAGGTCAGGAACTTTCGTGTCAAACAGATGTGCCAGCATTTATTATGACGTGGAGGGGATGCTTTCAGCAGGAAGTGGCAACAACTGGTAACCTAACCGGTACCAGGAATTAGTGGGCAAAACGGGGTCACTTTTGGATCGAAGAAAGAGTGGAGTCCAGAGTGCGAATGGAAGAAACGAAACAAAGCACAATTGTATTTCAGATCTACTGGGTTTTTTGTACACAAGGAATCAAGTGTGTAGGGGCCATTCATCTGAAGTTTGATGTTAAGAATGATTGACCGTTTTCAAATGAAATACATTCACGGACCGTCGTGCAAGAGGAGCTCTCACTTCTAAGGCATCGCCTCATGTGCTCTGGCCAGGACAAATTCAGGTCTATCTTCGCCATTATTGATCGCTGTCTTGACAGCGAGGAGTCCGTCCAGCCCTGCCAAATATTCCGCAAGGGAGGCATAGATGGGGGGCAGATCCGGGACGGTGACAACCGTTTTGAAGAGCCACCTGCAATTTGAATGCACACTGGTAGCAATGGAAGTGGGAAGCCACGGAAGCCACGCGGTGCCTTTTGCGCCGAAGCGCACCCAGCGCATAATGCTTGGGAAAGTAATGAAGTTGAGAGAGGCAGACTGGTCGCCCCACCTGCGCACGGCTTCGAACTCGGCATCCTGGGTCGCTTCGTTTTCGGTGTAGTTTTTCGGAGTTTGAAGGATTCCCTCGAATAGATTGATGCACTTGATTTGCGGCAGAGAGCAGAGGGCGGACTCGATGCGGGAGATAAATAACTAATCGCCGGTGAGTATGCACAGTGAATATTAAACTTCAACTCTTACCTCTCTTTCCTTATAGTCACTCAAGTTTTGGAACTCGAGATGCTCAACATGAGGCATGTGGTTTGCAATGGCGAGTAGAATTCCACAATCCCATCCGACCATCACGTTTTTGAGGCAAACAACATCCACTTTCGGGCGTGCCAGAGCCACTAGACAGTCTGAAGACTTCATGGACCGGTCTGGTAGCCAATAAACTGTCATGTCAGAGACTTGTGATCCAGGAATGACAGTGCATGCAATGTGGTCCGGACCGGCAAAGCACTGTAACTTGGGCATCGAGACCGACTGAGTGGGTGATGTGAGGCAGAAAGACAATCCACCGTCTGCACAAGGAATTGCATGGAGGTAATAAATCTGCGGGTACCCTTTCAAGAATGAAATGATGTTTGTCATGAAAGGGATGGTGCAAACAAGTAGGTTGGGAAACCGTTTGTCGGAGAAGCATTTGAAGATAGAACGAGAATTGGAGATATCGAAAACGGCAAGATTTGTGAGTCTTCCGACCGCATATGCGACCGTTCTGTAAAAACTGCCCAAGCCAATGCGCAGGCTGCACGAACTGCAACGTCTGTCAAGAGGTGATCAAACGGCGCGTAAGCGACATACATCGTGAGCTTGCGAACTGAATCTGCAGCTTCTTTGCACGATGACAGTGTTTTACAACACTTGACCACCTGAGCAGCATCCTTCAGTATCAAGATACTGTAAATCCATTGCAAACAAATGTCGTGTATCCGGCGGTTCATCTGGCACAGCACTAGGAGATCCCGGGTTTGGTTAGCCCTGAAATCTGGTACAGCAGTTCGTTGGGAAGCTGAAGTAGGCTAGATGGATTCACCATGACAGTGTCACTGAAGACAAATACTTACGAGGGGAGAGTGCAATAGTCCAACTGATGGACTGTCAAGAGAAGCTGCCCTGCTTCCTGGCCGCTGAACTTGTGCCACTCACATAATAGCTTGACTAATGGAAGCCCGCCCCTCCCTGCTGCTTTCTGGCAGCTGCCAAATATGTCCAAACCACCAGCCTCGATGCTGATGCATCCTGGAGCCTGTCGGTGGTGCATTAGCAATGCCGTTGAAACAGTGGCTATGGGTACACTGATGTTCGCGAAGATAATCAGAAAGCTGCTAGACGGCAACTAATCAACTAAAAACACTACAACCAACACACACACACACACAATTGAGTTCGGGTCGTCCTGCAGTTTACAGGTAAGATTGAACTTCTCAGGTTCGTGTCTCGAAAATGCCAACTCGATAGAAGTCTTATTAGGACTAATATGAGCACAAAATAGTCAAAGATTGACCAGGATTATCTACTTCAACTGAAGCGATATGGGTTTTATATATTTTATACTTCTAGACACCTCAAAAAGATATCTCGAAGACCTATAAGTCTCTCTAGACTTAGATAGGATTTCCTGCCATACTCTGACAGAGACCGCACTGGATCTAGACTTGGGATCGCGACCGAACTCACTGGAACGGATGCCAACGACCCGGTACTGCAACTGAACTCACTGGAACAGTGCCAACAGCAGACCTGAGGTAACAACCAAGCAGGTGCCTTTCACACAAATGTCGTGACTCTCCACAAACACGGCTTAAGTCCTTTAAAGCTTATATATGCCAACAAGACCACTTTTATATTTGAACGATAACAACAAAGATAGTTATATAAACGTATCTCCGCGCTAGGCTCAGATCAGCACCAACACCGTTACCTTGGTGGGAGATGCAGTACTGAATCGCAGGATCTGCTAGGCTTTATATACGATACAGGAATTGTAGATAGTAATGGGAAATGAGCCAAGATATAAGAGAGATTTGATGTACACGGAACTGCGGAGGTATGCCGCTGGTATTCATAGTACGAGGCCGAGACTAGTCATCTAGATTTGACCAGCTCGAACCCATACTAGGTATTTTGGTTTGTTCCTGAGGCCTGCCGGTCCTAACACGTATGCTAGCCAGACATGCGCCCCAACTGCTTGCCGCACGACCACGTAGGTCGCGGCCTATTTCTAGTTCTCTATTGGTCGATGTAACACTGCATTCCGGCCATATCGACGTGTCTCGCTCATTCCTTCGGTCCAAGCGCCTGTCATCGATTCTGATGACTATCTTGTTATGTGTGATTGCCGTCGCGACACGTCCTTCCAGGATCGACACTCATCGCGATCATTTCCCGATGATCTCTGATGTCTCGGCTTTCTCGGTTTCATGATTCTCGCTCGAATTACTGTTCGCGAACCAAGTTATAGTTATCGCGACTAGACCCTGTCCAGGGTCTAGTGTATATATATGACTTTCCATGCCCAATCTGTGAACTTCATGCATGTCTCTCAAGTTTAGGTGTTTTTACCTCCTCGATACAGTGTCTAGCTTTTAGTACAACCGACCCTTTGTGAAGTCAATTCAATACTATGAAGCCCACTGAGTCCCAGACACCGCACGCTAACCCCCAATGGTATAAGGATCAAACCGTATTGCATCTAGAAGACAATAGTCCTCTCGCGTCATGAACACCTAGCCAGCAGCTCGGAACTCACTCTGACTCTACTTGTATATCACCGGATAGGGGCTCTAGTTGGCGACTAGAAGTGCAAAAATGCACGATTACACCGGTATGCAGTTACGAGCCGTATCACTGTGATCATATCAAATTTGGCAAGTATGGGGAGGGCGCGGGCAGAGAGAGCTGTGTTAGTGGCAACAGCAAGCAGGGAGCAGGGCGCTGGTGCGGGGTGAGCAGGGCGTGGGCCAGAGAGAGCCATGTTGGTGGTGACGGCGGCGGGCAGCGAAGGCCGCATTGGCGGCAGCAGTGAGATTATAATGCCAGTGATGTGATTCCTGCCGAGTTCGGCTCTTGATGCGGGCCTGTCAGGTGGGACGTGCCAGCCCGTCCCATGTACCGCGTGTGTCCCCCCCCGCTCTTACTAATGTTCTAGAAATCTTGACAAAACCTTGACATAATCGAAGCTCTTGTTTGACAGTTGACAGAGAAGCTCCCTGCATGAGTTGGACTATTGCAGTATGGACTCAAATACTTACGAGTGGCATGGGCCCCAGGCCGATGGGTATCACGCGGCCACATGACATCCATTTAGCATCATTTGAAATGTTTCCTCCAGAAAGCAGGCGTACAACGGAGCCATTCAAAACAACTATGGCCTTATATCCATCTGTTGGGAATATGATGCCCGGATACCAACTCATGGGCACTATTCTGGGCATTCATTTTCAAGAGACTGTCGCAGCTGCCAGTCACTCTGGGGAAACTTTACGCAGAGCTTTTGGCCTTGTCGGTGAAACACAGACTACCTGAACAGATGTGAAATGTAGTAAAAGGTCTATCAATGCCTGAGCACTAACAAACACTAAACCAACACTAAACACTAATCCAAACAATCAAGTAGTGCAAGTATGGGGTTCCAATCAAGTCTTAGGTTGATATTTGAACAAGATCTGGTAATAGCTATTTACATGTAAATACTGAGAATGCTCCAATAGCCAATCCAGAGACTCTAATGAGGTCTAGACAAAGCAGAGAGTGGTTTTATCTTGATGGGTGGCTTGGGGTAGTGCTTGATAGTCAAGACTTGTGCTCCTTCAATGTTCTCAGCTATAATATCTGTATTCTGTGTACCAATCCGTGTGCTTTTTCCTAAATCCTTATGAAACCCAATATGACCCGATATGAAACCGATACGACCTGATACAATTCTGTTTCCTTAAGATTCTTTATGCGCACATAGATCCAACAACCAACAAATATATTTGACCAAGAATAACAGAAAGAACTAACAAGTTCCCAATGGTACTCCAAATGAATCCAAGGCTTCCCAAGCGACAATACCAGCTAAGCTGAGTACGTCTAGCAAGAAAGGGTGAATTCACTGGCTTTCCACTCGAAACCTGCCAGTATTTATACAGGAATTATACATCACATGATACTACAACGGATAAACAGAGCTGGCTATTTAAAGGTACATGCATCAAAAGACCTGGTTAAACAGTTAAATAAGTGCTCTATCCCAAGAGCCGTGCATCTATCTTTCTGTTTTAAGGTGTTGCCATCATATCTTGATGGACTTGTTATCTTTAGACATGCCAAGTATAGCGTGTCCGGAAAAATTGTGGTAGAGATTGTCCAGGCCAACCAGTTTAGCCTTATAGATAGACTGGCTGTCCTGTATCTCTCCTGATGACACCCAACTATTCCCACGGTGCCCCAATCCAACCGAATGGTTGGACTTTGATTTACATGTAGATACAATCTTTGATGATTTACGCGTAAATACACAGCAAGCTGTCGATCCTGATAGTGTCACTGAATGTCCCTGAACGATTCCTGAGCTCTCCAAGGCATCCAGGCTTGTGTGATTAAATTTACAAGTGACTTGATATATCACAAATGTCGAACTTGTGCTTGCAACTACACCAATAACTCTGCCAATTTGATTTGACCTGCAATCTGGATCCCTTATGAATTTGCAGTCTAGATGGATGGTATGTGTTATGTCCTTGATATATGACACTTTCCTAATGTCCCAATTCGATTGAATGGTTGAACGTGGAATTATGTGAAATTCCATTGTAGCCCACCTGGTCGTTGACCCTCGTGGTATCAGTGACCAGGCAAGTCTATACAATGTAATCTCTTGTGAAGTGCCTTTAGCCAACAGTCCAGACCTCACTATGGTTCTCGTTGTGGGCAGAGTAATAAATAAGCATTGTTCTACTCCAGTAAGTAGAACAAGAACATTGAAATTGATAGATTTCAAGTCTGGTCATTTTCCATGCTTATCATCGGCTATCTCCTTTTACTAACCTGGTGGCCTGGTCCCTGTCGCCATTTACTGCACAAATTTTGGCTTTCATGGCACCGTGGCCCGACGTTACCACCGTACTTATGCCCGCAACCAGACAAGATACGGATATCGGAAATCTGCACCACGGGGTACCGTGAAACCATGCGGCTCTTGTTCCATTGCTGCACGGCTGCAGCTGCTCCCCGACGGATAACATTGGTCTCGACTCCACTGGCATCTCATTAGCCTGCCAGAGGCTGGAACACGGCTCAGGGAGCCCAGGGACAAAATCACATTGGAGGGACCTTAGACTCCTCGCAGTGTGCAAGTGTTGTCTTCCTTGCAGGCCCTTTGTCTACTGTTGTTCATGATCTTTTACCTGGCCCACCATTCAGATGGTCCCCGGATGACTTTACCTTGCACACACGTACTTCATTTATCTCCCGCCCCGTATGTATCACCCACCTCCCCCCGTAGACGCTCTCCTCCCCTCCCCATGGCACCCTCCCTCCATTTCACTTCACTGACATGTCATATCACTTTTCTTTGCTTCCTCCCTTTCCTTTCCCTGTTTCTTTTTTCACTGCTGAGTGCCAATGGATAGATCAGAGAAAGAGTGGGGTCCAGAGTTTGGACACGAGTAAATGACTCCACAACAAATAGAGAAGATGCTGAAAGAGCTCACAATGTCTAATTGGCCCGTTGAGGATTTATCTTGTGTACAATGTATATGGAGGCGGTTTTCTAAAATGTAAACAAAACTTGAACAAAACAAAAGATGAATATGTATTCTGTTTTATTGCATTTTCAGGATGTACATGGTGTTGTGTGGGTGCGCAGAGGTGTTTTGCCTGGGTGGTTACATCCTGCCTGGGGTATCGAGCTAAAACAAAACTGGGAGGGAATTTTACCAGAGTTTCAAGAGACGTATGTCGAGTTGCAGGCTTGAGCTGAGAAGTAAAAAGGCGGATGATAAGGATCATCTAGAGTCGATCTTATGAATAGTCCACCGTTCTTGAACGCATTCATGCACCGTCAAAAATATATATATACATCCATGAAATCCAGACCTGTTATATCCATGCAACATCCCAGAGCCTCCCGTCAACCTTCCGGTCGCTCCGGTAGGTTCCGGAGCTCCGGTCATATCCCGGAGCCTCCGGACCTTCCGGAAGCATCGGGTTTTTACGCAATGAAGGCTTACTGAGCGTTTCCCGTTTACCCGTCTTCTTATCTTCCTTTTAATTGTCTCACAACATATCATCAGTCCTCATGACTTGTCTTATTGTCATGAACCACTCTCCTTCCTATTTGGGAATACAATTAGGTATTCCATTTAAATACTACGTCTTTACTTCATGTACTTCAGTTTGATTATTAACGTTAATCGTTGCCTGGTTCTTCCTCTTGATCTGAGTCGTCTTCGTACCTCCTTATCACCTCCGGTACCTCGACTTCCGGTTATCCGTCAGTCAAGGCGTTAGCTCACCCTTAACCCCCTGTGGTGTTGCTATCCTTCCTTTATACTGCACCGGACCTCTTCCGGGCTTTCCGGTACCTCCGGTCCTAACCGGAGCCTCCGGAACCTCCGGCCCATCTTCCATCTCGTTCTAGGTCCATTCCGGCACGGTATATAACAGTATAATCAAACTCACCGTCTTGGCTGGCAATTATGTCTTATTCTTCCTTCGGCACCACTCCTCTTGTCTTTCCATCGCTAGCGGACTCTCCGCTGGGCGTTGAGGAGTGTCACCTTGGTCACAACACTGCCACACCTTGTAATGCCTCGGAGTCGACTTCGTCCTCCGACGTATTTTCTGCCAATCCATGGACCCCGTACCTTGTTCCGGGTACTTCCAGTCCAATCGGTCCATGGAGCTCGGGTTTTCATCAGGTCTATACCGGCTTTCCACTACCCTTGGCGTATCCTCCGGAACCTCCGGTTCCTGTTCCGGGATTCTCCGGAGTGTTCTCTGGAAGCGCTGAGACCAGACAGACTTATCCCGTCCCATCCGCTGTCTTCCATCACTATTGCCAACCGGTACATCATATCCAACCACCGGTGGATCCTCCGTCGTACTCCGGTTCGCCGGACTACGGTTTCCATGGCACTCATGACAGCATCGGCGGAAATCTTTCCCATCACACCAATCTCCTTTCATCGCGTCCTCCGAGCTCATCAGCGTTCACGGACGAAGTTCCGGATACCATTCTATACTCCTCCAACGCAGCTCCTCGTTCGCTCCGGTCTAACCTCCGGAATCCGGAATTCTTCTACGGTACCGATCCTTCGAAACTCCATCCTTTCCTCGCCCAATGCTACCTGCATTTTGCGGAGCGTCCTCGGGACTTCCGCACGGACGACGACAAGAACTTATTCATCTTGTCGTTCCTCCGGGGTGACGCTGCACGCCTATTCGCAACCTCCAGCACGCAGCAGGAACTTCCATGGCAAGGAAATTTCTCCTTGTTCATTATGGAGTTTTTCGACGTATTCGGTCCTCCGGATCCGACCGGAGTCGCAGAGGATCAGCTCCGACGCCTCCGGATGAAACATTCCAATCGGATCATCCCATTCCTCGCAAACTTCGACAAAATCGCTTCTCTCCTCGATTGGAGCGATTCCGCTCTCAGTCACGCTCTCCGCGCCGCTCTCCCTCTCCGGATCACTTCGGAGATGGATCAGTACACCTATCCGAGCTCTTTAGCAGGTGTCCGCGCAATCGCACGCCGTATCGACTATTGGTACTGGCAGCGAATCGATGAAGAGCAAGGCGAAGTCGAGGATACTCAATTTCCGGATGATTCCGGATCCCTCGGAGGAGATTCCGGCAGTTCTGATTTTGGCGCATTGTCACCGGCACTTTCCGTCCTCAGTTACGCGCCTTTCGCACCCTCCATACCGCAGTCCGCAGCACCGGAACGTTCCGGTCGAGCCTCCGGAGTCCCCGGGGCTCGTCACCCGAAGTTTCCGGGTTCTGTCAACAAGCTACTCGGTAAAAACGGACGGATTCTCCCTGCGGAAAACGAACGACGGAAGGCCCGGGGTCTTTGCATGTACTGCGGAGGCTCCGGACACCAAGTTGCCGAGTGTAGGAAGCGTCCGGCTCATTCCGGCGCAAGCTCATCTGCCAAATCCACCGTTCCGACCAATATCAGTGCCTAACTGACCAGCAGCCTCGAAAACTCGCGCTCCGGTCGTCCGCGTCGGCCTCCGGAGGCATTTCCGAGTTCATCATAACCACGCACCCATTCTTTTCCACTCTCACGACAGTCCCGCTCTCATGAGCCGGACCTATGATCTCATTATCTCTATCATCTCAGAATTTGCCATGGGTTTCAACTTCCGACCGGAGACTCCCTCTCCGTTCCGGATCTGTTTTTGTTTACTTATCTGTGAATCTATGGGTTTTGCTCCGTTCACGGAAGTTCCGGACATAATCTCCCCTCCGGATCTCATCGGCATCTTGTTCCCTCTAATCGGCAGATTCGTCTGTCATAATTCCATCATCTGGTGATGTTCCTATTCGGAACTCGGCGTCATCGATTCTGATTCCCCATCAATCTGGTTCCTGGATACCGGCAAACTCCACCGTATCAATCCGTTGATTGACTAGTCGGAAGTTTCCAACTGATCTGTTCCTTATTCACATGGGGCTTAGTGTGCACACGACCGGCAGCAATGTCGGATATTGGTTCGGTACCCAATCACGGGTAGAGCAATGCTGCGCCGGAGCTCCGACAACCTCCGCTGCTCATACCGACAATTTTAACGCCATCACCTCGAGTCCCTTCGGTCTCATCGGCCTGCGTGCCACCGTTCCTCCGGAACGTCATCCCGTTCCCCCGGAACATCTCCGAGACATCTGTCTCTCCTTTCCGGACTTTGACTCGTCACCATCTTCCGGACGTCCTTCCGGACACTCTCCGGTTTCAGACATCGTCCCGGATACTCTCCGGACACCCCTCAGCTCACTCCGGTTGTCTCGTCGACATCCGTTGAGCACTTTACTTCTGGTAACCTCCGGAGCAATATTGCTCTGTATAATCTCCGGTCATACCCCGAGGCTATTCGCTTCACGGTCCTCCGGGCGTTCCGGCATTTGCTTGGCTTCCGCTCGCGGATCGCACTTCTCAAGAGGGCAATTAACCTCTTTCCCGATTTTACATTTAGGCTATTAGCCTTATTGTTCATCCTCGCCCTTTTCGGTCTTCGCCTTTCAACAATCATTTCGAAGTTACGCCATTTCTTGGACTCCGTGGAATTCAGATCAATTTCCACGTCGCAAGTCAGGAAAACTTTCCTTGTGCATCCAAAACTCCTGGTCGAACCTTTCGACCAATGTCCTCCGGATTCACTTCATTGATCATGGGCACAACATCTGCATCTATTCCGGAGCCTCCGGAGACTTGCATTCTCCTCCGGCTTTCTCCGAATCTTGCCCTTGATCTCACCTGTAGTCCATCGTTCTCCTCCGGGTTACAAGTAGGCCATCTTCCGATAATCTCGGTAGACCCGACCGCCTCTGGCTTCTCCGGGTCACCCGTAGATTCCTCCGATGGCCCCCCGGAGACCTATGCTTTCCTCCGGCATCACCGATCGCCTCCGGATTATCCAGTTCACCCATTCCATCGTAGGTCATCCTTCGATGACCTCCGCAGATCCGTGTTCTCCGGCGGCTTACTGTCAATTGTCCTTGACGTCTCCGGATCACTCGTACGTCAACCTCCGGTGATCTCCGGAGTCAGACTGCAAGGGTCTTTGCCGGACGTATCCTCGACTTTGTCCGGAGACCTCCGATCATCTCCAGCTCCCTCCGACAAGGAGTTCGCACATCGTACAAACAACAGGATTATTCACTTGGCAGCAACCTCGAAACCTCTGGTTCTACCGTTCAATCATCCCACCTTTGATTCCTCCGTTCCAGCATCATCGTGTGCTTGGTCCGGAGGCTCCGGACACTACGTCATTACCGGAGCCCCCAGACCATCCATTTTCGAGTGCCATTATAGCACTTATCGATGTCTGCATTTTCGGAGTCAACGTCTTTGAACCGGACGTACTTGGCTTGAAGAATTTTCGGGCACCTGGAGCTTTTCCATCAAATTTCGCCTTTTCCATTCTATTCTTTGGCGAACAGCTCCACCCATTCCGCCTCCATGTATTTTCGGAGGTGGTGTTCATCCGGTCGTATTCCGAGTTTGGTCGCTCGGACCTCTCGGAAACTCTCTCCACATCTTGGAATCCTCGCCTTGCGGCGTTCCGACGCTCCGAATCAACCTCCGGTATCTCCGATTTCTGCAGCTCTTCTCCGGAGCCCAAGATTCCAAATTCCGAGTTACGACCATTAATCCCTACCGCTCTCGTTGCAGTCGAGATTTCTCCTGCTTTCGAGCTGTCGGGATACTTCGATCCTCCCACCTTCCGGTGGTTCTCTGGCCTTTCCGGGGCTCTCCGGTAATTTCCGGAGTTCTCCGGCGCTCACCGGAGCGACTCAGAGGATGTGGAATTATCGGCAGACGATGGGACGTCTACCCTTAAGAGGGGGATAAGCCTATAAAAAACTCCGATAATTTTCAACTTTTCTTCGCAAGAAGTGCAGACTATTGATCAAAAAGTCAGCATACCACGCGGAACACATCCTCTCAGTCCATCTCTTGTCGTTTTGCCTTCCTCTCTGCAGACGGCACAATTGCGCTCGCTATTCGATTTCAGATCCAATCAATCTTCAACCAACTACCACTACGCATTCCAGGGTATCATTCATTGGTATTCCGGTATTCCGGTCTTGTTCCGGACATCGTTCACCCTCCGGACCATCCACCAATTATCCAACCGGTACCAGAACCATCCGACAACCCTTACCCATGCATCAACGGATCCTTCCGTGAGTTCCGGATACTCCGGAACCTCCGGAGTTTCCAGACATTGTGGTCGACAACCTTCTGTTATCCATACGGCATCTGCGCATCTGGGTGCATCAATCTGTCTATCCGAGTATTCCACCCATCTTCGCCCATCCCTTCACTTCCGGGCACATATTGAGTATTATCTGATTCCCCGAGAGTCGTCACGATCAACTCTTGCATCGGTACTCAATTCACATCACCTTCTCTTATCCCATTCGGGATCTTGGGCAACTTCATTTAATCACTCATCTGCCCAACCACTTTCCCTTCTTTGCCGCCTATCCATTGGCATACTTCCGGATCGCCTCCGGTACACTTCCGGAACCTTTCCGGTACATTTCCGGATATTCTCCCCGGAACCCTTCCGGTGTCCTACCGGCTCTCCTTCTATTCTTTCCGGTTTCCTTTCGGATCGCTTCCGAATTCTTCCGGTTCACTTCCGGCATCACACTCCTTTGCCAATTCATTTTCGGTTCGTGTCCGGAAATTACTCTGGTCACTTATCGACAGATGGAGTGGACCAATCGACATCTTGATTTGGTCACTTTTCCAATCAACGGAATAACACTCCTCTTATCATTCATCAATATTCCAATCATTCATCATTTCTCCAATTATTCATTCTTTGAATGCAACAGTTCCTACTCCTACAGTGGAACCCAACCCGTATCGTATACGATGCGTTCGGGTTCCGGAACTGCTCCGGAACGTTGCCTTTCTATTCCGTCACATTGGAGTCCTCACCATTCGCTCCTCCGACTCCCTCTTCACCCGTACCGGAGCCTCCGGTACAGGCGGCGGAGTGGGAGGCGGAGGCGGCACTGGCTCAGGATCGGGCTTGAAGGTAAGGACCGTGATTGTCCTCGCCTCCGCCTGGCCCGTGGTGCGTCCCTCGGGCGTTCCCTGCCCCTCCGGCGCCTCTGCCACATCCAGCTCCACGACTTCCCCCATTTCCTCCGTCTCCGTAGGTGCTTCCGGGGCTTCCGGAACCTCGGGGACGTCCACGTCCATCCTCTCATCCTCCCCGCCGTCCGTGGACCGGAAATCCTCCGGCCAGGATTCGGAACGGGCTCGGGGCGCAACCGGAGCTTCCGGTTCCGCCTCCGAGTCCTCCGATTCGACGGGTTCCCCCTCCTTCTCCGCCACCTCGGGGCTTCCGCGCTTCATCAACCTCCGGCGCTTCGCCGGGCGCGCACCCTCGTCCATTTCCGGCTCCTCAGCGGCCAGGTCGAGCTCCGCCGCCTCAGCAAGGGAGAAGTCCCATTTGGAGGCCTCCATATCGGCCGCCATCAACCGGAGCATCCGCTCAACACCAGGCGGCACCTCCCGACCACTCTCCGGCGCTGCGAGCGTCTTGAGGATAAGCTGGCACGCCCGGTATGCCAGCTTATAGCGCAACATATTGCGCCCCACCTGCTCCCCGAGGTATCCGACGTGGGTATCGAGCTCCCGGAGCTTCTCTCGCACACTTCCCTTGCCCTCCGCCTTCTGGGCCCTCCGTTCCCGTTCCTTCCTCGTGCGATCCCGCACCTCGCGGTCGCTCCGGTCGCCCCCGACGTTCCGGGTGCTCCGGCGCGTCCGCGAGGGCCCCGCGACAGGTCCGGAATCCTGTCGACGGGCCTTCGCCATCTCGCGCTTGTTGACGCGCGGTGGACCGAGGGGGCGGGCGCGACTGCAATGAATGTGTTTGGCGCGGCAGCGCCGGCACGCAGTGCGTCCGTATTCGACGACGCACACCTCGCTGCTCTTGCGGCAGGAATCGCAGGCTAGGAAGAAAAAAAAAAAAAAATTCGTTAGTACCGGAACCTCCGGATATTACTGCGACGCACCATTCTCCCCCTCCTGCTCGACGTCGCTGTCGTCCTCGTCGTTCAGCTCGTCGTCGCCCTCGCCACCCTCCGCATGCTCCGGGGACAACGTTTCAATTGCCGGCACTTCGTCGAATGCCGGAGCCTCCGCGTCCAACAGCTCCAGGTCGCGAGCAAGTTGGAGCGCGCGAGCGGCGTCCTCCTGGGCGGCCTCCGCGCGGTGGGAGGCCTCCACCGCCTGCTCCTGGTACGCGGCGATCAGCACCCGCCGGCGTTCCTCCCGCTCCTCGTAGAAGCGCTGCGCGGCTTCCTCGCGCAGTTCCGCTGTCGTTGCGCGCGCCTTCCCCTTTCCGGATTTTTTGCCCTTGCCGGCGTCGCTGCGGTTGCTGTTGCTGGACCCCTCGCGCCCACTGTCGCTGTTTCCGTTGCTCGACATCGTGCTTTGGTGTTTAAGTGCCGGAGGTGGTCGTGGTGCGAAAGAAAGAAAGGTCTGAGTCAAAACCAACAGCACGTGACTTTTTGATCTTGTTTATTTTCCCACGCTCCTTCATTGTTCGACCAACTCGTCATCTCTTGGGTTCCTCATGGGAGAGGAACCTAAGAGGGGGATACTGTTATATCCATGCAACATCCCAGAGCCTCCCGTCAACCTTCCGGTCGCTCCGGTAGGTTCCGGAGCTCCGGTCATATCCCGGAGCCTCCGGACCTTCCGGAAGCATCGGGTTTTTACGCAATGAAGGCTTACTGAGCGTTTCCCGTTTACCCGTCTTCTTATCTTCCTTTTAATTGTCTCACAACATATCATCAGTCCTCATGACTTGTCTTATTGTCATGAACCACTCTCCTTCCTATTTGGGAATACAATTAGGTATTCCATTTAAATACTACGTCTTTACTTCATGTACTTCAGTTTGATTATTAACGTTAATCGTTGCCTGGTTCTTCCTCTTGATCTGAGTCGTCTTCGTACCTCCTTATCACCTCCGGTACCTCGACTTCCGGTTATCCGTCAGTCAAGGCGTTAGCTCACCCTTAACCCCCTGTGGTGTTGCTATCCTTCCTTTATACTGCACCGGACCTCTTCCGGGCTTTCCGGTACCTCCGGTCCTAACCGGAGCCTCCGGAACCTCCGGCCCATCTTCCATCTCGTTCTAGGTCCATTCCGGCACGGTATATAACAAGACCAAGAAGAGAGAGAGAGTCTGGCATCTCACTAGGACTTTTGCAGCAGCACCTTGGCCCTAGCCAAGACAGAGTCAGGAATAACTTCGTCCTTTTCGATGGCACTCCTGACGGCGAGGATTCCGTCAGACGCTGCCAAATGGTGGGCGAGGACAACATAGATGGTGACAACTGTTCTGAAGAGCCACCGATAGTTTAAATTCACCAGGGCAGGAGTGGGGCCATGACCGGTTGCAGCTGGAAGCCATGGAAGCCATGTGCCACTGTTGCACATCCAACACATATTACTTGGGAGAGTGATAAAGGCGAGAGAGGCAGAGTTGTCTCTCCACCTGCGCACAATCTCGAACTTGTTATCCTGTGTCCCTTCGCCAGGAGCAGTATGTTAAGCCGATCCAAGGCACGTCTAGACCACTACACCAAAAGGTAGATAATTTATTAGATAGTGCTAATCAATTGCGCGCCTATATAAGGACATTGGGAGTGTCGTAAGCTGGCAGGCTTACACCCTTCCCCTCTCTGGAAACTGAATCCCTCCTCTCTCCTCCCAATGTTGTGAGAGAGGCTGTATAGGTTTTCCAGTGGTTTCAGGTCTTATAGATCCGCCCCCAAGGTTGCGAGCCTTGCTGTTGGCTTCCAAGGTCACATGCCGGTATCCCACTGTACCCAGTGACCTGTATCCATTTCTGTATTAAATGGTGTCACTGGCTGGGTTCGAACTTATGACCTCTGCGAAGGTTATCTAATCAATTAATGTAAGCCGGTCCAAGGCGTGTTTAGACCACTACACCAAAAGGTAGATAATTGATTAGATAGTACTAATCAATTGTGTGCCTATATAAGGACATTGGGAGTGTGTCATAAGCTGGCAGGCTTACACAGTGGGAAGCTTTGCCTCGAATAGATCGATACACTTGAGCCGCAGACCCTTTACTACCTTCTCAACACATATGACAGGTACAGGGATTACATGACTAAGAAGATACACTGCAAGACCCAAGTACCTGATGTAGTTAAGAAATCTGGTTTGAACAACAAAAATCCGGTACAATTGTTATATCCATGCAGCATATCCTTCATGTTGACCTTCTGGTACTTCTGATAGGTTCCGAGGCTCCGGTTATATACCGGAGCCTCCAGACCATCCGGTATCATCAGGTTTTTACGCAATGAAGGATTACTGAGCATTTCCCGTTTATCCGTCCTTCCGTCTTTCCACTTATTGTCCTACGACTTAACATCAGTCCTCCTGACTTGTCTTATTGTTAAGAACCACTCTCCTTCCTTTTATGGAATACAATTAGCTACTTAGTATAAATATGTCTTTAATATGTATTGTACGTCAGATTGATAATTAATGTTGCTTGGCTTACTTCCCTTGCACTGAGTCGTCTCCGTACTCTCCGGTACTCCGACTTGTCCCCTCCTATCGGATACCTGCCAGCCAGGGTAGTCACTCACCCTTACCCCCCTGTGGTGTTGTGATCCCTCTTTGTATATGTTCCGGACCCTCCAGCCTCTGACGCTCCAGCATACCGGAGCCTCCGGTCCTTCAGTCCTTGGTTCTTCTGGCTCGCTATATAACAACAATGCCGGTCTTCTCAATTGTACTCTTCACAACAAACATCCCATAGGATGCATAGATCAGCAGTAATGCCAGTGTAGTGATGACCTTTTTGAAAAACCACTTGTAGTTTAGATTTGGTGTATTGGTGGGGCTGTCCAACGAGTAGGGGACCCACACGTTGCTGAATCTTACCCAGCACGTATTGCTCAAGAAAGTGGCACCGCATAGTGCTTCGAATTCTGCATCAAGGCCAATGTCCGCCTCTGATGCATGGGGTTGCATACTGAGGGTTAGGAGCATGGGAAGATGCAGAAGAGCATCCTAAATAGACAAAAGAAAATGCTAGAAATCTGTGAGTGGACATAAAATGCCAGGAACTCGTACACTCACCTCCTTCTCTTCATCCTCAATGTCCTCCATCACCGTGATTTGGTGCATGTACTTCATGATGGCAAATACGAGTCTATTATCCAATACACAGACAACATTTATCAGCTGTCAAACGACAGTATTCGTCCGTGAGAGGGCCACCAAGACATCAGAAAGCTCACACCAGTGATATTATGGTTTCTTCAATTAAGGTAATGTTGCACGTTGGGGATCCTGAGACGACGGTGCGACCAGTGAACTGCCCAAGTCTGGGCATGTGAATCGGCTGGATGAGTGACATGAACTCGAAAGGTGATGTCTTGCTCGTGGATGTCGTTGATTTCCTCCTCTTCCCCTGATTCGTCTTTGTACCAAGGAAAAATGTGTAACCCAAGTGCTGCTTCAAAAGTGCAATGATTTCCCTGGAATAAGGAATGCCACAATGGGAGAGACTGGGAAACTGTGAATCAAAGAACAGACGGAAGAGGGAGTTGGAATAGACTTCTAGGCCGTGAAGATTTTTCATTCTGCGAACCGCGGATTTCACCGTGCGATCAGATTTGTGCACATCGTCTCCAGGAGGGTACAAATTCAACCCACTGTCCCTAACCAGCGACACAAGCGGATGAACTTGGAACGCTTCTGCTGACTAAGTCTCATTATCCCAAACGCTCAAAGAAAAAAAAACACTGTCCTTCTATTAGAACTAAATCAGCAAAAAGACCATGTGAAATCGTACATGTTGAGTTTACGGACTGCGTCCGCAATTTCTGGCTGCAAGATAACGCTTTTACAGCAGTTGGTCACCTGTGCGGGGTCGTAGGGGGTCGTCGAGATTTAGGGTATGATAAGTAAATCCAGTGCAGACAAAGAATGTGCATCCATTGGTTCGTTCGGCAGAGAAGATATCTATGTCTTCGGTGCATTCAAAAATGGAGTGTATGAGCTCGTTGGGCAGCCCAAGAATCGCCTTAGTGGTTGTGGTCGGTTGCAAGAAACAAAACACACGTGACCACTCTAGACGTGGGTTATCATCAGTGGCTGTGTCGTGCCCATTTCGATCGCGATCGTCTCATCTTGGTCTCATCCTGAACTCCTTCTCCCGCGGCATCTTGAGATGGCCGTTCATCTTACTGATTCCTAGAACTTTTCTAGACATCAAGATGCGACGTGAATGTCGCCGGTTGCTTCCCGATCCACGTCAACTTCTCTGCGGATCACCCAGGAAACATCTACACCGGTCTGGCCCAGAGTTCGAACTTTGATACTGGGAGTCGCGCCGTTCCGAGCCTCATGCTCTGGACTCGACTGGCCGGGCTGACTTTCGGTTTTATCAATTCCACTCGTTTGTCGCCATAGAGTTTCCGCTCTTGACGTCTAGAACTGTCTAGAGCCTAAATGCAGTTCTGTTCTCGAAACAGTCCAAATATCCGGACTCTTTCCCTTTCTTCGGACTCTTCCCATTCCCTCTACTCCCCTCTTCTTTCCTCTCGGTTTCTAGTGGTCTCTCCCTTGCCGGTCTGACTGGATTCAGATCGTATCATTCACTCCTTCAATTGCACTCGGTACTCCACCGATTAAGCCATGACAGAAAGCTGGTTTGCCCGGGAGTTTCTTACTCCAAGGCGGCTTGCATTCAACTCGATATTCTATGGGTTGCATCTCTTCCTCTTCGCCTACGGGTGGCACAGCCAGGTCGGTCAATCTCAAAGCCTTAAGTTATCATTTGCTCACAATTGTACCAGGCAACAAACGAGAAGTTGGCAGCCTTGAACTTGCTCAAATTCTCTGTATGGGTATCTCGCGGAGCGGGCCTCGTCCTCGCCTTTGACGGAGCTCTGATCTTGGTTCCCTTGCTGCGGAACATCCTCCGCGTCGTTCGGCCCAAACTTTCATGGCTCTTCCCTGCGGACGAGAATCTATGGTTCCACAGACAGGTCGCATATTCCATGGCCTTCTGGACTATGGTCCATACTACGGGACATTATGTTAATTTTATCAATGTCGAGCGCACCCGTACGCCTCTTCTCGTCCCAACTCGCCGTGTTGTTCCATGCTGATCCGGTTTCAGAGGTCCGCAAGGAGTATGCTCTCCAAATTCACTACACTCAAGCCGGAGGCTTCACCGGCCACTTCATGTTGCTCATCATGCTTTTGATGTATACCACCGCCCAAGCTAAAATGCGCGCTCAGTCTTTCGAGGCCTTCTGGTACACCCATCATCTGGCATTCCTCTTCATGATCGGCCTTTACACCCACGCGACCGGATGCTTCGTCCGTGACACCGTCGAACCTGCCTACACCAAGACGTTTCCGTTTTACGACCCAGAGAATTGTCTTGGTTACATGAGCTGGCGTTACACGATCTGGCCTGGCATACTGTACTTCGGCGAGCGCGTGTATCGCGAGTATCGTGGCCGGCGCGCGACACGTCTTTCACGCGTCCTCGTCCACCCGAGCGGTAACTACACTCGTCCCGTTCATGAAACCTAACCTTGCTCATCTATGAACAGGTGCGATGGAACTGCGGATCGTGAAGCCTAGCTTCAAATATACGCCAGGACAATGGCTCTTCCTGCAAGTCCCAGAACTCTCTCGCTGGCAGTGGCATCCGGTACGTCATTCACGACACCTAGTCGCCGATATTCATTCGGTTCTTCCCAGTTCACCATTACCTCTGCGCCCGACGATCCTTACGTCTCAATCCACGTGCGTCAAGTCGGTGATTGGACATTTGCGCTCGGAGATCGTCTCGGCGTCGGCCCCGGCGTGGTCGCAGCCATGACGAGTGCCGCGATGAAGGGCTCGGAGAAAGATACGAAGATCTCCGGGTTCCGTGGCGAGTATGTGGAACTCGATGCGAGCACTACCGGTGACATGCCCGTTGTGCGAATTGATGGGCCGTACGGTGCACCAGCGGAGGATGTGTTCGACTCCGAGGTGGCGGTCCTCATCGGTGCCGGAATTGGTGCGTTCCTTATTTATGCTACCGCCTCGGCGTTGTCTCACTCGTTACAGGCGTAACTCCCTTTGCATCTATATTGAAGCATATCTGGTATCGTCAGCGAAAGGGAAATCTAGGCACTTTGCGGCGCGTCGAATTCTTCTGGGTGTGCCGTGACGCTCCGTCTTTTGGGTGGTTCCAGGTTCGTGTTCTGCGCCTTCTTTTTCAATTATGTATGGCGACCCACATGGCACTTGCCGACCAGAGTCTGCTTCAGGAGGTCGAGGCTTCCCAGGCCGATCGTAAGAAACATTATCCTCCGTGCGCTCATCAACTGATCTCCTTCCAGCTAACTTCTTGCGCATCAACGTATACCTGACCCAGAAAATCGACGAAAATATGCTTTGGAATATCGCAGTCAACGACGCCGGTGCTCCGTACGACCCGCTTACGCTGCTCAGGAGCCGCACCTTGTTCGGGCGTCCCGACTGGAATACGATCTACAGCCAAATCAGTTCCGCCATCCAAGAAGGCCAATACCTTCCAGGAACCAGTGACCAATTGAAGACCCGAGTCGCGGTATGTCCTTTCAATGATGATGATAATGTACTCACCATTTGTTCGAAGACGTATTTCTGCGGTCCAACGCCACTTGCAAAAGCGATCCAGAAAGCCACCGTTCACCACACTAGCTCCAGGGTCGAGTTCACTTTCGCCAAGGTTGGCACTGCATTTTCCTTCGCATACCCTTGCTAAATTGCTTCCAGGAACACTTCTAATTTTTTTCCGTCGCGTTGTATAGAGTGGTTGTATAGCGTGCAATCGCTGGGTATTATTTATTTTGCGTATAATTAGGGCGAGAATACCGGTCTCCGTGTATATACCAGCAATCTGTACGTTTAAATCAAGTTCGTTGCATTGATTTAAGAATTCAGTTCATAATTATGTAAGTAGAGTATTGCAACGCGCAGGAAAATATTATGGCCAGTGATACGATTAGCAGATTAATAGGATTATGTTATCTTTATGTTCTTTCGTTGTTCAAAACGGCTGGTCGAGGAGCCATACCGTCCGTTGGCAGGGGCCATGGATCGAGGCAACGTTGGCATCTAGTCCAAATATCAGGACTCAGGAGTTCCTTTCGGCGAGATCTGAAGCAAACTCACGGGTACGTTAGCAGTCAGGACCATCATGTCCTGCGCAGCGAATGCTCGGCCCTGGATACCCTCGTGAGCCGCGGCGAAGTAACATACAAGTATACACTGCACTCACTGTCGCACGCGACTCGTAGACCACACCGCTGGCGTCATCCCGAATCCGCAAGCCGGGGTTCATTTCCACGGCTTGATGAGCTTCCTTGGCGCAGGGAACGCAGAACCGACGGCGGGATTCACCAGGATTGCCCATGGTTGAGTTGACGGCGAGCAGATTCCCGGGGTGCTGCGCGAAGAATGGCCGCAACGCGGGGAAATTGCAACACCCGCCGGTCGATTCTTTGTGTTTTTGCTCAGGATTGGACGCATAGTAAGCGGCATTACTTTTGCTCAACGGGGCTTGTGTCTGTTCGTAGGCGTTGACGAAAGCCGCTGGACTGGTGGTTGCAGCACTTCGAGTCCAATCGCTGACTATCCCGTACTGGCGGTAGTTTGTGGCTGCCATGAACATCAGTGAAATAAATATTATAGGAGTATTGTTCTTACCGGTATTACAGTTCATGGTTCATTTATGAGGGTACCTCAGGGTTCATGGACACCAAGGCAAAAGAAAGCATTCCCTTTATACCCTCGCGATAGCGACCGTCTCTTGTACTGTAGGCATTTGCGGACCCACCCTGCGTCTTGTTCTTCGTCGTCGAACAAAAAAAAACAAGCCCCATAGACCAACAACAGAAAGACATAGACGCCGCAGAACAAGGGATTAAAATAACACTGGCCCGGGGATAACGGGTTTCCACCAATATGGCATTTACAAGTGCGGCGCCGATCAACCGGAGGAGGACAAGGACAGGCGATATTGTGCTGGATTGCTGATGCCTGGTTACCTTGAAAGGTGGTATCTGAAGGAGACACGCCTTGTTCAGGGGGTCGGCCGGCTCGTCCGAGTGGATCGTAAGTAACACAGCCACACGCCTGTGCCGTGAAGGAAAAATCGATATTAGCCACGCCGTTCTGTTCTACATAGTATATCCCATCCTGTCAGATCCCGCCGTCCACTACATTTATATAATTTTTTCTTTTCTACTTTTGTCCAGATTGACTCAATCCGTTGGAATCCCCGCGAACTCGTCGTACCCCAGCGCAAGATTCAGATTCTGTGCGCCGAATGGATGAGCAGAGTGCGAAAGGGAAGGATGGAGGGGATGCGTACCTGCAAGCACTGCGTTGCCGCGCCCTTGAGCAGATTGTCCAAGCCACCCTTTACCACCATCCGTTAGATAATACTAGGGTAAGAGGGAAAGAAAAGAAACGCACAACAATGACGGCCCGGTCCCCCTCGCTCGACACCTGGATCCCGCCCGCGCTCCACGTATGCTTGTCCTCGATGTCCCGCAGCTCCGGGACGCCGGTCAAGAGCCTTACGAGCCTCTCGCCCTTGTACCGCTCCGAAAACAGCGCCGCGACCTCCCTTGCGGACATGCGGTCCTTCAGCGGGATCGACGCCGTCGCAATGATCCCGCTGAACCACGGCGCTACCGCAGGCACGAACGCGATCTTCATCCCCACGCCGCCGGGGAGCAGCCGCGAGAGGTGGTGCCCCGCCTCGCGCTCGTGGATGTGCCCCGTCAGCGCATACGGCCGCACTCCGCCCGCGAGGCTCTCCGGCGCCACCTTCGGCGCGCTCGTTGGCCGCCCGTCGGGGTCTGTCGCCGTGACAGTCCCCGCGCCGCTGTATCCCGACAGCCCGAACACCGTTGGGAGCACGCCCGGCGCGACGAGCCCCGCCTCCACCAGCGGCGCGAGCAGCATCTGCGCCGCCGTCGCGTAGCACCCCGGGTTCGCGATCCGCTTCGCCGCGCGCAGCGCGCTACGCCCGTAGAGCTCTACTCGGAGGGGGGAAACAGAAATTTTCATTCGATATTAAAATTTTCGTTACAGCGGAGACGCCTCACCAGGAAGCCCGTACGCCCACCCCTCCTCGAAGCGATAGTCCGCGCCGAGGTCAACGACGACACTCCCCTCCTTCGCACCGCCCGCCCGCGCAGCCGCGCCCCGGTCCACCGCGTCCACAAACGGCTTGCACACCCCATTCGGCAGCGCCATCACCCATGCGTCCACCGCCCCCGCCTCCTCCATCTTCTCCACGTCCTCCACCTCTAAATTCACATACTGCAGCGGCGCCTTGGTGTACCCCAGCAGCGGCTGCCCCGCGAGCTGGCGCGACGAGACGTGCGTGAGCGCGAGGTGCGGGTGGCCCGAGAGGAGCGTCGTGAGCGCCTGCCCGGTGTAGCCCCGTGCACCAATCAGGCCGAGGCGCTTCACCTCCGTCGTCACGGGCGTGGGGGCCTCCGCGGCCGAGGCGTACCCCCGCCGCGCGTTCGTCGAATACGCGCGCGTCCCGCTCGCCGACGCGGCCTTGTGTGGCGGCGCCGACGGCCCGACGGGGAGGTACACGCGCGCAATCCGTCCCTTCTCCTCAAAGTCCCGCACGATGCTCTCCACCTCCTTCACGTCCTGCACGCCGTACCAAAACAGGCTCTTCCCCGCGCGCGTGAAGCTCCCGTCCGCGCGCTCAAAGTGCCACCCGCGGTTCTCGTCGTCCGCCTGTGCGGTCCAGAACAGCTTCCGGTGGTCCTTCTTGATCGCGCTGAAGACGTTGTCCATGACGTTGTTGAGCACGCCCGCGCGCGAGGCGAGGAGCTTCGTGAGCACGGGGACCTCGCCCGGCGGGTGCGACACGAGCGCGACGACGTCGAGCGGCTCGTCGCCGTAGATCGTGTACGGCGTGTTCTTCATCTCGTTGAGCACGCCCGTGACGCTCTGGAAGCCGCTCAGCACCTCGGGGTCGCGGTCGTGGATCACCTGGCGGAAGCGGTCCGCGCCGAGGCTCTCAATGCTGTTGTGCTTGAAGAGCTTGTACCCGCGTCGGATGAGCGTGCCCGCCCCGCTGTCCGTAAAGAGCTCCTTCTGCAGCATGGAGGCGGAGATGACGGCGACGGAGGACGACCGCGGGAGGTGGTCGAGGAGCTCCTTGAACTCGCGCAGCTTGAGCTTCGTGCCGTATTTGACCCAGGGCTCCTTCATCAGCTGGTCGTATTCCTGCACCGAATTTGATAATGATACAAAGAGAAAAAACGAAAGACGGACCTCGTCCAGGTTGATGACGGACAGCTTCTCGCCAGTGACTCCATGGAACAGGCCGCCCTTTTCGTTCAAGAACACGATTTTCATAGGCTCAAGCTCTTTGGCAAGCTCGCCGGCGGCGATGTCGGCATTGACGTTAAGGATCTGGCCGTCGGGCGACTCCGCGAGACTGGTCAGGATGGGCAGGGCGCCGGCGCGGATGGACGCCTCCAGCGGCCGCTTGTCGATCTTGGTGATCTTGCCCACGAGCCCGTACTTTTCCTTGTCGAGGTAGTCGGCTGTGAAGACGCCCGAGGTGATCGGACGTGCGCGGGTACCGAGTTTCTCAAGCGCGCCGACGAGCTTGAGGTTCTCCTCGAGGAATACACGACGCGCAATCTGGAGCGTCTTGGCGTCTGCGCCAAGTCAGTTAGTCGTTCGACGCGATGGAATATAAAAAATGGGGGACGTGCCTGTGACGCGGATACCGTCGATGTAGTCGGGAACAACGCCCTCGCGCTCGATGATGTGGTTGAGCTGGGGTCCGGCGCCGTGGAGGACGACCGGGTAGAGGCCGACACGGTACAGGAAGCTCAGACTGAGTGCGAGCTCGTCGAGCTCGTCCAGGACCGCACCGCCGATCTTGATGACGGCGAACTTGGCGGGCTGGGAGGGGTGCGAAGAGGACGAGAAGATGCGCAGATGGCGCTCGACCTCGCGCTTGGTGCCGATCGAGTATAGCAGTCGGGTTATGGTGTCCTGTGGACCAGTCAATAAATGCTCTGTTTAACTTATGGATTTCAGAGATGGGAGTGGCATGTCGAATAATGTGCGGCTGGTTCCAGATACGACTCGAGGTACGAGGTACATTCTGGGATCGTGCTTTGACCGAAGCCCGTAGCCGTCCTCCAAGTGGTATTGTGCCCGTATATTCGCCCAATGCCAGCCTCTTGAGCCCGTTGAATTCTGTCCACTCACCCGGTCAGTCTGCGCTATGGACTGGATAGTCCGGGCAGAAACATGGAGCTTGGGAGCAACGACAGCATGGCGAGCACGGAGGACGACGGCGCGGCCAGCAGTGCGCCCATAGATTCGCGAGGCCGATGCTGCTGCGAGCATCGAGGAGCAAAGAAAGCCTGGGACTACCACAAGTCGACGTGGGGGAAAGGATCAAGGGCAACGCAAATTGAAAGCGAATTTTCCCCGCCAAATATACGCACACGTGACCGAAACTCTGACTCGGCCGAAGTGCGAGAATTACGCGGCTGAACAGCAAACAGCCTTTCCAACAGCGTTTATACCGCCCCAGAAAAGCCATTAAACTTACACCCTCTGGATCAATCAACAGTACTTGCAGCGGTGCACGGAGTTTCTCTAAAGACCACAACTCGAACACCCATATCCTCCGGAGCTGACGGCCAGATCCTCAGATCTCTCCGAGCTGGCAGGACCACAGGCATTCGATTTGTGGTGCCGCTGTGCAAAGCAAGTAAAGACGAGGCGGTTGCTAAACAGGGCCAGTTAAAAGCCTGGGAGCCGCGCGAGCCCATGTTGTCAAGTAACCCTGGGCCGCCTGGCGAAGCGCCCGGGAGCGCCCGGGCTGTTCCGAGAATACCGCTCCTCTTTCCATATTTCCTTCAAAAATGCTAACGGAAATGCAGTATACAATCAGGTTCACACTGGTGCAGGAAAGGCTCGGTCCACAACCGCACTCTTCGAGAGCAGAAATAACTGAAATGGGAGAAGAATAACACCGTCAAAATCGCCCCTTTTCGCTCGAAACCAGGAGACTTGAGTCCTCTACTTCCTCCCTCTACCTTGCCTTCCACTCATAATTTGAGGCAATTGGACAATCAGAATAAACCGGTTATGAATAACAGACGTACATGTCGCGAGTTTGAAAAGGCTCGGTGGTGGATGGCCAACACCCACTCTATCTTTGTGGGGCGAAAGAAATTGAAGTGAGAGAAGCCTGTTCAATTCGGGCCTGAGCCATGAATCTCCAGTATTACTTTTACTGCGGCAAAATTGAAAAATAAACCCTAAACAATGACAGCATAAGAACAGCAACGGAAGGGCTCGGTGGTGGAAGGTCTATCTCCGTGGGGTGAAAGAAGTTGAAGTGGGAGAGGTCTGTTCGAATCAGGCCTAAGCCATATATGATAGGAATTGCGTACTTCAATTTCTTTTCCAGGAATACAACAAAAACAGCGAGGTTCACACCACTGCAGGCAAGGCTCGGTGGTGGATAGCCCACACCCACTCTCACACCGGAAAAATTGAATATTCAGCTCAGCTGATTGTTAATTGAAAAGATCCTTTTCAGCAACCTATTCAGCCAGCGGCATTTTTGCCATTGGCTCGGCATTTTCCGAGCCAATGGCAAAAATGCCGCCAGCTGAACATGTTGCCGAAAGTAGTGTTTTTCAGGTGACGATTAGGCAGCATAATCCGAGCTGAATATTCACTTTTGCCGGTGTGTCTATCTTCGTGGGGTGAAAGAAGTTGAAGTGGGGGAGGCCTGTTCGATTCGGGCCCGAGCCATACCGGAAGCGCTTAGTTTTTTTCAAGTTGACTGCGGCAAAATTGAAGAGGACTCGGAGAATGAAGCAAGAAAGGCTCTGTGGTAAACAAATGGTGAATGACTATACTACCACCCTCTGTAATATATGAAAACAAGAGACCGCGATATTCGATGAGAATTCAATTTGTATTATGCGCAAAGCCAGTATAAGAAAAACGGTTGCTAAACAATCGTATCGGACGGGTATGGACTGCTGCAAAGTGGCTGTGAGAAGAACTCTACAGGTATCGAAAGCAAAGGATATTGTGAGACGGAGCTCAGAGGCCCTCGAGGAGGCCGGCGAGGGGGCCGATGGTCGCGATGACGGGGCCAAGGCCCAGGTTGTCGAGGGTGCCGACAACGTCTTCGATGAGGGGCGCCGCGGCGGTGAGGAGGCCATCGACGAGGGGGGAAATGTCGGTCAAGACGGTGCCAACAACGCCGCTACAACACGTTGATCAGCATTCGTAGCAGCTCGAGAAGAAATAAAAAACGAACCTGACGTCGCCGAGCAGAGGCGTGATGATGGCAACGGCGGGGCTGTTCTCGACGACGGCGAGGACGTTGCCGAGGGCACCGGAGACGAGCTGTGTTTTGTGGTCACTGAAAACAATCTACCAAGAAATGGTGGTAGACTCACGTTAATAGGAGTAGCGACAAGCTGGGCGGCGTCCGCAACGGAGAGGACGCCGTCGACGGTGGAGAGGATGGTGCTGACGGGGTTGCCCGCGAGGGCCTCGATCTCCGGGACGACACCGGACAGGATCGACTGCAGCTCGTCCGTGATCGGCGTCACGACCTCTGCGGTCGCGTTCGCGAGGTTGATAGACGCTGGACAGGAATATGTCAGGATACGCGTAGATAAAATATACAGAGGGGCGCACAGAGGAGAGAGGTGACGGGGGCGAGGTCCGAAGCGAGCTGCGAGAGGATTGCGGGGAGGGGCACGAGGTCGCGCTTGGACGTTACGACGGGGGCGGCGGAGGAAAAGGCCGCGAATGCGGCGGTGGCGAGGATGGCGAGCTGAGACAACGAAGGCATTGCTAAAGGATTGTGGGGTGTCTGAAAGACAAGTGGGAGACTGGGAGTTGGCTTGGGTTGAGTGGGGACGAAAGTGGATGATCAAAACCAAGAGCGCGTTGGGGTATTTATGCCATCCCGACTCCCGAGAGTCTTGAATGTTGTCACCAAGACTACGGAATCCCGAGAGGCTCCACAAGAGAAGTATAGAATCAGGCTCCAGCGAGATCAAAAACGGATTGCCGGCAACTTGAGAGTGGGGCTCCTCCGCGAAGGGCGGGGGAAGGGTGTTCTTGGACAACATCTCAGAGGCAATCCAAGGACGCAAAGACACAAAGCCATCCAAGTCGTGTCCAGAAATTTGGACCCTATCTTCCCCGGAGTTTTGAGATAATTGACACGCAATCTAAACTGGTCTAAATCGAAAGGTTCCGTAAACGTGCGGCAATCATTCTCACTTCTGTGGTGGTTCGTAAAGAAATTCGACCAGGTTGCGGAGGGTTCCGTTTACCGAAAAGCTCCACCGCCTGGCTCAAGGGATTTGATAGCTCCTGGGAGCGTAGTGGAGCCGGCCCAATCGTCAACCCACATCAATTCCATGCCCTCATCCATCTCGTACCTCTAGAGGCTGCCAGTTGGTGGGGCGTAGGACGGAACAGAATGTGAGCGGCCACCGTGGAGCGTCCGCGAAGCGCGGGGAAGCGCGCTGGGTAGGATGATCATTAATTACACAAGTAGTGCGCAAGTCCGCGATGCCAGCTGAGTGCGAGGATTTGATATGTTCGACGGCTGTGGACGTCATCGTTCGTGCAGTCTGGATCAACGTTCGAATCGCCCTTCAATCCGTGGATGTAACGTTCGTGATTTCATTGCAGGAAGTGAACGCCAGATTGAATAAGACAGGGATCAAACGCGGGAAAATGAACTGCTTCAGATTTTCCAGAGAGCAAAGGACTGTGGAGGATGGTGGTTGAAAGAAGGCACGCGAATCGAATGATCGGATCCATTATTGATGCCAACCGGAGTTTCCCGAACATTTGATTCAGAATAACCCTGGCCCCCTTCCTGGCCCCAGCACTGAACCTAATGAACCTGGTGTCCAGGATAGAACCCTGATGCTTGATGTCGTTGAAATGTCGGTGGACGAAGGCTCCACGGCACCACGCCCGAGTGCGCGCGTAGCGTGCCATCACCCAAATCCACAGGACTACTTATAACTGCAACTGCCAACACTGCGACGGAATTAAGTAAACTGAAGCAAATGTAGCGCATCGATGCCCCAAGATCTGCCACCCGCGCTTGAAGTTCTACGCCTGTTCCCTTGACAGAGTCTCTTGAATCTGGTTCTCGCTCGTTGCTGCAGCGGATGGCACCCTCATCTTCAGAAATAAATCATCGCCGCTCTCCCCGAGGACGAGCTAATAGGCGCCGGCATTGGCTCTCAAACATACTTTCATTTGGCTTGTCCTCATGTTCACCGTTGATTGCGCGGCGCTCCTCCGAATAAATCAGGCCCATGTCGCGCTTTAGCTCCCTCCACGCAATTCCCTTCTCAGTCCCCTCTTGATTCCTTCCCACCGGCATCTATGGAAACCCTTGTCGCCGATCTTCTCGCTGCACTTCCATCTACCGACACCCGGGCTCGTGTAGAGTCAGCTTCCTCAGGTATGGTGCTTTACATCTTCGATAATCCCTGCTCATCGCTCGCCACAGCTAATTCCGCTTCTGACTCGCGACGAGTCTCCAGCGGAGGAGCTACTCGCAATGTTTCGTCCGAAGGTGTACTGAAGAACAAGGAGCCCGACCGCTCCGAGTCTCCATCCTCGAGTACAGCTCTGGAGATCATATCGTATTTTACTGATCCCTGGGACAGATCCCGCCACCATTGATGATGAGGAGACTGCACCTGGTCAAATAGGTCCACTTTCAGACCAGACAGCCTTGTTGGAAGACCGATTCAAGGCCCTTCGCGTAGATTCTGTCAACGAACAGGCTGTTTCCAGTACGGTGCTTGTCATACTCTCTGCCCTATGCTCACTATCGCACGCCGGGACAGCGACTCCAAGTGTAGACCCACTACCCGTGACCTGGACCGACGGTCTTCCTCGCGAGGGAACTCCGTGCTTCAGTTACTTGTACAAGAGACTCGTCGAGGACAAGGAACCGCTCGTGTCACTAGGTGAATCCCCTACGCGCGCCTTATCTTTCGCATTTGCCGTGATGCGCGGAAGCCTGAAGAGCATATGGGCGACGCGCCAAGCTCCGGATGAGGTCTTTTGGGGTCCCAGCGATATCAGTGGTCTCGTGGAAGAATCCAAATCGCGTGGCCAGGCGAATCGATCAATATTATGTCTGAGAAAAGGTATGCGGCCGCGTCTTTTTTCTACGTTGATGCTCAAATCTGGACAGATTGGAACGCTGCCAACGATATTGACACAGACGCAGCTTATGCCGAATTTGGAGCCAATTTGGAGCACGAGATGGGTCATCTTGGCAATTTCACCTTGGATGCAGATGCGACGAAGCTGCCCACTTTTTTTGAGAGCTCCGGACTGCGGGATCTGGTTCATAAACATATCTTTTTCCAGTGTCCTTGGGCGGGTTGGCAAAAACAGACCGGCAGCTTAATACAACTGACGGTAATCTCGGCGGCCAAAATCCAAGGCCCTGGAGATCTCCTTCTATTCGGTCTTAGAGACACAAGCAACCCGCCCAAGTGGAGCTACGTGGCTGCAGAAGTTTACCCGAGATACGAAGACGAGTACGACGAGCCTGGTCTTCGTAGTACGGCGATTGACAAAGGATATAAATATCTCGGGAAAGACAAAGACCTCATCAAGCGCTGTCTTCGGTTTGGGTATCGTCACTGGAGCGAGACCGGACAGGACATCCATCATTACATGCTGGAGGGGGACGAGTTTATGGTGCTTGCGTTTGTGAGAATGTATGTCGCCCAAACCTCGTTCGACTGTACACTAAGCGAACCCGGTGCACTATGCAGGCGGTATACGAGTCTATCCGAATAATCGCAGACTCGGTCTCGCGCGGTCTCCTTATCTCGTGAGGTTATTCCTAGGTGACTTCCCGACTTTCTGACGACAATGTCCATCATAGATATCATGAACAACCTGAGGTCTCCGTCCCGCCGGCGCGGCCTAGATGTAGTACCATTTAACTGAGCCTTTCTTGATCCCTGTCCATGGATGCCGTGGAATTATTTCAAACTCGATATGTGGTGATATTCTCTCTCACTGTTGACTGTTGATGCAGGTAAGAAGTTGGACCCCTGTCGAAAGCTTGCTAAGACATAAATATTGCGACTCGAGCGTCCTCTGCGGTGTCGGATAGTTTTCCCTGGTCGGTTGCGTTCTTGAATATCGCTTGAACTTCCCCGTCTACGAATATCGCATATTTTGAGTAATCAATTCAACTCTGGCGACCACGGCGATCCGCCAGTTTCAAAGACAAATCTGCAGGCCGGCGCATCTGAACTTCTCCCCATCTGGCCCGCTCGACCCCTGGTTCCCCTCGATTTCCGGCTCCTGTATCGGCTAGTACATACCGGAATAGAGACGGCTTGAACTAAAAATGGCTTCCTCTCCTGTAACCAGACTCTCAGTGACTCTCCGAGTCGGCACTTCCCTGCGGGAGAAAACAAGCGAGAGTACCGTTACTTTTGGGAAATCTGGTTGTCGGCGAGTTCGGTCTTTAGCCTTTCTAGAAACGCCGAGAAGTCGGGATTCGGATCATCGCAACTGCCGAAGAAGAGACGCAAATCATTGAGCATCTACTAGTACGAGATCGTCGATTTCTGGTCGATATGACAGCGGTGTCTTCGAGTTTACCTTCGGCCTTCCCAGGTAATTCTCCACATTTAGAAAACACCGTTGAATATTTCGCCTCTTTTTTGCACAGCGCTGGCGAAGCGTCGGTACGTTGGAATATGATCTGCATAACAATATGCACGTTCTTTTCCTGAGAATGATTCCACTCTAATATCTCGTGGCCATCCTGACGTTTCATCAACTCGAAATAATTGCCCTCGCCCAGGGAAACGACGAGACAAGGTTCGCTTTGAAACGGATCAGCTCCCTTTGGGGCGAGGGAACCCAACATCTAGTCGTTTCCGTAGAAATTGACCATTCGGGCACCCATCTTCTCCCAGGAGTCCACTACGCGTTCACACAGATAAAAAAATAAGGTACAGTTCGTTCTGTTGGTTTTCTCCTGTCTGTTCTGGGTTTAGGATCTCTAACCTTTCAAAAGGAGATGTAACCATCCACCCGCTTCTCGGATCCTTGTGCTGCAATGATTTCTGCCGGGACACTGATCTGGATTTCCTGCCTCCCACTCTTCAGGCTGTAATATTAATGTCTCTTGCTGTGGATCGAAGCGGGCTGCTGATTTTACCCTCCAAGGTTCATCTCCGTTGCGTGCGGGTACGGTATCACGTAAGGCAGACTTATTCCCTGCAAGTGCCGCACGCGGAGCTGGTCAAATCATGCCGGTCCGGGAACGCTTTCTTTGTATTCGCCCCTACTCACCGGGCAGCACAGAATATCACTGTTCCGTCGTCGATGTTTTCCAAGGTTGTTCCTGCTTTTACGTCCCAAGATATTTCTGCTCTCGGTAGGCCTCGCTCGCCATTTTTTGGGTTATGATTCACCGGTTCCATAGGTCCTCTCATGCTGATCGCAGTCATATATCGAGTTCTGGGAGTTGCCCATGCATGGATGACGAAGCAGTTCTTCTGGATTCCACATCGCTTCAGGTACCATACGTTTCTCGTCTGCATCGGTTCACTGTGATGCCTGAGTATTCATTCAAATGAGGAATCTTAGCGGCCGGCAGATGGGGAAATTACGGTGACATCCCGACGTCTATTGCAATGAATGTTACCGGTGCAGCACCGTTCAACGGGGCGTCAGATCAGACCTTTAGTGTAGCTTGCAACGCTGGGTTGATTGAGCTTATTCTATATGGTGAATGTTCGTTCTATGGAATTATATTTGATCTCTACTCAGACATTGCCAAATAACATTCCTCCCTCTGGGCGACCATAAATTAATTGCCATGGAGCCCGGATGTTGAACCAGAAACTGTCCGCGCAGCCGTCCGTCAGAAAAGGCTTGCTATTTTTTCCATCTTCCCTGCAAGGATGGTCCGGCTTCTATGATCCAAGGACACTCCATCCGCACCCGTTCCCGAGGCTGATGAGTGAGGCCAAGACCTGCCCGTCACCGTCGCCATCGAAAAAGAAACGACGCAGACGAAGACGGATATCCCCGTTATCACATTGAGGACCGACTCGCTTTGGAGCGATTCACGGGACGAAACCGCCGAGATCATAGTACTAGCACTCCCGGGAAGTCTACCTACTCCTTCGCCCTCGAGTGTCCAAAGGACTTGGCGTAGACTCGTGACATTCACGCGCGACCTCTGCACTCCCACATCACTGAGCATAATTCTGTCCTTCCCCATTGCCCCGGTACCCACGCTCAAAGGTCTCTTCGTCGAGGTCGCGTCCCCGCAAATTCCATCCCCTCCCCGACGACAATCCCCCGCTATCATTCCTATTCAACACAGCCGTCTTCATCGGTGCAGCGTCGGTCCCTCTTGGGTTGATTACTCTGGGCTCTGCACTTGCGCGGCTCGAGGTCCCCCGAGGCCGATGGAATCATCTACCGCTCTGTGCGATCCTCAGCATGATGGCGATCGGCCGGATGCTTGTTATGCCTGTGCTTGGTGTCTTGATTGCAAATGGGTTGACCAGCGCCGGGTTGATATTAAGCGGAGACAAGGTGCTGCAGTTCGTATGCATGTAAGCTCCTTTAATTTCTGGCTCTAACTGTTCTTTCTGATACGTGCGCTCCGCAAGCATCTTTTCCTGCCTGCCAACTGGCACGACACAGGCAAGCGTTCTCCGCCTGAGTTTTACATTATTTTTTATTTATGTAAAATTCCTGTCAGGTATTCGTCACACAAGTCTACAGCGGAACCGGGAACGCCGAACATCTATCTGCATTTCTAATACCCCCAATACATTTTCATGTTTTTTTCTATGACCGGCCTCATCGCGTACAGTCTGGAGAATTTATTCTGACAGGACAGTCTCGTACGGCCCGTACAATGATTTGTGTTACATGAGTGTTTTATTAGAGCTCGGGCAAATAGGCATACATCTTCGCTGTCACTAGTCTTTCCGCAATATTTTTTTCTTCTCCAAATTTTTGAACAACCTAATTTGTGCATGCTTGTCCTCTGCACACCGCCACTGGCCACGTGGATAGCCGAAACAACAACGACTTCCCGATGGAGATCGATGAACAACCTGACCTGCGAAGCGATCATCGCCAGAGCGCGATGGCCCAGGCGAATACAAGGATGCAGAAGGATGCCCTTGCTGCACCCACACGTCGACCCCGCTTATCCCTCTCCTCGAACCCGCTTGTAAAGTCATTCTCGACCTTTCTGTCATCTCGCTGCTCTGCCGGCTCAAAGACCTATTAGGCTGAGCCACTCACTCAGACTCCACATCCTGCCGCTTTCCAGCCCAGCTGGACCTGGATTACCTCATCGATTAGAAACCTTTCCTCGTTATTTTTTCGCTTCTTTGCCATGACTTCGAGGCAAAGGTAAGATATCCTCGAATTTTTCTAACCCACTTTCGCTCACGGATATCACAGTTTTCACCGTGGTGCTCTCGATCACGATGAAGATGATGCTTATCCCCGACTTAACAACTCTATACCCACATTCAAGGTGACCCTTAACGCACTGGAGCGTGATTTCGATACGCAATTAACGGCCGTGATGGATAACCTCTTCGACGAGTTTGCGAGTCTTCAGGACTTGGAACCCGTCGCTACCACGACGTCGTTGGCTGGGGGCCTCGATTGTTCGCTCAATCTACTGGGAAACTACACTTCGGATGCCTTGTCGACAATGGGAAACGGCAATGAGGTCAAAAATACCAAGTAAGCGATTTAGGAAATTTGTGACATGCATACGAGACCTTACGTGTCTCCTCCAGGTCCCCTCGCGATTCTGACAGCGTGGATGATGGGGAAACGGTCGTCAGAACCACCAATTCCAGTTGTCCGACCTCTGGATCGCATAATGCAAATCAGCCACCGAAAAATCGTGGCTCCGACTCGGTTTATTCCTCGTCTCGAAATAATCGAGGCGATGGTATCATCACGCGCCATACGAACGCTCCTGCGCCCTCTTCCGTGGTCCAGTGGGGAGTTCAGGAGCCAACGTCGCGGCAGACAAACGTGGCCAGTGAGGACACGATCATACGTTCCACGAACTCTGGCTCATTCTATCTCAAACCCCACGGGGCCACGAAACAACTGGAAATATCGCAAGATACCAGTCCGACCGCTGATACTGGGATAATTATACGATCTACGCGGCCTGATGAACTGCCTGGGCCAGTTGTGGATGGCGTGGGTAGACAGACGGCGCGATTTGAATTTGGAATGTCGACTGCAAGCGACAGCCCCCATAATTTTGGAGCGATCCATTCAATAGCGCAATCCTCGGCTGGTCCCGAATTCCCTGGCGCGTTTTCGAGCCCACACGCCTCATCTCATTCAATGTCGACACATGCAACATATATTTCCGATAACCGCGTCGATGAAGATATCGAGATGACCTGCGATTCGTCGCCCGAGATAGTTCCTGAGTTTCCAAAACAATCATTCCCCGGAATGCAGTCTCACAATGTAGGCTCACTTCATTCGAGTTCCGGGCGCCGGGATCTTCGCTCATAATTAACAGGATAGCCTCGGAAATGCGTGGAACCAAACGCCCTCTGGCGTATCTTGGGTTCCGGTGAATAATTCCACCGTAGCTTCGTTGAACGGCTCTTCATATCCGATCCATGTATATCCCACCTCGGAACCAGCAGCCCAAATCCCTCCTTGCGCCGCGCCTCTCCCTCACCCATCTATATTCGAGCTCATCGGCGAATCACCGTGTCCGATTGCGGCCCCAAGCCCATATATTATTCCACCGGCAGTCATTCCTAACCATGTTTGGCAGGCGGAGCGCGCCCGGTCGAATACTGTGGACCCCCCGAGACCGAGACGAACGCGGATCTCCGCTCCTTACTTTTTCAGGACACCGCTTATCTTTAAGCAAGTGCGGCGAGGCAACAAAGCAGTGACCAGTCCCATTATATACCGCGTTCCTCTCCCGTTTGATTCGTCGATGGTGAGCCTTGTCTCGAATAACCGGCGTACGCCGAGCTGACTGCTTTGGTAGAAATACAATGATTCGCAGGACGCACGCCGGGACAGAAGGCAGTATGCCTTGAGCAAAGATATCCGGAATGCGTATCAGGTAAAAACGCACGAAAGACCACCATCTCCGGCGTCTTCTTACTCATCGGAGGGATTCTCGACATCTTTCATTTCCACAAATTCAACTCGCTCCTACGATCGGAAGCTCAGTTCACCTCCACCTTTCAAGAGGAGATGCTTCGAGGAGCCTGTCGAATCGCCTCGTGGGATTTTTGGCAACGCCTTCAAGTCGACGGTGGCATGGTTGTCGCGGCAAGCTTGACGGCTCCCGAGGTTGATTCTTGAAGCCAGTAGCCACCGTCCGATTTATTTAGATTTAGGGCTGGATGGGTCAAACAGAACGCAGTAGAAGTATAGCAACTAACTATGGGTAATATTATGCTGCCCTGCCCTCGAAAACGATTTTTACCACTTGCTTGCCACTTGTACTTAACTGTCATCGGTCTAGATCTTGCACAGCCACATTCAGGTTTACTTCTGAATTTAGATTTTGTCTCCGATTTTTTTCATGTTGGTTCAACCCTGCACCTCGAAGCTGAAACAGACGAACTCTCCAACGCAAAACAAAACACTCGCCGTGACGAATAGACGACACTCCCATCCGCTCATGGATATTTCAAGATCTCAGACGCCGACTGGTACGCAATCAACAGTTTATGTTTCACGTTGGGCTCTATAGTGTAGTGATTCTGAACGACTGTCTTCGGAAATCGCTTCAGGTTACTATAGACTGTCTACAAGCCTAGTTGGGCCCCTAGTACACCCGACGGTGGAATCCGCTCACCGCTCAAAAACTCGCGGTTCTCCTTTGTACGTGCAATTGCGGAAGACGCGCTCGGTCTGGCCGCGCCAATGCCATGGCTGAAGATAAATCAACCTTACCACTCGCGGGGAATCATCGCTCCGAAGCCACGCAGGGGTGGATCTGCCCCCGATTCGCAGTAATGCCCGCTCAGTGACGTACACGTTAAGCTCGTGTGCGCTATCCGGAGTATAAAGCCGAACCTATTATATTCCACAATCGACCCTGGACCTGTCGTTCGTCCCTTCATGAAGCGCTTCCCATCAGAGCTCGAGGACACGCTCATCGACTTCTGCCACGCGGACGCGACGACACTTGCATCGTGCGCCCTCGTCTGCCGGGCCTGGCTCCCCGCCAGTCGATACCACATCTTCTATGCGGTGTCCCTGACCGTGCAAAATGTCCCGCGCTTTCTCGACATAATTTCGTCATCCACGAGCATCCCCCACCTGGTCCGGGAGGTCGCGCTCTGCTTCACCGGCCCCCTCCTCCCCGACCTCGTGGCAATCTTGACGCTGCTCAAGCGTACGGCGCGGCTGTGTATCCACCCGACCCGCGACGACGTAACCCGGATCACCAGCACGTCCGCCCTCTTCCCCGCCCTCACCGCCCTCCAGCTGGTGCACCTAAAATTCGATTTCAAATCGCGCTTCGAGTCCCTCCGGCAGGTCGTCGACTGCGTCTGTCTCTGCCCGCGCCTCGAGTCCCTTGAGGTCGGCGGTAGCTGGCTGGCACGGGGGGATTTTACGGTGCCGCCCCGATTGCCAGAGGGGCTGCATACACTGACTCTCACCTGCGACCTCGACAATTTTCTAAAATGGCTCCTCACTCTGGAAGACGAGAAGCCGGCGATACGAAACTTGATTCTGGACCACATTGTCCGCCGCGAGGTCCCAGCCATCGTCGAGTACTTAGAGGCACTGGGGCCCTCACTCGACTCCCTTAGCCTCGCATTCAGGGACCACGGTGCAGCCTGTCGGTCCCTCTTCATTCCTCCTGAATTTTTATTGATTTCTCTGCAATTAGATATATTCGCTGGCCGCGTAGCCCTCGCCCGGAACCCCAATCTCCGTGAATTCAAGCTCGAAGGGAACCCGCCTGGGATCCTCGAGTCCTTCTCGGCCCTGCTCCCGCAGCTGCACCTCTGCAAAGCGGAACACACCACCCTCTCCATCAAACACGGACCCTATGCTGGGGCCGATCTCATTCTGCAAGCCTACCCATGGGACGTGCTGGACCGCATCCTCGGCGACCCGCAGCGCTGCTGTCTGCAGCGCCTGACGGTGGCGGTATTCGAGCCGTTGACGCGCGCGCAGACACTCAACGTTATGGACTACATCGTGGCGCAGCTGCCTCTGGCCCAAACGCGCGGGATTCTCGCCTAGAGCTACTGTACATACTAGATTCTGATTCTTAGACAACTACTAATGTACAACATACGGCTCGAGAGGATCGCTACAAAATGTACCGACACTTTACTTACAATGATAGCAGCCCGATACTTAAGTACTCTAACTGCATGTCGCCCACGGCCTATGGCCCGGACAGATGATGCCGCGCACTCAATAAATCTCGAGCAGCTCCTCCGCAAATTGTTCCATCCCCACCACGCGAAAGCGCCCCGTCTCCTCCCCGTCCACCGGCTTCGTCCACTCGCCAAACTCGCGCATCCACGCGCGGCTGAGCCCCTCCTCCCACGCATACAGCTCCACACGCCACCCCTTCTTCAGCGCGGTGCGCACGGGCCCCAGGAACCCGTCCTCGCTGAACTGCCCCACATTCCCGTCGCCCGTCGCGAGCACGATCGTCGCGCGCGGCGGCGGCGGTCCGTCGAGCGCCGCGAGCGCCTGGTGCAGCTTGAGCTGCAGCAGCTCGTCCACGCCCTGCTCGCGGTACCGGATCTTCGCCGCTGCGGACGCCGTCGGCGCGTACCCCGACGACGCCGGCGGCGAGACCCCATTGTGCATGGGGAGCGACGACGAGATCGGCGGGGATGGGTAGGCTGTCGGTGATACCGATGCGATGCTGATGGCGGGCGAGCCGCTCCCCCCGTTGTTCGCGCCGAGGCTCCTTATGAACGCCTGCGGGAACCCGGCGGCAGCCGCGCCATTCATCTGCCCCTGTTCGCTCTCTGTCGACGTACTTCCCGTGCTCCCCGATATCCTCCGCACATGGCCCTTCCGCCCCTTCCGCCCCCCATTCGCAGCCTCCGCCCCCCCTCCGTTCCCGCCCCACCGCGGATTCCGCAACGTCGGGAACTCGCCAGACACCCCGCCGCCCGCCGCCGCACCGTTCCCGTTCCCGTTCGCATGCCCATTGGCATTGGCGAACCCCATCAGGCCGCCCGCCCCCGCGCTCAAGCTCCTGCTGTGGCCCCGCCGCCCGCCGCCCGCCGGCCCCACCCGGTCCTGCCCGTCACCGAGATCCGGCACGCGCGCATAGACGCGCACTTCGTACCCCAAGCGCTCGGCTGTGTCCATCGGCTGGTACAGCGGACTCGAGGTGACGAGCACCCGGCGCGTGATGGGCCGCCCGCGCTCGAGGATGAGCGCCAGCGCGGCATGCGAGAGGTGCTTCGACTTTGCATTCGGCTTCGGCGGGAAGGAAAACGACGTGGCGTTTGGCGCGGGCGTAGCGGCGTGTGTGTGTGTCGTCATGGTGGACGCCGACGAGGAAGATATGTGGGTGCGCGGATAGCGCCTGAGGTAAGTGAGGAGCCCGATGAGAATATTGGAGTGATCGATGAAGACGTGAATTAACGTGTCGTCGTCACCCGGTGGGGGGCCTCGGGGATCGACGAAGAAGTCATCCGCGCGTAGCCGCTGGTGGAGCTCCAGATCAGCGGGGATCAGCCCGTCCAGGACGGCCTTATCCGCTGGGAAAAGCTTGCCGAGCTTGTCCGCGAGGGTACGCAACTGCACCACACGGGGGTAATGTGGGTGCGGTTCGTGTGCAAAGGGGAGCACCCGCAATTGTGGTGTACTCTTACTGTGGATAAGCACACGATTGGCGCCAGCAGAGGTGTTGGCGAGGGCCTGTTGCCGCCGCCGTTCCTTGCGGGAACGCGCAGGGGTAACGGGCACAGATTTATGGGTAGTGGTAGTGGTAGTGGTTGTTGTTGTTGTGTTATCAAAGGAGGACGAAGAGTCATCTGCATCCTCAGCAGCAATGGATTCCGTTTCCTCTATTGGGTCGTCTCGCAAGTTGTCGTCAGTCTTGGGATTTCTAGCCGTTCGCTTCCGACGACGTTTACGGCGAGGTTCTGTGGAGTATATGATGAGATCGAGAGGAACGGATATAGCAGGGCATGCAAGGGAGAACGTTCGCTGTCCACCGGAATAAAGAAGGGCAGATAGAGATTCCTCCACCGCTGCCTTCCTAATCCTGTACTGTTTCCGGAGAACCACGACGGGGGAAATTAATCCCCGAAAATAGTGGTCTCGAAGTAGTCTCGAAGGGACACCGCAGATCCGCACGATCCGACACCACATAAAATGAAATGTAAAGCACACACGTACCTACAACATGCTTCCACGCTTCCTCGTTCGTAGCGGCATCTGCCTCGCGTTGGGCAGTCCACCGTGCACGCTCCGCAGCAATAAAGCTGAGCGCCCCGTCCAGCAACCCCAACGAGGGCTGTGGATCAAGGTCAAGGTCTTCTAGGTCCGAAAGCTCATAGTCGACAGCTTCCAGCTCCGTACGTGGGTCGCCTTCGGTGTTCGATCCCGAGCCTGGGCTGGGAGAGCGACCGTCGGTGTCGGTAGTAGCTGAGATGCTGTCGAGGTACAAGGCAATTGGGCGCTGAGACCAGACCGTTGAACCGTCGAGCGATGTCTCGCGGAAATGGTCTGATTCGGGCTCCATTGAGGAGGAATTGGTGGATGTGGAGTGATGCGCCGGGTGTGTAAAGGTGCGTGGAGTAGGCTGCAAGTGGTTCCATGCACGCAGAACAGTCGTGAATGCTCCCAAGTCGGGGAGCTCTGTCAAAAACGATAAAGAAAAGTGGGATAGACTTTTGACAAAGTCGTACCGTCAGAAGTTGGTTCACTTGGGACTGAAAAGGACGAGAAAGGACTGATTGGGCTTGTGGAAGCGGTCGTATCCGAACTGGATTGCATCATTACAATAATAACAATAGAGAACCAAGAAATTAGCAGAGAGATTCAGAAAGAACGTGTAAAAGGCGTGGTCCAGAAGAGAGTCAAGTCACATATCCAATCAGTTTTTGATTGTCACACATCAATTAGCACCGCCATCGACGAGTCTAAGTAATTCCTGCTGCGGAAACCGATCAGGGTAAATATCAGGACCGGACCTCTCCATGAACACTGGCCAATCTTTTGTGACAATCCTCTGGATACAAAATTGAATGTGTCTGTTGTTTTCTGAAGGCAGGTCGAATTTTCAAGATCATCCTTCCAAGCGCATCCCCTATTTTTAGGAGGCTCATTTAGGTTCGCCGGAAACTTGCCGGAAACGGAACTATATTTCGAATTGCAACGAATTGATAATGGTTTATTTTTTGTACCGGGGGTTGCGATGTTGTCATGGTGAGTCTTGACTTTGGTCATATGCCGATAAGACCGAGCCATATATACGAAGATGGGTATTAATGAAGATAGCCTCCAGCAATGGGCGAGGAACGAGCTGGTTTCATTACAGTGTAGCCTCCGTGATTTCCAGTCACCACATTTGCAAGTTGGAAAATTCCAATTTACCTGATCCGCCCTGAACGAGAGACCTACAGGATATCAGGTATTATCGTAATGAGTTTGGGACAAGGTTCCTATATCGATGTACATAGTATAATTGGGCACAGTCGAGTTGTTCAAAGAGAAATTTGAACGGGCGCAAATGGGCAATTTTTTGAGGGAAATTTGGGTCCTTCAACCCTCGGTCAGGTTATTGAGGCTGATTAGCAACTTACAATTGGTTTTGGAACTTGATTAGCCCCCTCGCGACCTGATTGCCTGGCAGGACCTGACATCACTTTGGGAATTTCCGACTGACACTCCAAGCCCGTGTACGAGTTTGGTAAAGATTCAACGTTCAACCATTAGTTTGCTCAAGTATATTTGTTCCAGTGTGCTCCCGTCCAGGTAAAGATGCTTTTTTGACGTTGAATTCCTCTAAGTTCAAGACTTTTTTTTTTCCATGGTGGATTACAAGTACTGCAGTCGCGTTAGCGTGATACTCAATTTGGTTCCCACGGTTGACCATCCGAGGAAGATCATTTTGTTCGCCAAGGTCAACTTCTATTCGGCTTCTACAGGTAGGTATAAATAACGTTCAACGCTTTCGATTGCTTCAGACCTCCTAAATCTCATATCCAGCGTATTTTTATTACTATCCTCAGCAGGCGTGGCGAGGCTTGGTCTTGGCCCGATACATTTGGGCTCCGCACGTCATGTCTCAGAATGGACGACCGAATTGACTAGAGTTCTACACCTTGATCAAAAACCTCCACAGATCGTCACGACCTCGTTCTCGCCTGCGTATTTAAGGTAAGTAGGGTATAGTCCGGTGCGGTCCTGTTATAAGGTATCTGGGCAAAAATGGTCAAGCCACTCCAAAACATTCTAGCTCCGCACGTCATGTCTCGGAATCGCAGGAACGCACCGACTCAGGCTTTATTGATCCAGGAAAGTGACGCAATAGCCGCCATGTTCGACCCCGTCGTCGGATACTTCAGGCCGACGGAAAAGCTGCATAAAATGGGTGGCTGACTTGCGGCTGACACAACTTATACTAAAACCCGGAAGCTACACCCAGTTTCTTTTCATCTCCCACCACCACCACACCATCACGACGATGTTTTACTCCTTCCTCCTCCTCTCCTGGCTGTCCGCCGTCTTGGCGTCGCCCGCTGGTCTGGCCCTCCAGTCTCGCGCCGCCGCGCCCGACAACATCGTCTCTCTGAGCAGTGCCAACAAATTCTGGTGAGTAGAGCCCACTTTTATCATCTCGCCATGTGCGAAATTCTGACGAGCCCGCAGCATGATTATGCCCCGGTACCCCGCTCCCCTCCCAACCCATTTCGTCCCCACTGACCCAAGTTATCCAGCGACGAACACACGAACATCGGTGACAGCGAGCGCCCCGGCAAGATGAAGACCTACTGCTCCGCCGCCGCACACTCATCCGAGCAACAAGGCACGCTACCCGGCAACTTCTGGAGCAACGTCGCTTTCAAGAGCGGCACCGGCAAGAACGGGGGCCAATATGCACAACGTACGCCGCATTATTTCATGATGCGTTCTGGGTGGCTGACACGCTTCGTAAGTGACCGGCTGCATCCGCCCGACGACGGTCGACCGGCTCAACGCGGACGACGGCGGTGGACAGTACGATTCCAGCGGCGGTGTGGGCGGGCAGGGAAATCCCCAGGGTTCCGTCTGTCTTGGGTTCGTCCTCATTTTATCCTTCTCTCACGCCATGTGGATAAAATATTTTTTCCCTGGTGCAGATACAAGCACTATGTCGAGATCCTCGAGCCCTCCGGGCCCCGCGCGTGTATCAAGTGCTGCGACGATCCGGCAGACTGCCCGACCAACATGGGTGAGCGGCTTCATTTTTGGATGCAAGTGAACTTGACGTGCTGATCTGGATGTGGTTGTGTGCTTGCAGATACGCAGGGATGCCCCACTGTTATTCAGGGGAATTATTTCAACTGTGGCTGAGGGCATTGTATTATTGTATTGTTATACGAGAATTTGGATTTTGGACTGTTCAGAACGATAAGGCACAAGTGCGTATGTGGCTTCAAATTGAACACGGATTAAAAATGACGGAAAGTCGAATCAGAAGACGAGAATTCTCATCCATTCAAGGGCCCCCAAGCTCGATGGGAATCACTGAGAATTATGGACCGAACTTCTCTTTGGCAGTTCAGGCGTTGTTGGTCGTCGGATAAACCTGTTGAACACCTGAGCGCACTAAGTTCGCAAAATCGGGGAATCAAGAAATCGAGACACAGTGACCGATTTGTTAGGTATACGTATACGCAACCGATATGGCCCGTCACTGACAGCCAACCAAAAAGCCGAAGTTATGCAACGTCCACGAAAAGTTCAATGGCACGGAACTGTGACGGAAAATTGTCGCTCTAAGTAACTATGTAGGGAGACAAGATGCCTTCTGGAGCTAGATGCGTCGATCTTGACGACGGCTTCCCAATTTCGGTCCCGCTAATCGATTCTCGAAAGGCAGGTTACAACTTTCTGGATAAATTTCGGGATAAGGTTCAACAGGGAAGACATCGGTCAACAAGCATCAACACGACGCCGGACGACAGATGTCAGCAAATTGCGTCACTCTTCAACGTTGCTTTCCCACTACTCCACAACCTCGATGAGCGCTATCTAAAACCGCCTGCCCGTTCAACATCCGCTGTGTTTTTAGACGATGTCTGTGCTCACTCAAGCACTACTGGATAGCGCGACCGGGTGGCGTCTTCTCCGGACATATCGGCACTGCAACTTTCGTCGATCCAAGTTACTCACGGTTGTGCTCGGTCTTGACCTAGGTATTCTGGCCTAGCGGCGTCTAGGCATTCCTTCTCGTAGCTTCGAACAATTCTGGTGTTTCTCCGACATTTAATTTATCACGCGAGAGTGCTCTATCTGTCAATTTGTACCCTACCCTGTGGCACAGGCACTGTCAGCTCCGAGTTATCGTGGCTCGTCAGAACCTCGGGCATTCCGCGAACCTAGCGATCTTCATATCTCAGCGCCTCGTCCAACTTCCACTCCTTTCCAATGGACGAATTCGCCGCCGACGACTCGGAGGGTGCGTTGTTCTGTTCTCCGCCGAATCGTGTAATTAATAGCCTCGATACGTACAGGCGTCGCAGATAACGGTGCAGTTGAAACCCTTTCTCCTATGTGCTAGTTTCGTCAACCGGTCTTTTTAGGGGACTTATACTGGCCGAATCCACCGACGAACGTCATCGTTTCAATTTGGCGCTTTGAGGCTGGCTCCTGCATCGAGGCTCGCTAATAGGCACCGGCGTGCGCGAACAGACGCGCCAACATCCTGGATATCCCAACTTGAGCGTTATCAACGAATACGGCCCCCGACGGCGGAGGCCTTTATCCGAGTCTCGCGACTGCCTTCTCTTCGTGGCACGTGACCCGTCGCAGGAACCAAGTCCCAAGCCTAGGATACACGGTCCGGACAACACTGCTATCGAGAAAATTCAGCTCCGCATTCTTCTCTTCTCTTCTGCCTCCGCTCTTCTCTGATGCTCGCAAATTCGCGGGGCCTGTGGCAATGAATTTCAGAATCACTGCCAAACTTGTCGCGGCGAGGTGAGAAATATTCTCATCGCTTAGGAGGCGCGTCTGGCCGCACCGCGGGGGTTTTCCGTGCGGCATATCATGATATAATAGATACAAATCCTAGCCATTGGTCCACGTCTGTCTGCGCGCACACGCCTGCTGTCGAATATCCAGTTGTCAATTTCCCCCTCCAGCTGATGATCAATCTGCCTGCCTGCCTGCATTGTACATGGGATAATGACCTGCTTTGTCGACTTACTTGCGAGTCAGATCGCAAGTATCTCCGCCGCCGAGCAGACAGGCATTCCCCAAGGTTTATCCTCACGCAGGTGCGAGGTCCCACATGAATATGTACACGTCCTAAAGTCAGCACCTCGTGCACTGCTACGGAGGAAGGTAATGTATCTTTATGTTGCTTGCGAGCAGTCGCGAATGATTCATAAATGCGGATCCCCCGAAGCCACCCCGCGTTCGAGGGGCCCTTCCACTTCGCCAACGTTGAATGCAATCTCCTTACTTTTATAGGAGGATTCGATGCGGCTTTTGTTACGCACAAAGGCAAAATGACCGTGCGTGCCCGTGTCACCGCTTTAGATTCGATGTTCCCTTCCCACCGAAACCTGGAAAACACGCTTGCCGCCTTGCCTGCCGCTTTCGACTCCTGTGAATTCCCCGTCGCGAACCTGCCCAAGGCCCTGAAAAATGTGCTGGAACGTGTCACTTATCTGGTATCTGGAGCCTGGTATCGTCAGCAACGCGTTTTTGAGGACGCACATGAAACCACTGCGCTCTGGTTGAGCCATGTCACCGGATGCGGCCCGCACACCGGCGACAGCGTCCGCAGATTCCGAATTCTCAGGCGCCGCGGGATCTCCCGACGCAAAAATTGAAACCACATGGTGGGCGTGGGCGCCAGGCGCGGTCGGTGCGATCATTCACCTTAATCAGCGCGTGATTCCCAGTCAGCTATTGTGTGCACGCATCGAGGCGCACAAAGGGGCGTACCTAACAGAAGGCGCGCGAGGGGTGTGCCGTGGGACGGCAGCCTGCTTACTTTGTTGGCCGCGAAAAAGGCGCATGGACGTGCCCAGTACGTGTCGCGAACGTTGTACCTGTTATTCACCGCAAAGATTAAGTTTTCGGACAACCAGGGTTGGATGATGGTGAGACGACGGGTCACGGCGGAAATCGGGAATAAGAAACACTGCGCTAATCTATCAGGGGATTGCTTTGGCGTCGCTGGTGCGTGTAGATACCCACTCAGAGAATCTCCTTATGATCGGTTGTGGTGAAGCGATGGAGAAGAAAAAAATGGGGTACACACGGAGACAATAACGCGTCGGACTTCATGCTTTTTCTGGTATCGCAATTCTCCGGGCTCGTCTTTGTGAATTTTCGCACTTGCGGCTGGAAGAACGCGCTCGTATTGATTAGGCACGGTATTCTTGATCGGTGCTATTTAATGACGCGGTTTTTTTTTGGTCTAGTTCCCAAAATAAGTCATTGGCACAACTGGTAGGGGCAGGCGCCGAGGACACACAAAGAGACCAGACCCACTCAAACCCATGTTATGATGATGCAGACGACATACAGTGTAATGCTAGTGTAGAAACCCAAATTATAAGCCCAGAAATATGCGAGAATAATGATGTCTATGTGGGGGGGAGATACGTGCAAAAGGAATCGACAGCGACGAAAGCAAAATACGAAGTTTTGGGACCGAACCGGGCAGCCATGCACGAGTGGATCTACGAAGTCCCTGACAGATAAAAAGAAATCTATGGGATAAACAACGGCGGTGCATTCATTTCGATTTTTGCTGAAGAAAGGGTTCGGGGGGCGGTGGTCAGCGCGCGCCCTTGCGTCACGACCGTGGCCGGACACTCACCGGTGTGCGCATCATGAGGGGTGCAGCTGCGGCGGGTTTCGATGGGCACTGAAAGACGGGTAAGTATCTGGAACTGGATAAAGAAAAGGCGACGCACGGGCATCGGAGAGTTTGGATTCAGTATCGGTTTGGTGAAAGCATGCTGAAGCTGGAGATAAAGACGGAATTGAGCAAAAAACCTGGGATAACGCGGGGGAAACGCACCTTTGCTTCGCTCTCTTTTGCCCGCTGAGCGTACATGTTCGGATGCAGCGAAACGTTCGACATACTCGTTGCGCGGGGCAAGGAATGTAGGGATGAGGATACACTGGGGAAGGCGACGAGACCCTTTTTGTTGGAGTTCGACATTGAGAAAGTACAAAGAAAGAAAGGGGAAGAAAGAAATAAAAGAGCAAAGGGCAATGTCGCGTGCGACGGCACGGAAAGGGATGGAAAGAAAAAACGGGGAACTCGTTTTGGGTGAAATATATAGGGCTCAACGCGTGACCTATTTGCCCGATTTCGATTGCCGAATCCGGATTGCCGAATCCGATGCCTGCGATCTCGCACGATCTCGTTTGATCTCACGAAGTACCCCGGTAAGAAGCGCTTATTTCACCCAGCAATAATTTACTGATCATCTCGCGATACCCTCACAACGTGCAAGGTTCTCGCTTAGAAAAGATAAGGTCCCAGTTGATATGAACATTCATAATCTCCGAGTTCCTTCCCGTACCTCGAGGCCTTCGTTGCTTTCCTATGCTTTGGGGTGCCGCGCGGAAGGCTTAATATTATCCACAGGCTTATCCCAAGGATCCTATTCCACTTTCCGGTCATCTCATCCCCCATCCGAGTCTGGTCTGCTGGCCTTTACGGAACCAAATACCTTCTGGGAGTTTCTGGCTATTAATCTGGTGCCCAGCATCACCAAACTCGTGAACGCTGCCTGCCTTGGGTCGATATGATCAATGTTCCTAAATTTGCTACTGCTGTCTTGACTTGTCTTGACTGCTGTTAATCTACCTCCGCCCTCTGTTGATCGTTTTGTGTCTCCGCTCGTCAGCTGATACTGCCCACTTCGCCACCCGTTCAATCTCCACGTGAACGACTGTCGCCCTCTGTCGCCCCCTAACGTCAGTCGTTTGTGTTGGATAAGCAAATCCTCTGCAAAGATATTGATAGTCTCCCCCGCCGTTGAATTGCGCCTTCCTGTCGGTTCCAGATCCCCGCTACTTCTTGAAAAAGCTTATTTGCTTCTTACTAATTGCAACTTGGTGTTCACCTACATAGCTACCGACTTCGAACTCGCCGCCTTCCATATGTTCCCCCTTCGTTTCCCCCCGCACCGGCATTCCCAGAGTCCTGCCGCGTCCAAATCGCATCACACCCTCTCACGGACGTTCGAGCCCTCTTTCTCAACAGATCCCCGCTCTCTCGTGACGCCAAAACACATGGCTTGCGCCCCGTCTCTACTGTCCATCTTCTCATGCCTGCTCTCGGTATTCGCTGTGTGAAACCTGCCCCCGCTCGCTTTCCAATTCCCCTTGTGCCCCGGATCCGCCCAAAACCTCCCGCAGCCCCACACCTCCTCCGCTGACTCCAATTGCCTACTGCGTCGAAAGATCCGCCCGAGGATAATGACGGGCCTCGAACGCGCCATATGGGTCCTACGGGTTACGACAGACAATGTCTATCTATATGTCGTCTGCCCTCCCAGGCCCCTCCGGCCGCTGATGCGCGCGCTCATCACTGTGGTCCAGATTGCATATCTTATGTCTTGTACGTCCTGCTCGGGACTGTCCTGTTCGGCCCCGGCCCACACACTTTCCGTGGCTGCCATTGTAACACGCATTGCCCACAATGATTATTAAATATTATATTACCTGCGATTACCTCCCCACGTTTGTGTGAACGGCGCCGAGGCCAGACGAGCGCGATCAACTAGTAGCCGGGCATTGCGCAGCCCGGCCTCAGCATTAATTTCGTTCTCCGCGGGAATCTCCGCCCGCAAACGATGCCAGCGACCGTAATAGTACCCCGCGCCCTGATAGGTTGGGCGGCGGCTGGTCATCACAGCGGAGACCGAGGCCTTCCGTCGTCTTGGAAAGTTGACACCTCCGTATGTCGTATGTTTCCCCCGCACAACTCTATCTCCCCTCGCACTGCCAGTGGAGATAATGTCATGTCGCTGTATATACCCCAGGATCCCGTAAGACCAGAGGGATTTCCCGAGATGCTGTGTCTGTTCTATTTTTCCTGCTGAAGCCCCCAAGTGCACTTGTTTTAGTATGGTGTCGTGTCTACACGGACAGTCCTGAGTATAATAATCACAAAGAGCCTTCGTCGGATACGCTGTGACTTAGGCTTTTGCCAGCCTCGACGTAGAGATAAACGTGCTACTCGACCGCCTGCACACCGTCATAGGCTGGCAGCCGCCGGCATGCCTCCGTCCAGTCGATGCCACCGAGCACCAATTCCGTCACAATCGCGATCACGTCGTCAATGGACCCGATCCGCTGATCCATGGTGTCGCGTTCCCTGGAAAGCAAAAGGCCAGTGAGCTGTGGAGAGCGCAAAAAGCAAAAGGGGAACAAGAAAACGCACCGCAGGGTCATCGTACGGTTTTGGACAGCTGATAGGGAGAATGAAGGAGCGATACAATTAATGTGGGGAAGATAGCCGAGGTAGGGCAGACGCACAGGCGAAATCCAATGTGACACCGTAAGGCGTGCCCAGCTCGTCGTTCCGAGAGTACCGTTTGCCAATTGAAGTATTCGAATCGTCTACGCGAGCGTGAACACCTGCCTTGCGCAGGCGGAGGGCTGAATGACCGGGCGAACAGAAAGGTAGCGAAGAGAGACGAATAAGCGCGAAGAGGGAAAAGGAGTAAGCCGTCTGCCTCGGGGGGCAAAGAGATGACGAAGCACGCACAGACTTCCTTTACGAGGGGATCGAACTCCGCACGCGCGCTGAGGGGCACGATAAGGACTTTTGTGGGGGCCACGACGGCCGGGAGAGACAGCACCTAAGAAAGGATGCAATCGTCAGTTATGCAACGTCAGGTAATAGCTTGAGATAGATGCCGCGCGACGGAAATTAAATAATATACGTCAGACGCTGGGCAGCGTCGTTAGCCCAACTCAGAGGGCGGATAGCCCAGGTGAGACTCGGAAGGCAGGGACGAAACAGCGCGAAGGCAAAATGACCAAGCGCATCGAAGCCAACAGTGCCTGATACACCGCCCGGGGCAGCTCGAAGATCCAGCCCTCGAGGAGGGGGATCTCAGCCACGGCCACAAACAGTATCAAGGGAAAAGAGTCAAGGCTAACCCCACGGAGCGCGAAGCAAGGCGAGGAGTGCGCGAAGCAAGTACCCCGCAAAAGGACAAAGAACCTACCCCGCGCTCCACATCCTGCTCTCTGCTCCAGAAGCTGTGCTCGAGCAGGCAGTACAGGATACGGCCGATGCCGAAGGATGGCTCGATAACGTTTGGCGTAAATTCCCGGACTGTCGGAAGGAGGTGAGCGGGCACAGGTCACGGAGAGCATTACATACTCGACGTCTTGAACGTTTTGCGCTCGATGGTGAGCATACCGGGCTCAATCGTGAACTCCTTGCCCTCGGCCGACTTGATCGTCGTGGGCCTAAAGTGAAAAATTAGTCGAGCAGATTAGGAACGACGGGGAACAACCCACCCCTGCGCAAGCTCGCCCTTGAGCCGCATCAGCCCCGCCTCGTCGAGCGCATCCACCGCGCCCGAGACTGCGCCCACCTCGCCCTTGAACGTCTTGCCTACCAGCTTCTTATCCCACTCCGCGGCCGCGCGCTCCTCGACCACCGGGTCCTTCAACGCCTGCCTCACCACGAGCGCCTGCCCCGTCTTGGCCGAATGCACGCTCAGGTCGTAGGCCGCGCGGTCCGCGCACCCGACGCACTCGGTCCACCCGCCCACGCTGTTCTGTATCTCCGCGTCCCAGCAGTCAGCCGCATAATGCGCCATCTCGTTCGCCATGTGCTGCCGGAACCGCAGGCGCCTCCCGTCGATCCCGATCCGGAGCAAGAACGCGTAAATACGCGCGATAAAATAGCCGAGCGTCTCATTCGCGATGACGCCCTGCGCGACGGCCGCGCCGACGGTCATCGTGCGCGTCGTGGTCTGCCCTGCGGCCTGCACGTACTTGTCGAGCAACACAAGCTCGACGTCCGCGACCTCGCTGAAGCGTGGGTGGGTTTTATCGAGCGGGTCGACAAAGTGCTCGATTTCGGCCATTGTAAATTCGCGCACGCGAAGCAGGCCCGCACGAGGAGAGATTTCATTGCGGAACGTGCGCCCGATTTGGGCAGACGCGAACGGAACGCGTCCGTTGTTGAATTCGAGCAGACGCGAGAAATTCAGGAAGTGGCCTTGTGCTGTTTCTGGCCGCAGGAAACTAGGGAATGAAACGAAAAAAATAGATTAGCAAGGGTATCCGCAAATCCACAAAGAACGATAGAAACGGATATTTTCCCCTCGAATCGCGAAAGGGCACAAAATCGCGACGGTCCCGCGAAAATCACTCTCGATCGCGAAATCACGCAGGATCACAAACGCAATGCGAATTGATCGGTGATCCTCGTACCCTTGATCGCCATCATTGAGGAATTTGAAAAAAACAAAAGAGAAGAGGGTACGAAATACGCGAAAAAGCAACAAAGGAAAGGCGCGCCACGAAAATGGAAACGGCGTCGGAACCGACAGAAAGGAAGGAAGTATGAGAAGGAACAATGAAGGGTCAGGAATGAAACGGAAAAGGGGTCAAGAAAAATAGACAGCAATGTGGAAAGAAGGTCGATAACAAGAGAAGCGCGATAATGCAATCGACATATCACCACGCCACTTCGACAGGAGACACTTGCAGAGTCATCGGTTGCTCGCACCGAAACGTGAGAGTGAGGCAAGAGTGCAACGACGGAGATATCGTGAACGTGCATCCGAAGACGGCGACCAGGCTCGAATCCCAGGACTCGCCGCCCCTAGCCGTGCACAAACCGCAGCATGCATAATGAGCCCGAGGAAACGCCAGGCTCCGCTCCGCTCTGCACTCGGGGATCGCGAGAACTGGGCTCATCGGAGTCATCGCCGTCCGCATGTGCGCACGGAAGTAAACGTGCGTAAGATAATATCTGCGGATGCAAAAAAAGTAATAAACACGGTTGCGGAACTGTTGCGGACCAACCACTGCGGGGAACGACCCGGCGTTGGCGAAACGGGGCTACGGCGTTACGTGCTACGCGGTGATGGCTGATGCGCCTAGGGCATCTGCGTTTCACCACCGTTCCAGGAAAGTCGCATCCAACGCAAGGGCGCGACGGGACACAACAATCAGCTGAAAAAACGACACCAGCGGCGACCTCGTCAACCCAACGGAACGGAATCAGCTGAAAAAATGGCGGCCGCTGGCAACGACAGAGGGGCGTTGCCCGAGCGGAAATCTGCGAAGATAGGTCGCGAAGCGGTCCGCTAACGCAAATCTGGCGAGGTAATTAAACCAGGAAGCCAGCCCACTGCGACGCGAGAGAAGCCCGCCAAATTAGCCTTTAGGCCAGCGATCTCCATTGCCTAGGCGAGCCAAGAAGGCGAAGAGAGGGACCGAGGAAAGGAGGTCGGGTAGGAGCGGATCGACGCAGTGGGACGCCCAGCCAGCACCACAGAAGGCCGCTCGTTGTGGTGTCTCCGCTTCGGAGCGAAAGCGCACGGAACTCTGTCGTGCATCCAGTATATCCAGCAGGCAGCTTCGCCACTCTGCGACCAGCGTCGAGAATTCCGGCGCGACGAAGTAAAACGCACAGGGAAGCACTGCTCGTGTGCACCCTGATCGGCATAGTGTCGCCCCCTCTTGCGCCTAGCTCGTCTCCGCCATTCCGTCGAGCGGCATCGAGCATTCCTCGGCGCGACGAAGTAAACCGCATAGAAGCAGCGCTCGTCTGCAGCCCTGAGCATCGCACAAGCGTCACCCGGATTATGGAACGAGACAAGGCCATTAATCCACGAGGCCGCTCTCGGGGTAGAACAAGAAAGAAAAAGAGAAAATCCAAGAAACAAATAAAAAGACGAAACAAGAAATAGAAATGAAGATAAGAAATGAATAGAACAGACCCTCACCCAGGATGCTGGCCCGTAGGTCCAATGCTGCTCGCGAACATGAGATTGAACTGCTGGGGCTCGCCGACGGGGTTGCCCGAGGTCGGGTTGGTGATCGCATGCGTGCGCATGAGGCCACCGAGCTCGGGGCCAGAGTAGTTGTCCAGCTATCGATGTATGAGCACCTGTCCGCATTCCTCCGTACAAACACTGCGCACGTACCTGGGCCAGGATCGACTCGTACTCGGCGACCACGGCGTCGTCGAGCTTCACCGCCGTGCTCTTGACCTGCTTCTTCTTCTTCTTCTTCTTGTCGTCTGCTGCAGCCACGACCACCGGCGCTGCGCCGCGCGCCTCCCGATCGCCCTCCAGGCGCGCCTCGAGCACGTTCTTGACGAGGTGGTCCGCGCGGAGGACCTCCCCGTTGCCGGTATCCTTGACCATCCAGTCCGCGAAGCGCGCGACGTGCCCCGAGGCCTCGAAGACAGGGGCGGGGGTCATGATCGTCGTGTCCAGCTCGAGCATCGATTCCTCGACGATAAAGTGACGCCGCCACTCCGCCAGAATGTTGGCTTGCAAGGAAGAGCCCGGTGGGCCATAGTCATAGAGTCCAGCGATACCTACGGTAGATTTTAGTCGGCAAGTCGAGCCAGCCGATCTGCGCGATCGCGGCACGCACCGCCGTAGATTTCGAATGCTGGGGCGTAGAAGAAACGACGGTTGAGCAAGGCGTCAAAGCGCGTCTTGTCGAATGCGTGAGCGGTCTTGTTTACTGCAGACATGGCTTCAGAGTGCAGATATCTGCGTCCTAGAACGCGTTGAGAGATCCTTTCTAGTGGCTGCTGTAGTTTCCTTGTTGGGTGTAGTGGTAGTGCAGAAGCAAGACGGCCAACGAGCATACAAGTCAGATCCAAAATTTAGACCGTTCGAGTCAAATAGCCGGGAACGTGACCTGACGCGTCGCGAGAGCAGACAACCAAACAAGTGCACCTCGATAATTAGCCGAGAATTAATGTGCGCGTTTATTCAACCAGCGATTGAATCTCCGATAAATATCGGAACCATCCAAGAACCATCTCATAATTTTCCAGTTCTGTGCGTGCGACGTGCGATTTCCGACCGACCCAGATCCATCGGAGAAAGAGCGGAGTTGGTGGCGTTTACTGAAAGCGCGATGAAACCACTGGCACGTCGGAACAACCACATAGAAGCTGCGTAAACATCTCGCATTCGAAAGACTCCGAGCCCCACTGGGCGATACATGCTGCCCGATAACGTTCCACTCCTACTTCCACGGTTTCGGGTTCAAACAGACCAACTTGACAAACTGACCGGAATCAAGACCTTTATTATCGGAACCGGTTCACTCGGAGGATGTGCACCAAGTAATTTTTCAGCTACATACTCGGCGTCGGATTCATTACCACAGATTTTTAATCCTCAAGTCAGGAGGGTATAGATTTCATTTTTGAGAAACAAAGTATGGGTACTGCTCGACTCCTCCTGTACCCCATGACCTCGCCGGGAATTGCCTGGCTGTAGCGCTCATCTGAGTTCAGGTACATACTCAAAAATTAAACGAACACCCAAGTAAAATGAATCCAGGGCGCAGATGGCCTAGTCAGACTGACCACTCGTAACCTCGTTTCTCACAGATGGCCTTCCCCTCACCCAGTCGATCTCGCCCAGCCAACCACGAGGACCCCTACATAACGCCCATGTCACCACCAGCCCGATTTCATTCCTCGAAATTAACCCACCAAATTCCTGCGATGAACCGAGGAGGCGTGAAGAGATAGATCTAGGCAACACAGAACCAAAAGCGGACCGATACCAATTCCGGATCCTAATGTAGAGCGACGAAACCCATGCCAATATATGCGTAAGTAAGTAAGTAAAAGCGAGTTGCAAGAGCTCCCCAGCACTCTCCCCATGTATGTGTATGCAATAAATAGTAATTCAGTAGATCAGCGTCCGTCTCCCCACTCCCCACCGCCCATCACCATATCCATCTATTCATCTATCCAGCGAAGCCCCATCCCATCCCCTCATCTAGAGGCGCCTTTTATGTTGGAGTGAAAGAGGGGATCGATCACACAGCGCTGAGCGCGCCGAGCATGTCCCCCGTCCCGCGCTCGACCCACTCCGACGGGCCGACGCGCTCGTCGCGCTCGACGTCCTGCGCGAAGAGGAGGTCGTTTTCGGGGGAGAAGGCCTAGGCGGGGTTAGCTTGTCTTGATTTGAAAAGAGGAAGGAGAGGAAGGAGGAGTCGCATCTCGCCCCCGCAACTCGCAAGTAGAAGTAACAAGGAGGACGGAGGGACGAGGGAGGACGAGGACGAGGACGAAGTCGCACGTCGCACGTCGCATCTCGCAACCCGCATCTCGCATCCCGCCACTCGCCCCTCAACCCGCAACCCGCATCTCCCCACTCCCAACTCCCCCCCAAAAAAACACAAAAACCCACCCAACGATCCGGATCCGGCGCGCTCGCGCTCGTAATCGCGCGCAACTCCGACCGGATAATATTGTGCGTAAAGTGGTCCAGGTTCAGGTCGTTCTTGTCGTAGCCGAACGGGTCTGCGCGACGAAGAAATTAGTTGGTGCGGGTGGAGCGGAGGGGTGGGGTGGGTAGGAGGGAGTAGGTGGGATGCAGGAGGAAGGGAAGGGAGGACATAGTATCAAAAACTCACTCTCAATCTCCTCCCCGGCAACCAGGAACCCATAGAAGATGAACGACAGCAAGATCGTCGCGGGGATCGTCACCCATCCCATCGTCGCCAGGATCTGGCTCGGCTTTTTAAAAGAAAACAGCGCGTCAGCGGGGAAGGGAGGAGAGGGAGGGGGAGGACGCACGAGCGCGAGGAGGTACAGCGTCGTGACGGTCCACAGGTGGATCGAGTACCTGCGTGGCTGTTATACATGTCGGGGACTCGAGAGAGGGGGGGTACGCACGAAAACGGAATCGGCGTCGTCAGGATACGCTCGAGGCCCGTCAGCGCGTCGACGAGCTGGTTGAGCGAGGCGAGGAGAGTGTCTGTCGGCCGCGGGAAAATCTAGCCGTCGCAAAGAGGGAAAAGGGCAAATACATACTCGTCGTGGGCACATCCGTCTGCTTCCGCTGCTGCAGCGCCGCGATGTACGAGCTCTACTCGCGTCAGCACCGCCCCCACACCGGTGCCGGCGCACTCACCAGATACAAGGTAATCTCCAGCGGGAGATTGTGGCTCCCCACGCCGTGCCCGTTCCTCTCCATGAGCATCTTGGCGCGCATCCGTGCCGCCTTCTTCCCCTTGACCTCCCTCCCGCGCCGCGTGAGGCAGTGGACGAGGAGCGAGAACGGGAACAGGTCGAAGAGGTGGTACTTGGGCGGCATCGAGCCCGGGAGGAGGAACGCCTCGTCCGCGCGCGCGAGGATGATCTTCTGCGGCTCGAGGCCGGGCGAGCGCACCGACGCGAGGCTGCGGCGGCCGCGCAGGCTCTTCTCGTCCACGGGCGAGTTGAATGCGGTCGGCGAGGTGATCGTCAGCGGCGGCGGCGTCGAGCGCTCGGGGATGCCCTGGATCTTGACGGCGCTCGGGCGGCGGTCGCGCGTCGTGGGGCCGGGCGCGGTCGCGGGGAGCGGGAGGTGCGGCGCGGACATGGAGCCAAAGGACGGCGGGGCGCGCTGGTAGAGGAACGATTGCTGGTTGCCCAGATTTGGCTTGTGCGAGGAGGCGTTCGAGAGGCGGGCCGCCGTGGGAGAAAGCCCGCCGGCGCCATCAACGCCATTGGTGAGGTCGGCGTTGGAAGGGATGCCTGTCGGCAGTGCGTACGCGGGGAGGAACTTGACGAGGTAGTACAGGTCCCTGGACGGGGGTGAGTTCCTTTAGATAAGGACGAGAGCCAGACGTACTGGTAGTAGATACCGTCCTCGCCACGGAGGTAGTGCTTGACCGCAACACCGAATGCCTCGAGGAGGTTGATCATGGTTTTCTTTTCGACCACCGACCGCGCCCTCATCGTCTCGAGGTCCCATTTTTCAGTCGGGGGCCGATCTTGTGCTGATCAGGGCGGTGTATAACGTGAGAGACAGAGGAAGGGCAGACCAGGAACATGGAACCACACGGTGCGGGCAAAGGTGCGGCTCGCGAGGATGATTTGGGACCACAGACGGCGGCCCTCATTGTATCGCTCGAACGAAGACGTCGTCCGATAGGATACGATGAAACCGAGTACAGTACCAACCCTATGTTACTTGAATTAGGTGCGGACGAAGATATACAGGGCAGCTGTACGGACACAGTCAACAAGGTCACCCCGATGCGAACCTTGAACTTGTGGTGGTCGAGGACGGTGAGCATTGTGGCCCAGCCGGCGAAGAAGAGGAGAAGGTGCCAACATCGGAAGAGAGCAGTCGCGAGCAGGGCATGGATGAACGACGAGCCTGGACGACGCCGGGGTGCAAATCTGGGGACATAGATGAGATGGCTGTGGGGGCCAGAGGAGTGGGAAGACTCACGCATCAGGGGCAGCGGCGAACCCTCTATGGGTCAGCGTCTCTGCATGCTGGATAGTTTTATTGTCAGAGTTGTCCATACAGGAGAGAAGGCGAGGACCTTAATGCGGGGTGCTGGGTTCATGATACTCCGCGACAAGGTGGCGAGTCGCTCAGATCTCCAATCATAAATACTGATCCCTCCCTAACCCTGCTTGGCGCTACTCAGGTTCGGCTGCGGCTTAGGCGGTGCGCTCGTAGTTACACTGGTAACTGGCAAACTACGCATGCCGAAACAGCGCGTCGCGGTCACATGTTGGTTCACAGCGCGCGCGAGGATAGGGGTAGTCGCAGTACTCGATATTATCCTGCTAGGTTGCTGGAATACTGCGCGGGAAGCGTTCGCGACGGGGACCCAAACTTATACGCACCGTGGCAGTCCATTGATTGGCGGTTGCAACCTGGCACAGCCGCTCCCAACCACCGTGCAACGCGTTATTTCCCGTCTTTCTGGATAACCAAGAACAGGATAGAGCAGGGACCCGTGCCTTGCGCCCCGGGAACTCTACCTCTCCTTGGTTGAATCACAAAGAGCATTGGGAGTGAAAGCGGCTTATGTATGCTCCAAGAGGTTTGATGCGGACGGAAAAGGCCGGTCGCGGCTGATGTTGCATCCATATGGATCCACCGAAATTTTCGGGTTTGAACGCCTTCCCCCAAGACCTCCTTCAAACCCCAAAATGGCACCCTTCTCGTGTTTTGAGGTTTTGCGGACGGGTTTTGCCCGAAATTGGGCTCGGATGCGCACCGTTTATGTACGGAAACAGCCGAAATCAGGAAATCCCTCTTGAAGCATCAGCCGCCGAGCGCAAAGAACGTGTGCATCAAGGCGTAAAGTATCCACCAGGGCAGAAAACAAGTTTGTATAAAATGTCAAATCGTGAGACTGCCATATTAATAGATTGATAGGTGGTTCAATTCAATTCATTTTCCATTGGTGTGCGCGGGCCCCTGGGGCCCATGTAGCACTAGGTAATTATTCTAGCTGGAGCGGAGGGTATGACGGGGAGGGGGTTCGGGAGGAGGGGCAGTGCGCTATGAGGGAGTTTGTATGGTTTTTGGCAGGGCAGGATTTCTAAGTGTGCGTATAAGAACGAGAAATAGAGAACAGCAGGCTAGGGGCCCTAGAGGGCGTAGCGGGGAACACGTTCGGTGTCGCGCACGAAGCGGAGCGCCGGCTTGGGGCCGGACTTGGCGGCGAGCAAGCGGTGGAGGAAGAGGCGCGTGCTGAGGTCGAGGTCGAGCCGCTGGCGGCGATAGCGGGGGCACGAGAGGAGGTAGCGAGGGACGGTCTCGGGCAGTCAGGGGAGGGGAAAGGTGGAAGCGGAACAGGTACGCGTCGAGGGCGCAGTGGGTAGTGCGCAGCTGTGTGAGGACGCTGCTCTGTGGGCGGCTCAGGCTGTCGTATAAACGCGCTATTGCGTTGGAGGGGCGGGCGTTGTCGAAGAGGGAGATGCGTCGGAACCGCGGGGAAGAGGACCCTTCCGCGAGCCAGCGCGCCCTGAATTCCTTGGCACCGGCCTCCATGACCGATGCCTTGCTCATGGGGAGGCGCTTCTCGAAGAGGATGATCCGAGACACGAGAGCGGAGGAGGCGCCTAGGGCTGCCACTGGAATCGTATCCATTAAACGGTCGCGGCGTAAATAGCGGAGGTCTTCCAACCAAGCGACGCTTGAGCCTCGCGGTAGTATGGGCTGATCACAGATTTCCAGGGTGGTGTCCGGGATGTGATAGACGCGCGCAGACATTTTCGAAGAAGGGAAGGGGGAGGGTGCTGAGAGATCTATGTGCGCGCCTTCAAATTACTGGGACATCGTCCTCCGAGACACCCGGTGGAAGGTACATTTTTTGTGTCACCCGCACACCCGATCTTCGCGGTATTTTGTTCACGTTGCCGCCCTCCACCGACCAGGTGGTTCAGCCTGAAGGATGAAACTCGTCACCAAAGATCAACCGAGGTCCCTGTCTCCGATACCTCCCCTCCAACTATCGATAACATCCAACGTCTAGTAGCAGGAGATTCAAACCGTCGTCCAGCCCACCGAGTGTCGTGAGGTCCTAAATCGGCGAGAAGTGCCGCGCTCTTCAATGTATAGGCCGGGTTGACTTGTTCCACTGAGATTGAAGCATCTTCAGAAAGATGGCATGGCCAATGAATGGTTCGTTCCCGCACCCGACAGATGTGGAACAATTGCATGGTCTCGGCCAGTGGGCCTTCCGATGGCCAGCTGAGATATCAAAGTGTCCGCGACTTGGTGGCGTCAGCATGAATTATGATGCTCACAAGGAGAAGGGGTGATTCTTCGTGGAGGACAGGGAGCGCGGTCGATGAAGGATCTAAAAGAATGGAGCATCGGGGCCTCGTGTTTTTCCAGCGCCATTTCTTCCACAACAGGGTGAGGCATTTATCGTGCGAGTAACGAGCACGGACTGATCCAGCGCGAGGAAGTACGGATTGATGAAGCGTCTGTCATGAGAGATTATGTGCGGCAGTTCAAAACCCTTGTCGTCGACACATACAGACGGCGGAGACGGGGTAAGTCGACCTTGTTCCAGGGCCACTCGTCGAAGGAAATTTCTGGCCTTCGACGCCAAAACATGGATTCTCCGAGATATCGTCCACATTGACGTCCAGATAAAATCCTGTGTCCACCAGGCTGAACATCTGGAGTATCCTAACATTTCTTCGCTGTTTCTGGGCGTAAAAAAAGGGAAGGTGACGAGTGAAGGCCCATTGGTCACTTCAAGAATGCGCGGTTTGGCGGAAAATCTTCAAATGGATGCCGTGCTTTTGGATTGCCAACTTCGAGTGAAGACTGCCTGCACTCTGACCTGTGTCGCCGCAGACCGGTACATGTCCGCACACCCAAAACCAACGGAGCAATGACTGAGTAAGAAATATAGTCGACCTCATACCTGACGCCTAACCGAACTTTTTAATGCAGCTCACCTGAGATGACATTGGCGAGCTCTTTTCGGGAGCGTTCACTGCGGCGCTCACAGCCTGGGACCTGCGATGTTGCTTGGAGCAGGGAAAGTTCGAGCGCTTTGTCCAAGCTGTATACTAAAAGCGACAATGGTCAGTGGTCACTATATCTTCTTGGAGTGTTCAAGAGTCATACATGCCAGATGTTCTCAAGAATGCGAAGTTGCCCTTGACCATCGATTGGCTTTGAATCCTTCCATGGATTAAGGACGTGGTAAAAAGACAAGAACTTGCCGTAAACGCCCAGATGGGTCACATGTGTGTTTTCTTTCTTGCTCCCGACCATGGCGATTCTTGGGCTGCCCAACGAGCTCATACACTCCATTTTGGAGTGCACCGAAGACCGAGATCTCTTATTTCTCTGCCGAACGAACCAACGGATGCACACTCTTTGTCTGCACTGGATTTATCGTACCATAAATCTCGACGATCCCGCGCAGGTGGCCAACTGCTGTAAAAGCGTTATCTTGCGGCCAGAAATTGCGGACGCGGTCCGTAAACTCGAATTGTACGATTCCGCGCGGTCTTTTCGCCCAGTCAGTTCTAATCGAAGGACAGTGGATTGAATTCGTATCCTCCCGGATACGATGTGCGCGAATTCGATCGCACGGTGAAATCCGCGGTTCACAGAATGAAAAATCTTCACGGCCTAGAAGTATATTCCAGCACAATCTTCCGGCTGTTCTCGGATTCGCAGTTTCCCAATCTCTCCCAATGTGGCATTCCTTATTGCGCAGAAGTCATTCCATTCTTGAAGCGGCACCCGACGATTGTTGGGCTCCGCGTGTTTCCCTGGTACGAGGGGGACGAATCCGAAGAGGAGGAGGAGGAGGAGGAGGAGGAGGACATCCACGAGCAAGGCGTGGCCTTCGAGTTCACGTCGCTCATCCAGCCAATCCACATGCCCAGACTTGAGCAGTTCACTGGTCCCGCCGTCGTCGCGTCCGCCGTCGCCTCAGGATCCCCAATGTGCGACATCACCATTGAGTGGAGAAACCATGATATCACCGGCATGAGCTTTTCTGATGTCTTGTCGGCCCTCTCACGGACGAATACGGTCGTTCGACAGCTGAGGAATATTGTCTGTGGATTGGATAATAGACTCGTATCCGCCATCGTGGAGTACATGCCACAAATCACGGATCTCATATTCGAGAATGTGATGGAGGACGTCGAGGATGAAGAGAAGGAGGTGAGCTGGACGAGTTCCCAGCGTTTTACGTCCACTCAGGGGTTTCCAGCGTTTTCTTTCGTCTATTGCTGATGCTCTTCTGCATCTTCCTGTGCTCCTAGCCTTCAGTATACGACTCCACGCGTCCGAGGTGGACATGAGCCTTGACGCGCAATTCGAAGCACTACGCAAGTTGGGTGACTACTCCTCTTCGCTCCGCGTTGCCAGCTTCTCGAGAAATATGTACTGGGTAGGATCAAGCAACGTGTGGGTCCCCTACACGTTGGACAGCCACACCAGTGAGCCGATTCATAACTTCACTTGGTTTTTCATAAAAGTCGCCACTACACCGGCATTACCACCGATCTATGCAGCCTTCGCGGAACGTTTGGTGGGGGTGGATGGGATGCTTGCCGTGAAGAGCGCGATCGAAAAGACCGGTGTTGTACCGGATCTCTTGTTGCCGTTCTAACCAGATTTCTTAATTACATCAGGTACTTCGCGGTCTTGTAGTGAATTGGTATCTTCTTGGTCGTGTAATCCCTGTACCTATTCCCCGCCAGTATATTTCTTGATCGGCGCCTCGCAGGCCTCTGTACATACTATGTGGCTGCTACCAGGTACCATAATTTTCAATACAAACAAGCCTTCTATGTGCGGCACCTTCAGTTAGCAAACACCTCCGAACGGTCCATCTCATCGTCGTGCTTGTCTCCAACGGTCCCTTCACGCCCTCTGCCTGCCCTCGAACATCTCAAACGACACAGCCTCGCAGTCTGTCTTCGCGATATCGCGGTTCGGTCTAGGTCCAGGTCAGTGGGCCACTATTGTAAGTCCAAGCCTCAATGTCAGATATCCCATTGGATCCCACCAGTAGCATAGACTCGGAACCAGTCTCTACGTTGAGCAACAAGACAGAGGAGTAGTTTGCAAAAAGAATCAAGTCGATTGAATAAAAATTGAACGAGAAAAAAAAAGTGGCGGAAACGTTGCTCGAACATAGAGACTGGGAGAATATAGTACGCAAAACGGCCATTACAGCTGTTCCTAAAAATAATGAGACAAATCGGTTTTTTTTTTCGATCGCTTCCCAAAATGGAAGTCCGCCACTTTCGGGCTATCCTGGCGTCCTGAGGCTTTCCTGGGTTGATTATTCACGAGATTTCATTCCTAGGACACTCAACCAATGTTTGGTGGTCCTACATTCCCTCTGAGTGCACGAAGATGTGCTGAAAAGGCGGATTTCGGACCTCATCGGACATGATCGGCTAAAATGACGGACCGAAGTCCGAGTCCAAAAAGAGAATTGATCAGAGGGTTCTGCATCCCTCGGCAAGGTCACCTCGGGCACTGAGGTGCCACTTACATAAAGGGCCTGTTAGGTGGGTTATTGTGTAGTAGCTAAACCTACCTAAGAGGTCCCACGGAGGTGAAGGGTTCGGGCTTCTGTTCGGGAGCCACGACCTTTCCTAATCGGGATGCCTCTTCCTCCACCTTCCAGCGGCCTTCGTCCCTTCCTCCAGCGGCCTTCATCCCTTCCTCCACCAGCCTTTGTCTCTTTCCGGCACATTGTCAAATGGCAGAGAGCTTGAGCTGTTCACACAGGGGATTTCCACGAAGGAAAAGAATTAGAATTACAGTCAAGATCTACAAGAATGTACATAGTATACAGTGCAAGAAGAATATATGAATACATCAAGAATATCGGTTAGCAAGATGGCGGTCTAGATACAGGGTTACCAAGACACATATATATACAGGTGGTATTGTGTTAGTCCAAGAAACAGTCCGAGATGATACGTACAGAGGCCCTCGCAGATGCACGAAGGCCTTCGTGAAGGCCTTCGCGAAGGTGCGACAAATTGCGAAATATACATTTACTGCGGTGCTGCGGCCATGGCGCCCTGAAAGAGCCGTATGAGGACAGTGGTGACCTTCTCAGGAGGCATGTTTACCAGATGTTGGGCTCCTCAGGCACCGCTGCCAGAGGTGGCAGCGCTATGGGCTGCTGATGGTACAGGTGAGCGGTCAGGTTGGACACGGGTTGTATGAGGGGTTGTGTAAGGTAGGCACCGATCCTGAAGGCCCGGGGGGAGCAGGGTGAGCTCCTGTGAACCTGGCGGAGGTCTCCACGGGGGCAACGGAGGCCTTCGAGACTCTCATCCACCATTGGCCGATTTTGGGATGGACTGCATGAGGAGATGCATATGGGGCAATATGGTAGCCTGAGAAACAATGCAAACAATTGACGTGTACCTTCACAAATGCATGAAGGGTGCGTAGGCCTTCGTGGATATGGGAAGCGTTGCAAAAGTTCAAACAGTGGCATGTCAGGTGGAAGCAATGGTAGCAGCTGAAGCACAGTGAATGACTTATTGGCAAGGGATTCAGAAAACAAGGCTACTAAGGCAGAGACACAGAGACAACTCCTGAAGGTGCAGTGAAGGGCTTCCAACAAATGCTGATCTGAGCCTCTGACGAAGGCAGAGGAATATTCGGGGCCTGCTTCTTCTTGGTTACATGCAAGGTTCTCCGAAATTTGAGGCCAGTTTGGTCATCATCCTGCTACTTGGTGGATGGGCATTGAACAGGTGCAGACCTTGTGGATACGGATAGGTTGATAGGGTGATTGTCTCTGGAGAGCTCAAAAAAACATTCACAGTGGCCTTGTCTTCGGTGATGCTCCAGATGTGTAGGAGAAGAAGAAAGAAAGAAGACCTTCATTAGACCTCAGAAGGTGGTCAATACAGCAAAAATGAATGCTGGTAGAAGAGAAGAAAAGAGATTGCCAGAAGGATGCAAAAAACACGAATAAAACACAACGGCAGAGGTTTCAGATACTCGCCAGCTACATGTAAAACATCGGAGGACTCGGAGGTGATGACGGTCTTCGTGGAGGTCTTCGCAGAAGTCGTTGCATCGTGGACTCAGGGCGGCGGCACAAAGAACTTTCAGGGAAGGTAGCGGCGACACAAAGAAGGTTGCCGTCCGCCAGTCACCGCCTTCCAAAAAATTATTTATACCATCACCGCCTTCTGCGACGATCTCCGTGAGCCTCCGTGAAGACTGCCGCAGTGTCTTGCACGTAAGTATCACCTCGGATCAAATCGTTTCAGCAGCCAATCAGAGCCATTATAAAGGTCCAACCGGCATTGTTTTTTTTTCATACAAGGATCTGCAGGCCAAATTGCCTGCTTCAATGCCGGATATCACACTCCTATGTTGCCCGCAGGCCTCTGATTTTAGTTTAGATTTTTCCGTGATGGTGGGAAACCGATGCACGAAACGAGCTGAAAGGCTGCCTAGTTCTCATTAGATCTTTAACCTCAGCTACCATCTTTATTGTAGCCCGTCGAGAAAAACACCTCTCCCATACTCAGCAAACCTCTGTCAGCCAGGACAGTATTCTCAAGTATATTAGAAGCCTCAGCTACGTGTTTTTGTCCTATTCAATGTGCTATTGTCTAGATAAATACAGGGTTCAAACTGCCCGGCGCGGCCTTCCGGCGTCTGCACCCTCGAGGAGCACCCATGCTCCCCGCTCCGGGCACGCGCCCGACGTCTGGCATGTCGAGGGAATAGCCCCCTGCTGTGTCTCTGTGCGGTGTGTGTCTGTCTTTGTGCGCCTGCAGCACCTCATGCATCAGTGTTCTCTTCGGAAGGGGTCCGCGGCAGATGCGGTGAAGGTGGCAGAGGAGGTGGAAAGGAGGTGGAGGTGGAGGTAGAAAAGACGGTCCAGCACCTGTCGCGGTCGGTCTCAATCGATCTCGGTCTTGGTCTTGTCTTCAGATGCAGGCCGAGGGAGACAGAGGCGGGGCGCATAGGGTGCATAAATATGACATTAGGAGGATATTTGAGGAACTAAAAGGAGGAAACACACCTCGAGCCCTTTGTCTGGCGCAGGGAAGTGCACCGCCTTGGGCGTCCCACCTCGCTGCGTGTCTCCATCTTCGCTCCATGTGGCACCGGGCCCAGCGCTGAGGAGGGGCGTGGACGGTGCGGAGAGCACACGCAGGTGGTACCAGAGTGTGTGCGGCGTGCAGCTGAAGGACCTGAGGGAGGACTTGAGCAGTTTTCCGTCCGAGAGGGGTATGGGCCGCCGTGCGCACGGGGCCCGGCGGCTGCGCGGGAAAGCCTGTGGTGGAGGGCGCGGGCGAGAGCATTGCAGCACGCGAGAAGGGCATGACGGGGATGGCAGCGCTCGACAACGGCGGCGATGGGGAGGTGCGCGGGGCTTGCGCGCGAAGGGCATTGGCGGGGTGAGGCAGACAGCGGGCGCACGGGGAAGTCCACGGCTGAGAGAGCGGGCAAAAGCGGCGATGCGCGCAGGAAGGGCACTGCGGCGACGGCGGCGATGGTGATGTGGGCTTGCGTGTGAAGGGTATAGGTGGGGTGGGGCGGAACGCGGGGGTAGGGACCTGTTGTGTGCGGGGGCGGGCTTGCTGGACAGCCAGCTGCTTGGCGGTGGAGGGTGCGGCAACAGTGAGGTGTGGACGTGGGAGCGGGTGTGGCGGGGGGGACGATGCTGGCCGGCAACAGAGGTGACGAAAGTGGAGAAGGTGCTTACAATTATGCGGTTTTGTGGTGTGTATGCTCGTATTACCAGAGCCAGATTGCTTCTGAGTGATATGGAGGCCAATTCCAAACCTAGTTGAGTCGCTGTGCGCCGCTCTGCGACGCTTCAGTGGGATTCTGCGGCCGCGAAGGCCTACCTGGAGTGACAAAGACCTACCTGGAGGTTCTAATTGATCCAATCCACTATAGTTGCGCATCTGGAGCGATAGCCCCATCAGCAGGGATGGCAGGGGCGGCGTCTCAAGTGCTGCCAACTGCTGCGCGACGCGAGAACATTCCAGATACTGGGTGATCCTGTTGGGCGGAGGTCTTCCTCTGGCCGCCCTGGCTCTTCAACAGTCGTTTTCTGGCATTGGTTGTATGGCTTCAGGGGAATCTTGAAGTATCTGCTGAGACTTGCGAGCGCAGCGGGCTGGGAGGCACGTACAGAGCGGGCGGCGGGCGCCATGATTTGGTGGCGGAAGTGGGCGGAAGAGACCTCGGGAGTCACGAGATCTTGCCCCGATTGGGAAAGAGTGTCTTTGAACCGAATAGAACGCGAAAGTCTTCGCATTCCTGGGCCCTCTTAGGTAGGTTTTGCTACTACAAAATAACCACCCTAGTAGGCCTTTATGTAAGTGGCACCTCAGTGCCTTAGGTGGGCAAGGTCTCTGTGTGGCCTCAACTACCCGGAAGGAGTCCCGGAGACAAAATAGGACCTCCATGGTCACCCCTACGGCTCCTGAACATCTAGTTCATCCCAAATGCAACAAGCCGGGTGTTTACATTTTGGGAAGTGATCGAAAAAAAAAACGGTTTCTTTCATTATTTTCCGGAACAGCTGTAAAAATTGCACGTGACGATTCTATCTGACTTAGAAAATTTTCGTCGTTTTGAATTTTTGACCTCAACTATTCACAATTCTGAGAAGTACGAAAGTTGCGCAGGATATTTGGGAGCTAGTCTCTTGACTCAAAACTGAATTCATGGGTAGGGTTATGACCCCTACAGTGAGATGGTGAACACCGGTATCCGGACCGAACAGCACAGCCACCCATCAACCCCTATAATTTGCCTTCGTCTCATCTGTTGCTCCAGCTCTGTGTGTGCCTGAAACCATGCAAGTTATCTGGCAGTTTCAATATATACTTGGTTGTTGTTCATTTTTTGAATACCCTCAGTGGACCAGAGATACAGGATATGAGTATTTGCAATTTTGCATCACCATATATGAGGTTAGTGGGGCATGGAAGGTTAGATATTGACCTGTGGTGTATCCTCATCTAAGAAAATGTCTTATGATGCTATTATAGCTTGGGGATGGCCTTAATTCATTTAATTTTAGCCAATAGATCAAAGTACCAAAATGGGACTGCTTTATTCACTGTATGATGGAATTTGGGTTTCAAGGTTTAAGAATGCGATATTTCATGTACTAGACAGCCTCCTTAACTTTTCTATGACTCGAAATTTTGATTTGCTGAGGCCAAAAATTCAAAACGACGAAATTTTTACAAGTCAGATCGAATCGTCACGTGCAATTTCTAATGGCCGTTTTGCGTCCTATATTCTCCCAGTCTCTACGTTCGAGCAACGTTTCCGCCACTTTTTTTTTTCTCGTTCAATTTTTATTCAATCGACTTGATTCTTTTTGCAAACTACTCCTCTGTCTTGTTGCTCAACGTAGAGACTGGTTCCGAGTCTACCAGTAGCAGGAGATCCAATCCATCTTCGCGAAGCGCGCCCAGCCCATTTGACGTCATGGCAGGGTCTGATGTTGGACCTGACTCGATTAGAAGTGTGGCTGCCTTCAATTGTGTACAATCTTCATTGGCCCGCCGAGACTGAAGCATCTTCAGAAATCCGGCATGATCAATGTATGTTTCAACCTCACATCCTACGTAGATCTGCGATAACTGCGGCGCGATTGCCTCTTCTAGGGCAGTCGGACCATTGACCGTTAAATGAGATATCAAAATGTTGGCCACTTCGTAGGACGTGTCCGTGTCATCGTCATTTAGTATGATCACAAAGGCTGTTACAGAGGGATATTTGTGCAGGATCTCGATGGTTGCGGAAGGAGGAGGATACCCGCTAAGGGAAAGCCTTCGCACGGTACAGACAGAGCGGTCGATGAAGGGTTTAAGAGGATGGAAAAGACCAGGGCCGGCTGATTTTCCTATTCTAAGGGCTATTGCGTCGAGAGCCGGGGCCCTAAGGTAATTTAAGACGTCTGTACGAGACACATACAGACGCTGGAGATGGCGCAAATGTATCATTTCGTCAGAAGTGACCCAGGGCTGGTCGTCGAAAGAAAGCTCGATGCGGGATTCAACGAAGTTTGGAGCCAAGGTCAGGATGTCTCTGTGCATCTTCCATGTCGCATCGAGATCATACCGGGTGAGTTGGTGGTCAGGAAAAAAGACTGGAACAACACGATATTCGTTGTAGATGCTGACACCGAGAAGATCTGGGGCGGTGCGGAAACAGTCGATGGATTCCACTTCTATTTGGCTTTCGGGGGACTGCCACTGGATCCACAACCTATTCAGCGACGACGCGTTCACGAAGAGTCCCCGAGAGACAACAAAGAGTTAGGAACCGACGTTGAGAAGACGGAGCGACCGACCCTGCGATTAAGTCAAATTAAAATGGCGGCAAGAAGCAAGGAGCGAATGTGGGACATGCCGTACAGCCATCAAATCAAAGACCGAAACTACAAAAAAACTCGAAGACAATGGTGTGTAGCGGGGAGGAAGGCTGGTTGCCTGCAAAAATCCCAGCCCGAATAGATTCGTCGTTTTACGTGAATACGCCATACACTACACTCGGTACAATTACAGTTACTGTTTACCCATCACTTGATATATTCGACGCGTCTCCTCGCCATGGCACTGACTGGACCATTCTCCACGCTCAGTCTTCGGAGAACACCTCCGCCCTCGCAATCCGTGCCCGACCATCGGCACCGCATTAAAGCTAGCGTTGGTCTATTCTCTCTGGGAAGTACGAGGAAGGTACGAGACATGCAGAAAATCGTGTCAGCCACAACGAGAGCTCCGCCGGGGCTGACATGTAGAGGCTGGATGGCACTGTGAGAATGCATCTTGAGGAGCTGACATGAAGATGTCGGCTCGGGAGTAGCAGGATGAGGCTGACACAGAGGTGGAAGATGGGAGGTGGAAGCGGCTGGCAGAGAGAACCGGGGGGGCTGACTCGAGCGAGCGGGGTCGAAGCATATTGAATGGCCGGCACGAAGGGGGGTTGCGGTCGATGCTAGTGTGCATTTCCTCCACAATATTGGTATAAACACCTCTTACCCCGCGCCAGCCCACGTGTCAGACGTACGGTTTCCCCCGTGCCCTGTTGCCGTGCTGTTTGCTCTCGCTGCCTCTGCGTCTGGGCGCGTCCGTCGGGAGAAGCGCGTGGGGCTGGCCGTGCTTTGAGGCAGAGCGGGGTCCTGGAGAAGGGCAGGGTTAATGGATGTACGATAGCCAAGTAAGGACACGCACACGCCCCCGTCGCGGCCCTCGAGCGATTGCTGCTTTGGTTGGTGCTATAACGCGAGTTAGGGCCATGCTAGACGGGAGGAGAGAGGTGGAAGAGAAAGAAAAAGGAGGATGGGAACGGAAGGAAGGAAGAGCGAGAAGGAGTGGGGTGGTTGGCTGACACGTCACAAACGAATGGAATCTGGACGGGCGAAGGAAAGGGAGAGCGATAAGAAATGAAGCGAGAGATGGGTGGGCAGGGACCAAAGGGAGTGGCTGACAAGAAGAGAAAGAGGTATGCAGCTAGCGAGGATATGTGGCTGACGAGGAAGACTAAGGAAGTAGCTGATGCGTACAGGAATAAAGAAGGGGGTGGCACAAGGGAATGTAAAAGCTGACGAGTTGTAATATCTGGGAGGTGGGTGGCTGACAAAATGCGAGGAGAGGATACATAGGGTACGTGGGAATATGATATGGGGTGAAGGGAAGCAATCGAGAGAAGAAGACGGCACTCACGTCCATGACCAGAGTCGGCGGCCTGAATACCGTCCTGGAACCTCCCACCCATGCAGCCCATCTCAAATGCCACCTCATCGTTCTCTGGCGGTGTGAAATTCGGCAGGGTTACCGTGCATCCTTGGCCAGCTTGCACGAATGCGCATGAGCCTCCCAGTCACGCTGTTTCTGCAGGTCGAGTGGGTCGACGCCGTAGAGGTGCGCGAGATCCATGTCCTGGTCGCACTCATCCGGAGGCGTACCACCAGAGGTTTGACCCACGCAAAGGCCGCAGCTGTGCGTGCACTCGACGGCCTGGTGTAGAGCCAGCGGTGAGCTCCAGGCGGCCTCGAAGATGCGACGAGCGCCCATCCGCATGAGTGTGTTGGCGGAGGCGGAGCGGTGCGTGGGGTTTCTACATGTCCATCGCGGAAGGAGTATACGTCGGTTCTGGATCTTTGTTCCTGGGCCTCGGCCCGCGGAACAGTACGTGCGTCCCATGATTTTGCCCGCCCGCCACGCCAAGGGGCGCTCGTCAAACAAAGTCAAACGCAGCGAGGCAAACCGCGATCGGAATCAGCGCTAGATCTCCCAGCGAGCAGTGGAGAACAGGGTGTATCGGGGGGTCATGGCGGGCGGGCGAGAGGCAAGAACCCGAGTGCTGACAGTGCCATTCCGGAATGAAAGAAAAGCCTGCACCCTCGCCTTGGCAGACATTCGTTCAGCGCCTTCCCGGTCGCACTGCAGGAGTCGTTCGTTGGTCGTTCGTCGACGGTGTCGTGAATACGATGATGGCGCAGTCAGCGAGAATGAAGGGCCTGATTCGAGGAACCTTCCCAACTTTCCACGTCGTAATGAGAGGGTAGAAAGGCCATGTATTGTCAAGGGCGGCGACTCCGACTGCATCCACGACGATGGCGTCCTCATTCTGCAGCTTCTTCCTCTAAAATTGTGCGCTCTAGCCGCTCGCGCTACCCACCCCGCCTCGATGTCGTCCATCCTGCGGTCCGCGCGCCCCCTCGCGCACACCGCCGCGAAGGTAAACCCTAACTGCTTGAAAGGAACAAGCGCCGTCGCGCACTTCTTGAACTTGAGGCGGATGGTTGTATCCAGAGGGTCTGCCGGAGATGTTAGATGTAAGGGGTGAATTGGGTGGATTGACGCACCTAACGTCGGAGCTTCTACATCCTCGTCCACCGTCTGCCGCGTTTCCGCCTCGCACTTACGGAGCTCGTTCTCCCGCTGGTCGCGAAGCCACCGGCCCTCGTTCTTGATCTTCTCCGTCTCCTCCCACCGTGCATCTTTGCCTTCTTGAACGCGCGCTCGCGCTCCTCTTCCGCGCTTGTTATCATAGCTCTTGAATCACTCGTCGCGCGCGGCCTTGATGCGCAGCTTTGCGTCGAGGGCGAGCCACAACGGGTCGAGCAGCAGCTCGTGTGATTGAGTCAGAACATGGAATTTCCAGGCTATATAATGTTAGCGATGAAGATTGAAGCAAAAATTGGGCCTAGGTACCTGCATCGGGGTCGTTCGTATTCTAAAGCGACTGTTAGACTATTAGATCGGGTTCCGACAGGGAGGATTTGGGGAGGGGACGAACTTGGGACTTACTCACTCGATCCGGGTGGACTTTGCGCGAGGTTTGACGGTAGGCACAGCGAATTTCTTGCTCGTTACATTCGAATTTGAGATCCAGGAGCTCGTATGAGTTCACTTCGGCTTCTGGGGCGGACATCTCCGTCTTGGTGGTAGAGGTCGAAGTTCGTACACTCGGCTTTTCGGATCTGAGAAAGTTCACACGCCAGACGTGACTCCGACTTGCCTCGATGTCGGATGAAAATGCACCAATATCTGAGAAAATTGGTATGTGTTATCACCTTCACAGTGTAAGAAAGATATCTTAGAAACTGTCGATACAGTCACTGGCTCTGAGGACGAGGCCGCGGCCGCAAAACTTTGGGCGGTATATATATCCGAGGCGGAAAAATACGACAAAGCTCTCGTTGAGAGTTGGAAGAGTGATATGGAGGGAATCATCATATTCGTGAGTTATCTTATTTTTGCGAAATCTTCAAGTTCTGTGAATTGTGTTCAATGGAAACTAACAGGCGGGCCTTTTTTCTGCGAGTTTAACACCGTTTCTCCTGGAGAGCTACACGACTCTAGTAACCCCAACTCTGGGGACACCACAATTCAACTCCTAACACAGATATCGCAACAGCTTGCAGCTTCTGCGAACGGGAGCACATACCACATACCATCGGCCACCCCATTCACACCGCCTGTAACGTCGCTGTTGTGCAATGCCCTCTGGTTAATCAGTCTGGGGCTAAGCCTGACATGCGCTCTAATTGCAACTCTTCTCGAGCAATGGGCTCGCAATTTCCTCCACAAGGCCGACCTGCGATCTGCCCCTGTAATCCGTGCACGCGTTTTCTCGTATCTGTACTACGGGCTGAGGAGATTCGGAATGCACAGAGTCGTGGACGTTATTCCCCTCTTACTGCATGCCTCTCTACTCTTTTTCTTTGCCGGACTCGTCGCCTTCCTCATCCCTGTGAATACTGCCTTGACCGTTATCGCCGCCATTCTCCTCTTCATTGTGGCCGCAGTATATTCTGTTCTCACATTCCTCCCGTTGTGGTATCTGGACTGTCCATACCGCACACCACTCTCTGGCCTATTTTGGGCTGTGGTGCAAACCGTCAAGAGGATCTGGCACGTTTCTCGTGTTGGTAACACATCACATACATCGCGGGGCGACACCATGGTCCAAGCTATGTCTCGTTCTGCCGCAAAGGGTTCCGTAGCTCGAACAGCCCGGGACTATCAGGCACTGGTGTGGACGATGAAATCATTGACGGAAGACGACAAGTTCGAACCGTTCGCCGAGGCGATCCCCGATATTTTGTGGAGTCCCACTCGTAGGCGGGAAGCCTATGCAAATCACGTTCAACGACTGGTATACAATCCCGATGCTCAACTGCTGGCCCGTATACATATTCTCTTCGACAGCTGCAACACTGGACTTTTATCGGTGGAAACCGCTAAACGGCGGCGCATTATTTGTTTCAAGGCTCTCTGGGCGCTATCGACTCTCTCGAAACCTCTTCGTTCGATTTCTTCTCCAGTATCAAATTCTCCTGTTCATTTTGGGGGATACAGCACGTTCAAGGAGCTCGGAACGTATGAAGAAGATTCTGACATCGCTCATTACTCTGCATCGGCTCGAGCGATGATGGGATGGAGTACATTTTGCGCCGAGTCTTTTCGGATGTCTTCAATTTCTAGAAGCGGGGATCTTCCCTATCTGATCATATTTCAGTACCTGTCCCAGTCGGCAGCTTTGGCTTCTCTTCCATACCGCTACAAGGACACCGTGGCCATCATATCACTTGAACGCCCGATACCTTTTTCCATTTATCGGTCGAACCTCGAGTTTTACCTCGACGGTGTTACAACCCGTCGGATGGCTACAATGAATGCTACAGCAGAGAAAGAGGAGCGACATTGGATCGACGACATAATCACACTTTTCTTCTCTTTCTGGCGACCGGAGAGCACGCTCCCTATCCCCAGCGGCATCATCCGTTATCTGACTCGCCGCAGTTCAGATTACGCTGTGCGGCGCGTCCTGCGAAAAAGCGGTATCGAAATCTATCTGTGGTCCTGTTTTCCGACATCTCTTTTCGGTGGCCCCTCTGTGTCGCCACCCATGATACTAGCTACACCGGTGGATCTGCTGACCGCGTTATGGCGACTACTCTCGTTGAGCTCGGATCATCCCAGATTTACATATGAGCCTACCCTGGAGGCCGTTGCAGCTGAAGAAACCTCTTACATCCACGTATCCGTGGTTGCCTTGATTAGGACGCGGGTTTTAAAGGGGCTACCCATCTCGCGGACTACGACCGTAGGAAATGCCATTACCGCATTCGGGCACCGAGTATTTCCTCAAGAGACTATGGTTCAACTTCCAGCGGAATTATTCACGCAGACAATCGAGGACAGCATGTCAAACTCCCTCTTCGACACAACATTGTCTGCCATACACAACCGCATTATTGAAGGTAATATTCAAGTCCTTTCACAGTTTCTCGAGCATTGCGGCTCCGACAACGTTCTTCCTTATAAAACAGTCGAAACGCTTGAAAAAATCGGCGACATCCATCCCAAAATAGCCGTCCGCCATTCTCATCAGACACGGTTCGCTGAGGCCATCCAGATGGTTTTCGCTCCAGAACGGCTCACGCATCGACTGGTCATGAATTCCATCATCAATTGCGGGCTTTGGGATGCATATGTAAATCCTGACATCGGCCTTGTTCCATGGTTGGAAAATATCGCCGCCCGGAAAAAAATCCAAGACGCTTTCACGGATTACGAAAACAAGTTGATATCGTCCAGCCCCGCCAACTCGGATTCTGCCGCAGTCCTGACTCGCTTACAGAAGATCTTGGAAAGGTTGGAATCCTGGCGTCCTTATATCAATGTGTGATACATCATTGTATTTAGTTATCATGTCTCTCCAGTTATTTTCGAAGCCCGCAGTGGACCGATTGGGGCTTTGAGGTATATCGATCGAACATCGGGTTCGACATTCTGAAATACTTATGACCTGAGTTAAACGCAACACGCACGTCTTCAGATGCGGCTGGCATGCCAACTCAGGCTCGATTACAGGCAGCAAGCAATTGATGAGACTTGCGATCGAACTGTCGTATGTCACTCATCCGGCTTGCTGCGGGCACGTCAAGATCGCGGACACAGGAATCAGTCCAATGCTGCGAGACATAATCGTTGCGCAATTGTTGCTTATTGACTACGGACAGTGGAATCACAGGTGAAGAACAGAAAATGTATGTACAAGGTTAGGTTTACACGAGAGCAAATGACTTGAAATGAGACAGTTGTGTGTTGAATCTGAAAGCCCGAATTGAGTTTAAGTATCTATAAACGAGGGTGATTAAAATGAGTGTGCACGACTCACGGAACCAAAGGCGCTGACAAGTTGTTATTTCACAGACGGAGCTCGGTGCCAACGCTGCGCCACCAGGCTAAGCGCTCGACGTCGTCTGCGGTGCGAACGCCCATGACGCTGCCCGTGGGAGTAGTGGTGTTGAACCCCTGGTCAGCGATCATGAAACCGCCCGTGGACGCAAGCTCCCACATCGGCGAACCCGCGATGGCGTAGGTGTTGGGGTCCAGGCTACGGGCAAAGCTGGACCACCAGGCGACGGCCTGCCGGGCCAGGGCGTCTTGAGTCGAGTTGAACACGGTGAAGACGGGCAGGGCCTCAGCGGAGCTGGGGCCCGAGTTCGTGCCGTCGTACAGGTAGAACAGCTCAGACCTGCACACAGGTTGTCAGCCAGACAGACACACGAGGAAAGCGAGGAAGGCCTACGTGTGGGCCGCACCAACGTAGGCGCCGCGCGAAGCGATGAGGTTGGGGTCCGGTGCGTCCCAGCGATAGTTGTAAGCCGGCTGGCCACTGACGTTGCCGATGTAGAAATCCCAGTTCGCGAGCTGGATGAATTAGACCACGATCGAATGGAGGAGAGGATCACCGACCTCGCTCCCTTGGTACGCATACATCGCACGTTCCCACTGGGTTTTCCAAATGGTGTTGTTCGACGGAGGAGGGTAGGTGACAAGCATAGCGTCGGTGACGTTGCTTGGCTGGCATAGCATATTAGCTATGATTCCATTGTTGGTAAACGACATACCAGGAGGGGATATCGGCCAAGAATTGCAGCTACAACTTGAGCGTCTGTGGTTATAGACGTGTTAGAGCCGACGAAGATTGAGCCATCCTGAGCGGTGTGGCCGGCGAGGATGGGGACCTAGGAAATCGACGTATATGGCCATGACTGCAGCAAGGGATAACCAACCTTAGAGAAATTACCCTCGGTGAGAAGTATGCTGGTGATGTCGGGGATGTAGTCACCGTCAATGACGGGCTCGTACTTGCAGGTGGAGGGCTTGTTGTTGACGGCAGAGACGATGGCTCCGACTGGTAAACCATTATCAGCACAAAATCTCACCAAAAAAATGAGACCGCATACTGTTCGCTGAACGCAAGCAAGCGATGACATCCTCGGCGCCAGTGCAGCCAACTGCCTGCGTGACGTTGCCGAAGCACTCCTCGCTGTGCTCGTCAGTGTAGAAGGGGTCATTTCCTGGAATATCTGTCAGCGTCGCGGTAATAGGAACACGAGAACAACGCACCAGAGCTCTCAATGATCTATAACGAGACCTTTAGAATAATAACTGCAATTTCGATACCCATTATTACTCACAGCAGCGCGGAAAGGCTAGAGACGCATCAATACTCGTCGAACAAAGATGGTGTCTTAACGTACCGGGTTCTGCTCTCCTCCGTAGGCAGTGAGGTGAAGAACGACAGATCCTGCTCCCTGGTAGCAGTATCAGGACCATTACGTGCTACTCGAGGTGACTGAATGCTTACAGTGCTCTGGCCTACGGAAATAACGGCTGTCAGTGCAGGGTCCACCAGTTAACTGATTCAAAGACTAACCGCCGATCGTGACCTTGGTGGGGTCACCTCCGAAGGCCTCAATGTGGCGCTGAATCCACTCTAGTGCGGCTCGCTGGTCGAACAAGCCGTTGTTGGGGCCGGCGGTCGGGTATTCAGTAATTTCTGAGCCAGAGAGAAAACCGAGCAGACCAAGCTGAGGAAGAGAATTCCAGAACTGCGAAACGAGATGGCGGGCAGCGCGCTTACACGATATTGAATGGCGACCGCAATGAGCCCTCCGTCCGAGCGCGCGACCCAGTCATTTGCGGGGAAACCTATCATGTGTTACCGATTATTCCACAGAAAATGCAGTTGATGCATTAATGCATACCCTGCGCACTGAAAACACGTTCAGCACTTATGGAGAAGAGAAAAAGGCTACGACTGAAAAAATGAGATACTTACGAGTTGTAGTAGTATCCCCCTCCGTGCTAATTGCCAGTCAGGTCGCCAGTCTGCGGAATGGATTGTAACGCACTATGTAAACATATACGGGGAGTTGACTCTCAGAGGTCGCGTTCGATGGAGTCCAGATGTTGAGGGTGACACAATCTGCCAACCGTCAGCGGCCTCGGAGGAAAAAAATCAAGATAGAAATGCCTTCATGGCCGATTCCCACTACGGCGGGTTGCTGGATGCAAATGGGACCCCAATTTCGCGCGTCCACGACATCAGCGTTGGACAAGGGCCTAGGGGTTTCGTCTAGCTGATGGGGGGGTGCAAACCGAAGGGGTCCGACGGGAGGCTGGATATAAGGAATGCCGCCGTAGAAGGTGATATTCGGCAATGTGGCATTGCCAGCATACGCTACCAGAACGAAAAAACAATTGCAGTTTAGTGAATTAATGAATGCCCGATCGTACCGGCATAGCTGCGAAGACGTGTCGTAAGTATAAAAATTGAGCAATGAAATAGAAGAACGCAAACGCACCCCAGGTCTACAACAGGACCGAATGACGAGTTCAAAGGGGTGTTGCGCTCCTCCAGCGCCGAGGCGGAGACAGATAAAAGGGTAATGGTTAGAAGTTGGGTAGCGGAGAACATGGCGCCAGTGGTGGTCCAACTTGCATGTCCGAACATGCCCTTTTAAACATCGATGGCCCGGCCGCTAATCCTCGGACTAACTATGTAGAGCTGGTACATACCATTTGTCAGAAAGCCGGCACTGAAATTCCGGCATGGCAGGGGAAGTTTCCGGGACGAACAGAATGCGAGTCGGAGCCTCGGAGGTGCGTCCTTCGATTCGAGCCCAGGCCCTGATCATCTGATGCTCGAGTTCCCAAATTAGTATAGTATAGTATAGTCATGAGGGCTGGGTAGAATAGGACCTGAATCCCTTTGGAGGCTAGTTAAAGAAATTACCGGATCCACCCATTTTTGTCCGCGCAGATTTCAGTGTGATCTGGGCATTTTTGTCCGTGCCGCACCTAGCCAACCGTGGGAAGTCCGTCCACATCGGGTAATTTTCAGCTTCTGGCGCCTAGAAAGTTATGATTTCCTCCGCGGCCCGATTTTAGTGTGTTTTTACTTAGACTATTCTCGCATGAAAGCATCATTTTCGTAAGTATCTGGGTCCAGAATAGGTTGTTGGACGAGTTTCTGGCCCACCGAGCCGAACTTGGTGATTTTTGTCCGCACCCTGACCTGGGCTTGTTGCCTCCAGGTCTAAAATCTCAAAATTTTGTTCGCGCCCGGACCTAGCCTCCAAAGGGATATGCAGGGGTCCTGGTAGAATTGTGGTACGCTAATTTGTACGCGACTGTGAGCCGTACCTTAATTGAACCATTCTGCCTAATGAGTTCCTAGAAAAAATTACATACATCCTCCAAACTGCCTTGGAGTCTATTAGTTCGGCCAAGCGGTAGTCTCTAATGGACAGACGCTGTAATGGAACCAGCTAAGCGGCGGCCAACTGGTGCCTGGTTTATGGCATCTTCGCTAATTTTTGGATAATCATTTTTACAGGATGTATACATCACTCCCGTTCCATTGGGGCTATACCGGGTGAGCTGTTGCAGAGGTAGTAAGACCGGAACAGCACGATACTCGTTGTAGATAGTGACATCTAGAAGATGTGGGGCGGTATGGAAACAGTCGATTGACTCCACACCTCGTTGGCTTCCTGAGCCATCCCACTAGATCCACAATTTAACCAGCGACAAGAGGCGGTCGCGAAGGCTGGACAAAAGCGGCACCAGTTTTGTAGTCAGCTGTAGGTTGCAGTGTTCCCAGCGTGAAGAGTGTTGCGAGAGAAGCGCGAACAGCTCTATCTGAGGTCGGGAGTCTGCATGCTGGGATCCGTAAAAATGAATGCATAATCTCTGAGCACGTTGGATCTGGGAGTTTATCATATTCTGTAGAGAGGAAGGGTATTGCAGCTTTTCATAATCGATGGCAATAAGACGCCACAACGAAGGAGTCAACAGAGAAAGGGCGCGCCACTGGCTGCTGATTCGCGTCAACACCCATGGACCATTGTCGGGGCGGTCTCGGGTATTCCTCTCCAGTGCGACCTGGACCGACGGCAGCGTCCACAAGAATGTTTCGGAAAGGACTGAGGGGAGACTCGGAGATAATTCCGATATCCCTCGCACGATATCTTGAGAGTGACGCATCGGGACGCGTCCACGTTCATGAGTTCCTAGGACGGCAAAGGGTTAGGTAGGAATCGACCTTTCGGAGAGACCGACCTTGCGATTGAGTCAACTCGAAGTTTGGCGACAAGAACTTGAAGAAGCAAGGAGCGATTTTGGTCATGCCGTAAGTATTGACAGCCATCAATCAAGACCGAAAAATGTCCAGTCTCCCTTGACGCTTTACCAGTACTTGCGCGTAGCTCGCAGGATAAACAAGACAGTAGTGTGTAGCGAGAGGAAGGCTGGTTCGGTCTGCAGAAATCCCAGTCCGGATGGATTCGTTGCTTTATGGTAATACACTACTACACGCACCGGCAGTGCGAGAAGACAAGGCGGAGGGTCAGCCACAACGATGGTGTGGTGGTATTGCCTATGAACACCTAGAAATAGGGAGTGGCTGACACGAAGATGTCGGGTCGGGAGGAGCAGGATGTGGCTGACACAGAGGTGGAGGATGCCTGTGGGCGGCTCACTGGCGGCTGGCAGCGGGATTCCAAGACCCGGAGGTGGCTGAGCGAAGCGGAAGGGTGTTAAGTGGCTTGAACGAAGCAGATGCGAAGGAAAAGTGGGCGGTCGTCCCAGTCCACGTCGCCGACGGGCTCCCGCCTCCGCCTCTGCGGTTCCTCGAGCGTTCTGACCGTGAGATTATTGAGACGAGGGGTTGACCGTGAGACCTTTGATCCGATTTCATATCTCCCGCTCTGCCTACTATCGGTGCCACGATGCGAAAGAAGCGGGGGAAGCGCCACTTCTATTCCTTATCACTCCCACAGAGATAAGTATATGCCTTGAGTCATCCGATTCCTGCATTCGCAGTGCTTCTTTCCTTCAACCCACTTCCTCAAGTACCAAGGTTGCACAAGACAATGTCCTCAGTGTCTACTGTCCTCCCACAGGGCGCGGGATATGGTGTCGGTGAGCCGATATCTCATCCCTCCTTTCACTCACGGTCTGACGATACTGCCCTTTCCAGTCGTCGGTGCGTCTATCCTTGTTACCCTGTTGCGAATAAAATTATGAATGGGCTGTCAGGAATCGGACTCTTCTTCAGCGGGTTCATGATCCTGTTGACCGCGGTGCAGGCGCGCTACACCCCGTTCTCGCCGAGCTCGTCGGAGGAGTTCAGCAGCGCATCGCGCAGTGTCAAGCCCGGGCTCATTGCCGCCGGAATCGTGAGCGCGTGGACGTGGGCCGCAACCTTGGTGCGTCTTGTTCCAATCGCTGTGCCTGTATTGACGTGCCGTAGTTGCAAAGTAGCGCCGTGGCTTACAAGTACGGTGCGTTTATGCGGCTTCTGAAATCGAACCCAAAATGTTGATTCAAGCTAATAATGTAGGAATAAGCGGTCCGTGGTGGTATGGATGTATGTCTCCATTGCCCATCTTTTTAACTCGAAATGACAACGTGTTGTAGCCGGTGCAACGATCCAAGTCCTCCTATTCGCCATGGTGAGTCTCTCAGCCAGTCATATCCCGCAAACTATACCCAGAAAATTGTAGATCGCAGCGAAGCTGAAGCTAAACGCGCCGTATGCGCATACTTGGTTGGAGATCGTCGGCGCCCGTTGGGGAAAGACAGCGCATCTGGTCTTCATGTTCTTCGGGTGCGTTATTATATCCACCGAATCCCCTGGTGCCAAATGTTTATAGTCTTGCGACCAACATCATCGTGAGCTCCATGCTTGTCCTCGGGGGCAGCGCGACGGTCACGGATTTGACGGGCATGAATACCATTGCTGTAAGTTTGTTCCTCTGCTTGAGATTGCTAATAACTAAGCTTTTCTACGTAGGCCTGTTTCCTCATTCCGCTCGGAGTTTCCATCTACGTCGTCGTCGGTGGGATGCGCTCGACGCTGCTATGTGACTAGTGCGTGTTCCCCAGTCGCGTTGACTAATTGTTAATTATTTTGTTTGCAGCACACACACAACTGTCCTCTTCATAATCATCCTTGTACGTCCATACTCCAAGATTTATCGTGCTCTTATTATCAACACCCTATCCTTCATTCAATCGTCAGGTATTTGTCTTCACAGTGTACGCAACAAGCGACAAGATCGGCAGCCCCGGGAAGATGTACGACCTACTCACCGCGGCGGCAGAGGCCGCGCCTGTCCAGGGAAATGCGCACGGCTCGTATATCACGATGCGCTCGAAGAACGGGCTCATATTTGGCGTGATCAATATTATTGGGAATTTCGGTGCGTGATATTTGCGTCGGGACGCCATGAACTTATCAAGTTATTCTCCATCAGCAACGGTGTTCCAGGACCAGGCGTACTTCCAGCGCGCGATTGCAAGCCGTCCGTCGACCACGGTCAAGGCGTATCTCCTTGGCGGTCTTGCATGGCAAGTCTTCCTTCATCGTCACTTCTCGGCGACTAATTGTGCTGTTTAGGTTCGCCATCCCCTTCACATTGGTTTGTTCGCGTCGTCTGGCCCATTCATGTTGACTCAGATTTAACCCACAGGCCTCGACTTTAGGGTTGGCAGCGGTGGCCCTCCGCGGAGACCCCGCCATGCCCACTCTCACGGCAGCGGACGTGTCTGCTGGCCTCCCAGCCGCCGCCGCCGCCAGCGCCCTCCTCGGGAAATCCGGCGCAGCCGCGCTGCTCATCCTCCTCTTCCTCGCGGTCACGTCCGCCACGTCCGCAGAGCTCATCGCTGTCTCTTCGTTGCTCACTTACGACGTTTACAAGGTATGTCCAGTCGTTCTGAACTAGCATAGGCTGACAGGAACAGACGTACATCAACCCCGAGGCCACCGAAGCGCAGATCCTCCGCATGAGCCATCTCATGGCATGTTCGATTTCACCATGAGTATGGGCTCCTTATGACCGTATATCAGGTGGCGTTCTACGCGGTGGTCATCGGTCTTTGCGGCCTCATTTTCTTCTACATCGGCGTGTCGATGGGCTGGCTCTACGTGCGTTGTCTCTTGAGTCCGTGTGCATCAGCCTACTGACGCTTTATTCGCAGACCTTCATGGGCGTGATCCTAGGCTCTGGCGTCGCACCCATCGCACTGTGCATCACCTGGGGCAGGGCGAATAAAATGGGGTGCATTGTCGGCGCCCTCGCCGGGTTTGCGGCGGGGATCATCGCGTGGTTGGTCACTACCAGCACGCTGAACGGCGGGGTCATCAACGTCACGGTGCGGCATCTCCAATTCTTCTTTCACTTTCCATGGTCATTCCGGCGAATGTAGACCAGCGGCGGTGGGCAGCATTTCCTTCTTCATATGTTCTACATTTCTCATTCTTGAGCAGGGGACTTTGAGATGCTCGCAGGGAACCTGGCGTCCATCGGCGTCGGGGGGATCATCGCGACCGTCACGTCTTACATAGTAAGCTCTTCCGTCTCCCCAATCCTGGCATTCTCTTCATGGTTTTTCCAGTGGCCGGAGAACTACGACTTCGAGTCCACCCGCGCCATCAACAGGCCGGCGACCACGACCGGTACGGATGAGGAGAAAGGGGTGGTCAAGGAGGAGCGGCCTAGCGTGGAGAAGAAGGAGAAGACGCCCTCCGTCGCCGATTCCTTCGACGCCGCAGAAATCGAGGACGAGCTCGACCCGGTGGCGCTGAACGCAGCGTTCCGCTTCGCCGCGTGGTCGTCTTTGGCTCTTGTTCGTTCTTCCGTCTTTCGAGATATATGATATAGATAGAGGCTCAACGAAACCCGCAGCTCCTCGTCCTCATCATCCTCATCCCGCTCCCCCTGTTCTTCGCGTCGACGATCTACGGCAAGGGCGGGCTCACGGCGTGGATTATCATCGGGATTATCTGGACCTTCTTGTCCGCGTTCAGCGTGGTCCTGTACCCGCTCTGGGAGAGTCGCGCGGCCATCACGCTCATTTCCAGGGGCATCATCAAGGTGAGCATTCATTTTTTTATCCCGCAAGGAATGCTCGTCGACGTGGGGACTGCAGGATATTTTCGCGCGGGGAAGTGGGAAGTTTGTGGAACCGTCACCAGCGGCCGCCTGAGTGTGGAAAAAAATCGAAGTGTACGTAACATGGGGGGTTATGTAATTGACGAAATACGGATGAATGATCACTATGGTTTAACGAAATGGTGCGGTAGAACTCCGGGTTGATTTGGTTGAAGTTGGATTCGGAGATCTCCGAGATACAAAGAACATTCAACACCCCTATCGTTTTTTGATTGCAGCTACACCAGGATCTCCCAGGGTAATACACGCTCATCCAGGCAACTGTCCATGGGGCTACCACATCTACAAATACCTCTGCAACAAGGAGGGTACGGCCGCGGAAGTCCGTCTGATAATGCATCTGGCGAAGAAGAGTACACCTTTTTGGCCGGTGGATATTTCAAGCCGAGGGGTAGAGAAAACGATGGATTATGGCGAGTCATCGACCAATGTTGTGATAGCATGTTGAACTTCGACTCGAATGTTTGTAATATCGCATATAAGTATACCGGAAATATCTAGTCTGGACAGTGACCTCCTTGTAGTTTTCATTGTTGACGGATCGCAACCCTCCGCTTTAACATTAAGATCGTACTACTTGCGTTTTGTGTAGAATTTTGGGACACATTGTAGTTATTTGTATACAATGTTGCAGAATAACTCGACATGCTCAGTATTATTTATCTTGGTTGGCAAAAAAATCTGAAGTACATAATTGCAGTTGTTTCAAATTTCAGTGAGACCCACTGAAGTTCCTGACACAATACGTACTTGCGTGGAACGTTGAACCAACTAGTGTGACACACCAATTTAAAGAAGAGTCCTTCGAGGTATGCCGAAGACGGTCTTCTCTATCAATGTTTTGGGTGGAAAGCACCTCTGGGCGAGGGAGGTGGGAGTAGCTTAGCAGACTCAAGGGTGTAAACCATGCGCAAGATGAATCACTGGAGATGATCCCAGGCCAGTCATCAGTGGAGGCTTCCTCTTCTGCTCCACTGGCAGCACCCTCTTCTGCCTTCGTATCTGACTCGTTTTGTCACCGCCCGCCTCTGCCGGGCCACCACTCGCACTGTCACTAACTCCTGCCACCACAGGGGAGTGGCTACCTCGACCACCGGGCCTGTTGGGTAGGTGGGTTAGAATAAGGGCATGAGTGAAGAATCTGAGGCTCCAACCATTTACTTTCCATTTGTCACTGGGCATAAAGTAAATGGAAACGGTGTTATATCCATGCAATATCCCCAGTCCTCTCGTCGACCTTCCGGTAGCTCCAGTAGGTTCCGAGGCTCCAGTATATTACCGGAGCCTCCGAACCATCTGGTATCATCGGGTTTTTACGCAATGAAGGATTACTGAGCGTTTCCCGTTTATCCGTCTTCCTGTCTTCTCACTTATTGTCATACGACTTCTCATCAGTCCATCTGACTTGACTTATTGTTAAGAACCACTCTCCTTCCTTTTATGGAAAACAATTAGCTACTTAGTTTAAATATGTCTTTAATATGTCCTGTACGTCAGATTGATAATTGACGTTGCTTGGCTCACTTTCCTTGCACTGAGTCGTCTCCGTCCTCCCCGGTTCCCTCCGGTACTCCGACTTGTCTTCCTCTATCGGATACCTGCCGGTTAGGGTAGTCACTCACCCTTGACCCCCTGTGGTGTTGTGATCCTCCTTCGTATACGTTCCGGACCCTCCGGCCCTCCGACACTCCGACATACCGGAGCCTCCGGTCCTTCGGCCTTTACTCTTTAGGTCCACTTCGGCTCGGTATATAACAAACGGTTCGTAAACCCTTTTTAACCATTTAAAACTGTTTCAAACGGTATTTTGGTGGGAAAATCTTTACCTAGATATAATGGGGTGCTTTGAGGCAAAATTATGACACAAAGAGTGATCCTGAATCCTGATAGGGCATTGCTCTCCAGAAGAGGACAAACAATCATTACTGAATCGGGAGCTGGCTGCCTCAACCTTTGTTGAACCCGTGCCTCGAGGTAAGCATCTGGGGAAAACATCTCAGGCAAATGGACTCATAGATATTTAGGTTGTCCCTGGGCCCTGGAGCCATACTGCTCACCTCTAGAAGAAGAACCCCAGTTGGCAACCATTTAAACCGTTTGTTTCACTTTCAGGCCGTTTACCGTTTGCCAGGGTCCGGTGAAAGAAATGGTTTTTACTGTTTTACACACCGTAGAAAGACTTATCTTGACCTAGGTCAAGATGTAAACCGAAAGTCCATAATGCCCACTAACTTAGGTAGTGGGTCCTATTACAAGTACAGCTTTTTCTCACGGCTGAACAAACAATTACATTTTTCGTGTGGGTTCGAGCCCCAGCCTTCTTTTCTGCCATTTTAGGATCCATGAGTCATTGATCAATTCAATTTGGCCTGTCCTCACGTCTGTCTCCCACGTACCATCTTGCTGAAATGTCCATCCTTGTGAATGGACCTCAGTTGTTATCTCCACCTCTCTGCATGTCAAACAACCTTCTTGCTTGCTTTTGTTTTTGCCCTACCTTCCTTGGTTACCACCGCTGGTGACGGCGGCCCAATCAAGTCTCTTTGTACCCTCCTGCCTTGTACTGTCTCCTTTGATCAGCAAACTGCTGTAAAGTGTATGTCTGGGTCTAGACCGGATCAATTCAACACAGATGTGATTACAATATTTTGTGTCACTCCTAGCCTAGGTAGTAGAATCTCCTGTACAGTAGATTCTACCTCGTCAATTATAGGACCCTCCTTTGAGTTCTTTTCAGTGGAACCATTGCGGCTCTATCTCTCATCATTATCTTGTCTCTTCAGGTTATTCACCTTTGATGATACTTATAATTATCACTTCCCTCTGAGATATCCTACTTGGTTAATACCCTGAAGCCCTTTCCAAGAGACAATCTGTCACTGTCTTGATCAATGACCAGTTCAATTATTAATTGAGCCACTTGGGTTGGTCTTTGTCCTGTCAGGTTCTTCACAGCTGATCAGGTCACCAAGGCCAAACCTTGATAGTGTGGTATCCAGATACATCCTTTCTATCTGCTCAATTGAATTCTCTGTGTGATGAACCCACCATTCTCTTATGTGTAGGACTTGTGTTGCTTGAGTCTTGAGGTCTAAGTTCAACTAGAATTTGGAGGAAACTGACTAGTGGAGACATATCACATGATATCTGTCTGATCCCGGTGCCTCACACAAGGCACATCATTCTGATGATCAGTACCCTACTTTCACCTTCCACCTTGACCCCTTCGGGGTGTCATACGAAAAATTGGAACGATACAGAGAAGATTAGCATGGCCCCTGCACAAGGATGACACGCTTTTCCGGAGTGGTAGACCTACGGGTCTCAATATTTATGCTTTTTGCACGAAGAAACAGTCCAGAGACTCCAAAAAACAATAAATCCAAAATTTGAGGCTGATTGAGGTCAGAAAACCTTCTGTCTGTTGCTCCGCCATGTAGCAGAAGCCTCAAGGACTCTGACCTCATTGTCCTCAAATATTAAATTTGTTCCTCAAATTCTCTGGAATGTGAATTGTTGCAAAAAGCACAAATATTGAGACTTGTAGGTCTACAACTCCAGAAAGTGTGTCCTCCTTGTGCAGGGGCCTTCTCTGTATTGTTCCAACAATATTAATCACAGAATTACTGCTTGTTTTAATACCTCATATCTTGTTGTCACTCACTTGGGCAGTGCAAAGCTTCGACAATTGTGCTGGGTTAAGAGCCAAGCATTCTCGTTGTTTCAAATAACAACTACTCGGGATCAGCAGCCTGTGTCTTGAGCAGGCTCACCACGTGGATTATCATCAGGATTATCTGGACCTTCTTGTCCACGTTCAGCATAGTCCTGTACCTGTTCTCGGAGAGTTGCACGGCCATTGTGCTCATTTCAAGGGGCATTGATTAAGATGAGCATTCATTTTTTTATCCTGCAAGGAATCCTTATCAACGTATGGACTGCAGGATATTTTTACATGGGGAAGTAGGAAGTTTGTGGAACCGTCACCAGCGGCTGCCTGAGTGTAGACAAAATTCGACGTGTAGGGGGTCATGGATTTGACAAAATACAGATGAATGAATGGATCACTATGGTTTGACGAAATGGTGCATGGTGCAATAGAACTACAGGTTGAAATTGGAATCAGAGATCTCCGAGATACATGCAAAGAACAATTGACACCCCTATCCTGTTTTGATGGCAGCTACAACAGGAGCTCCCAGGGGGATACATGCTCATCCAGGCAGCTGTCCACAGGGCCTACTACCACATCTACAAATACCTCTGCAACAAGAGGGTATGGCTGCAGAGGTCCATTTGATAATGCATCTGGTGAAGAAGAGTACACCTTTTTGGCCAGTACAATGGCATCCCCACAAGGCACCCTACTTTACCCTCTGCCAGACCTCGGGGATACAGCTCAAGTCACTTGATCCCCATACCACTGGATACTTCTGGTCCATATGGCCATGTATATATCCCCCGCTCCAACTCTTCTAAGACTCCAACTGTTTCTGTTTGTAAACATTTTCACACACCATATAAAGAATTATCTTGACCTAGGTCAAAATGTTGGCGGAAAGTAGATAGATGTGCCGCTGAATCAAATTAATAGAATTTTGTTCTTTCCTTCTAAAACAAAACTGCTGCAGAAATTGCAACAATCAGCGGATGTTTCAAAGCTGAGATTCTTTTCCATTATCAGCGAGTTGTGAATGGGCTCCTGAAAGATGACCTTTAGGCATCCATTTCTAGTGAGAAGAAAGAGGTTCTTTCCAAAATTCCTTTTGAATTCCTTTATTTGAACAAAATAATTTTCAGCTGCATAAGAAGGACCTTCTTTCTTCTTTTTGAAATGGTTGCTGAAAGTCGATCTTTCAGCAGTCCTTTCATACCTCACTGAGAGTGGATCAATTTGTGGCCTCTGGAATGGTCACTGATTGTTCATATTTCCACAGCACTTTCACACCACAAGGAAAGACCAATTTTCTGTCAAAACTTTATTTGACTACAGAATAACAATGGTAGCGCACTTTGTGGCAGAGCCCGGCTCAGATCAATATATTCAGTCCCTGCCAAAGGAAAATTTGGCCTGAGCTACACAGTGAGATGATCGAGGAAAGACCATCATGCAAACTTAACAACAAGAAAAAAGGAGGAGCACTCTGCCCCTTGCTTAAATGGGAAGCCCTCATTTTTCAGTGTGCATGCTACCAATCAGGACTCCAACAAAAGTGCATATCGTGTTGTGGGATGGGAACTGGCTATGGTAATTCAGACGGTCTAATTTACTGTTGGATACAACTACAATAGAAGTCAATGTACAGTACTGGAAGCCAGGATAAACCCAGACAGTGGTCAGGTGAGTACAGGAGCATTCAGTGTAGACTTATAATTAGAGATGACAATTCTAAGTGGCAAGCACTTTACTGTAGGCAGACTGGTACTTCTCAGCTTGATCACTTGGGCTGGGCCTGAGTTTGAAATTCTTCCTCCTCCCCTGTACCAGACTCAATCAAATCTTCGTATTTTTCCTCGAAGGTTGGGTCAAATATTAGATAGCTACATCTCTGCCTCTTCAGAATTTTGATTTATGGCCTTGAGGAATGGTATATTATCTGAGACCCCTTAGTGGGCCGAACTAGTTAGTGAGCCACTTGTATAATACAAGGGGCTGTGATGTAGAATCTCCGGATTTGGTGCTCATAGGATGGAATATGACCTACCGCGACACTGTATGTCAGATTTCAACACTGAGTGATGTGGCGATCAAAAGTTGCGGGCGGTTCTCGACCAAGATGCCGGCATGTGAGCATCATTTCTTATCTCCGAACGGTCCGCACGCTCATCTTTCGCTTGTTTTCTCCACCAACCCTTTGCCGATTCACAAGTTTTGGGGCTCATTCGCATCCCCTGAGTCAAAGGTATGACATTGGTTCCTTCTATATGTTAACAATAATGTGTCTCGCCTCATGGAACCCCCACGAAGACCCTGATCTGACCTTGATTGGCCAACTCCTGCCACCTCTGTAATGAACGACCCGTGCGTCCTTCGGCCCCGGAATTTGCCTGTACTACTTCAAACACCCGAAATTCAGTTGCCCGCACAGATGGATTTTTTGCGAAGGGTTATTGGTATGCAGGGGCCATCAGCAGTGTATAGGTATGTCCAAATACATCTTATTGAGTCACCCGGGCCTTAATTTTGGGTGTCGATATCCTCTGTGCTTTGTAAGACAAGCCTTTCAGCTGATATCCCAATTTAACCTATCCCCCATGCTCAAAAGGGAAGTAGTCATGGTCCTTGCACACCTTAGATGTACCACTTTAGTGTATAGAATCGTGTAATTATATGTGTTCAATGATTCGAGATACATTGAGATGCCCAGGACGAGGCTGAACAAACAATTTAGAGGGGTGGCCCACTAACCCGTTTTTTTGCCATTTTTAGATACCACCGGAAGAAAATTTGGTATACCATAAAAACATCGTGTAAATTCGGGTAAAATATCCAGACTGATTTGTAGGATGTATGCCTTAGTTCCAGAGCCCATGAGCTGGGATCTACCTCATAATATGTGTACGCACACGGTCAAAAGTGGTAAGGTGGCCCAGTAAGCAGTCTCTGATAATATATCTGTGCATTTAATTGGAAAAGTTAACCAGACCAAAGTCACTGGTGCCGATCATCAGCACCTGCCAAAGATTTCGAACTCAGGCCCAGGCCAATTGTTTCGTTCAAGTTGTACCAATCTGCCCACAGAAAAGTGCTCGCCACTTTGAATTGCCATGGCAGATTGGTAATGAGTCTACATGCAGCATGGATACCTTCAATTTTCTCTACAACATTGAATTCAGAGTTGAGGTGTTCAGAAATGGGAGCAGTCATTGACCTGACAGAATACTTGAGAGTTTTTGGAGAACCTGAGAGATATTTTGCACTCATATTTCACAATGAAACGAAGGGAGTGGCTTCCACATCTGTATTTTGAATAACAGTGATGACAGCTAAGAAACTGTTATATACCAAGCCGGAATGACCAAGGACCAAGGGATAAAGGTCGGAGGACTGGAGGCTCTGGTAAGCCGGAGCGTCAGAGGGCTGGAAGGTCCAGAATGTATATGAAGAGGGATCACAACACCACAGGGGGTAAAGGGTGAGTGACTACCCTGGCTGGCAGGTATCCGATAGAGAGAAGCAAGTCGGAGTACCGGAAGGGACCAGAGAGTGTGGAGATGACTCAGTGCAAGGAGATGAGCCAAGCAACGTTAATTATCAATCTGACGTACAAGACATATTAAAGACGTATTTATACTAAGTAGCTAATTGTATTTCATAAAAGGAAGGAAGGTGGTTCTTAACAATAAGACAAGTCAGGAGGACTGATGTTAAGTTGTAGGACAATAAGTGAGAAGACGGAAAAATGGAAAAACGGGAAATGCTCAGTAATCCTTCATTGCGTAAAAACCCGATGATCCCGGAGGCTCCGGTATATGACCAGAGCCTTGGAACCTACCAGAAGTACAAGAAGGTTGAGAGGGCTACATGGATATAACAGAAACTGAACTTATAAAACCGGAAGTGAGCATGCACAAATGCTCTGAGGGCTCGCCATTATTAGAGCCACCAACACCAGCCACTGGGATGATCGTGGTTGCTGATCAGGGACCTTGGGGGGTGCAAACAGGAGGGGCATGGGGTGGATGACAGCAGGTGTAGATGAAAGCTGATGCATGGCTGGTGTAACCTCCCATATTTCCCTCACATACTCTTCTTGTTATCTCCCTATCTTGGACTCTGAGGTGGATTTCCAGAGGCACACATTGACCAGAAACTTGCAGATGATGGCAGTGTTCAAAGGAGATGCAGTACTATTATTATCTTTTGCTACCTTTAGGTAAGGGTTTTAGGAGCACCCTATTTTCGTTTCTTGAACTAAATCACATTTTCATCATTTCCTCTGAGTAAGTGCTGATGCCCTCTGCTAAAATGTGTTGGCTTGTGGGACGTTGCAACAAGTGAGATGATTGGTGTGAGGTGACCTGTAATTAGATTTATGAAAGTGCCAGTAGCTGCCAGCAGAGACTGTAGATCTGATGTGTTTCCATAGTGGTAGACCTAATTTTCTTTTCACATGCCGAGTTTCTATTGTTTCAGAAAGAGTTTGGTGTTGGTCGGAAGTTATTGTGAAGCAAAATAAGAGCAAACTCTCATCTGCTTTTCAGATCAAGACACAGGCTGCTGATCCCGAGTAGTTGTTATTTGAAACAACGAGAATGCTTGGCTCTTAACCCAGCACAATTGTCAAAGCTTTGCACTGCCCAAGTGAGTGACAACAAGATATGAGGTATTAAAACAAGCAGTAATTCTGTGATTAATATTGTTGGAACAATACAGAGAAGGCCCCTGCACAAGGAGGACACACTTTCTGGAGTTGTAGACCTACAAGTCTCAATATTTGTGCTTTTTGCAACAATTCACATTCCAGAGAATTTGAGGAACAAATTTAATATTTGAGGACAATGAGGTCAGAGTCCTTGAGGCTTCTGCTACATGGCGGAGCAACAGACAGAAGGTTTTCTGACCTCAATCAGCCTCAAATTTTGGATTTATTGTTTTTTGGAGTCTCTGGACTGTTTCTTCGTGCAAAAAGCATAAATATTGAGACCCGTAGGTCTACCACTCCGGAAAAGCGTGTCATCCTTGTGCAGGGGCCATGCTAATCTTCTCTGTATCGTTCCAATTTTTCGTATGACACCCCGAAGGGGTCAAGGTGGAAGGTGAAAGTAGGGTACTGATCATCAGAATGATGTGCCTTGTGTGAGGCACCGGGATCAGACAGATATCATGTGATATGTCTCCACTAGTCAGTTTCCTCCAAATTCTAGTTGAACTTAGACCTCAAGACTCAAGCAACACAAGTCCTACACATAAGAGAATGGTGGGTTCATCACACAGAGAATTCAATTGAGCAGATAGAAAGGATGTATCTGGATACCACACTATCAAGGTTTGGCCTTGGTGACCTGATCAGCTGTGAAGAACCTGACAGGACAAAGACCAACCCAAGTGGCTCAATTAATAATTGAACTGGTCATTGATCAAGACAGTGACAGATTGTCTCTTGGAAAGGGCTTCAGGGTATTAACCAAGTAGGATATCTCAGAGGGAAGTGATAATTATAAGTATCATCAAAGGTGAATAACCTGAAGAGACAAGATAATGATGAGAGATAGAGCCGCAATGGTTCCACTGAAAAGAACTCAAAGGAGGGTCCTATAATTGACGAGGTAGAATCTACTGTACAGGAGATTCTACTACCTAGGCTAGGAGTGACACAAAATATTGTAATCACATCTGTGTTGAATTGATCCGGTCTAGACCCAGACATACACTTTACAGCAGTTTGCTGATCAAAGGAGACAGTACAAGGCAGGAGGGTACAAAGAGACTTGATTGGGCCGCCGTCACCAGCGGTGGTAACCAAGGAAGGTAGGGCAAAAACAAAAGCAAGCAAGAAGGTTGTTTGACATGCAGAGAGGTGGAGATAACAACTGAGGTCCATTCACAAGGATGGACATTTCAGCAAGATGGTACGTGGGAGACAGACGTGAGGACAGGCCAAATTGAATTGATCAATGACTCATGGATCCTAAAATGGCAGAAAAGAAGGCTGGGGCTCGAACCCACACGAAAAATGTAATTGTTTGTTCAGCCGTGAGAAAAAGCTGTACTTGTAATAGGACCCACTACCTAAGTTAGTGGGCATTATGGACTTTCGGTTTACATCTTGACCTAGGTCAAGATAAGTCTTTCTACGGTGTGTAAAACAGTAAAAACCATTTCTTTCACCGGACCCTGGCAAACGGTAAACGGCCTGAAAGTGAAACAAACGGTTTAAATGGTTGCCAACTGGGGTTCTTCTTCTAGAGGTGAGCAGTATGGCTCCAGGGCCCAGGGACAACCTAAATATCTATGAGTCCATTTGCCTGAGATGTTTTCCCCAGATGCTTACCTCGAGGCACGGGTTCAACAAAGGTTGAGGCAGCCAGCTCCCGATTCAGTAATGATTGTTTGTCCTCTTCTGGAGAGCAATGCCCTACCAGGATTCAGGATCACTCTTTGTGTCATAATTTTGCCTCAAAGCACCCCATTATATCTAGGTAAAGATTTTCCCACCAAAATACCGTTTGAAACAGTTTTAAATGGTTAAAAAGGGTTTACGAACCGTTTGTTATATACCGAGCCGAAGTGGACCTAAAGAGTAAAGGCCGAAGGACCGGAGGCTCCGGTATGTCGGAGTGTCGGAGGGCCGGAGGGTCCGGAACGTATACGAAGGAGGATCACAACACCACAGGGGGTCAAGGGTGAGTGACTACCCTAACCGGCAGGTATCCGATAGAGGAAGACAAGTCGGAGTACCGGAGGGAACCGGGGAGGACGGAGACGACTCAGTGCAAGGAAAGTGAGCCAAGCAACGTCAATTATCAATCTGACGTACAGGACATATTAAAGACATATTTAAACTAAGTAGCTAATTGTTTTCCATAAAAGGAAGGAGAGTGGTTCTTAACAATAAGTCAAGTCAGATGGACTGATGAGAAGTCGTATGACAATAAGTGAGAAGACAGGAAGACGGATAAACGGGAAACGCTCAGTAATCCTTCATTGCGTAAAAACCCGATGATACCAGATGGTTCGGAGGCTCCGGTAATATACTGGAGCCTCGGAACCTACCGGAGCTACCGGAAGGTCGACGAGAGGACTGGGGATATTGCATGGATATAACACCGTTTCCATTTACTTTATGCCCAGTGACAAATGGAAAGTAAATGGTTGGAGCCTCAGATTCTTCACTCATGCCCTTATTCTAACCCACCTACCCAACAGGCCCGGTGGTCGAGGTAGCCACTCCCCTGTGGTTGCAGGAGTTAGTGACAGTGCGAGTGGTGGCCCGGCAGAGGCGGGCGGTGACAAAACGAGTCAGATACGAAGGCAGAAGAGGGTGCTGCCAGTGGAGCAGAAGAGGAAGCCTCCACTGATGACTGGCCTGGGATCATCTCCAGTGATTCATCTTGCGCATGGTTTACACCCTTGAGTCTGCTAAGCTACTCCCACCTCCCTCGCCCAGAGGTGCTTTCCACCCAAAACATTGATAGAGAAGACCGTCTTCGGCATACCTCGAAGGACTCTTCTTTAAATCGGTGTGTCGCACTAGTTGGTTCAACGTTCCACGCAAGTACGTATTGTGTCAGGAACTTCAGTGGGTCTCACTGAAATTTGAAACAACTGCAATTATGTACTTCAGATCTTTTTGCCAACCAAGATAAGAGCCAGGATAATACTACCTCGAGGGAGCATGTCGAGTTAGTCTGCAACATTGTATACAAATAACTACAATGTGTCCCAAAACACAAGTAGTATGATCTTAATGCTAATTGCGATCCGTCGGCAATGAAAACTACAAGGAGGTCACTGTCCAGACTAGATATTTCCGGTATACTTATATGCGATATTACAAACATTCAAGTCGAAGTTCAACATGCCACCACAACATTGGTCGATGACTCGCCATAGTCCATCGTTTTCTCTACCCCTCGACTTGAAATATCCACCGCCGTGTCCCCGTCGCTCTGAGAAGGATTCAATTCCGGGTTTCCTTGGAAAGAACGAACACACCTTCGAGACCGGGAGGGCCACATGAGAATCCGACATTTGCCTCTCTGCATCGTATCCCACTCCATTTCTCCATTGCATCGTGCTTTGGATATGGGAGAGATGGATGGATTTGGGCTCATCGAATTTCTCACGGAGACCCTTCCGCGCGTTAAGGATGGCGAGGTAGGAGTTGAGGTAGACTATGGGCGGTATTGTTAATCCGGTTCAAGAACATAATCCATGATGAGGAAGAGGCCCACGTTTGCTCAAGAGAAGATAAAAGCCTAGGGTGAGAGTAAACGTCTGCGGAGCGGTGTTTTCCTGACAAAACGCACCGAGAAAAATGAAGTTGTGCGGCATGAAGACGTACGAGAACATGCCAGCGGCCGCATCGAGCCTATCAGAGGGTAAGGCAATACACACATGCTTTTTTTCAACAACGTACGCAACAAGCAAGCCCGTGTTCATCGCATACATCATGAGCCTTGCGATGAGCGAGTCCGTCCTTTCAGTAAGAGGGTCAGGATCATCTCCGATCTCTAACGTGTTACGAACCACTGGAAGCCCGTTCTAGATCCGCGAAGTAGGTAGCAAAGAACGAGGGCGACACTCAGATCGCTTGATGTGCCAGCAGCAAAATTGAGGTACATTAGGCTCTGCGAGAGAATGATTAGTCTCCGGGGCGCCGAACGGCGTTGTTCACATACAGATATAGCATCTAGCTGCAGATACGTTTTCAGGGAGAACCTAGGTTACGAGAGACGGTTAATATAGTGAAGGTACGCAATGCATATAAAGTGGAGTACGCTTTGACGGTAATGACTGGGAGTGAGAGTTTGAGTCTGGCACGCGGTCTTATGCTGTAAACGACGTACCAATTCCGCAAGCTGGAGAACAATAAAATATCAGCATATTATCCCAAAATTCCAAATGATGCCGTACATAGGTCTAATAATGACAGTGACATCTAATGTCGAGATATTAGGGTCTAAAGATGCCGCTGTAGTCAGGGAAACGCACGATGAAACCCGTCAGCAATATATTTCCTTTGCTGACTGTCCAGGAACATCAGCTGTCTAACGAACCGTTCGGACGGCTAAACACGCACGTCGATAGATGCGGCGTGCAAACGCGCTGCCAGGATTGTTCAACGGTGAGGTGATAGTCGAAAGTTAGTTGTGTACCTTCGCACAATGAAGTTCGAGATGGACTATAGAGCCAAAATCTTTCCAGAAATTGCAAACGGACATGAGGACTGACTCACCGTTGCCGCAACATGAATCTCATTCGCAGAAGTGAGCAGTTTGAGGTATTGCATCGTAAGGAGATTCGCTCACAATGACACTCCTACGGCAGGGATGTAGATCAGTAAGGGCCTCGATATGAAAACAGCGTTCCCCACCAAACCGGGAGGAGGAGGGCTTGAGCCTGTAGGTAATTTGTAACCAGATACCAGTAAAGAATGTGGCAGTTCAGGATAGTGTCGAACGTGTCCAAAGCTCTGCAGAAGAATATCAGCACCAAGCCATAATTATCAGACTTTTGGGGCTCACATGAGAAACGCGATCTTGGTGGATAGAAATGTTAGCAAGTCAGGAGAAAGCACAGAAAGTCACGCACGAGAGCCTTGTGCGATGCACGATCGGTGGACCCATCCACGAAGAATCTGAAGGCCTGCACGCAACTGACTCCCCAGAGGCTGGAAGCAGGGTCGTTCCAGTCAGCATCTGCACACACGACGCGTCAAGGCCCAACGCACGCAGTCGCGACAAGGCCCCCAACGAGCAGCGCACCGAGGGTATTGTCGAACTCGGGGAGGGCAGCCGCAGGGATCCCAGTAGCCATGGTCGTGTGGGCGTGCTTGTCACTGGTCAGTTGGGTGACCCGCTCATAACATATACGATCCAAGGATAGATCATCAACGTCGTTTTCTAAGCGAATTGTCCATAATTGAATATATAAAGCCACCGGCTTCCCGCGCCCGGCTGGGAAGCATGTGGCATTGGAGTGGGATGCTGGCAGCGCTGATTTTCCGGCTGGAACGACTTGACGCTGAGTAGACGTCGACAGACAGACCGGAGTACGTTGACCCACTGAGAACCCGTAGGGCACACTTTTCGTTTTCTCCGAAATTTTATGACACGTTTTTGACGCGTTTTATGATCTGGCCCGCAATGAAAAAGTGCGGGAAATCATGTCCGGCGCTGACATCGAGTGCGAACAGCGGTAACATGCAAGGATACAGTTTGGATACGGGGGCATTGGCGCTGGAATATCGCAGAAACCAGCCTGAGATTCCGAGAGAACCTAGAGAGAACAAAGGCCAATTGCATACGAAGCCTGTGGACGAGTTGAGCGTCGCCGACCTCGAGAGACGGAGAAGTCTATAACCGACTTGTTGGCCACCACACCGCCAGAACCCAGGCCCCACAACGGCGGCGGCACCGGGCGGCAGAGAGAGTTTCCATTTTTCAGACGAGATCGTGTTCGGAGTGTTCCCGCTTCGGTTTTCCGGTCAGGTGACACTTCGACGCGTCTTTTTGAACCAAGCAGAACCACACACAACCGTCAAGAATCTAGGTTCATTGACCACACGGCACACGCTATGACTTTATTGGCAAACGACAGGTAAAGTAGGCGAATAACCAAATCCGATGGAAAAATGCGATCAGATAAAACGAGCGTAACGAGCGGACGTCTGTAACCGGACAGCAGTAATGGACTATGCACGGTAAAAATACATATCGCTCTTAAATATGCGATAAAAACTTATAATGCAGAGAGAATCAGGATAATGCGGGGCGAATCAGGATTATGACCGAGATGCTTCGGCCTGGCGCAACACCTTTAAGATGTGTTCTGAGCGCGGGCGGAGATCGCATTCGAATCGGTCGGGAAGTCTGCGTCCCGGCGTCAATTTGATAATGACAAATGAGACGGGGAGGATAGCACACCTGAACACGGCGTTGTTAAAGTCGACTTTAGGTTCGATGGGGTTGCCGAACTCGTCCTTTGCTTTAGAGATATCGAGGGTGGCCAAAACGGTGGTCATAAGAATCCAAACAGACGACTCGACCAAGCTTTCACAAGATGAGGTGCGGAGATTTTCGACAGCAGAAATTGAAACTCACTTGACCCCGGGACACCGTCTTGTAAATGGTAATAAGGGTCAGTAAGAAAGGTGCAATCTTGACAGATTGATTTACCTTCGGCCAAATCCCTGGTGAAAATAAGGTTAAATGCAGAACACAATATGCCGAGATGGTACCCACGAATACATAGCTGCGGGGATCACGCTTCTTCGCAAGCGCTGGTTCGACTTTTTCAAGGTAGCGTTCCGGGAGGAACGCGGAGGCGTTGGGGAAGAGTGTCTCGTCGCGCGTTATTGCCCTACATCACAGAACGCGGGAATGTCAGAAACGCTCTGTGGAAGTCCGCGAAGGATGGAGCTTGACAGCACATACCAGACGTTACCAAAGATCTAAAAAAGCGCGGTGATTAGACACGGTGATTATTGTCGCTGCCACTGAACACTCACGAGTGATCCCTTGGGGAGGAACATCCCGCGGTACACGTCGTCCTCCATTAATCGGTGGGGAAGACCTAACACGCGTGGTCAGCGCTAATTCAGCGAGTCCCCTGTGGCAAACGCACTGAGTGGAACCGGGACCTAGAGCCAACTGCGTCAACTAAGGTCGCGGCAATTAAGGACTGAAACTTACACCCCAGCGATAGACCTCGTTCAACAGTGCGTCAACTGAAGGGCAACTTGTCAACGACGGACACGGCGTTTTCACCTGAAACTACGTACCATACGGCAAGGAAGCTCGATCACTGATTTGATTCGTTCAGCAATGACCCACTCGTCAGAGACCAATTCAACTCACGAGAACATCGGGAGCCTATCGGTCCCGACCACTGAATCGATTTCCTTTTGCGCTTTAGCCAGCACCTCAGGGTGCAGAAGCATCGCCAGCAAAAAGTGGCAGAACACGGTGATGGTCTGATGATCTCTTTCAGCTTTACAATTATTAGCTGAAGCGAGACGACGCACGGTGTCCATGCTGGCAGAGTACATCGAGTTGGCGGTGTACTTGAGGTCGAACTCGAACTGCGGGGTGGATTTCTTCTCGTCCTCGAGCAACGTCGAACAGAACGACGGCTTATAATTTCCGGATTTCTTTTTTGAGGGCAATGCAAAAATATCAGAGATGCGACAATGATTCGTTCAAATCGAGAGCTTTACCAGAGCGGCTTTGGCAAAATTATACGGTTGGTCGACAAATCTGGGTCAAGGTTAAGCGGGATCATCAAACATGTGAAGCGGGAGGAGATTCACTCGTCCATCCGAGCTTTCCACGCGGCGGCCTTGGTTTTAAAACTGGAACCCGGCGCCCACGTCGGGAGATGCTTCAATACCGGGAAGATGTCGCTGTCAAGAAGAAGGGCGCGTGAGTGCTTTGGAACCATCGCGGGATAGTTGCGCACACCGGCCACTGATAAAAATCGCGGTTGTCAGATACATGCCATAAAGCACAGAAAAAGAGAGGAACACGCACGATTCCACCACCAGACGCGATCTTGTTCGACAATATATCTACACACTCTTCCCCCAGGGATAAAAATTTGTCGTTGTTCGAGGTCGCCTCGTATCCGTACACTGTACTCAGTGTCATGCCGCCGGCGTAGCGGCGCGTGTGTTCCATATAATTGGAGGGGTCGGTGACAAGCGCACGGATAAATGAATGTGTTTGCGATTCGATTAACGGATGGTATGAGGGGATAACTTGGACACCGAATGCTTGCGTGAGGAGTCTACGCTGGCGTTTGGACACGTCACCGTATCGCGTGAAAGCGACCTGCAGGTGCAAACGCGTTGGAATCGCGTTCACGGTGAGGCGAAACGATAGACGGACCATGTTCTCGCAGCCACAGAGCTCGCCAGCCATTACAAGTCCCGGCTTGTCCCCATAAATAGCGCCTCGTTTGTCCAGCAGGTCCGATGTTGCCTCGGGACTGGACCCATTGAGCGAGACATTCAGCATGTCCAGTCACGAACGTACCTCGACAAAAATATGAGACCTTGGCCGACGATATGGACGTGCACAACGTCGCCTTGGAATGTACATAAGGATCCACGTCATACAACGGAGATGGCGGATTTACCGAACTCCTTAGCCCACTTAGTGGCAACTAGCCACAGTTCCTTTGCGGTCAGATCGCGTACATTGCCTAGGATTGGGACGGGGGTAGGACCGGGTGGGAGAGGACCAGCCTGAGCCTTAGCCTTGGAGGATCTCCGCCACAGGAAAAGGAAGAAGACCAGCGCGGCGGCAGCTACCCAAGTTGCGGAAATCATTGGGAAGGCGAGGTGAGGAAGAGAGGGGAGGTTTGAGAACGGCCCTAACCCTTCTAGATCTTTTTGAGCTTGTCAAGCATACGTCCATAAGAGGATGAAGAAGCCTCATGTGGGTAAGTAACCAAATCCAAGTAGGAAAAGAGGTCCCAGCCAACTGGCTCGCTTACCGTACAAGTATTGATGTTCTCCACGCATCACAATTTCTTGCTTCTCGAGCGCTTCGTATTGCCTTCGTACCTTTTTTGCCTGAGCCCGCTGCGACGTCTCCATACATGCTGTCGTCAAAAGTTTCAAGCTAACTTAATAATAACGGATTTCTATGTCCGCCTCAACCGCATCCCCCGCAGGGAAGTTCACCGGGGCCGCGCTCACTGCTTTTTTTTTTACAACATTCGAGTTATAGCCTATCTATGAAGCTATCGGGGCTAGTAGGGCCGACTTTCCGGTAGTTTCCGGTACATCTCGAGCGGCGGACGACCCAGCGGGTAACGTACAAGCTCTATCAGGCTCAGGGCCGCGCCTGCGTTTCCCACTTGAGGTTAGCAGACCACCCAAAACGAATAGGAGTGGGTCATCTGAGGCGAGAGGATCCCAAGTAGCGGGGAAAATATTACCGCCCCGGAGTACTAGTGCGGCCTTACATGTTTCGACGCTAGGACCGGAGCGGCCGATGCTCCATCCACCGAGCATTGCCCTCCTCTTGCAACGCCGCCCATAAGTTTTTCAAATACTCTCTCCGGTTCCAAGTAGAGTTCTACCGTCCGCTCGTAGCCCTGCATTCCGAGCGCCGACGCAACTTCCCTAGGGGATGCGAAGGCGATACTAGCCGAGGCTAACAAGCCTAGGCAGTCAGTTCACTGATAGTCGGCGCGGAACAGCGCTTCATTTCCGCAGGTCGGCAATGATGCGCCTCGTTGGCCCGTTACACCATTTGGGCAAATTTCCAGACAAAGCCTAGCAACGCGGTGGAGAACATACATGGGATCAAAAGAAGTGGGCGAGGAGTCTTCGAAATCCCAGGACGACCGCGAGCGCCGTCCAAAAACCTGAGTTCCTGAGTTGCTCCGTCGACAGCGGGTACGGATTGATTGACTACCGTCGACGTCCTTGCCGCTAGGGTGCCAGACCAATGCCAGGCTCAGTTGAGCTCAAGGAGTGCTGCCATGGTCGCCTCAGGGAGACTGACTGCATACAGTCGCCAGGCCTACAGCGCGTGAAGCTTGATGTGACTTGATACGTCGACGTCTTCAAAGGAGCTGGGTGGCCCCTAGGAGCCCCTAGGCGGTTCGAGCTCTGAGATTGGGCGTTTATGACAGGAAATGGTGGCGTCAGGAGCAAAGAGCGCTCCGGTCCTTGCTAATCGCAATTTCTTTTCGGGACCGACACGATGATGGCGCTTGACACATCAAAACCTTGTCGGGAGCTTTTGTTCTTGTTCTTCTTTCTGTCTAGTGCATGGCTTTCATCCTGCTTTGTCCACTGGCAGCCACTGGCTGGCTCCTGATTTCAATTTTTGACTTCGCAAGCGATATCCCAGGTAGGTAGGTAGCATTACATGGCACGGTCCGAACAACAGAATTCGGACCCGGAGCTCCTTGTGTTTCGTGTTTCCAGCATTGCCGTAAGGTTTTTCTGTGCATTTTTTTTTCAGATGGTGCCATGGCCCATGATACTTACCCGCCCTCTAGACTCTGTCATGTGGTGGTCTGGGAGGTTCCAGGAACGCAGAAACCCGATCCACAAATATAACGTATCTTTGTCTTCGGATTCCCGGCCCTGTACATTATCGTGCGGCCGCCAGAAAAACGGTTCCCAAGAAGGCATCCTGACCCTCCACAACGGATCCCGCTCGATTTGGCCAATTCAGGTGCGACTCGGAATAGATACGGAACGCAAAATTGAACGGGGACTCACTTTGGAACCGTTCATTGAAATTTATTCTGTGTTCTGTGTCGGCGTGGAACGGAGCGACATACCGACTGGTGCTCTGGCTTCGAATTTCGGATGGACTCAAGTACTCATCCTCGGCATCTAAATCAACCTGGGCATGCTTGAAGGAAGATTAAAAATCCACTCAATACGTTCAGACCCACACATCGACGCAAATCTTGATCTCTACATACTCTGGGCGAAAAGCGGACAAGTCTGCAGCTTCGTGTCTTTTAAAACTCGAAGTTGCGGACACTCGCGGACACTTACATTAGCTCCTGAAGAGTCCGCCTTGGCAACGGCCACGCCGCTCACTCCACAATATGAGTAATTGGGAGTAGTGCGCAAAAGGACTGATTCGGACGCTCGATATCCTCGTGTACCCTCCAGGTTTATGCGGTGTCCGACTCGGACTTGTTGACGAGAGGTTATTACCTTTCGTGGACATTGGCGTCCAGTTCCGTTTACGGTCTGCTTTTATTATATTTTGTTTATGTATTTCATTCTCGATCGTAGCCGCACCTATAAAGAGTGCGGCTCCGCATCAACGACCCTCAGTCTCTACCACATCGGTGTGCGACCAAGGGTAACGTCTTACTTCCCATTCGGAACCTTCGCACTTTTCAACCGGAACTTCTCTCCAGCAACTTGCGAGCATACTTCCCTGCCAGTCTTCAACCGAGCCCTTTCTTAAAGGGGGCTCAACCAAGTAACTCGAGAAAAAGTCCGGAACGGTTCCGGCAGTGGACCTTCATGGGAATTCGAACTTCGAAGTAGGCCATACTTTGATGGCATCAAATTTCAAGTGCGTCCTCGGCATCTTCACGGCGTGCTCAAGAAGCCCAGGAAAAATATGGAAATTTACAGAGGAGGTTTCAAACTCGATATATGTAAAACGGCGGAGATCCGAGAGGCCCAGACCCATTTACTGGGTCCTAAAACTCTTTCCTTTCAAATGCGATATGTTTTAATTCACCGGTTTGCGCCACTTACGTCACAATTTTCTGGATCTCAATGTCATGGGGCGCGGCACAGCAGCTCAGTAAGCCACTGATGGTTTTCGCTGGACTCGGGCGGGCCGCACGCAGCTCTCCGTTCCCCACCATGATACTCTTGTCCTTGACCACCATTATCCCTGCGGCCGTTGCAGCCCTTCCAGGTCTTTCACGACGCACACCGCTCGTTATCGATTCGCCGGGAAATTGCCGATTCAATATCGGTCCGAGGCAATACGACCTGTGCCCCCTCCTCGAGGGGACTGCGGGCCCACCGGTCTTGGTGGAGGGCGGAGGAAACGGAGCATACCTGTTTCATATCGGGGTTCAAAACGGGGATTCTGGAGCGTCCCGCGATGCTCGTAGCCTTGTCCGTATACCCCATGAATCTCCCTTTGTGCACCTATTCAATGCTCTTTGTTGCCCGTTTAGTGTTCCCCCGCAACCCGGGTATGCTTAATCCGTAAGTGATTCAGTATGGATCCTCTATGGATCTGACTTGGAGGCCTCAGCCGGGAACCCGCCCGGATCGGATTATCCGATCGCTATCTCTGACGCCTCGTCTACGCCCGTCGTCTATCCAGTGGAGTCCGACGGTGGGGGCAACCTGTTTACTCTGCGCCTCAACTAAAAAAGTCATCGCCGTAGAATCTGTAACTCTTCACTTCCCCGGAGGCACCGACGGCGCAGCAGCTCGAGTTCAGCTCATCTGTGATTCCCGTGCTGATATCGGCAAGGTGCGTACTACATGCACTTCCGTATATCATCGCGAGACTCAGATATCGAACAAGCCCATCTTTTCGCGGGTGGAGGGCGCGCTTCATTTGTTTACTTGGCGTACAAGATATGGGTGCGATTCCGAGGAGCTGAATTCCAGCTCTATCCATGCCCTTGATTCTGAATCAGGAGATCCTCCGTCGGACGATACTTCAGAGCCTTCAGAGCCTTCAGAGCCATCGGAACCGGAGGACTCGGAGCGGCTTCTGGAGGGCGACAAGCAGCGAAACTCACGTCGTTCCACCGCTGTCATCTTGATTGCCATCTCGTAAGTCTATTTATTGTTCCGTGCATCCTTCCATTAAAAAAGCGATGTCCAGCATAATCATAATAGCGCTGTCTATAATTTCATACAAACACCCCAATCGGATTAATCTGCTCCTGACACAACATGTCATGCCACTTCTTCGCCGTGTTTCTCTAGACAACTTCCCTCGAATTTCCATCCCCATTCCACACTCCTTGAAACCTGCTGGGGAGCGCCGGTTGATGCGTTGGGCCCACGAAGACCTCGAGCTGGAAGAGGACTTTATGGTCAACAGCAGCGACGCATTGGATGAACCCGACGACACCGGCGATGAACAAATCCCTCTCTCGCCGAGTCCAAGGAAGGGTGGGCGAGCAGTGAGGAATTATGGGAGCGCAACATCACCTTTCTGGTGAACCGACTACCGTGTAAACAATACCTATGTAGACTATCTGTAAATTTTCTGCCGCCATGCAAACACCTTTTCTATTGAAGATCTACGGGTCAGCGCTGCAGCCGCATCTGCCGAGAGAAACGATGCAACGTCCAAGATGGTAGCTTGGTGACTTGATGTGGTAGTACAGTGGTCCTCGGTCAATGATGGTGGATGTCACTGACTCCGAGGCACCCCAATAATTCTCGGAACTGAGGCCTCAGCTTTCAGCCCAACCTGACTTTTCAAACGAATTTTGTGGACGTAATTGGGACGCACTGGATTTAGCCATCTAACTCGGATGTCTTCGGATCAATAGCCGAGCCTACCCGAAGTCCGACGCAGCAATGTTTAGTAACACACCCCGTTGCCCCTTCGCCTCCTCCTCCTAAGGTTTTGCAAAGGTTTTGAGAAACATCTCTCGGACATGGATACTGTCCCCCTACTTTGGCTCTCGGGTGTCGCGCCGCGCCTTCTGTTGGCAAGAATCTGCTCGGGGTAATGCCGAAGTGCGGCGTCACCGGCGTGCCGCAGTGACAACAGACTCGGACCAGCGCCGGTGATGGTCGGTCACTATGAACGCTTTGTGAACCTTGGGGGTAGACCCGAGTGGATACTGTGTGGTGGCCATGGAAGTATTTGAAACATATAAAGGCTCTCGATTTCGCTCAATCTAGGAATCCGCACCTCACGAAACCTCACGAAACCTCACGACTCTAACGACCCCTCTGACATGATATCTTCATACTTCTGCACGCTGGCCGTGCTCAATGTGGCTCTGGCATTACCTCTGAACAACCCTCTGGATAACGGGACAAGCCTCGATAATAACAACGGGACGAGCCCCGATAGTACCTCTTCCAACCAAACTTCCGTTGCTTTCGCCGCCGATCCGTCGATCAACGTAGAAGCGATCTACGCAGCAGCCCAAGCTGCAAAATCTCCGATCCTCGCAAGTTATCCCATCAATGAGGGCAAAAACGCTTCCATCTCCAACATATATGGGAATTGGTTAAATCTAACGGGCGTCTCTGCCTTGCAGTTCATCGCCGATATGGACGTTGACTGCGATGGCGCAGATGTCAGTGCAAAAGCCTGCTTTTCCCGCTCATGCTAATTTTATTTGTTTAGTCTAACTGTCCTGTAAGCTTACGGCCTTCCATCTGGCCAACTCTTAACATCATATCGAAAGCACGCCACAACCAATGAGTCAACGACGGCGTGGGGTCATCTCGACGCTAGCAAGGTCCCGTACATCGTCATACCGGATGAGTTCTCGTCTCCCGATCTCAAGCCAAATTCTCTCACCGCCGTAATATGTGACGGAAAGATGTACTACGCCATTTTTGGAGACACAAAGTGCGTCAGTATTTTCTCTCGCATAATTTGACTGAGATTCTTCGAGCGGTGATGGGGTCACAACTGAAATTACCGGTGAAGGATCGATACTTCTAGCCCAAACATGCTTCCCCACGGGTGAGTGTAGCTGTTCTGGATCCCTGGACAGGCAGAGACTCACCCGAATCGTATTTTTTAGCTGGAATAAGTGGTGACGTGGGTCATGATCCAAACGACGTGGCCTGTACGTTTCCTCATCGCGTATTTCCTGAGCACCACTGATCATATCAATAGATATTGTCTTCGGTACACAAGTACCGTCTGGCGTCGGGGATGAGACGATCGATATTGATGCTCTGAAGACCCTTGGGGATCAACAAGTGAAACTCTTGGAAACGGCCCTGAATATCAGCGCTGGATATTCCGGAGCTTCGAACGCCTCAAGCATGGCACCGATCTCCTCCAACACTGCCCGTTCAACTACTCCCCATTCACGAACTCGTACTTCCGACACTGCCTCTGCCACACCACAGTGAAGATCCCATGTCGTGATCCGCCACCCTGCGGCCAAAAACCACTATATTAGTTCTATTAAAGCCCTACAACATCTGGTATCGAGTCTTCGTCGTAAAAGTAGGATTGCAATATATTTGTGGCTTCATCTTTAGACGGATCAACGTTATCAATCGACACTGGTCCTTTCAACGATCATCGGTGATAAGTATTTTAATCATTCCGGTAGAGTGACGGTGTTTCATTCTGAAGATGCATAGGCAAAAACCTGGGACGTCGTTACTGATAATAAATGACCGTCGCCCCACGGCCATCTGTGTTCAAGATACCAAACAATTCAACCCACCCAATTTCGCCTCCTCTAGACAATGCCGTTCATGTACATAGAGACTCGTATCCTACTAGGGACTTATATATAAAGGGCCCTTCCATCCCATGAAAATTCAATCACTAAATTTCATTCACAATCACGACATTTTACGAGCACCATGACCTTCACGAGATCTTTGTTTCTTACCTCCCTGGCTGTTGCCCCTTTGTCCTGCGCTGTTCCATCGCCGATGGCAATTGATCCAACCGCTGGTGATACGACTGCCGACAAGAGTGCTTTGCTGCGGATCCCTCGATTAACGTGGCCGCAATATATTCTGCCGTGCAAAATGCAACACAAGACCCTCTGGCTACATACCCAACTTCTCAAGCCCAGAACTACAACTCCACTGTATATGGCGACTAGCTTGGTCTCAATGACATCCGAACCTTTCATTTCCTCGCCGATATGGACATATATTGCGCTGCGTACGTATTTCCTCTTCGACGAGCCCGAAGTTGAAGTTTTGCTAGTACAAGTCCAAGTGTCCTGTGGGTTGAACTTGAGCTTCCTGAGCCCTCACAATTTATCCTTCTTCCAGGGAGCGACGACTATCGAGCCGCAAACCTCAAACGGGGCACTTGATACGACATTGGTTCTGTGGTCTGTCTTGCAAATTCCAGTCGTCGCAACTCAAGCCGAGTGCCCTCGGCGCGATTATTTGCAACGAGAAAATGTTCTAGACTCATAACCTGTCTGCTGCGGCATCTCCAAGTGCAAGCACTTTGCCGCAGGCAGACTGGTACACCTCGGGACAAGCAACTGGCCTGAGCGAGGAGTTTGAAATTTTGAGTGGCGCCGATCACGGCCATCAGACCCATTTTCAAATGCCATCAATTTTCAAGTAAACTCGGACGTTTCATGCACCATCCCGGTAGGCCATAAAAAAAATCTGAAGAGACAGATTTCAATATATACGGCTTGCTTTGCTTTTGAGTTATCACTCTGCCTTCAAATCCAGCCCAGAACACAAGAGAAAGAAAAAGTTTAAACTCCGCGCGCAGGCCAATCGATCAATCCGAGTTGTACCCTGCGGCAAACTGCTTGCAGTACCTCAAATACCGTAGCATAGACTGGTGACAGGTCTAAAAATGTTCTATGCAATACTCGACGACACCAAGTTTGAGCGATCCTTCGCATGCCATTGGGGTGAAGACACGCGATAGCGGAGGTGGTGCTACGGTAGAAGTCATTGACGAGGGCTCCCTTCTCCTGGGACAGGCATGCTTCCCAAATGACAAGATTTCAGGGAACAACGGCCACACCGCTCCAGATGTTGCTTGTAAGTGGCGGGCTTTCAAGTGGGTCATCGGTGCTAATTGGAGCCAGACATCGTTTCGGTAACGAGGTACTATCGGGCGTTGACCAGTCGACCATTGACATCGCGGCTCTCAAGGCGTTGGGCGACCAGCAAGCTGCGCTGTTACAGTCTGCCCTCGGCCTTCCAACTACGTGGAAATTCAACGGTTGATGCTGGCGTTGAATCTAGTGGTAAATACCATGCGCGATTTTGGTTCTGGGGAGAATCCACGCCGTTTTCGAAGAGCGAAACACAATGGTAAGACTCAGGATAATATGTTTGCTCCGCTAGGTCCCCTTTCCAGTGTATTTCAGCAATTATATAAATAATGTAGCAATAGAATTATCGAACAGCTTCATCGATGTTTGGTCATAATTTAAATCGAGGCTTAGCCACTCTGGAGGCGTCGATTTCAGACTAGTGAAAGTTTCCTGGCATTATTGTATTAGAACTGGGGCTGAAGGCATACAACTGAAGAATACCGTCGGAAAAATCGTTCACAAAGTGAGATATCTGGACAACATTCAATACGATGATAAGTATCCCCTGTGTTCTCGTTGCGAAGAATGAACACCAGGGTCAGGGCTGGGAGGATGCGGATCCGAATCACCTAAATTATCGAAGGTCCTCAAACTCGATGGCGAGAGCTAGCGGCAGATAACATAATACCTAGTATTACAAGCCAAATTACAAGCATGCAGAGATCCAGTCCTGACCGAACTCGTTGATTAATCGGTGGCCCAAATTTGAAATCTTGGATCCCAGGCATAGAAAGGACAGCAGAGAACAAGACATTCTTCCTGCTTTCGTTGTCGGCGGGCGGGATAGAGTGAAACTTTCGAGAATAATTGATACAGAAAAGAAACGACCTACGTACTGATGCTGAGCGCTGAATCCCCGTGGCAACTTGAAAACAGAAACGTACATACATACCAATTTGATACCAAACGTGATTTATCATCGTATTGACAGCCTGGGAAGACCTGCACCGCCACCAATGTTTCTTCCGTTTCGAGACCTCGTCATGTCCGCGGCGGTCAAAGCTCTGGATCTCTCGACCGGAGCGTTCTTTTCAGCTCCTTGACGGATAACTAAATCCACGGAGTTGGAAATTTTTGAGAAGCACAAGCTGCCAGGATCCTCGGGACGCATCAAGGACGCATAAATTATAATATTTCGCCGGTGGCACATCGACCAGTGAGATGGATCTCTTCGAAGACGTCCCAAACCGCAGTGCGTGTGCTACCGTGTCATGCGTAGAGGTGCGTTGTGAAAACTCTAGACTGCTCCGGCATTATGATTCCCCGTAGTCCCAGGTGTGTCGCGACCTTGTATGGCTGTCTACTATCACCCGACCGGGTCTGCCACGGTGAGTGCGGTACTTCTGGAGCATCCACCCAAGAAATTCCCCGACCGGCGCGTGAAAATCCCGCGAAGTGCGTTGGAATTTACGACGCTGCAAATCCGCAGGCAGGTGCATACAGCTTCCGTCGGAGGCCACGGCTCAGCAACAATTCCAGAAAACGTTCGGGATACCAAACTGGCCAGAACACACTGTAGTTCCAGACCAGCTATCGCCATCTAGCCAAATCCGCGCTGTAGACGCGGAGTCCTCGGCACGGGAAGCCTTAATGTACTGGCAAGTAACCGGATAACATCCGATAGTCGACGTCGAACCATTCAGCTGCGCATCAAGTCCTGGATTTGCCAAATATCACTGCCCTGCATGGACCTTTTTCCCTATCAAGTCGATCGCGTGGTGGCGTTTTTTTGGATCGCTTCTGTTTGATCCTTTCAGCGCTTTTGAACCAGGCGTCACTGTTGCTGGCCCTTGTTTGCCAACCTTCTGCAAACATAGTGCAAAACAGACTTTGTGCAATGTCGATTCATCTATCTTGCCGCTGGTCGCGGCTATAGATATATGTTAACACGGCAGGTGCGCGATTTTCTTCGTATCTCCATGGTTGCCTCAGTGACCTGCTGGATTAACTTCTGACTTCTTGTTCCGAGCCCCATAATCCCATGATGAGCGTAGCTAGGTAAAGGTCGCACAGAGTAAAGGTCGTACAGATGGTCTTCATGTCGCAGATATGACCAGGAAAAAGCCGCCTATGAGCAGGCGCGTGAATGTAAAAACAAGGCCTTCTGGTATGTACTTTCCCTCTACTCGAACGTATTTCATGTCATTTATAGGCTCATGAATGAATCCGCCCAGCTGAAGATGAAGATCCGTGTAGATGAAGGCACGCGTTGAAGCCATCAACATCTACTTATACTTCAGGATTCAGCCTTCAGCGCCCGCTTCTTCGCGTGTTAACCCCGGGTCTACTTCCCGGATCACTGTCCCGCGATCCATGTTTTCCTTCGTTGCGATGGGCATCGGAACCTCGGCTTCATCCTACATTTGCTGCTGCACTTTCCAAGGAGTACATTCGTTGACAGTCAGCCCCGAGAAGCACCGGACTTTTACCGTTGCGAATGGGCAGGTAATGAGATGAAGTGGAAGCCAGGAAGGCATTTCGAATTCACCGATATCCCTTCAGTACTATTTAGCCTGGTCTCTCGATATCGAGAGGAGACACTGAGCTCAGTCCCCAATTTCCTCCCCTTGCCTTCGACCAGTTTTCGCTAGGAACCTTTAGCCGCGTCGTCCTCTTCCGGCTCTCGTCATTGCAACATTCCCTGTGACAACTATCTTATAACAACGTCGAGAGTGCCGTCGTTAGTCCAGCATCCAACGCCGTCGGTAACTAGCATCATAATTTGCTGCGGCTTCAGATACTTACAAACCGCGTTCGCGCAGCACCACCATTCTCAACCAAATTTCTTTCCGACATCACTTTACGCCCACTTGTCTCGGCAATCATGAAATACTCTTCGGCGCACTATGTCCTGTCCTGCCTTGCTGCCACCAGTGTCGCGCTCTCGCTCCCCACGCTGCCCATCCGAAACAGCGGTATCAACAGCACACCGAGCATCGTTTCGTCCGCACCGACTGGGGCCGCGACATCCACGGTGGGCTTTGCCGCGGACCAGTCCATCAATGTGAACGGAATCTACGCCGCGGCACATGCCTCCCACACAAAGGTTCTTGCTAGCTATCCAGGCAATTCAGACCGCAAGACGGTGTCCACGATATACGGCGATTGGCAGAATCTCCCCGGAGTCTCTGCCTTCCATTTCATTGCCGACATGGACACGGACTGTGATGGTCTCGACGTAAGTGACAATGTTTCTGTTGAATACCCGGAATGCTAATTCAGAGTTTTCATCTAGTCCAACTGCAAGGTAAACGAGCTCCCATACCGCACTCATCGACTGGGACTCACTGCTTGCCTAGGGAAACAAAGACGGGCAATCAGAAACATCGTTCGGTGCCCTCGATGCGACAAAAGTTCCCTACTTCGTCCTCCCTGAGAGATTCACCGAGCAAAATAAGGCGATCTTGCAGGCCAATGCCCTTGGGGCCATTATCTGTGATGGTAAAATGTTCTACGGCATTTACGGCGACCAGAAGTGAGTTAAACCTATTGAAATGGGACCATTTTATTGACAAAGTGATTCACAGCGCCGACAGCCCTGAAGTGATCGGGGAAGCTTCCATCCTCGTCGGACAGACTTGCTTCCCTAACACAAACATCGACGGGGAGAACGGACACGCTGAGGATGATGTTGCTTGTACGCCAGAATTTTTCAAGTCTCTGCGGTCGCTGACGTCTGGGATTGGTCCAGATATTGTTTTCGGATCCGTGGTACCCCCTGGGATTCAGAAGAATACCATCGACATACCCGCTTTGAAAGCCTTGGGAGATGAGCAGATGAAGTTGCTTCAGACAGCTCTCGGTCTCTGAGCTCTTTCTTTATTCTTGGCTGTCTGGAACAGCCGTCTCTCTGGTTTTCAGTAGTCAAATGCGAATGTACCTATATACCCTCGATATACACTGTAACATAGTGTCCCGACTGAACTCTCCAGCTGAGTTGGATCAAAATTGACAACAACGAAGACCCGTTTAAATTTTGATTTCCCCACTTCGACAACGAATGCATGTATAGGAATGCGCAAACTACTACCCAACAGGGCTGTTTGAACTGCAAACTTATCAGGATAAGGAATTGATCAGATCAAAAGATGGCGGGATTGGCCGGCCACCTTTCCTGCGATTATCCGCTCACTTCCATGTTGCCCGAGAACGCGGGGAGGTGGAAAACTCCCGCGGGAATCACTCTCCTCTCTGTCCTTTACTTCTCGGCGGTTCTACTCCGGTCTCGTCCTCAAAATGTTCAAGTTCCGGCCTCGCAATGCCGTTCACTTCGCTGACCGATACGTACCAGGAACGCCCAGTTCTCATTCGTAACGCTACCCTCTGGACAAGCGCCAACAACGGGACAGACGTCGCGCGCGGCGGCGACGTCCTACTCGACAAGGGCCTCATCATCGCGCTTGGAAGCATCCCAGTGCATTTGACGCGCCCAGCAAACCTCGAGATTGTTGATGCACAAGGGAAATGGATCACACCAGGGATAGTCGACGCCCATTCGCATCTCGGGGTGGGAAGTGCACCCAGGCTTTCAGGTATGCACTGCCAGCAGCAGCAGCAGCACTGGGGCCTTCTGAAATGTTACATACCTCTCACTTGGTTACCAAGGCGCGTCCGACAGCAATTCACGCAAAGCTCCCATTCCTCCGTGGCTCCGGAACATCGATGGAATCAACACCCATGACCTAGCATATCGACTGTCGATGTCGGTTGGTATTACAACCGCTCAAATAGTGCCCGGGAGCGCAAACAATATTGGTAAATTTCTTTTTTACGCATGTAGTCTCATGTAGTGTCGTAGGGCTTATTTTGTTCAATAGGTGACCAGTCTTTCTTGATAAAACTGCGTCCCACCGCAGAACGATCGACTTCCCCGATGCTTCTCGAACCACCCCATACACTGTCTCTCAATGAATCCGACGGTCCACCGAGGTGGCGTCATATGAAGTTGGTTTTTCCTCTACCCAATGAATCTGACCATTGATTGATATTTTACCTAGACACGCATGTGGTAGCTATCCCATGTTTTACCCGCTCTTGTGGCAGCTGATGTCTGATGCAGGTGAGAACACTCTACGTGTCCATTCACAGACGCGTATGGACGCGGCTTGGAACTTCCGTCAAGCGTACAATGAAGCTCGCAAAATCAAGGATGCGCAAGATGCATTTTGTGCTGTGGTGGAGAACGGCTTATGGGACGGTGAATCTCCATATACCGAGAGCCTTCAATGGGAGGCATTAGTCGATGTGTTGAGGGGCAATGTAAAGGTGCTTGTTTCCTCGTTTGTATCGAATGCATAGCTAAGTATAGAACAGGTCTCCGTCCACTGTTATGAGGTGATTTACCACTGAATCCAGTAGCGGTTGACCATGCAAGTCTAACTTTTATTTACAGCCAGTAGGTTTAGACTCCTTGATACGCGTAGGTGAGCTCGGTTTCTGGCCTGCGATATATTTCCAAGGGTTCCAAAGCTCTCCAACGAATTAAAATTCCCCATAGCATCCATACATCACGCCACCAGTACATACTTGGTCCCAGATACTCAAACAGGCATGGGTATGTAACCAATGGGAATCTCTCGAGCCTGCAATGTAATAAATCACAGGGCGACCCACCGGCAATCGCACTGTTCGCCTCCGACTACAGGTTCTGTACTCTTTCCCCCATTTCACTTAGGGCCTGATCGGGTGCCACAGAATCTTTTCCTCAGAATCTTCCCAGAATCTCGTCTACAGTGCATTTCCCACACCATTTGTCCCTAAACTGTTCTAGAATGGGAAATACATGTGTGTTCTCAAATATTGATGTGACGAGGAGGGAGGTGAACCCAAGTGTTCAAAATACTCAACAAATTCTGTAATTGAACTGAGAATCTGTGGCACCATCCCAGAATCTATGCAAAATTTCACACCACAATTTTTGTGCCTCTCCCGATGCTCAAATGTTCATAGAATGGCTGTATTGAAGACTCTAGGGTGGTTTGGGGATGAAATCTATGTCCATACCAGATTCTGTAAAAATTCTGGTGGAATTCTGGGGCACCCGATCAGGCCCTTACGCTACTGACACATGCAACCCGATAGACCAAAGCGAGAGACCTATAGAACGTCGGAGTTCGCTGCTCGTATTTTGTCCGAACAGGGACTGTCCGTGGTCATTTCCTGCAGCAATTCGATCATACGTCGAATTCTACGGGAACTATCATCGTCCAGGGTGGCACGGTCGTGTTCATCGCACAGGCAGAATCGTCATGTCTTGCGCTTGACAGCGATGATGAAGAGGTGGTCGATTTGCAGGGCGGTTCTCTCGCGCCAGGGCTGACTTCGTTTGGTTCGAACCTCGGCCTTAGCGAGATACCCATGGAATCCACGGTCCAGGACGGGCCTGTCCTCGATCCATTCATGAATCAAGTCCCGAGCGGTCGATGGCCTGCAGTTCGGGGGGCGGCATGCATTGTACGTAGAAATTCCAGTTCGCGACCTTGGCTCATCCTCCCCAGACTTGCGTACCATTCTGGCGTCACTATCGGAACCACGGCCCCGATGGGTAGGGGATTCATCCACGGCGTCTCTACGGCTTTTGACCTGGGCGCGAGCGGCGGCCTTGAGCGGGGCGCCATTGTCCAGGCCGAAAGTGCGCTGCACGTCTCGGGTAGCTCCACGCTATCCGCGAGCGTTAGTACCCAGATCGCAGCACTGCGCAATTTGCTCTTCCACGAGACCGGGCCCTGGCTCCGTGTCCGGCGGCGTGTAAGTTCATGTTGGACATTTGTTTGTGTCTATGCTTATCCTCTTTTGGAGGGCGAGATCCCGCTGGTAGTCGGCGTCCAATGCGCCGACATCATGGCGACGCTGAAGGCCGAATTCGACGTGACGGTTGACCATCCTCTCCGTCTGACCTTCGTCGGGGCATTAGAGGCTCATCTACTGGCTCCCGAGATCGGAAAGGCGGGAGTCAGTGTTATTGTGGCCCCCGACGGCCTTTTCCTGGGACCTGGGAGATGCGCCGAAGGTGTGTCCTATTATTTTATCCTCAATCTTCCCCAGCTACCTATTTAATTTAGCCTCCCTGGCCCGCCACTGACTTCTGAGACGTCGTTCACGGTCTTGCTCAAACACGGAGTCAATGTTGGGTCGGGATTGTGAACGAATATGATGCCCGCAATGCCCGGTTCGATATGGTGATGGTCTGTTGTGAATTCCTGCGGCGTGGACTTCAGATAATCCGGCTCTTAGGTTGGGCTGAACTCGAACAGCGATATTGACCAGGGACAGGCGCTTGCCATGGGTTCGACAAATATCGAAGTTGCCTTGGGACTGCAAGCGACGGCGGCCAGAAGGGATGAGCTCGTCGCGTATAGAGGAGAAGTTTTTGACATGGAGAGCAACGTAGTTGGCATCGTGTCTGCGCGGCGTGGGGCAGTTGTGTTCACTGTTGTTTTAAGCCAGTTGCTCAGCTTCTATTATGTAAACTAGTGCTCCAGAAATTCGAGAAGTAATTTAAAGCCTCCTGAGGTCTCTAAGAGGGACGAACTCGGAATTGTGAGGTGTTCCAAAATTGTTCCAGGTACAACGTCAATCATCAGCGCCTGTGCCGTGACGACTGTTCCGCTATCGCCTCCGCGCCGTCGGGATCAACGACCAGCACAGCAAGCAGATCATTGATGGCCGGGCAGTGTCCCTTCTTTCCTCTTACCATATACCCCGGAGGTCTTTTCACTCATGTTTGCTCCTGCCCTGTTCAGCTCCATCTTCATTCTCGGGTGCTTCGCCCAAAATAATGTCACTCAACCCGACACGTTCCCGCACGCTTACCCAGGCATGCCTACGACCGCCTTTGGGCCGGAGTGGCAGGATTGTACGAGTTCCATCCTTTCTCTCTCTTTTCGTTCTCAAGGATGCCGCCAGACTTCGAAGTTACTGATCCCCTCCCCAATGTTACGGAAACACTCGCACGCAGCTTCGCAGGGAACGTCGGAGTGAACCGTACGGGCCATCCGAACGCGACCCTCTTTTTCTGGGCGTTCGAAAAAGCGAATGGGTCCTTGACGGGCTCGGCTGCTGCCACCGATCCATGGATAATATGGCTCAACGGTCAAGCTGAGCGTTCGTAAACGCAGGGCTGGTGGTCTGACAACGCTCTAGGTGGTCCGGGCGCTTCGAGCCTGCTGGGACTCATGACCGAGGTGCGTTTTAACCTCGTCTTCTCCCGGCTTCCTTTCGAAATTTCCGTCCAGAACGGCCCTATTCACGTCACTGGGACGTATTCTATCGTCCAAAACAATTACAGCTACAACCAGCTTGCGGATACTTTTTGGGTCGACCAACCTGTTGGTACTGGATATTCGACATCCGACCCAGACGGCTACGGTATGTTTTTGAACTATATTCTCATCCGTATATTTTTTCACGTTGAACCAGTCCCGGATGAGGACCAAATGGGTGAAGATTTCGTGAGGATTGTCTTCTATCATCCACATAACGCACTAACAGACCGACAGGTCGGTTTCCTTTCCAACCTCGTCAAGATATTCCCCAGCCTAGCCACGCGTCCTCTGTACCTCATGGGAGAGTCATACGCGGGAACATACATTGTACACTGCCATTTCTCCCACATCCGCACATCTAACACGATGTCATCAGCCGTACATCACGAAAACGATATTCTCAACGCCGAATCCGCCGGTCACACTCAGGAAGATTGCCGTCGGTGACGGGACGATGGGGTCGACGGCTGTGTTTGAAGAGCTCCCGACGGTCAGATGCGATGGCATGCCGCGTTACTGTCCCCCTCACAAATATTTAGACTTTCGTCATCGAAACCTACCCGGAGCTCATCAACTATGATCCCGCGGTCTTTTCGTACTTTAAAACCCAGTAGGTTCCAAATCTTCAGTTCGGAGACTAAAACTCATTTTTTTCGTGCACAGAGAGCATCTTTGTGGATACGATTTGAACTTTACGTATCCCCAAAATGGGCCCTTCCCGCCATTATCTGACCCGTCCGAGGTCTCTGCGGCGGCGGTCCTCCTCGCTGACCCCACCCGGTCGACGAAGATCAAATCAGCCGTCGCTCGTCTCCGGGCCTTACGAAATAACGCCGCTGGCGCCTCGCTCAAATCACTACCACTGAACAGAAGAGCTCTCGTCCAGCGGGAGGAACAACGTCAAGCCTGGAAGCGCAGCATTGCGGGCAGACCCAACGGCACGCTGGATCCCTACTACGGCTGTTTTTTGTTCGACGAGATGTGGGACTATGCGAACAACTTCACCTTCCCATGGACGAACGGGGGGTTCGATGTGTATGATATCCCAGACGCGCTGAACCCCGAGGTCCCGAGCGATGCTAGTGTCTTCTTGAATGGTAAGTAATGCCCCGGTCTTCGTCTGTGTGCGCGGGTTTGACGAATTGTCTAGATAACAGGACCCGGACAGCTCTGCACGCCCCAACTTCGAAGGACTGGGCGGAAGAGTTCGTCTATCCGTTTGGTGCGCAGGGACCAGATACTTCACTGTTTATTCTAACTACAACCCACCAGGTGCCGCCAGTGGAGGTGTTAATGACTTTGGCGATCCCAGTGCGTTCAGATTTTCCCCTTCAATATTGACTCTGAGTCTCGTTCGCAGGTCCTCCGTGAGTCTAGCGATGTGAATTCGATCCCTCAACTCAAAATATCAGACCTATGACCTTCCTGTCCGATCTCGCCACCAATGCGAGCGCACAGAATGTCGGGATTATCTTTTATTCAGGAAATGACGATTCATTGGTTGCCCACCGCGGAACTGAAGGTACGCCATTAAGCTGGTCCTGTTCGCATCTTTTAACCCAGTCAAATCAGTTGTCATCCAGGTAAGACACGGCGCCAAGTTAATGGATTCGTCTAACAACCATTAGAATATGACCTTCGGTGGCGTCCAAGGGTTCACGCGCAAGCCCTCGACACCGTTCACTGACGACCAAGGGAATTTCGCGGGTATCATACACCAGGAGCGCGGCCTCACCTACGCGCTTTTCCAAAATGCTGGACACTTGGTCCCGCAATCCGTGCCTGCGGCGGTCAGTGCATCAGCGCCTATAATTATGTTCGGCAAGACACTAAACGATGGCACGCGTCTATGTAGGCTTTCGCGTTCGTGCGGGACTTCGTACTCGGGTCGAACAGCACCGGGCTGGTGGACCCTAACGCAGCAACGGTGACGGGCGGCGAAGACCCTGCGCTCGCACAAGACATCCTCCCCGGAGGTACGGTGATCTACTTCGGCGACGGGAGCGCAGGGAAGACAACCCAGTCGACCGTCATACCGAGCGCGACGATTGCGGCGTGGAACGTATTCCTCGCTACTGCGACTGCCACCTTGCCGGCGAGCAACCCTTTCAGCACCGGGTCTTCCACGGGCGTTCCGAGTGGCGCGGTGGGTCTGAAAGGCTCTGGGGCACCGGGGATTTGGAATCTCGGGGGCCTGGTTTGGATCTTGGGCGCTTATCTGCTGTAGGGCTGTGTGCTGAGTTTTTTTTCATCTTGGGTATTTCTTGTTGTACTTCTATTTATTGCGTTCATTGGGCGGTTCCCAAAAAAATTCTGGAGGGTATGTGTAATTGGGTTGGAGGGGGGCAAATCTTTCATCTGGAGGATAAATTACAGGATGCTTGAGCAATGCATTCGCGGAATCTTCGGTCACACTGCGGAACTGAATCATGATGTGGACAGGAGTTCCAAAAGCGCCCGCACAAGTTAGTGATCTGTTTCAACTCCTTGAAGATGAACAGCTCATGTTCATAGGAGGGTATTTCGACTAGCGGTTTTTTTGGAAATCTTCAATTGCAGTGTCCACTGACAATCGAGATTGAACAAAGCGCCGGTTTACGGACCGATCCGGCCGCTTACGTAGTCAGTCGCACCTTCCGTCTTGTCCGTCGTAACTCGCCGCTCGTCCTCCTCGATTTATACCGTAGCCTCGTTGATGTCGGTGTGTTTCGTTCTCAGTGGGACAGATTATCCTATCCTGAGGATGATGATTTCTTATGGTTGTTTTGCATTCTCCGATGGTCAATTGACCGATGATTTATCTTCAGCAAATAATTTGCACCAACGAAAGATTCCAACGGCCAACACATAACTTGAGGATTGGGCAACTCCAGAACCATTAGGATGATAGGTCCAGCCTGACGCAACATCTTGGTGTTTCCAGCAAGCACAAAAATATCCTGCGTTCTCATCTTTCATCTTGTTCCAGGGGAAGATCGGATGGAAGACTTTATCGCCAGTTCACTGGCGCAGAAATCGACTAGCTCATACACCCCATCTTCCCTTGACACTGCTGGGAGTATCAGCATCTTGATCGGGTTTGCGTAGATTGATTCCGAGTAGACCGAGGTAGGTATATTCCGGCGCGGTCCCGTTAAGAAACAGCCGGGGCCCGTACTACATTCATCGCGTCAGATGTATGATAGATCAGTAAGTGCACTCAATGCACTGCCCAGACCGATGTATTATTATACTTGTTGTTTCTCCGTCATCCTGACTAGATCTAGACTTAAAAACGATGCATCCTTCCGCCCCTCCGTTCCGATTTTCCCCCAATGTCAGACTTCCAGTCTCTCCTCGACGAACTTGAAACTGTTCTTTTCAACACCGCGGTATCCCACTACACTATTGGTAAGTACCTTCTTCCTGGATGAATGCGACACCGTGCTCATTTATTTTTCAGCGAGCTCGCTGTGCCTATATGTCTACGACTTCGGTATGTCTCAGATTATCATCAGGCTGTCCAGCCTTAGAGCCCGGTTCCTCCTCGGTAGTAGTGACCTTCCCTGCCGAGGTAAGTCCTTTGGAGGATTATCAATTCGACAATCGACCTGAATTGTATGTTCTAGGTTGAATATTTTTGGGTCTGTATTGTGCCTCCTCCTGGTTTCCCCTACATGCATGACGAGCTATTAGGGAACACCCTGGACATTCGTAAAAGGCTTGTTCTTCTGGGTGAGCACCGACTGAAAATGAACCGACGAAACGCTCACGGCTCATCAGAATCGATACTTCATATTCCCCGTGGCCTCTTACGTGGCATTCAGTCGGTGTCCGTAATCGTTCAGAAACCAAATTGTCTGAGCCTTTTGTTTCCCCAGCTGAGATTAACCGTCTCCCAACGCGTGGCCTGTACGTTCATTTCTCGCATGATGCACTCGATATTGATGATGCCTTAGATGTCCGCTTCAATCCCTGTACTTTCTGGATTAATTAATTGGTCTCCGTCAGGCTTTGCTGGGCAAACTGTTGGTATTATTCTATGTAAGTCCGCGTAGGAATCCGGTTCGATCTTAATGGACTTATTCCATGCGCAGCGATCGTTTGCGTTGGAGGGGCACAAGGTTGAGCGGGATAACTTTGCATCAGAACTCATGAGATCTCACGAGATCTTAGTTGTCATGCAGCTTCGTGTGCATGCACTCTACGGTCAAAGTAAGCTGATACGGTTGGATTTCTACTCAAGACTGCGCTGAAACCGCTGGAATTCTGCAGACCGAGCGCTGAAGACCATCGTCTCTCTGTTGTTCTTCGCGGCAGTCTCAAGCGAGTTGGGAATCGCAATAGGAAAATTAGCAACAGATCATGGTACGCTCCGTAAATGATTAGAATGGGGCCTCAGAACTCATTTTAAAATTGGAGTTTATATTCAGGCCATTCCATTTTTAATCGACCCTCTCGAACTATGTGTCGACACAGTCCCAAAATTCCTCATTTTCTATCCGTGCGGTTCTTTGTCTCCCCCTGAATCCCCAGGCTCAATGGCGCTTCATATAGGTTACCCATGATGTTATTCGACGCAATTTTGCTCATCCTGGTAGTGTACAAAGCGTATTTGATCCAGGTCGAAGAAACCTCGGCTACAACCGAAAACACATGGACCAGCGCGCGTCTAGTGCGAATTATGTTCCGAGATTCGGTCATCTATTTTGTCTGGTTCGTTCTCCAAGCCAGCCCAGTTCTTTTACTCGCTCTTGACCATTCATCTCAGCACCGTCGGCGTGAATTTGTTTAATTTGCTCATGTGGGCGCTGGGCCCGTATGACCTGTTCACGGTCGGCACAGCATGGGGAGTCACCGTACCAGTGATGGCGGCGAGCCGCATTCTGTTCAGTATGCGCACGGCATATCACCACCCCACTTCCCCGACGCTGGATGAAGATATTGGTACCGAATTCCAAGTGGCACAGCGCCCACACGGATCCAAGGGACCGACGGTGTGGTCTGGCTCTAGTGAGTTAATCGCTTGCTTGCCTTCGACCTAGTACTTACCAACTGCATTCAAGGTGGGTATGAAGAGAGTGGAGTTGATCGGGGTTGAACGCAGAGAACATGTAATTCATGCACCCATATTTCAAAACTTCTGTAATACCAACTCCCGTCGCGCGGGGCTACCTGCTCGACCTCAAGATCCAATCAAGATCTCTGGGCTTCGTCAGTGCGGGACGATTGGCCGCTGACGGCGGGTCGTGACTTGTGGCCTGCGTGTCGAAGACAGAGCGGCCGCGGGTTCCAACCCCATCCTATCCGATTTCCTGTGTATTTCATGGTTTCTATGTATTTCATGCACTATAAGTACATCCATACATACTCACGAGGCGCGATATGGCACGTCCGACTCGAATAAATACGTGTCGCTCCCTTGAGGGCCCCCAACTTAAAGGACCCAATATTTTTTCCTGAGCATACACAGGGCGGTTCAACAGCGTATATATATGCAGTAGAGGGCATGCAGTACGCTCTCAGACGATCCATTAGAAGTGCAAAAAGTGAAATTGAATTCTGAAAAAATGAAATCAAAGCGTGGACTTAAAGTTACCGGCAACCATACGCGATTCTCGTTTTTTGCCAGAACAAATTTGATGACAGTCGATCAATTCGCGGGCAAAAAAGAGACTAGAGCTTAATCATCGGCGGTCGGCGTAATTGTTTTGACTGAGGGAACTTGTCGATTCATCCAAAAATTCAAAGTTTCCCGAATGACAATCTGAAGAGACAGATCTCTTGAGAAAACTATCCCTAACACAGGCATGAGTGTGCTATGAAGAAAACGAGCTCAGATTATAATCCCCATAAGTACGAGCGCTTGCGACTGCCATGTGTTAAACGTCTGAGTGATGTGATGATGCGGCTGATGGGCAGCGTGCCGATTATCCGGAACCCAAATAAAGCAGGTAAGGCCACCAAGCGGCAGAGCCCGGTAACTTTGTCGTGCTTTTGGGTGAGGTTCAACTCAAATAATATGAAGCGGGTAGGCTTTCTTCGAGCTCTTGGGGATCAGAAAGGCCGAAGATTGGCACAGCACACTACTGGTATTCAACCAAAAAAAAATTCAGAAGATGCTAGACAGCCTCGGTAAATTGGCCTCGCCATCTTGGCAGATTTCGTACCGGAAGCACCACAATTCAGGTTTTTAATGTCCTCGTGCTTCGAAAGCAGCACTGTCTGCCTCGGAATGGGAAAGAGTCCCCAGGTCCCGGACAGCCCATGTCGGAAATTTGATTTCGGTCTTACAAGAGAATCTCTATATAGCCTTATAAGCCCTTGGCAATCAGCGGCAAATCTTTGGGAGCCATATAAGGCCTTACAAGAAGCAGAGCCCAAAAATGTTTTGCAAGTAGAAGATGATTCCGGTCGTTCCTGCTCTGCCTGGTGCTTGTAAGGTATATAAGGGACCCAAGACTTGATTCCTAGTGGCCCCGATTTGAATTGCAGGCCCAGGATGGTGAAGTCTCATAAACCAAGTTTTCGCATATGAGTTTATTTTGAAAGAGTTCCCACGTATAACCTTACACTGCCTTATAAGCGAAATTACAATTTCCGACACACAGAGGGAGATACTCAGGGCTGAGTGACTCCACAGTACGTAGATGTATGCCTCATTGAATAGGACATGCCGTCCCAGGCCAAATTTTGGGAAGTCAACGCTTTCCTACGGTTATTTGTGGAAATTTGTAAGTACTGGTGATCCCCGAATATCCAGCTCGCCCCGAAGAGCCTAACTCACAAAATTAAACCATTCCGACCGGATTTTTTAAATTCTTTGCAGCGCCTTGGTCTCCGGGTCTGTGCACATAATCTAGTTCACCCCAAAACATCTATTTTTGCTTGAGAATGTGAAATTTGTACACAAAGTGTTGCAAAGACCAGGAGTTGATTGTAAATATCATTGCAGGTAGAGGTGGCAAAGTTCGGTTCAGTGCCATTTTCCCCCATTTGCTGAACCCCGAACCTGATCTTGGCGTTCAGTTTCAGCGTGTTCGGTTCAGGGTTCAGCAGTGTTCGAACACCCAACCAAACATATTTTTTCCTTCGGTTCTCATTGTCTGTGATAATTTAAGTCTCAAAGTTGCAATACTCTCTGGTGAGTCACAAAGATATTATGATTGAAACACATGAGTTTTAGCCCAGTTTCGGCACGCCATTCACATGTCAGAGTAAGTCCATACTACCGAAACTATGGTATCTTTCAAGCCCACACAAAATGGGTGGAAAAGTTTAAGGACAACTCATACTACCTTCCTCACATTGTGAAACATATGCTTTCTATTGTATGTGTGCGATGGGGCGGCATTTCGGTGGGAAGCGACGAGATCATGGTTAATTAACAGGTAGGTTGTTCATTTGATTAATCTATTAACCTATTGGCTGACCTTCAAGTTACTTGCATACTGAAAATTTTATCAAACACTGTACCCACCTCGCTGGAGTCTGTGCCAAGAATATATCGGCTTCCATATGCCTTGTACACCAGCTGTTGCCACCCACCCATACCCATCTTTTGTAAGGGGAGCAGTCATTTTTCTGTCGCCTGCGTCACTGGCATCCCCGTTGATCGCCCTAGAGACTCCAGTCATCCTCCCTGCAAACAAGACAGAAAATTTAGTGGAGCATACGTCCGTGCTATACCTGTGCATACATGCTGCACCTCTTTGTTTTAACCCGGATTCTTCATCTTGTATTTTGAAGCTGCAATATAATTATTCAATTATTTCCTGTTTGTCGTTTCAGCAGATGTTGTGGGAGGAAAGGAAAATCAGAGTAAAAAGAAAAGAGTCACTGATCTAAAGGTTCAGCGCCTGCCTCAAAGAGGCCCAATCCACTCATTAACCGATTGGCTTCTGAAGCCTACACGGAGTCTAGCCATTGAATGGGCAGGGTTTCCAAATCCGGACATGCACGGTGATGAGATCAAAATCATGCGAGTGCCGGTGGCCAGTGGCTGCACATTTCACGGGTTTTGGGAAGCCTCTTTGATCCCTCAGTTCGTCTCGTGATCAAGAGGTTCTTGCTTACTAAAATGACTGGTAGCTACACGGCCAAACAGAAGTTTTGTGAAATCTTAAGATCAGTTGTTGTAACTTTTCCTGAGACCTGAATAGCGAACATTCCGCTAAGTTATTCTTACAATAATTGTAACAATCTTTTTTTTCAGGCATTGTTAAGACTTTCCTTACCAATTTGTCAAGACCTGTCGCGCTGTAAGAAATACTTGTTGAGTCGTAAGACACCGGCACGGCAAGGGAGGTGATTTAGTGCAACCACTGATGCCCGACGTTCTGGAACGCTCCATTGCTATTGACATAAACTCCGTTGCTATTTGTTTGTGGTTCGAGTTGGGCACATGCAATCTCTCTTCTCGCCAACGCGCCTGACCTCAGGCTCTGCACCGATTCCTTCCTGCGCTCCCTGCGCTGTGGGTGGAGTTGAAAGGTTCCAACATCAAGACTTTGTGTGTCACTGGCAAGACAGCTTTCAAGTATTCCAAACAACCGGTCTCACACAAAGCGTTGTGCTGGCAAGTCTCAGAATTTCTCTGCTCAGCTCTGCTCTTGCCACATCTTAACATGACGGGGCCAAGACTGCAAATCTAGCTCTGGTAATATCAAGACCTTCAGAAGATGTACAAAGAACTTGTTGGAACTTCCTCCATGTCAATTCTCAAGCCTGCAAAACCATCAAAGATATTTCCTGCAAGACCATTTCCTCTGCTGCATCCCAAATGCCACACGCCTCGGCTCTTTCCACCAAAATCAAGAACACCCTCACACCATTTACTAGGTTTGTGTCTGGTATTCTCTGCTCCCTCCCTCTCTCGACAGGTCTTACCTGAAAGTGATGTTGCATGTGAGTTGGCCCCAGTCGCCAACAGCGCTGGGCTTAGTTTATTATGTTCTTATCTACATGGCTTCAATACATTCTGCTTCCCTCCTCCATGAATGTCCTGAGCTGTATGGTGGGATGCAAGTGTGGCGCTGCCAGGCTAATATTCCAATTGCCACTTATCCCACATCAGTCTTAGAATAATCTTACGATCCTGTGTTTTAAGAATTCATAACGGGTCCCCAAGCTCAATTATAGTAACGAAACTGTTGTGAAATATTAACTCCTTGGAATTTTAATGAAGCGTTAAGTTAATGGTGCGGCCGTGTAGGTTCAGACCAAGGCTGTCACCCGTCCGGCAAGCCGTTGACCGCCGAACTGATCTCGCATCAGCAATCAATGAACGGCAGGCTTGATCCGAAACTAGGAGGAAGGATCCAGAAGATTCCATGTTTTCATAAGCATGATTATGAGATTGAGCAACGGCAATCGCGGCAGAAGGAGCGGCTTGGTCAAGCCGAAACAATTTGGCTGGGAGGGAAAAACGATTACGCGAAAACTGCTGACGAAAATGTGATGCACGGCCAAAATCCAAAAATCAGGCTCTCTAAGACCCAGTAACTTACGTTACCGGGAATTCTTTGGAGTAAATGCCTCCCAGCAGAGTCCCATTGCACTTGTATCTCCCAAAATCGATAGACCAGACATTTCAAAGGATTTGGAAAAAACCGTCTCTTCAGAGTTCTGGGAATGCAAGTTTGAATTTTCGATGAATGCGATCGCTTCGCCCGGCACCGCGGCACCTTCGACCTTTCGTGCGGGCATCCGACTGTGTTCAAGTCTAGGTGATTTCTCTTTTACAGCCGTTTGCATAATTGATGACAGTAGCCGAGAAGAAAAAAAGAAAGAAGAGTTTTGATGCCGGAAATTGTTTTGCTCATTTCTCTTTCATTTCTTGTCCGATTAGGCTGAAAATAGGGGGGATCGAGAGGGTTTCTCAGGGCCTTCATAACAATACCATACTCACCTCCCAATTCACAGATTTGAGCTCGATGGTTTTTCCCTTGTAATCAATGGATTTGATGGATGTCCAATTTTATAACCCACACATCTCCTTCATTTCTCAATGTAATTACATGAAACCAGGTGCTGATTAGAACCCCAATTCACATGAATCTTCTATGTGCCTCTGGACCGTCATTGGCCCTCATCCTCCAGTGTAATATGTGATTATGTTGGGAGGGGTTATAAACAGACTCAGGTAAATTCACTATTGCACACGATCAGTCAGTCACCTTTATTTGTATACTGGAAAAACATCTGATAGTAAATTGGGGCTTTCAAACGCACCCATCCACATGTAATTTCATCGAGAAATGAGGGAGATAGGTGTATTATAAAATCGGACATCCATTAAATTCATTGATTACAAGGGAAAAATCATCAAGCTTGAATCTGTGAATTGGGAGGTGAGTATGGTATTGTTATGAAGGCCCTGAGAAACCCTCTCGATCCCACCTATTTTCAGCCTAATTGGACAATAAATGAAGGAGAAATGAGCAAAACAAGTTCCAGCATCAAAACTCTTCTTTCTTTTTTTTTCTCGGCTACTGTCATCAATTATGCAAACGGCTGTAATCAGAGCATATTTGCAACGCCCAAAATCGAGGCTCATATTTCTGCGATCACCCATCATTTTTAAGCGGAAGGAAGTGACTGATGTGACTTGGGCCGCCCTCTTCATTCTCCCCAAAATCTTCCTCCAACATGAATGGATGTGAGGGGAACCCATCAAACATGCTCAACCCCTAAAAAAACTGGACCACCAGCGTGCGTATTGATTTTCCAGTGAATTTCCTTTGTCACTGTTTCTCGGTCTCATCATTTTTAAGCGATCAGCCATCATTTTTGGACTCAAATGGTCGTTTTGGGGGCTGCAAATATGCTCTATCCCGTATTCGTGTTTACTCAAACCCATTTCTCTCCGCTCAGGACTAAGCTGGCCCACTCCCCTTGAAATTTATGATTCCTCACATCATTGACTGAGTCAAATGCAAACCGCCAACACGATCAACGGGGTTCGAGTCTGGAAAAAAATTAACTGGGGCCGTTTAAATTTTTTCCAGCCCTCAAGGGGTGCTTGATCTCTGGATCACCCAATACGATCTGAATGTCGGATCAACCGGGATCACAGCCACATTTCTGCCAGCTCAGAGTCATCATTCGTCCGGTACTACCGTGTAGCCCTCTTATTGCTCATGCGCAGCTGTTAATTAAGTTTTCAGCTCTGCTATCTACATCCTCTCTGTCTACCTGCTTGAAAACTTCTGTACTTGATGAGGAACCCAGTAGTGATTTCTGCTGTCCAACTCATCCTTCGTGTTGAGCTGTGATGGATGCAAAGGAGTCGCCATTTTTCCTTCCAGTATTTCTGTGATGCTTCTGCTATGTATTGAACCCGAAGGAAAAGCGAAGGAAAGCATTATTTGATGGCATATGTAGTGCATATGTGTATCATATACAGAGTGTTGCTACATTCTTCTTGTAGAGTGAGATTATAGACTGAATTTCGAGGCCTAGATGCGGATAGTGGAGGTGAACATGGGCTGGGTGTCGAGCGGTAGCGTTTGAGCACTGCTGATGGTAACTTCCTTTTCTGGGGGGAGGGGGGGGGGGGGGGGTCGTGGGAATTATTAGCTGATCCAGAGATTGAGCAAGAGGTGTCCGATTCGCTAGCCGAGCACTCTATCAACTGCACGTGCTCGACAGGCACCTTCCATATCGGGCTCTGTCTCCGTTTGGACGTCTCGCTGGTGTTGGATTCCATTCGGGTGTATGTACAATGTATGCTGCAGAAAAATCCGGAAATATGTATATACATTGTATAGATGTTTAAGTATGTAAGGGAATTTTTTGGAACTTCCCACGTTGTAAGAATTAATATACAAGCTCAACGTGTGTTCCATGGACCGCGGGCTCGACACGGCAACCCCTTCATTCTCTTTGTTAGTGCCACGGCTAGGTGAACTCAGAAGGCTCGACACCAGGCGTTTATCAGGTGATTGTCCCGCCTGAATGTTATGGCAGCGGAGGGCCAGGAAAGGCAGAGTTGAGTTGAAGCGAAACATTCTGGGGGTATTGGGATGTACAGAGTTCATTTATGTGTGACGAAGGGGTTATGGACAGTATTTACATCAGAATTGGTGGTTTGTTGGTAATAGTTCACGGTGGCTCTATTATGTGGGTTGTCAAATCCTTTTCAGAGAGTTCAGGAGCAGTAAGATGCATCAGGAAAAATCCCACTGTATACATAGTGTGATGTAGCTCGTGTAGTCACTGTAGTGCTGTCGACAACCCCCTGTTATATTGCAGCTGTAGCTGCACACCGCAACTCTGTAGTTCAACATAGGTCTGTAGTCCTGCAGCACAATAGCCAATAGAGTATATATAGCTGGCATTGCGCGGAGAACACACACTCGAAAATAATAGTTGTAGGCTTTTCCACTCGCAGATCACACAATGCTTGTGAAAACAAATTGCATTACTACATTAGATACGGTGTCGTAACCAAGTAGATTGCAAGGTTCGTGAGGATTAAATGGGCCCTGCATTCATTAGTCAACGAGCACGCTCAGCGACAGAAACACTTACCTAGATGAGCTTTCAACCCAACCACAGGCCCAATCTTCCCTGACCCACAACAGACAACGACGGCTGGGGCTGATTTGTGCAGCAAGTGGGTCACATTGATGAGTCGTACGGTGAATGCCAAGCAGGATAAGCAGGACAAGATTGGAGGGCTTTGGAAAGGCGTTAAGCTTGCGCAGGTGGATCGGAGAGGACAGAGGGAGTACACTTCAAACTGATCAGGGTTCTTGCCACCAAGCCCGAGCCAGAAGGATTTGAGATACGCTCCAATGCAGTTGGTCAAGTAACCCGACCTTGAAGTATTGAGGGCTTTGATAGAGCTCTCCATGCTCAGATGATTCGCAAGGGAGTGACTTGAACGAAGGTTGAAAGGATGACATGGTTCTTGAAGAAAGGATTGAGGCTGTTGAAGAACTTCATGAGTGCTTGATGGCAGCAGGAGTCAGTGGTGGCAACTGAACAGCAGGAGAGTGTGTGGGACGTCGGCGAGCTGAAAGACAAATCCGTAAGGGTGTGATGTAGCGGGATGGGAGTGGCGGGAACTTGCAGAGGAGAAGGGAAGATGATGGGGAGAGGGAAGAGGCGATGAAGAAGCCATCAAAAATGCTGTCCAAAGTCAACATGTGCACGGACCATGTCAGGACCCCCCGAATTTCCCTTTAAAGGCTAGATCCCAACCAGGCCCGATGGGCCAATTTTTGTCCGAACCGGTACTAGCCTCTAAAAATTTCTGTTTTCCCCTCTAACCACTATATATGGCTTCCGGAGCGCCACGGTCGTCTAAAAACAGTTCTTGCACAAAAAAAGGCCCTAAATCCGCGCCTACAAGTTACTCAGTGTCCTTATCTTCCTCCTTGCCTGGATCACCATCTACAGCCACAGTCTTTTTCCCTCGCTTCCTGAACAATGTCATGGTGTTATTGAATTGAACCAGCCCTCGAGAAAGTGCCCTGAATCGATCAGAGTCTTCGGGGACGAGCTTGAGGCCGGTGGGTGATAATTTCGGAACAGCCGAATGCAAGCATAAGAAGTTGATTGGAGGAATATGACCAAATTGTTTGGCTTGGAGAAGTGCTGTTGCCGCAGGTATGGATCTGAATTGAGCGCCATGATGGTCTAAAGCTTGTTACTGTAAATAGTCTGACTAAGTGAAGGTGCATCGGCAGAAGAAAAAATAGCGCTTCAGGGACTCGAACACACAAAGCTCACAGATTGAATAAAGTATAAGAGACCTCAGTTTAATCACTCGGCCGCCCTGCCAACAAGATGAACTTAAACCAGTCCGCCACACCCAAGACTTTGTCCGAACCGAGGACCTAGGTTGCTGGCGTCAGACCCCTTATTTTTGTCTGAACCGGGCCTAGGTTTACGGTCCAAAGTCCCAAAAATTTGTCCGAACCAGGATCTGGCCTCGAAGGCTATTATCGGGGGTCCTACCATGTCACATGTTGACCGGGCCGAGTACTCTGTCACGGACTTGATGTGCCGTTTGAACACTCATGAGTCATATTCTTTCAACCTGTCTGACCAGATTGACCTGTCCAGATTCTCAGCTTTCTTTCACCTGTACTGGACGGCAATGGGAACTTGTCCAAGGGTCAGTAGACTAGTAGAAATATGTATCACAATCACTGCGCAAAATTGCAACTGCCAGCTGCTTCAAACTATGTGCTTGCGCCGCATCGTCCACGGATTGAGTGACTGCCATAGGAGTAATGCCAGACAATATAGCACAATATAGTTTCCCACTCAAGCAATATTGTTATCCATAGTTCTCGTGGTGAGCTATGATGACTACACAGCACTATGTAACATCCTGCCACGCTATGCCAACTATGGCGGCTACCAACGACTATATAATTACTGTAGTATTTCGACCGTAAGTTCACGCCATGTCACCCGTCACCTACCATGTTCACTGGGTATGATGTTCAGAGCTCGACCGTCACCGTCACCTCCGTACAAGATGTTCATTTAACCAAATCGGCTCATCCGGGCCTATCGACCACTCCAGGCTCCTGGGGCTCCTCAACGGCGGTGTGAACACCGGAGAAGCAGTCTCTCTTAGACAGAGCTTCAACAAGATGAGAACTTGTGCTTTGTTTAGTGCTAGAGAAGGTGAGCCACAAATTGTCGTTCATTTATTTCGAGTTCCTTGATGTTGGAGACCATAGACGGACCTTAATGTCGTCCCGGGGCAAAGCTAAGACCTCTGATGCGGAGGTGGAGGAGTCGGATGAAGAGCCAGTGGCACTCGGGCCAGCTTCGGAAAATCGTAGCACTGTTACCAAGACTCCGCTTGGGTGGAACACTGGTTTTTCTTTTGCCTTTCTCTACCGATTCTTTTGGTTAATTTTAGCACAGCTCAAAATTCGTTTTTGCACCTTTTCAACTCCAAAAAATAAGATGTTCATTCATTGGTCGTCACCGTCACTGGCTGCAAATAAGTTCAGTTCACAGCCCTCCGTCACCCGTCACCTGAACTTACGGTCAAAATACTACAGTAACCGGGGAACTACGGCCACAGGACTTTTTCCTGATGTGTGTCTGCTACTCCCTATCAGGTAAGGTGGGTACTGAGGAACCTGTGGACACGTTGTAGGCCAAGCGGGACGCGTCGCAGCTCGTGGTCGCCGTGTTGGAGAACACCAATGTTTGTGATATCAACAACCCGATATGGAAGGTGCCTGTCGAGCACGTGCAGTTGATAGTGTGCTCCGCTAGCGAATCAGACACCTCTTCGGCAGGTTCCTACCCAGCCGCGGTTACGAGGTTCATATACAGAGTAGCAGTATTACAAATCGAATACAGAGAAATGACTGACCGGAAAAATCGGACCGGGTGATGTGACTGCGTTATTAGTGACAAAGAACAGGGATGAACCTCTCCACGGCGGCTGGAAGAAAATATATACAAACAACATAGCCACATCAGGACCCCGTAAACTCGTCGGCACTCTACGCAATATTCTTGTCGCGGCGGATCCACTAAACGCGTCCCGTTCACGCGTTTCCCTCCTCCAAACTTCGAATTCTTATGCCTCCCGCACCCACCGGCCCTCCAAAGTACTCCTTTGCCGAAATTCGCACCAAGGCCATCACACATCTTGGGTACACGCCCTGTTTATGGCAGATCAAGGTCGTGGAAGCCATCCTCAAGCGCGACGGAGATGTTGTCTGCATCGCGGCGACAGGATCTGGGAAGACTCTCACGTTTTGGCTGCCACTTCTTTTTCGGCCCAACGGCATCCAGCTGGTCATCAGTCCGCTGAATATTCTCGGGCAACAAAATGTCGCACAGCTGGCAGCCATGAAGATTAACGGGATTACCATCACTGCCGAGACAGCAACGTACAAAAACTTTCAGGTGCGCCTATCTTCCAATATCATAATACATTATATTTACGTGTTTGACGCGTCCGGCACGTTCCTTTAGGATATTGAGGACGGGAAATACAGTGTTGTGGTCACCAACGTCGAAACCCTAATGCAGCAGGATGGGGGATTCGAAAAGCTCTGGAAGAAGCCCACTTTCGCGTCGCGTTTGATCAGCCTCGTTTGGGACGAAGGTCATTGCGCGAGTACATGGGCAACATTCCGGCCCAAGTACAAACAAGTCAACCACCTCCGGTACCTCATTCCACGCGATATCCCCTTTGTGGTTGTGTCGGCGACACTTCCCCCCGCAGTACTTTCCGATGTGATGAATAATCTGCAGATTTCATCCAAGAAATGCACAATAATTCGGCGGTCTAATGACCGGCCGAATATCCACTTGGTTGTGCGGGAGATGAAGTACGCAATGAATAGCTACAAGGATCTTGCCTTCCTGATCCCCGAGGACTGGAAACCCGGCGATCCGCTGCCGCCAAAGTTTCTCATTTTTTTTGACAGCATCGCTGATTCCATCGAAGCAGCAAAATTCCTCCGAAATCGTCTTCCACTCGAGTATCGCCACAAAATCAAGTGGTTCAACACTGAGATGTCCACTGAGTTCAAAGATATCGAGTCCGATAGCCTGAAGTCCGGGAAAATATGGGGCTTGTGCTGCACCGATTCGTTCGGAATGGTAAGCCTGCCTTGATCTGATCATTGTCAACGTTGCGCTAAGTTTAATACTGTAGGGCCTTGGTCTTTCGGACGTGCTACTCGTAATTCAGTGGCGGTCGACTTGCGACATGTGCACGCTTTGGCAGCGGCTTGGCCGCGCTGCTCGTGCTCTTCAACTCTTTGCGACTGGGCTGTTCCTCGTAGAGCCGAAGCGTTTCAACGCAAATATCGCCAAGGCAAAGGAGGCCGCTGAAAAGCGAGCAGCAGCTTCGAAGAAGCGCAAGGAGACCGCCAATCCAGGGGAGCAGTCAGCTGCCAAACGCGCTGCAGTCTCATCTGCGGCAGCACCTAATGTCCCTATTTCTTTTCCCATTGTGGCCCTCCCTCCCGATGCCGCCCCTACCGGCAGCAGTGATCCTTCCGACCCCGAAACTGAGCATCCCAATGATCCTGAGGACAATCATGTCCCCTCGATGACAACGGACTCGGCACTCGAACCCGCCCAGACCCCACATCTTGCCCCGGCCGCTTCTACCCCACCCACTGCCGGATCAGATTCGCCACCAGTAGATACTAGTTGCACAGATTACATGCTCGAGCGGCGTGCTATCTACGACGCGGTTGCCCACCCGACCCCCCGGTGGAAAAAAACAAACCAAAAAGAAAGGTGCCGATCGGATCGAGCCGGCACTCGACGACTTGATCAATGCATCGACCAGGCAGCCCGGCGCTGCTTGTTTCCGCTTTCCTGCGACCATCTACTTTGGGAACGACACGATCAGTATGTACTCTTTTTTCATTCTTGTACTCCTTTATTAAATTATGCACAGCGTCCGACCATCTCACCTGTCGTCCGGATCTGGTTGATGGCTGTACTCGGTGCAACGGCATTACCCCTACCATCTGTTGTGAGCTCTGCACGCCAGAAAAATTCCTTGATTTCGCTCGCGTCGACCTTCCGAAGACAAAGCAACAGCCGAAGCGTGCTCGAATCGTGGATTACAAGGCCGAGCGCGTTGATAAGCCGCGAAATTTGCGAAACCTCAAATTTTACGAATGCATGACATTCAGCGCTCATCCAGAGGTTGGCGTGAGCTCCAAACGTGCAACCAAGAGCCATATTGTATTATCATCTTAAACTGGCAATAACAAGCTTATTCCTGGAAACTTCACCCTTGGGACACTTGGGGGTTGAATCCAGATTAAGGCTCAAAGCCCATACATCAAAGTCCTGAAACACCCTCTATACGTGGGAAGGCAAAGCAATGGTCACTATCAAAGGGAGAATCATATTATCCACCTCTGGCATTTATTGGCACGCTGGGAACCTTATTCGGGAGGGAAAACACCTAGTTGTTTACACGACTTTGGCTTACCCGACGCATTAAGCTTGTACTGCGTGTTTCTGGATACCAATTAAGGGCATCTAGGGTATCGTTGGAAAGGTATTGAACCATACCATCCAGTCAACGATACTAGAAGTCGAGGCATTCACTACAGAGGAAGATATGGGTCAATTATCCTATCCAGGGGACTAATTACACATATAATCCCCTGATCGACGGGAGTCATTATACGGACACATAGGAGAGTTTGAGTAGCGAATAAGGGCGCCAGGACGCGCGCAGCTGATACCGATTGCAGGCTAATTAATTAAGTAGAATACCCGAGGCCTGGTGATCACGCACATGTAATAGTTTTTGTACAGTATATAAGGAGGGCAGAACCAGGGAGGACGGCACTCAACCAGACCCCAGAAAGTGAGGAGCAATACAGCCCTTGCGTACAGAGTTGAAGTTTAGGCTTGAATCTTTGGCTGTCAATTAGTCTCAGAATTTAAGTTCGGTTTTGGAATAGTATCAGTGGGATTTATAAGTGTCAGTTACGGGGCGTGAGCCATACCAAGTCCGAGGCGTGAGCCATTGTGTGTGTTTTGAGGTGTGAGCCATAGTTACGGTGAAACACTGACTACCTGAACAGATGTGAAATGTAGAATAATGTCTATCAATGCCTGAGCACTAACAAACACTAAACCAACACTAAACACTAATCCAAACAATCGAGTGGTGCGAGTACGGGGTTCCAACCAAGTATTAGGTTGATATTTGAACTAGATCTGGTAATAGCTTAGTCTTGTGGTTACCACGCCATCATGGTAGGCGGTCCACCTTGTTACATAATCACCGGATTGGGAAGTCACGTGTAATACCGCTGGACGCGACTTCACGCGTCGTAGGTAGCGCAGAGGACGATACCACGCGTTAAGCAGTTTTATTCACATAAAATATCCATTTCGATGTTTCTGGGATTGGCGTTGCGTGCAAACAAGCTCGATGAAGCACATCACCACTTTTGGGGGCTTTCATTGCCCAATTCGGTCGAGTCGAGAGCCTGACCTCGGAATCGCTCAGCGGGAGAAAAGTCTGTGAGTTCAAATAATCTGAGCGTGGTCAAGACTGATACATTGGCTTCTATGGCCCAAATTCACGTCAAATAACACAGAGACGCGTGAAATAAATGAGTGTTTGGTTGTGCATCTCCCATCATTACATAATAAGATGGACCGCCGCTAATCAGACCGCGGTAACTAACAGACTGTAATGGGCGAGGAACGAGCTGGTATCATTACAGTGTCTGTCTAGAGAGACTAGTAATAGCTATTTACACGTAAATACTGGGAAGGCTCCAATAGCCGATCCAGAGACTCTAATGAGGTCTAGACGAAGCAGAGAGTGGTTTTATCTCGATGGGGTGGTGTGGGGTAGTGCTTGGTAGTCAATAGACTCAAGACTTGTGATCCTTCAATGTTCTCAGCTGTAATATCTGTACCAATCCGTGTGCTTTCCCAAATCCTTATGAAACCCAATATGACCCGATACGACCCGATACGGTTCTGTTTCCTTAAGATTCTTTATGCGCACATAGATCCAACAACCAACAAATATATTTGACCAAGAATAACAGAAAGAACTAACAAGTTCCCAATGGTACTCCGAATGAATCCAAGGCTTCCCAAGCGACAATACCAGCTGAGCTGAGTACGTCTAGCAAGAAGGGGTGAATTCACTGGCTTTCCACTCGAAACCTGCTGGTATTTATACAGGAATTATACATCACATGATAAAAGAAATAAATACTACAATCAGTCCACTTCGGTATATACGGATAAACGGACCTGGCTATTTAAAGGTACATGCATCAAAGACCCGGTTAAACGGCTAAATAAGTGCTCTATCCCGAGAGCTGTGCGTCTATCTTTCTGTTTTAAGGTGTTGCCATCATATCTTGATGGACTTGTTATCTTTAGACGTGCCAAGTATAGCGTGTCCGGATAAATTGTAGTAGAGATTGTCCGGGCCAACCAGCTTAGCCTTATAGATAGACTGGCTATCCTGCATCTCTACCTGATGACACCTTTGTCACCCAACTATTCCCATGGTGCCCTAATTCAACCGAATGGTTGGACTTTGATTTACATGTAAATACAATCTTTGATGATTTACGTGTAAATACACAGCAGGTATTGATCCTGATAGTGTTACTGAATGTCCCTGAACGATTCCTGAACTCTCCAAGGCATCCAGGCTCGTGTGATTAAAGTTACAGTGACTTAATATGTCACAAATGTCGAACTTGTGCTTGCAACTGCACCAACAACTCTGCCAATTTGATTTGACCTGCAATCTGGATCCCTTATGAATTCACAGTCTAGATGGATGGTATGTGTTATGTCCTTGATATATGACACTTTACAAATGTCCCAATTCGATCGAATGGTTGAACATGGAATTACGTGAAATTCTATTGTAGCCCACCTGGCCGTTGACCCTCGTGGTATCGGTGACCAGGCAAGTCTATACAATGTAATCTCTTGTGAAGTGCCTTTAGCCAACAGTCCGGACCTCACTATGGCTCTCATTGTGGGCCAAGTAATAAATAAGCATTGTTCTACTTCAGTAAGTAGAACAAGAACATTGAAATTGATAGATTTCAAGTCTGGTCATTTTCCATGCTTATCAACGGGGCGCGAGCCAAGCAAGTTTGAGGCGCGAGCCAAGTCAGTAGGAATAAGGCGTGAGCCAAAGCAGTGGAATAAGGCGCGAGCCAAACAACCGGGTCTAAACAGCCCACCGGATTAATAGTCCACCAAAAACAAACCGGTCTAGAGCCGTTATATCTGCATAGTTGGGAAACTTAAATCCACGTTGGGAACCAACCAATAAATTCAGGTTGTGTCTTGAACGCTGCTTCAAGAAACTAGTTGAGACTCAGCCACCCTTGGGGAAACGGGAATTGAATACTTTCGTGACAAATACGTTTACTCGTGGTTTCCTTGGACCTATACTTGTGTCCAAAAAGACCCGAATCTCGTCAGTGTATCAAGGTCATTAAGGGAGTGTGTTGGTGTTGGAGTCTGTCTATTGTCGGTTTAGTCGTGCTTAATCTCACTTTGTGAGTTAGGTATAACTCAGTCATTCGATAGGGGGGATTTTGGCAGTTGCATATTTAGACCGTTGAACCTGAGCAACCCTTTCAGCGTAGACTTCGCATTGCGCGATGATCTCCACGCATTCCGGAAGGCCCGCACCATTGAACTCCGAGGCCGTGCACACTTCAGGAACGTAGGTGCAGGATATTATGCCTGACGATGTGCTGCAGCACATCGTCGACTGTGCACACTTTCACAAAATTCTGACAAGCGCAGACTTGCTCAAAGAGACTCGGTGGCACCGGGTCTCGGAGGACGGTGAGCACATTCTTGCTCTCATTTTGCGCCACTGGCCCTTGCCGCCTCCTACGCCACTCGCTCCCACGAACCCGCTTACTACAATCGACACCAACAAGTCCACTCCGAGACGCTGCGGACAGTGTGGCCTCCATGGTCACATTGGTCAGTCTGCTCTTGCTCTGTTCGAAAATCCCTCTAATAAATTCTTAGCTACCAACCGCCACTGTCCAAAATATGGTCAACGCCCAAAATCTGTTCGGCGAACTCCAAAGGAGAATGCACCTCTGGCGGTGTCCACTCCAGCTCCAGCGTTCGCATTTTCTGCCGGGGTAATGGACATCCCTTCCCGTGTATTTCCCCAGCCCCCCGGAGCCCCCGTTCCTCTGCGCCCACAACCGAGGCCGGCTTACCGTGGCTCCGGGACTCCCATATTACCCTCTTCTCTTTCCCTTTCATTTACTCCGGACCCTTCATTGACCGCAGGGAACTCATTCCTTGACGATGATTTTCCTGATTCAATCATTCCTCCCTTCCCATCGTTGTCAATGCCTCGGCCCACACACGTCCCACTTACCCTTGACTCCACTTCATCTACTCCTTACCCTGTACTGGCTACTCCCCCACGTATGCCCCCCGATCCTTTGTCTCGCCCATCCAGTTTAATTAGTCCACAACATTTCTATCGGTCAGATTAATATCATGTTACCAATATGCATTATGCTACGTGTCAACCAGCAAGTCTTCGGGCTCTAATGGGCCTCTCGTCTCGCTTGTATCTTTGTCCCCTTCCTCGCCTCCATCTTCCCCAGGCCCTTGTTCGGGAATCATCATTTTCCCAATGCCTTGGCCAATAATATCCGGGATGCTGTGACTAGTTTTGCGGCCAACTCGGACTTCATTCGGGCCATGCTCTTGGGTATAAATGGCCATTTTCGCGAGTGTTTTGGTCATATCGGGAGATGCCTGTCTCGAGGTGAAAGAAGTTAATTGAAAATTTCGCTCGATATTGCTGGTGCATTGATTGTAGACCTGGATTAATGGAGACTCCTCGAGGACCCGTTGCTTCGTGTAGTTTGATCCTCGTCCACCATATGTATCCTATATATTTGGTATATGTGAACAAGAATAGCAATGTGCGTTGAAATCTGACCTTGGTGGGCAAGTTAATCATTTGCTCCACAACCCAATCTACCCCGCGGCATTTTCCCTCCTCACCCTTGGGATTCGGGAGTATATTGTAGCGAATTGCATGTCGCAGTGGGGCCGGATAAACGAAATGAACATCGGTCATAAATTTGACCATGTGCGAGGCATACTTGTGCTTCCCAACGGCCTTGAAAATGTAAATCCAGGGCGGAAAGAGGGTCTCAACTCGCCCAATGTCACCGTAATTCATGCTGAAGGACATTTCCTCGTAAAGAAGAAAGTATTGGTGCATTTGGAGGATATTTTCGTGCTGTTGGTCGCGTTTGGCAGTTTTCACCGTAGTTCGTAGATGTTGAGGTCCTCACCTCCGGCAACATAATGTGATGCGAGCCGCTCGGAAATTTCGATGAGATCTTTGTAAGAGGGTTTCGAAGCTGCGAAATCTTCTAGGGATTTCCATGCTGAGTTGCGGCGATTGAGTTCGATGCGCCATGCATCTAATCGTAATGCTGCACCGGTATGCATGATTACCTCATGCATCCGACGGAAACCTGGATCACTTCCAATTTTGCCAGTTTCTTTTGGCCGATGGAGCGCTACGAAACGCAGTAGACTGGTGAGATCATCGCGACCTGCCTTTGGCTCGATGAATATGCGCCAGATGGCATCCGCACAGGCCATCTTCAGATGAAAAAGTCCCATAACATAGATGACAAACTGATAGCGCTCCCATGGGCTGTGCTCAATGGAGCGCCGTTGAAGAATTGACATGGTGCGCTCGCCAGTCCCGAGATCACCGTGAAGTAAAACCACGTATGGGATGATTGAGAGAACATTGTGTTCCCAGATGCTGTTATTGGCCTGCGAGGGGTCACCAACACCGCCTTGCTCCAAAAACTTGGGGATGACTTCTAGATTCCCTGCCACCGTAGATTGTTTGGTGTCTTGGGATTTTGCTGGTGCCCATCGCATCCGAGCCAAGGGGATTTGCTCAATCATTTCGGGGTTTCCGAGGGTAGTGTGGAATTTTCGAAAGAAGTCGGGGCCGTATGTAATGAGATCGAGTCGAAATTTCCATGCATTGAACCGCTCTCGGCGGGTAAGGCCGGAAGGATGGTCCTCCTGTTCAGGATGGAGGTTTTCCAAATCCGTGACAGTGCGGGGAGGTGGTGCTTTGCTAGCGTCGAATTCTGGGTTTAATGGATTTGATTTCCACAATTCCTCCGAGCATTTGAGATGATCTGGCTCAACGCCATGTTCCATATAAATGAGGCCGCCGGAAGTCGTGTGTTCAAGGGTATCCGTAGAGTTCTCAACCGTCGGAACCAAATGTGGAAAATTTATGTCGAAATTGTCATACGCATAGCTGACAAGAAGACTTTGGCCCATGATCCGAAGCCTTGCCACTGTTTCTCGGGAAAGGGAGTGGACTGCGTTGTGGATGCTGTCGACCGAAATGGATATTCCCATGCGGGCAAGTGTCTCGATAACCTTTGATGGGGTGTTTGAGGCATGAAGAAAAATTCCTATGACACTCTCAAGCATATTCGACTGCTGATTGGTGCTTTGCATCAGCATGCTAATGACAACAACTTTCTTCTGTATTCGAGAACATTAGAAACCAATTATCATGATCCAATAAAATTGGTTTACAATCACAAGTAATGCTTCACGCCGTTCAGCTAATTTTTCAGCCTTGGTCTTTGGATCTTTGGGCGGACTGTCCACATCATCGTCCGTGTCCATCAGATCATCTTTATTGCTAGTCTGTTTATCTGCGGAGAGCAGGAGGCCTATAAGATCCCACAACTCTGGAGCCAAATCCTTCATCTGTCTGGCCATATCTTCAATCTCGAAAGCTTCTAGTTTTTCCATCGCGGCTCGAGTAGGCACAAAATGCCATCCATTATCCTTGTCCGCAAGATCACGGACTGCCTGAGCATATTTCCCCTTGATCAGAGAATTGGCCCACTGCATGACAGACCTTGAAGATTTGGGATGTGCGAGAAAGGCATTTAGAATGTCATCAGAGTGAATCAAGAGATGATCGAGGGCGGGATGATCTTTGAAATCTATGTGTGCAAGGAGGGACACCAAGAATGTGGAGATGGGCAGTTTCTGATGCTCAAAGGCCACTAGAAGATGTGTGAGCTGAGTCCGAGAGGCGGTGGCCATTGCGCGAGAGGCGCGCGCGATGGCCCGATTTGATCACGATTGATGCGACGGCCGAATTTGGATGGCGGGGTCCTGTGGCTATGTTGTTTGTATATATTTTCTTCCAGCCGTGGAGAGGTTCATCCTGTTCTTGGTCACTCTATCACATCACGTTGTCTGGTCACACGTCAAAAATGTAACATCCAATTAATTCAATTTCTGCAAAATTTCTGAGATATCAATACTCTGTATATGAACCTCGTAACCGCGGCTGGGTAGGAACCTGCCTCTTCGGCCCTCTCGCTGACCCTCCCTCCCTCGTGACTGATTGGACATCTATATCTGGTAATTCGTTCCCACGCCTCCGCCTATCTTTTCTTCTACTTGTACTATTATGCCCAAATGGTCTGGATTTGTACATCTGGTCTGGATTTCTTTTTTTCTTGCTTTTCCCTTTTGTTCTACGCCTCCGGTTTTTCTCGGAATAGACTCTCAGAGATGGCTTTCATTTGGCTTTAAATCCACCAAGCTATACGAGGGCAGGAACCCATTGAAAACGGCGCACAAATCTCGGGTTATAAATAGAATGATCAATTCCCAGCAAAACGACTTGCGACTTTGACAAGCCTCAAAAAGTGCCTTTCCTCAATCCCAAGCCTTAGATATCTTACCTGGACACACATAGGAACATAAATTTTGTATCCCGACAAAAACCGGACCCAACAGTGTGCAGAAGAAAGAGAGAAAAAAGAAATCCAGACCATTCGGACATAATAGTACTATTTACGAGCCCGACGCTTCTTGGTGGCGCGTGCGTTCCCCGACTCTTCACAGGGTACACATACCCATTCGCCAACGACAACACTATCCCGCATCTGGGGCAAGTCGCCTTCCCGGCTTCTTTGCTCGTCCTTCTTCCATTCCCGCGCAAGCTCTGCTGCATCCAATGTGTTTGCGGCTTTTGGCTGAAGAAGGTGTGAGAGGTGCAGTTGACACTAATGGATGCCTTACCGCTGAGAATGCCGACGAAGGCGCGATGGAAGCTGCAGGGCTGGCGGGTTTTCCTTTCTTGGCTGAGGTGATTGATGCCAAATTACCTCCTAAATCAAGCGTGGAACATGTTCTGAGGCCCTCAGCACATCTGATATAGGTAGGTAGGTGTCTGAAACTCCTCAGGACCCATTTAAAGCCGATTCTGGACAATTTCGTGAGAGCATCCTAAAAAAAAATTCGGTCTCGCGACCGACCCTCCCTCCCTGCCCTATATGCCGGCCTGACCGGATCCCCTTGAACGCGATCGTCGGGTTCCTGACCCTCGCCGAGCGCTTGCCGCGCCCAAGCATTATTCTTTCGCCGACGTGGCATCGCGCCTATTTACGCGTGAGATGCTATCTTAACACCCTCTTCTCACGAGGAATATTTATGGATGGGCTAATCTGGTACAAGTTTACTTCTATACAGTGACAGCTAAATGAAAAACGATGGGCATCTTTCGTTTTTCTCGAGCAAAGTCCGGGCCAAAGGTTTACAGCTTAGCCGAGTCCCAGAAAAGCACAACTGGTGGAGCTCCATCGAACTTGTAAAATCTGAAGGTGCCCATCGTTTCCATTTAGTCCAACCTTTTCATCGCCAGTCTTTTCCTCTACTGACGACCCAACGGACCCGTCCTAGCCTTACGCCTTGAATCACAATTAGTACGATCGTATGTTGTCTTAGCACTCTTTTTGCTTTGCTCACAATGCCGCCAGGGTAAACCACTAATTTGGTGCCAGTGTATCGAGTGCGATAGGCGATTTGTGAGAACACGGATCTAGTACGCCATGACCACATTGATTATGATCTTCATTCATTCACGTTCTCAGTATAAACCACTACTTCGGTGCCGGTGTATCGAATGCGATGTTCGTGAGAACACACTGGCAGCCTTCTCTCTCAGATGCCCTGTGGAAGGACACCCACAGAGGAGCTCATTACTTTGAATATACTCAAGCAGCATTGACAGTCGGGAGCGCCGGTAATTGCAAGGAACGATCCTGGTCCCGGTTGCTGCCCAGGAAAAATGGAATGCGCATCTCATCCAGTATGTTGGGATGGCATCACCGCGGACTGCGTATCGTCTGAAACGAGATTTCTAGACAGTAGCCGATGTCTGCCCGTTGCGTCGGTCGTGTTGCCGCACCCGAACGATCCATTTTAACATTCCATTATCTGCACCAAAATTACATGCAATAACGTATCTTTGTCCACTGCGTCGGTCGTATTGCCGCCCCCGAAGAGTCGACTCTCTCCTCCCGGTCAGACACGCTCTTCAAACCGAGGGGACGCGCATTAATTTTGGGACTCATCTAGTGCACCACGCGGGAACCAGGTACTTTTTTGTTACTCGCAAACATCTGTCCGCTGCGTCGGTCCCGCCCGCCGCTTCTTTTGACCTTCCGGACAGACACGGTCGCCTTGAACCGACGTGAAACTCCCTGAATTACACCCGCTTTCCATCCCAACCCGCCCCAATGCTCACTGCGTATCGTCTTAAGATAGCCGGAAGGGCCGAGTAGCGGTATAAAGCCAGGCTTGCAAAAGCCCAGAGACACTCAGGCCTTACCTGCTCATTTGCCTACCGTCTTCGGAATCCTCAGCATCGATCGCAATGTTCTCCACGACATTCTTTCTGCTCGCGGCTCTCGCGACTGTCTCCAACGGCGGTACAGCCTCTCCTCTGAACCCAAGTATGTCGAACTGACGAGCGTTTGTAGCGGCGCTCACTCGTCGTGTGACGTGCCCCGACGGCAACACGGTCACTAATGAGGCCTGCTGCGTTCTGTTCCCCGTGCTCGATGACATCCAGGCGAACATGCTCGACTTCGGCGAGTGCGGCGACGCCGCTCATACTGCCCTGCGCGTCTCGTTCCACGATGCCATCGGCTGGTCGAATACCAACGCGAGCTTCGGGTATGAAATCATATCCTCCTCTCCCCTGCTGATACCACGGCTGACAATGCAACAGTACTGGCGCAGACGGCTCGATTTTCATCTTCGGGGAGACTGAGCTCTCCTTTGGCGCCAACCTCGGCATCGCCGACGCCTTCAACCTCGAGACGCCTTTCATCGCAAAGCACAACATCTCGGTTGCTGACTTGTACGGCCTCCCGTCAACACGTCTACGTCTTTCCTACTTACATCTATCCTAGCATCCAGTTCTCCGCCGCCGTTAGCTTGAGTCAGTGCCCCGGTGTCCTTGCACCGACGTTCATGTTCGGCCGTGTCGACGCGACATTCCCCGCTCCGGAGGGCACCGTCCCGGAGCCTTTCCGTAAGTGCTGGCGCAAGTACAGGCGTTAACATTCTCTGAAATCCTCTTCAGAGACAGTCGATGCCATTCTCGCCCGCATGGGCGACGCTGGCTTCACCCCTGCAGAGGTTGTCGCGCTCCTCGCGTCGTGAGTAATTTCTATCGATCATTTTACTCATAGCTCACTGCCATGTTAGCCACTCCATCGCCGGAGCCGACGATATTGACCCGACGATTCAGGGTGTGCCTTTTGACTCGACGCCCTCGGTCTTCGACACCCAGTTCTTCGTCGAGACTCAGCTCAGGGGCACCCTGTTCCCCGGAACGGGCGGAAACCAGGGCGAGGTCGAGTCTCCGATCGCCGGCGAGCTGCGCCTTCAGTCAGACTCAGAGCTGGCCCGTGACTCCGCCACAGCCTGCCTCTGGCAAGCGAACGTCAACAACCAGGCGCAGATGGCTTTGAATTTCCAGCAGGCGTACATAAAGATGCAGAACCTTGGCCAGGACGTTTCGGCGATGGTCGACTGCTCCGATGTCATCCCCACCCCCCCGCCCATTTCTGCCAGCGCGGCCCAGGCGTTTTTCCCCCCCACCCTCTCCCACGATGACGTCGAGCAGGCGTGCGCCGACACGCCGTTCCCAGATCTCCCGACCGCCGCCGGCGATAGCGCCATCACCGTCCCTGAGATGTACGTTGTTCCCTTGCACATGCAGCTTCCAAAATTGACGGATCATTGCACTCCAGCGTTCAGGACCCTGCGACCAACGGCGCGTGCCAGGACAACGGCGAGGGTTGTGTTGCTGTACTCTAGTACTGTAGACTACCTGCTGCCCGGCCCGCCAGCCACGAATTCTCTTTTATTCTATGGTTTTCATCGTCACGTAACTTCATCTTCGTCCTCTGTCCTGCCTTACGCGTGCCCCGTCAAGCTTTCCAATATTATTTAGCTTTCTGTGTCAACGCTGTTTGAATCCTGAAACTGGGGGTGCGGATCGTGGTCCCGGATAATCCTTCGCCCTGATACTGCTCATCTTTCATTCAAAAATCGAAGACGACGGAAATTTCTGTGTTGAATTATTGGGCGTGTAGTTCCCGGCCCTGTTCCTTTTCGTATAAACTGCCCGGGAGAGATCATTAAGTTTTTCAACCAGAGGTTGAAATCACGGCCATCACCGATGATGTTTTGATTCGGCGCTCGGCACAATCTGTAGCACTTCTGCCCTCGAAAGTAACAAAGACAAATGCCAAGATGGACTCTACACCGGCGCTCATGTCGGTGAACATGCGCGACAGGCCTATCAAGTCGGTACGAATATTATAGTGCGCCTGGAGCACCTCTGACCCCCGCAGCCAGGTTCCCCAGCCCGCGACTCAGCGTTTATCTGACGTAGAGTTCTTTGCCACCGATGAATTTGGCAGCCCAAAACCGAATGTGCGCGTCCTGCGCGACCACTTCTTCCGGGAGGGGCGATTGACCGAGGAGCATGCGCTGTACATCCTCGAGCACGCGACCAAGCTCCTGAGCAACGAGCCGAACATGGTGGAGGTCCAGGGACCAGTCACGATATGCGGCGATATCCACGGCCAATATGTCCGTCGTTTCTCATGGTTTGACAAACATCTCATTCCCCGCAGTACGATCTCATGAAGCTCTTCGATGTCGGCGGACCGCTTACGGATAACGCCTACTTGTTTCTCGGGGACTATGTCGACCGCGGCTGCTTCGGGATCGAGTGTCTGCTGTACCTCTACACCCTCAAGCTGTGGTTCCCCCACAAGTTTACGCTGCTGCGGGGAAACCACGAGTGCCGCCACCTGACCGAGTATTTCACTTTCAAGCGTGAGTGCCTGCACAAGTACTCGCCGCGTGTTTACGAGGCGTGCATCGCATCCTTTTGCGCGCTCCCCGTCGCCGCGCTCGTCGACGGCCGCTTCTTCTGCGTGCACGGCGGCCTCTCCCCGGAGCTCGTCATGCTCACCGACATCCTCGCTCTCAACCGCTTCAACGAGCCCGGCTCACGCGGCCTGCTGTGCGACCTGCTATGGAGCGACCCCATCGCGGGCTTTGGCCACGAGGACGAGCGCGCGGTGCCGCCCGGCACGACCTTCCTGCACAACCAGACCCGCGGCTGCTCCTTCTTCTTCACCTACGCCGCGACGTGCCAGTTCCTCGAGCGCAACGGCCTCCTGGGCATCATCCGCGGCCACGAGGCGCAGGACGCGGGGTGCGGGCTGCCCTCTGCGTGCGATCGCCTATACTTACTTTGAATTCGCGCAGGTACACGATGCACCGCAAGACGCCGACGAAAAAGTTTCCATCCGTGATCACGATCTTCTCGGCGCCGAACTACCTCGACGTGTACCACAACCGCGGTGCGATCCTCAAGTACGCGAACAAGAACGTCACGATCCGCCAGTACAACGCGTCGCCGCACCCGTACTGGCTGCCCAACTTCCAGAACGCGTTCACGTGGAGTCTGCCATTCGTCGGCGCGAAGAGTGCGTCTCCCCTCCCCTCCCCTCTGTACTTGAGGATAGAGCTGATGAGATGTGGACAGTCACGGAGATGCTGCTCGCGATCCTGTCGATCTGCTCCGAGGAGGAGCTAGAGGACTCGGACTCGGACTCGGACAGGGAGCTCAAGACGGACGCGGACGGCGATGCACAGATGCGCACCGCGCGCACGCTGGGGCTGAGCACACCCGCCGAGATCGCGCGGCGGAGGCAGGAGATCAAGAGCAAGATCATCGCGGTGGGGCGCATGCAGCGCGTCTTCCAGTTGCTGCGGTGCGTTCCGTGTTCCTTCTATCCGGTTTGAAACTGAGACTGAATGGCGTGGGACAGGGAGGAGGCCGAGTCTGCGTCGGAGCTGGTGGAGGCGGAGGCGGGCGAGCCGGGGGTATCGGGGCAGCTGGGCGTGCAGCGCCAAGTGCGGCAGAGTATACACAATTTCGAGGATGCGTGCGTGTTTTTTTCTTTCTATATCTCTTCCTTTCCGTTGTCTTGCGTCCCCCCGCGTTTGTGTCCTTCCTCGTTGCCCAGGCATCGCTGTATCCCACGTGTCGCTGGACTACCTTCCCTCTCGTCCCCTCTCGTCTGTCCCTCTCCATCCACTCATTCACCCTCCTTCCCAGTCGACGCTCCGACATCCTCAACGAACGCCTCCCCTCCCTCCCCCCACCCGACTCCGACTCCCCCTCCCCCACGCCGATGCCGTCCCCGCTCGTGCCGTCGATGCGCATACCGGGGCGCGATCCCGAGGGCATCAACATGGAGTTCCTCATCAAGAAGACGCTCGACGACGCGGGCGGCGTGGGCGACGACGTCGAGCGGCTCGCGGACCGCATCGCGTTCCGCGGGGGGCGCGTGCGGCCGGGGGGGCTCAAGCGGCATGAGACGGTGTAGGGGTGGGGTAGCGTCTGGTGGCGCGTCAAAGGGGACTTTTGGTTTTTAGTGGAGGAAGGGGAGGACGCGGGCGGCTGGATGGGATGGGGCGGTATTGACGCGGGGGGAGGGGTGATGAGGATATCTATGCGGGAGACACGAGAGAGAGAGAGGCATCTCAGACTCGGATCCCCGCGACGCGAAAGGACACTGACTCGTAGTACTGACTGACTACCGGCTCTGTGTTGTGCAGCGACGGGCCCTCCACTTACGCGGCGTCGCACATGTGCAGAGCCGCTGGGATAGTGTCTGATAGTGTATACGCGTTGTGCGGAGTTATAATTGTATTTGATTACATAATTCATCTCCAGCACGAAAAATCCGGACGGACGCGTCAACGATGGCCGACGTCGATATGACTGTAGGCGCCGTGTCTCCGGGTCTTGAGATGGCGCTGACGCCCCGCAGGCCGCGTCCGATTCCGAGAACGACTGGGTGCGCGTAACGAGCGAGGACGGGTACTCGTTCCTCGTGCGGCGCAAGGTCGCGAATGCGAGCGAAACGATGCGCGATATGCTTGATACGGCTGGTGCGTGCCCCTTTGCCTTTGCCACCGGGATATGCCAGTGGTTCTGATACGATGGATGCCAGGAAACTACGCCGAGGCAAAGACGCGGACGTGTCCCGTGAGCCAACGGTGCGTCCCCCTTCCCTGTTCCTGTTCTTGTCCCTATTCCCTACTCCCTATCCCACTTCCTGTATGTCGAGGCTGAAGCGCAATTAAATGGCAGCGCGGTGATCGTCGAGAAGCTGCTTGAGTACATGAGCTTCAAGGCGCACTACGAATCCGTCGGGTCCAAGGACGAGGTCCCCGTGCAGGAGTTCATGGACCGCATCCCGCCTGAGATCGTTTTGGAGCTGTGCGTAGTCTTCTCCTTCTAGTTTGCCTCCGCGAGTGGCGCTGATTGATTCTTGGGCGACGTAGGCTGTTGGCGGCGGATTATCAGAACAGTGCGTTTGCTCTCTCTTTTCAAGGATTTCGTTTTATCTATTTTGGCTAACGCGTTCTTCACAGTGTGAAGAGATCGTTTTGACGCTGTACGTCTCCTTCTTTCCTTTTTTCTTCACGAGTGGCTCATATTATTCTGCGACGTAAGCTCTGCCAAAGTAGTGCGTCTGTCACGAGAGAATTTCGTTGTATCTGTTGTAGCTGACGCGTCTGTCGCAGTGTAAATGCCACACATTATCTTCTTGCATCAAATTATAGCACTTTTACTTGTACTACATATTGAATGATTGCCTCTGCGATAGAAATTGCAATCGTTTTATGCTGAATTCATAGATTGTCCTAGAGTGAATCACATACTTGTCCGAATCTTTCCATGCTGCCTGCCAGACCAGGCTACTTTGCCATGGAGGTGGGATTCTGACTTTTTACCGGTGGCTATCATTGCGGTGGTTTCGGTTTGTTGAACGGCAGAGACATGCGGAAAGAAAAGAAGAAACATCGCACTCCATCTAAACATCCATCCTGCCAAAAACAGCGACACCGGTGCCTGGAACGTCCGCGTCAAAACCAGCTACAGTCACTCCGTGTTCACGATCCGCTCGACGATCATCTCTAGGCGCATAACGCTGCCGCCGCGCTTAATATTGGCGTGTATTTCGTCCACCGAAACGACGCGGTCGAGCCTCCCCCACGCGTCCTCGCGCGTGTACGTCTCAATCCCAGCGCCATTCACCACGGGATCCCACCACTCCGGTAGGATCCCCGCGCGCACCACGCGCTCCATCCACGCGTCGAACGCCATCTCCTGCACCGCGGGCGGGACGCGCGCCGCGTTGGAGTGCGCGCCGAGGCGGAGGATGCGGTACGCGTTCACGAGGTCGGCGTAGACGACCGTGGGGGTGGCCGCGGTGTACCCGAACATCGGGTCGAAGAACTTGGCTCCGCTGGACATGGGGACGCCCGCGGACGAGGGGTTAAACATATTGAACATTTGGCCGAAGGGGGATATTTCAATGGGCTTTTTGCACTGTTTTTTGTGGGTTTTCCAGTCCTGGTTCCGATTTAGGAACGTCGGAATTATGGATACCCCAGGACAGCATCGCTCACCTTTTGCTGACATTCTGCACTACAGTAGAACTGCTTCTTGCACCGCGCGCACTGGCTGATTCCTGGCGAAAAGATGGATTTCAAACAGAAACTGAGCGGAAGTTTTAGCCTACCTTCTCGGGTGCATTCTAGGACGGCACAAGGCTGCACCATCGCGTCTGAGTGGAGGGAAGAAACGAGTTGCGAGTGCCGGATCAATTGATCGTGATGGCCTGAGCTCGCCGCCGCTTAGGTAAGCTTGGTTGAAATTTTCAAGGGCGCCTCTGAGATTCACACCCAGGATGGGAACCTTTTAATGTCGCTTAAAAGACCTATGAAAAGAATGTGTATTCATAGTCTAATATATCTTGATTGATTTAGCGAGATTCAATGAAGTAAGAAAGGATTACAGACACAACTAGAATTCATAGGTCTTTTCGACTTGATTGATTTCTATCTTATTCACCATGTAAGAAAGGTGTCTGAAAAGAACATCAATCAGGTGCCAAATCAACCATATTTGATTTTTGGGGTATCGATGGTACATAAAAGCACATTGTAAAGTACATGTTTTAAGCCAATGAGGGATTTTTGCCATTGGATCGGAAAATGCTGAACCTTTCCATGTCTCGAGACGTTCATAGCAGACACCAACAAAACTCAAACACAAATGGTACCAAATGGGTTGGATCAGGCCCCGGGAAGCTCCACCAAAGGATTGTCTGAAAAAGTGGCTTTTTGAGGGTGAAAATCTGTGATTTCCTTGTCTGAGAATGTGGCTTTTTCAGGCCGGGTTGAGCATGGCAAAGCTCTCCGGACTGGAGTGGACGTCTCAAAAGTGTTCTCAAGCGGCATCCCTCGATCAGCACATGCACATGTGTGGGGTGGACCAGGCAAGCGACACCCTGTCGCGGTGAACACCGAGGCAGGGAAAAAAACTGTTATTTGACCCCATAACCCTTGTCAGAAAGTGGCTTTTTGAGGTGTCAAATGGCACAAAGTTGTGGCTTTTTCGGGCCAAAATCATCGAATTTTCTGGACAATCCTTTGCGGGAGCTTCCCGGGGCATGTTGGATCATGTTTATAGGGGACTGCACAGCCAAGAGGCTATGTATAGAACTACACTTGAACAAGCATATATTGTGCCTTGATATATCACCTCTGTTCTAAAAGCTGTGATATCCAGTGTTCCATTTTAGAACACAAGTTGATATATCACCACATGTAGGAAAAAAAGGACAGCAATGAGAAAAGGGAATTCTCCGTAGAGGCAGAAGAAAGGAACAATACAGAGAGGGATTGTGGGGAATATCAACAATCACAGTGGATCCACCCTATACTTGTGTGTGGTAACACTCCAGAGTCGGACTATACAACCAAGGAGAGACTATTAAAATGGATCAACATACCCTGCATTGCATTGCAACTGACCTCTCTCAATCTTATGGTTCAAAATAGGCGCAAATTGACAAACGGCTCCAGAATAGCACGAAAACGGGGTTCGGGAGAAGATTTGACAGTTTTAGGGAGGGAATTATGGAAAGCAGGAGCACCACGCTTTTAAGCGAGGTCAAGCGATGTCCGGCACTGATGCCGAGTGATGACCTGTGATTCCCCCCTTCCATTTTCGGTCGTAAGACCCCGGAATCACAACCGAATACCAGAGACTTTATTGAGTGGAACAGGATATATAGTAAGGGTATTGCAAGCCTGGGACGGTACAGTCACTAAACACTATCATGATTGGTCGAGTGTCTGTATCAATTGATGGCAGGACAGCTTTTTCAGGTGCGCTTCAAGGTGAACTTGAATGGTGCTTTGAATCTATATAACCTAGAATATCTGTAATGCATAGGTGTTACTCGGTATCTCCTTCATCTCCTTGGGGAAAATTGGTCAGCAGGTCCAAGAGTAGGGTTTGAGACATTTGGCAGAAATTAGCATGTCATCATACATTTTACATTTTTTTTTTTTTGGGGTGTTTGGGATGATGAGATTCAGTCTGCAGAAGCATCATAGATTTTACAGAATTTAATTCAACGGTGGTGCTATTGATATCCAACACCCTGATAGATATACTAAAAAAGTGGCCATTGAGGAGTTAGGAACTGGGATGTGTATCCTTACGCACAGAATGAACACTGGAATCCATCGATCAGAATTATGAAGGTCAAAGTGCACTTTTAATATTAGAGCATATTCGCAGCCCTCTAAAAGCTCCGACATCACGAAAACGTCAAAAAAAAGTGATGTCTGATTTCAGAAATCTGTGATGTCTGAATTGGGAAGAGCCAGCGAGAAGACATCACAGAAACTGAGCGAGAAATGCTTGTGAGCCCATTCTTTTTGGCTGCACGGATAAATCAAACATTCCTGAGTACTTCCTCCCTCTTCCAGACACGATTTTGGCAGACAAAGGCCTCAAAGGCTCAGGCAATAGCTGGGGTGGGTCACATCAGTCACTGTTCCTCGGTTAAATTTGAGGAGTGATGGCAGAAATCTGAAAAGCGGAAAAAGGTGTTGCGAATACACTCTATTCCACTACACTTTTTCGAGATTTTCATTTTTCCGCTCCTTTTTGCATGAAAATGTCAACTTCCCGTTCCTTTTTTGAGCCAAGATCCCTGAAACAGTGGAGCGAGAAAGATAGGATTTTCCGCTCTCTCTTTTTCGGTGACTTTCAACTTCCACTACATTTTAGACAGGTTTGTCATTCCCCGCTCCTTTTTTGAGTTGAAAAAAAAATCGCTACATTTATGACTGAACTACAGAATTTCAAGAAGAAGTGTCTGGGTCAACTGCAAGGACTTTATGCAAGGCAACTACACGCAAACTCGGACTCTCGAGTGTACATGTGATTAAGCGCCCAAATTCCCTAATTAGGAAGTCTAATCTCTTGCACGTCGGAGACTTTGCTCCTCCAAGTTCCGATCCAATGGTGATGGTTGAGGCCTTGATAGATCTGCAGTCCTTGCCCTGGCACTTTTCTGTGGTGCCAATCTATTTGAGTTATTCAAGGGACTCGACTGTGATTCTTGGGTTACACATTAGAAAGCCTAACATGTAATCATAAATGTAGCGGATTTTTTTTTTCAACTCAAAAAAGGAGCGGGTTTCACTCGTTCCAAAAAAAGAGCGGGGAATCACAAACCCGTCAAAAAAAAGTAGCGGAAGTTGAAAGTCACTGAAAAAGAGAGAGCGGAATATCCTGTTTTTCCCGCTCGGGAGAGCCCTCATCATCCGTATTCTTTGCTCTCAGGGAGCGTCCCCTTCATGAGCTCCTCCGACCTGCTACAACTGGGGGGGTGCAATTCTTCACATGTAGCCCTCAGGATGCGTCTCAGGGTTCTCTTTGCGTGGAATATTCAGACAATATCAGTGTTGGTACCTTTAAAACTGCGCACCTTGGCCACCTCACTTTGATTCACTTGGAGAATCAGGGGATTGGGAAAGTCCCGAACAACCTAGTGGTGGTCAAGTGAATGTACAAGACACGAACAAACAAGACTGACCCGAAGTCCTCTGTTATCACCTGCTACTCACCTGCCGATGAGTATGCTTACACCCTCCAGGAAGCAAACCTACTGTATTGGGGTTCATCCCTCCTGGGTTTCACTTATTTGTTCATCCATCATTTTATCTCCCAGGCATCAGAGAAATCAGCCTTCGTAATTCCTGAATTGTGCATTGTTGATGCGGGTGTTGCAGTTTCGCGTGACCAGGCCTCGAGGAACAATGTTGCCAATACCTCCTCCCTTCGTAGGACATATCTGGTGGAAGAGCTAATCAACACAGACTCCGAAGACTTTGTAAAATTTGTTCACAATGGCAATGCAGTGCCACTTCTTGCGCCAGAAGACCTACTCTATGACATTGCCCAGTTTCTGTGTTTCACCCAGCGCATTCAATACTTCAAGACTGACGGTGCAGTATTTTTGTTGGACTTGTAAGGTGTGTTATAATTGTTTTCATATTTCACCAGCTTATTAACCATGCTCCAGGGACCGAAGATTTGCTCACAGACCCTCAAATTATGATGTCTTCATAAGATTTCCGGTACGTATATAACAACATCATTTCGTGACACAAGACTCAGGGAAATTTCTGGAAACAAGAACATCTTCGGAGATGGCAACGTTGGGAAGGTCTTCACTGTCTTCCCTAAACAGCACACCTGCAAGAAATACTGTGAATGGTTCAAACTGCCTGCAGTGAAGGAATCCGGTGTGAAGGGCACGACATTGAATATGCACTCATCTATGTGTCCCCCCTAATTATGCTTACCCTCATACCATGCCAAAATATGATCTATGTTCATGCTAGCCATCTGTGCGCCTTCTTCATCCTAATCATTGTATTAATTATCGTACCACACCCAAATTTATCGGTGACTATCTAACCACGTGATCGTGTATTCGAGCAGTCCTGTCTCACATCTTTCCGAATCCTACCCTGGGCGCACCAATGATTGTTCCTTTTCTTTCCTTTTCAGTAGTATAACTATCGGAGTGAGAACAAAATCCGCCCCAAGTGTACGGCGTTTCAGTACGCCAGTTCCGGGGTCTTGTCCCTGGGAAATCAACTGACATCACTCGGCATCACTGCCGGACGTCGCTTAAAAGCGTGGTGCTCCGGCTTTCCATAGGGAATTACCCTTTTTGGATACTTCGGCTAGGTCCGTGCCGGACAAAATCCGCAAAATCCATCCAAATGTATCCAGACAAAAATCGGCCGATCTGACCTAGCATTTCGGCCATTAACCGGAGTCCTGTGAACACGCCGTCTTTTCGTCGCGGCCCTGGCTCGTCTTCCTCACCCGTCAGCTGGTAGTAGGCACGCGACTGTAAGCCATACCTTAATTGAACCATTCTGCCCAATAGGCCCTAGAAAAAAAATTACATACTGGCTTGGAATCTATTACTTCGGCCAAGCGGTAGTCTAGACAGACGCTGCAATGAAACCAGCTAAGCGGCGGCCAACTGGTGCCTGGTTCATGACACCTCCGCTCCAATTTTAGGTTAGCTGTTTCCGACAAAATCGAGACGACGATTTTTTTTCAACATCGCAAACTTTTGATCGAATGCTAAGGATTACTGCTTTTGGAAGGCCGGTTCGGCCAGGTCTTTAATCATGCGGCTTTCATGACGTTTTGCCGATCGTGAGGTTCGCAGCACCGCATCATTTAATCTCCTCCATGTTCTACGGCAAGAGGCGAGCGATATGAAAGTCGCTGACACAGACCTCGGTTTGTCGGTGACAGCTGTCAGAGGGGGGGGGGGGGGGGGTACAGCCACCGGTCCGAGCATCCGGCAAGCATAAAAAAGAGTTGAGAATGGTGATGATGTCATTAAAAAGAGTGAATTTCGATCGCTGGCAATTTTGGGAAGGTTTTTTCGATCGTCGGCAATTTTGGGAAGTTTTAGAACATGCCGATCATTGGCCGAGCCGGCTCTAAATCACTTCATAAACTCAACTGCGCTGCGCTATGGGCCTGAAGTATTTTGTTGAGTACCTAGACAGATGCAGAATGTATGAAAATGGGGGGGTAGCCAAAATCCCGGAGCTGCTAAGCGGATGGATAAGGTCATAAATAAAGTCCAGCGTTGAGCCCATGAAAAGTTGAGAACAATCACGGGATGGCCCGATTTGGGGACCCCGTCAAAGAGGTCTGTGTCTGATCGAGAAAGATCGCTCGCCTCTTGTTCTACGGCGGGGAAAAGGCATCAAAAAAGACGAAGAAAAAAATGATAGAGATCACCAAATTGGGATAGCCCGGCGTCCAGAAACAGTACTCCTATCAAAAGTCGTCGCAACCGCAACAACTCGAGAAAAAATCGTTGTCTCGGTCTTTTCGGAAACACCTGTAAAAATAATTATCCTAAAACTAGAGTGAAGGTATCATAAACCAGGCACCGGTTGGCCGCCGCTTAGCTGGTTTCATTACAGCGACTGTCTAGAGAGACTACCGCTTGGCTGAAGTAATAGATTCCAAGGCAGTTTGGAGGATGTATGTAATTTTTTCTAGGGGCCCATTGGGCAGAATGGCTCAATTAAGGTACGGCTTACAGTCGCGTACCAATTAGTCCTCATGACTATACTAATTTGGGAACTCCAGCATCAGATGATCAGAGCCTGAGCTCGAATCGACCACAAACAAGGACGCACCTCCGAGTCCGACTCGAATTCTGTTCGTCCTGCCACTGTAAACTTCCCCTGCCATGCCGGCTTTCTGACAAATGGTGTGTACCAGCTCTACATAGTTAGTCCGAGGACTAGCGGCCGGGCCGTCGATGTTTAAAAGGGCATGTTCGGACATGCAAGTTGGACCCACCACTGGCGCCATGTTCTCCGCTACCCAACTTCTAACCATTACTCTTTTATCTGTCTCCGCCTCGGCGCTGGATGAGCGAAGCACCCCTTTGACCTCGTCATTCGGTCCTGTTGTAGACCTGGGGTGCGTTTGCGCTCTTCTATTTCATTGCTCATACTTACGGCACGTCTTCGTAGCTATGCCGGTACGTTCGAGCATTCATTAATTCATTAAACTGCATTTAAAAAAATTGTGCTGGTAGCGTATGCTGGCAATGCCACGTTGCCGAATATCACCTTCTACGGCGGCATTCCTTATATCCGGCCGCCCGTCGGAAACCTTCGGTTTGCAACCCCCCATCAGCTAGACGAATCCCCCAGGCCCTTATCCAACGCTGATGTCGTGGACGCGCGAAATTGGGGTCCTATTTGCATCCAGCAACCCGCCGTAGTGGGAATCGGCAATGAAGGCAATTCTACCTTGATCTTTTTCCTCCGAGGCCGCTGACGGTTGGCAGATTGTGTCACCCTCAACATCTGGACTCCCTCGAACGCGACCTCGAAGAGTAAACTCCCCGTATATGTTTACATAGTGCGTTCCAATCCATTTCGCAGACTGGCGACCTGACCGGCAATTAGCACGGAGGGGGTACTACTACAACTCGTAAGTATCTCATTTTCTCAGTCGTAGCCTTTTTCTCTTCTTGATAAGTACTGAACATATTTTCAGTGCGCAGGGTACGCATTAATGCATCAACTGCATTTTCTGTGGAATAATCGGTAACACATGATAGGTTTCCCCGCAAATGACTGGGTCGCGCGCTCGGACGGAGGGCTCATTGCGATCGCTATTCAATATCGTGTAAGCGCGCTGCCCGCCATCTCGTTTCGCATTTCTGGAATTCTATTCCTCAGCTTGGTCTGCTCGGTTTTCTCTCTGGCTCAGAAATTACTGAATACCCGACCGCCGGCCCCAACAACGGCTTGTTCGACCAACGAGCCGCACTAGAGTGGATCCAGCGCCACATCAAGGCCTTCGGGGGTGACCCCACCAAGGTCACGATCGGCGGTTAGTCTTTAGTAAATCAATTAACTGGGTGACCCTGCGCTGACAGCTGTTATTTCCGTAGGCCAGAGCACTGTAGGCATTCAGTCACCTCGAGTACCGCGTGTTGGTCCTGATACTGCCACCAGGGAGCAGGATCCGTCGTTCTTCACCTCACTGCCTACGGAGGAGAGCAGAACCCGGTACGTTAAGGTACCATCTTTGTTCAACGAGTATTGAGGCGTCTCTAGCCTTTCCGTGCTGCTGTGAGTGATAATGGGTATCGAAATTGCAGTTATTTTTCTAAAGGTCTCGTTATAGATCATTGAGAGCTCTGGTGCGTTGTTCTCGTGTTCGTATTGCCGCGACGCTGACAGGTATTCCAGGAAATGACCCCTTCTACACTGACGAGCACAGCGAGGAGTGCTTTGGCAACGTCACGCAGGCAGTTGGTTGCACTGGCGCCGAGGATGTCATCGCTTGCTTGCGTTCAGCAAACAGTATGCCGGTCTCATTTTTTTGGTGAGATTTTGTGCTGATAATGGTTTGCCAGTCGGAGCCATCGTCTCTGCCGTCAACAACAAGCCCTCCACCTGCAAGTACGAGCCCGTCATTGACGGTGACTACATCCCCGACATCACCAGCATACTTCTCACCGAGGGTAATTTCTCTAAGGTTGGTTATCCCTTGCTGAAGTCATGGCCATATATACGTCGATTTCCTAGGTCCCCATCCTCGCCGGCCACACCGCTCAGGATGGCTCAATCTTCGTCGGCTCTAACACGTCTATAACCACAGACGCTCAAGTTGTAGCTGCAATTCTTGGCCGATATCCCCTCCTGGTATGTCGTTTACCAACATTGAATGGAATCATAGCTAATATGCTATGCCAGCCAAGCAACGTCACCGACGCTATGCTTGTCACCTACCCTCCTCCGTCGAACAACACTATTTGGAAAACCCAGTGGGAACGTGCGATGTATGCGTACCAAGGGAGCGAGGTCGGTGATCCTCTCCTCCATTCGATCGTGGTCTAATTCATCCAGCTCGCGAACTGGGATTTCTACATCGGCAACGTCAGTGGCCAGCCGGCTTACAACTATCGCTGGGACGCACCGGACCCCAACCTCATCGCTTCGCGCGGCGCCTACGTTGGTGCGGCCCACACGTAGGCCTTCCTCGCTTTCCTCGTGTGTCTGTCTGGCTGACAACCTGTGTGCAGGTCTGAGCTGTTCTACCTGTACGACGGCACGAACTCGGGCCCCAGCTCCGCTGAGGCCCTGCCCGTCTTCACCGTGTTCAACTCGACTCAAGACGCCCTGGCCCGGCAGGCCGTCGCCTGGTGGTCCAGCTTTGCCCGTAGCCTGGACCCCAACACCTACGCCATCGCGGGGTCGCCGATGTGGGAGCTTGCGTCGACGGGCGGTTTCATGATCGCTGACCAGGGGTTCAACACCACTACTCCCACGGGCAGCGTCATGGGCGTTCGCACCGCAGACGACGTCGAGCGCTTAGCCTGGTGGCGCAGCGTTGGCACCGAGCTCCGTCTGTGAAATAACAACTTGTCAGCGCCTTTGGTTCCGTGAGTCGTGCACACTCATTTTAATTACGCTCGTTTATAGATACTTAAACTCAATTCGGGCTTTCAGATTCAACACACAACTGTCTCATTTCAAGTCATTTGCTCTCGTGTAAACCTAACCGTATACATACGTTTTCTGTTCTCCACCTCCGCTTCCACTGTCCGTAGTCAATAAGTAACAATTGCGCAACGATTATCTCTCGCACCATTGGACTGATTACTGTGCGCGCGATCTTGACGTCCCCGCAGCAAGCCGGACGAGTGAAATACGACAGTTCGATCGCAAATCTCGTCCTGCATCATTGAATTGCTTGCTGTCGGGCCCGTAGAACGCGCCGTCCCCGGGGTTGATCTCCCATTACCGGGGGCCTCCATCTTCGGACCCAAGTGGCGATAACTGAGTCGGATAACGTCAAATAAACTTCGAGATTTAATCGGAGTCCTCAATATGCCTGGCCATGAATGCTGCGCCGAGGCATGTTCGCGATTTTAGTCCTTTTTTCCACACGGCCCACGCCGGCGCCACGCCACATCGCTCTTTCTTGACCTCATTTTCTCGCTCGATGATCCAGTGCGCTGCGCCAGATTGTACTCAAGAAGGTAAACTCTTTTGTCCATCCGCCCTCCCCAATATATACTCAAATCTCCGTTTCAGGCAAGAATTGGTGTGGAAGTTGCAAAAAGGCGTGCTATTGTGGTCACGATTGCCAACAGAAGGTGACCAATCCCGACTCCCAAATGCTCTCATTGCAGCCTATCACTGTCCCTAAAACGAATCAAGGACTGGCCGACCCGACGGAGCCAGTAAGCCCGCTAAATCCGTAACCTCCATCCCATGGCCGGAATCCTACTTCCCCTTCGGGCGGTGCTTCAACTTACTCAGCGGACTCTCCGCGCCCATGCCCATATCCTCCCGAGCCCAGTTTCTCGATGTTGTGTTCCCTTACAGCGCAGAGCGTCCCGAGACCGTGACGGTAATGTCGGAAAAATGTAAAGTCCCTTATAAGACTCTAGTCTTATGGCCCATTATAAGGCCCTTATGAGACTCTCAGGCTTGTGACAGACAGAACATCTTATAAGGTCCTTATAAGGACGTTATAAGACCAAAATGTCTTATAATCATAAAGATCTCTTATAGAGTCTTATACGCGATTTTTTATTTTTCCGACAATTGTCACTGCGTTCAGAGGGCCCGTCGGCACACTTGCGCCGACATGCGCCGAGCTGTACCGACTCTCGTCGAGACACGTCGGCATACCCGTCCACCTCACGTCGGCCCATGTCGGACTCAACCCGAGGGTGTGCCGACGTGTCCCGACGAAGGTCGGCACAGCTCGGCGCACGTCCGCGTAGGTGTGCCGACGGACCCTCTGAACGCAGTGTGTGTACGCGGACCTCGTCAACGCGTCCCGTCTCCTCTGCATGGGCTCCCACTCGACTGAGATCATTGAGTTCGGCGAGTGGCGGGGATCCTGCCTGACTCCTGAGTGGTGGGCAGCTGAGGTACATCGGGCGGAGATCGAGCTGTACGTGCGGGAGGACGCTTGGGGGAACCTGGAGAGGTTGGCCATGATAATCTGGAGACGCCGGCGAGGATGTCGAGTCTGCAGAGAATCATCGAGAGGGTTATGGGCGACAAGTTGGAGTAAACCAGTTGGAGTTCGAGGTGAGAAATTCTGGGTTCAACTACTCGAGGATATCGAGCTGACTTAAATCCAACGCCCAACACAATTCACTTCCAGGATGCTTTTCCGCCCCAGGAAGTAGTTGCCGAGTGCGCGTAAGAACACCCGCCCAGGTGCTGTTCTCGATGTGGTGCAGGGTATCCTCGAGGGGGACGTCGTACAAGACGGCCACGCAAAGACGATCTTGCTGCCACCGGTTAGCGCTATCAGATTCTTCCAACGAGTTTGGTTAATTACCAAGCGTGCGCCGACTCCGGGGACGTCTTTTACAACCTCGATGCCCGTGTATTCGAGGTGCTCCTTGGGCCCGATACCGCTGCGTCAAATATATCAACTCGGATATACGAAACGGTGTTTAGCTCTACGAACCTGAGAAGCAGAAGCTGGGCGACCCGAATGCCCCGCAACAGACGACGACTTCCCTCCCGACGCGCGCATATAATTTTCCGGATGTAGAATTGTCGGCGGACTCGAACTCGACTCCTACTGCGACGCCCACCTCGAACAGAATCCGGGTGGCGAGGGCCTCAGTGCAGATCTTGAAACATACGGCACATCTTGGAATCAATCGTAGCGTCCAATGTAGCAAAAGCGTCGACTGGTGCCTTGGCAGAGTTTAGGTCACGGACATCTGCAAATCCCAATGCTAAGTTGTCGGAAAAAACCAATTTACCTTATGGGCCTTATTATGCGAGACAATCTTATAAGGCCTTATAACGAGCTTATAAGGTCTTATAATCACCTTATAATCATCTTATAAGGCCTTACAAGATTGGCTCGGATTATGGGCCTTATAAGGCACATCCATTTTTTCCGACAAATGCTGCATCCTTGACCCTGGAAAGAGGTCTAGATATCACAAAGTGCCCTTGAATTACGCACTTCTGTTGGATTTTGAAAGGGAGGTCCGGGAAAGTTTGGTTAATCCATGGACCTGAACATTCGGTTCAATTTTAGGCTGAACTGAACGGAAAGGAAGGGAAGTCAACCTACCCGAGTATCCACGATCCGCCGAGGTGTGGTTGAGGCTCTTCTCTCAGATTTCATGAAATACGGCCTCAACGCGGCATAATCCCAAGACGGATGCCCCAGCTCCGCCCAGCGATCGAAATCCCCCACGGCGCCGCGCGTGACGAGCATCGCGTTGACGGCGCTCCCGCCCCCCAGCGCCCCTGCATGGACGACGTTGAGACGCTTCCCGTATACGGCCTCGAGCGGCAGGGAGGGCGACTTCACGATCGGCGTGGAACTCCTTGTCGTGTCGCTGGACATGAGGCGGGAGTACCAGGCATTGTTGACGCGTCCGCGCTCGAGGACGAGGACGTAGATGGACGGGTCTTCGCTGAGGCGTGATGCGAGGCAGCAGCCGGCGGCTCCACCTGGTATGCAGTATGCTTGGAAAGAGGAAGTGGATTATAATCGAGGCTCACCACCCACAACAGTGTAGTCGTATGTTTTCCCGCTCTTTCTTCCTCCAGAGGAGTTCCTGCTGCTTGACGGATACGACGGGATATCCTGAGAGCTGAAAGGCCACATGCGACCAATTGTGCGTGAAGGACGAAGTGGTGCGAAGATCGTTCAATCGTCGACGGCGTCTTTTACTGTTTGTGTTAGTGGGCACATCACAGTTCAACTGGATCTCCGACGGCGCTCCTGCAGGGCTGCAACAACTCGAACTCTGCAAAAAACCCGTTGGCTTGTCGCCCGCAGGAGATTCATGCCATGATCCACCTCACAGTCAACGTCCACTATAAAAAAAAGAATTCGCACATATGTACAGTGTAATCCATCCAGCCTGCTGCATAACAATATCATAATTTGATGTCCGGCTTTTCTGGCTTATCCCCCAACTCTGCAACAAAGTCCGCAACCGCGGCCCAATACCCTGGCTGCACACATGTATCGTCTACGAAGTACGTCAGAATCGCAATTTGGGAAGAGATCAAAACGCACTGTGCCCCCCCTTTTCAAACTCCATGTATTTCGCGCGCTCCAAGCCCTTCGAGAACTCGACACCACCGGGCGTCTTGGTCTCCCCACGCCGTGCCACGACTTCCCACAGAGCCCGCATATGTTCCTTCGGCACCAACTCGTCCGCGACGCCACTCAGCATAAGGATTGGCGTGGTCGCCGGGATGAGTGGGACCTTGGACGCTGAGTCCCATTTCTGATGGCAAAGGAAAGAGAAGGGGCCCAGCAGAGGCAGAGCATGAGGTACTAGGCTCGGCAGGGACGTGAACGTATTTTCTAGTATTAATGCATGTATCTGAGTAATGTTTGAGCGAGCGAGAATGTTGACACAGACAAAATAATCACCTTCGAAGGGTTCCTGCTCGCAAGATCAATCGAAACAGCTCCACCTATTGACTGGCCATACGATATCTGAAAAACAATAAATTTATCGACGCTTCAAGTGGGCACGAGGAGCCCTACTATTGGCGTTTGGGCGAAACAAGGGTCGGAAAGGAGATAATCCAAAGCGGTTTGCGAGTCTATTTGGAGACCTAGGAAGGTTCAGTGGCAGAACTACGCTTTTGGACAAGGTCTCACCCGCTTCGGATGGCGAACCGTCGGAAAGCCCGTAACTGTGAAGGATTTTAAGTTTAATTCGACTCATATCGTTCGAGGAACACACCCTCTATACGAAACCATTAGGACGTTGCACCGCATTTTGAGGTAGAAGACTTTGGCGAGGGGTATTCTGTGCCCATGATTTCCCCCATTGCCATGGAACATCATGACAGTAGGGCGACTCATTATAAACTTGAGCCCAAATAAGTGCTACTTCGGTGAATATTGGGCTGCTACGCACCTCGTCCTCCGTCACGTCATCCTCGCCTGGCACAGGTGTTGCAGCAACATGCGTCTTCGACAGCTCCTTACTTTGGGGAAGGAGGTAACACCTTAGAGTTATGCCATCGGGTGTCTTGAGCTCTAAATCTTGGTACGGTAAACCATAAGCTGAAGGAACTGGGACGTCTTCTGCACAATCAAGCTACTGGCAATAACGCTGGGGAGACGACCTCACCTGTGCGGGAGCCGGGTGGAAATGCGGAAGGATAAATGAGATAGTTCTGTCCGTAGTAAAGTAGCCCGGCGCCTGGAGGAAGATGTGAGTTCTCGCAAGAAATACGCGTCAGAGAAGGATGTGGTCACCAACTGTCGTCAGCGTTGCTGCGGTGGCCAATGTGCCCTGAGTGCACATTTAGCGTCTTCAAAGATTTAGGGGAAATTCGCCTACCTTGGCAAAGGTTTCGAGGGATGGGAGGAAGCCAGCCATTGTAATGTGGTGGTCCGAAGGGTTCTGCTTGATCTGGAAGCTTCTGAGATACTTGCGCACACCAGTACCACCGCCACCGTACGTAATTCGCGTCGATCTCCGACTCCTCTTGAAATCTCGCCATGGACAATTCGCACACTCTTGAGTACAGCAAGCTCAGTACTGCCGAAATTGTGGATTTCTTGGGATTCTTGATGAGTCCGACCATCAAAATAATAGGCAATCTGCCAGTCGTAGCGATAGGAGAGGGGGTGACAATGAATTGGGCGACGCCCTCCCGAAACGTCTGTGTGGTTGTCGAGATTCGACTGCTACGAACATATCCGGGCAACGATTCCCAGGTAAGTTTCGAGCGTTCTTGAGATTCTTACTAGCTGAATTTAAAGCTCAAGACTGACGAACTCGCCGATTCGATACGCACGGCGATCGGGAATCCAGAGATATGCACCAGGGGCCATCTCTTCTCGATTTTACGACTCTTGGGTCACTATTTTCGGTCAAACCGCGACTCCAGCATGATCAGTTCAGAATATATCCACATAAATCGTAAGTGGTTTGTTCAGTGTATCAAGGAACTATGTCTTACTTCATGCCAGCGGACGACTTGTCGTTGAGGATTAAACAATCGGCTTCCGCCCCCGTCGTTGGTTCTAATGTGTCTTCGCCTCAAAAGAAACGTAGATACTCCGACGGGTCCAGCGGAACACATCCACTCATCATTTCTGAGGGTGCGCTTCCTTCTGTTTTCTACTGAGGAATACTACATCTCAATAGCTATTCAGATCTAATAGAAGCTCTGGATTATGGCATACAACAATGCGAAGCAGTGTTGGCTGCGTACACCGAGCCAGACACATGGATAACGCTGTCATTTCCATTTCTATCCCGACAACTCCCCTTTGACCGCTTTAACTTTACAACCTCCCCATCCACGGCTATACCCCGCTTCGCCTTCATGCCGCGGGAGTTCCTCGCATATGTGCACAAACGTGTTACTAACCTAGGCATCGGCCAGTCGTCCCTGTACCTTCACGGGACGATGGGACTCGGCAAGTCCCACATACTCGCCGCTTTGGCTATCCTTCTCAGACGACAAGGCCACCGCGTGGTATTTCTGCCTGACTGCGGACAACTCGTCCCCAACCCGGTTTTATACGTCCAGTCCGCACTGTTATGCACCTTCAGCGGCAGCAGTGAGGATGACAGGGCGGCCCGCCGTCAGATTCGCGGCTTGGAGACACTGGAGAGTATCCAACATTGGTGCAACACGCTGCCGAAGACTATTTTCATCGTTGACCAGCTGAACACCCTGGAGACGAGAGATGGCAAGGGTACTAGAGAAGAAGAAAAGCTACACGCCAAGTGATTTCTCGCAAGTCTTTATTTTGGCCATACATGTCTCCGGAGTTCATCTGAAAACGACCCGGAACAATATAAGCGAGTAAAATTCAATGAATTGCTCGTCCTCAGGAACGGTATGACGGAGGTGCGTCCATCTTTGTTGCACCTGTGCTCTTTATGCTGTGGCTGACTCCTTGGAAGAGAGAACAAGTCTCTTGGTTGAATCACCATAAAGACACCATTCCCCTCATGTCTCCCCAGCAAATCTCCTTCTTTTCTGACTTCACGGGCAGGATACCCATCTTTTTTACAGCCCTCTTGGGTTTCTCAGGACACGCGTTTGAGGAGGTGTGGCCTGACATTTGGGGTCACCAGATCTTCCAAGAAGCTGTGCTGCAGCTGCGGCGGTTCTCGACTCGCTTCACAAATGGATCCCCCGAGAAGGAATCGTAAGTTGTTGTTGAATGCTATAATGCGACCGCTGACGTTTAGAACCAGCTATATCGACGGCTTGGAAGCCTGTCTGACAGGGAAGGGCTTGTATGACGTGAATCAACGTTACATCGATCATCGTTTCTGTTACCAAGTCCAAAATGTCGCGACTGTCACATGCGGCATGGCGCGCCGGGAAATCTTCGACCTCGTTCGAGCCCACCGGAAGCATCTCGCGCTGTCTACCGACTGGTTAGGCTCATTTCCGCGAGTGCTTTCCAACCGTTCTGTCTTCGGCTTCATGCTCGAAATGAGCGTTTTGGACGCTCTCGCAGCGAACGGCCTCGCGGGAACTGGAAACGACCTGCGTTGGAACGCCGTTGACTCCGTCGTACGGTTTCCTGGAAAGAAGACACATATGCTTCTCCAAAGTCTGCCCAAGGACCTCCGTACGAAACCATTTTATTCCTCCCCGACGCCTCGAACTTCGAGGACATTGACGGGCTCCTCCTCCAGATCGACAACAGTGTCAAAAAGCTCAAACTTGTCCCGATACAAGTTTCAATCGCCCAAGAACACAAGGAGTCGCATCTCTTGTTCTATGCGAAGTGGGAGGGCTGGGTGAATATGTTTGCTGGATACAATATTTCAACGGCTTTTCTGTGGATCATGGAGGAGGGTCCGCAGTCCAGGCAGAGGATACCGCCGACTTTCAATAGAACGCGAGAACGGCATGGAGAGCAAATATCTCCAGAGTATGAGCTGTACAAGATCTCTATTGAGCAAGCATCCCCGCTCGTCGGCGAGGCTCTCGAACGTGCAAAAATTAGACTAATAGTATAATCGGGCGGGCGAACACAACTAGGGAGCATATCTTGTATAATTATTATTTGTTTCCGGTCTGCCACCAATTTAATTTCGTCGGCAATTCGTTTTCGACCGAAAGTGCGCCTGCGCAGATCGTGCTTGAACGTGAGGAGACTTGTGTTTTACGTCCTGATGGCGTGCCGTATCTTCAATGCTATGCCGCGTAGGAACATTGGTCCATGTGGTGCCGTTGGTGTCAGGTTGCGGTGGCAGATATGTGCAGTGCTCGATTTTATTACGGCCTGAACTCATTATTAATCCCTCTTCTCCCCGATATGCAAGACATGTTTTGCGCCGAGGTTACCAGGGGACCTTTATTCAACCTTGGCAAAGAAACGATCTGGAATGTGTCAGTTTGCGGTGGGCGCTGGAGCCTGACCGACCAGGAACTGTGCCAAATGTTCTCCAAGAATAGTGTGTCCCGCCAGTGTTGGATGCAGACCGTCGACTGTGTGCTCTGCCTTCATCCTGGAGTTTATGTCACATAGGTGGATGTCGAGGTCATCAACGACGAATGGTTTGGAGACTAGATCATTGTGGATGGCACCCAGGTCAGGATCATTGAAGTCGCGGAAAGGAGCCTGCATGGGATAAGATGGCCATCGGGAAAGTCACGGAAAACGAAACAGAACAACCCACGATAATATAGAAGGCCTCTACAGACGAAAATGTTGTCGATAGCATTCGGATGAATCGTTCGAGAGTGGATCGGAAAGTTTGGGGTTCAACGTCATTGGCTTCATCGTTCGTGCCTTACAGAACCACACGTTATCTAGATCGTCCGTAGCAAGGAAAATTATCTTTACCTAGCGCAATGCATATAAATTTTGGATCACCTCGTGGTGTCCAGGCAGTGGGATCCCACGGCGTCATCTGCGGCGACGAGGAAATCGGCAAACGCATCAACTAGAAGAGATGGGACTTACGTGGAAGAATTTATCAATCATCCCCGATGCAGTCGGAGCCGCATCGTCGTCCTGATGAGCAAGACTAACAAGCGAAATTCCTGGATATGCCACGATATCGAGAGAAAGGTGGTAGGAATACTTGTCCCTCAGTATTGAGAGGGCTTGGGTCGGGAACGCATCTAAAGTGCCACGCGGCATTGGTTGTCCGCCATCCGACTGCTCTAAGGCCATTCCACAGGTTATGGAGTCGCCGATGAATAAAACCAAGGGGTTAGTAGGCCCTTTCCATCGTGGCACATATTCCGTCGACTGAGTTTTCGGGAAATCAGCACGAAATTCATGGCACGAGGAAAATTACTGTACAGGTGCCACGAAACATTCAATCTCGAGGATCGATGCCCAGTCAATCAGGACGATCTCCACGTAGCAGTCTTCGATTTCCTCGTCCCATAGTTGCATCAGCATTCCGGGCTCAGGGTCAAACGTTCTGGTTCGGACGAACGGCACCGACGCGGCGCTTGGGTTTGTGCTGTTTGCGGGAGCCACGGACACGGCGAGCATGGGAGTCCCCCCGTTCCATCGGTCCTTGCGCTCCGTTTTAGGGCCAATTTTAATGAATAGGGAGGATAGAGGATCACGAATGTAGAATTTTATGGACGAGCCGGCCCAGCCAGCCCGGATCGCGCTGTCCGAATGTTCCCAGCGACCGGACAGCAACCAAAGGTCTGGAGGACACTGAAGCATTCAGAGAAGTTTCGTGTCTGTTTCAATTGTGAGGAACAACGAAGTGCAGGTGGGTGACAAGAGACAAGCAGACATGGCTTGATCGGCCTCACCAGCCCGTGATTTACATTGAAGGTCGGCCGATCAATGCCGAGATGCGACTTGCTCTTGACCTCGACTGTGACGACCGAAGTGGGGCCATACGTGCCATTCCAGCATATAATGGCGTGGAAGTTTCCTACCTGTGCGCTCAGAGCGTCGCTCTGGATTCTCTGCAACTTGTCTCAAAGTTTTTTCTTTTCGAATTCGAATATCTTTAGTTCAGGTCTTGGGAAGGATATATCAAAGAAGACCCTTTCGTGGAAGGACTACGGCCTTTGTACTGTCATAAAAATTACAGTAGCACAGCATCCAACAACGAAACCGTCGATTCGGACCCCCCCAACTCTTCGCAACCTTTGGAAGACCGTCAAGATCATAAGTCCCATGCAATCTCTCAATATCCACAGAGATCATAAACCCTTGGTGCACCATCTTAACACAAAATCATTCAAGCGGCCGACGGACCTTGCAGCAGGCCTACCACTGCCAGATAGACAGGCAAATGCACTATCGCGGGTAATACCAGGGGAATCCGTCTGCACAGATTCCGGCCAACTAATTACCCACTGCTCGGCCGATACTATTTCTCAGGAAACCCACGGAAAGAATGGCTATCGTCGTGGGACGCAGGTAGATGCATTGGCTGAACACATACAATCCACAATGGCCCGGGGTCATTTGCTATTCTTCTCCGCCTTTTGGATAACCATCTTTACACTTATCATCGTTTTATTTCGGTCTCGTTCACTGAAACACTTCTCCTTGCAGGGAGGAGTCGTGGCCAAGTTCAAGCACAACTCCAAGAGGGGGCAGATCGGAAAATCCTTGTCGCCACCCCCTCTCTTTAAATGAGACATGGTCGCGGAAGGAAAATGCAAGGAAAATGTCTCGGCTTAGACTCGTAACCGTGACCAGTCTGCTACTGCGGCGTATCTGAGTGCAAGCACTCACTTTAAAGTGCTTGTACAAATGCCACATAGCAGACTGGTTACGAGTCTAGTCTCGGCCCTTATGTCAATTGAACCTTGGGTCAAGTCGAAGCAGGATTCCACTTCTGTCTGGCCTGATTTATGAGGCCTGCTCCCATCAACGTAAGGTCGGCGAGTGGGACTCAGCAAACTTTAAACAGAGAGGGGTCCATTAGATGGTCTAGAGCGGCCCAAGTGCAGATGAAGAAGATACTTCCGCTTTAAAAATCTGAGACATGGCCACGGAAGCAAATTGTCTCCGTGGGTGAATCGCACCTTGATTCTCGAGTTGGAGGAGAACGTTCGGTTATAATTTGTTCCCATTCAACGCGTTCCGGTGAATAACCTGATGATGGGACGCAGTCGAAAACAGGCGCGAATATTACAGCGTTTTCGGAAGATTTCACTTTTTGCGCCTAGACCATCGAGTGAAACCTTCCGCTCCGTCTGGATCGGTCCGGAACCTGCTCTAGAGCGACCGAGGCGCGGAAGACACAGAATACTTCCGCTGCATCCGCTCCGAGACATGGCCGCGGAAGCAAAAAAATGTCTTAGCCCCTATGTTTCTCAAGGTATAAAACCCCGCCGAGGGCGCTCAGTTCTCTATCGATTTTTACCCAAGAATCACCCAACACCTCAAAAATGTCTCCCATTAACAATTTCCCAACCGCCCGCAACATCTTGAGCGAGATCGCCAGCGCCACTGTCGTCAGCATTACGGGCAGCGCTGTTCCGGCGCCGACCGCGACGGAGTCGCCGGACGTCGTCGACAAGATCTCTAAAGTCGTGCCGCCATGGGTCGCCTACCTATTCCCCGCCATGTTCTGCGTGCTTTTCGCGCTTTGGTGGGCATGGGCCAGGGTACGTCGTCCTTCTTTCCCTACCTCCCACTCCTCAAGTGCCAACCTCTTTTCAGCCAAATGAGTCGTCGCCCGATGTCTTCGACAGATACATCAGTCCGGCGAAGAGGGTCGACTACAATGTAGCATACCTACCCCAGGCCACCATCGCCGAGCCCGCACCTGCGTACACTGCCGCGAAGAACAACGCCGCACCGGGCTCGGAGGACGCACTGTCCCGCCAAACGGCCTCCAACACGCTGAAGAACCAGCGCCGTTCTGTGCAGGTCTCCGAGAAGCCGCTCATGACCGAAGCGCCGTTGCCGCCCATCCTACGGCCGACGGGCGCGCGCTGGTAAGCGCATTGGGCCCGCGGTGCGGGACGCTGAGGTGTGTTTCATCCTATTCTTTCGATGTTGATTTCGTACTCACATATGTTCGTGCAGTACTAGAAAGAAAACTCAGTTACCCACCATGGCTGCGGAAGATTCGCCTGTCCGGCGAATGGCACATGAATAAATAGAATAATCCACCGAAACTGTTTAGTTACGGAGTCCGTCTCGCAGGCCCTGAGGTGTGTTTTCTCTTCTCTCCAACACTGATTTAATTCTCATCCGAACACTTCCAGTACTAGAAAGAAAACTCAGCGTCAGAGCGTCCGGATAACGTCCGAATGCCCGTGAACTTGCAGCTGCCACTCAGTGGCAACCCGCGAGGTGGACACCGAGGTATTTTATCTCACCTTTCCTCGAAGGTTCTTGCCTGATTCGAATTCTCAGCACGAAAAAGAAAGCTCGCATTCCGACATCCCTCTTCAATATCGGGGATCCCCATCGCGGCACAATTTCGTTCGAGTGCATCCAACTGAGCGATGCCAGTACAAGCTTCGGCAGAACCGGAATTTTCTGGAGCCGCGCACTTCTTTCGTTGCAGTAAAACATCACTCGTACATACATATATACAGCAGTACCGTATGAGATGGAGGATGTAGTTGTAACAAGGGAATGTGTTGAACTTGATAAATGATGTCCCGAATCGAAAGTTGAACCGTGTGAAACGATTACTATTTTGACAAGAAAATGAACTTGTCGGACGTCTTTTCAAGCATCCACCCCAAGTTTGACTACATAGGATGCGACGTGCACATCGTTTTTTTTTTTTGAGCTGAAATGATTACAAGATCATGACTTGGGTCCAGAGTTGGCGTTGAAGGAGCGCAGTCCACCATCGTGCCGATATCGCAAATCCCTTGAACCCTTTAACTGCATACAGCTCCTCGGGAAACTGACCTGCATTAATAAAGTAAGCAAAAAAATAGCAGATGCGTACCGAGCGACGTATGGCTCAGACGCGAATTGAGGCTCCTACTTTGTTCCCCGAGACCCAGCTGTTGGAATAACAACCGAAACAACCCGCACCACCCTGACAATGCGCCGAACAGCTGTGCGCCGCCAAGGCAAGCTGTTACCTGGGTGATTCCACAGCTTCTGTATATTCCTCCATCACTCCGACTCATCCGCGCGCCCGCTGTTTCTTTTGTCCTGCCGACGTATCCCCTTTTGTGTTCTATACAATCGTGTTGTTATATAAGTAGTAGTTCAATTTACCGAGCGTTTGCAGAGGGACACTGTGCACTCGTCTGTCTCTGGAGCACTAAAATCTACACCAGCAAGGACCACAGATGTAAGCCACCGAGCCGTTCTCAGATTACATCGACCCTCAAATATGCGGGCAACAATTTTCTCCCTTACTCCTCGAGTTGAGCACCTCAGGGTGGGTGAAACAAACTCAATCGCAACGCATGGCTGGGACCCGAATCGAACGGGCTCCTTCTGTCAGCGCGTTTTATTCATAACCTCAAAAGCGACACAGATGTGGACCATCCACCACGGAGCATTTCTAGGCGAATCGACCCTCGAATATGTGCACTACATCACTGTTGAAGTTGCAAGGAAGACGAATTCGGCCGACGTTGGGTAAGCCAGACTTGGCGAATGCGCACCTGAAGACGCATACTCCCGCGCGAGTTTTCCGTAAGAATTGTGAATGTGAAGCAGACGTTAAATTGGACGTTCAATTTCTCGCTTGGACCAGACGTACAGCTCACAAGCGCAACAAAATTCACAGCACCTCAGGGTGAAAAAATAATTATAACCCCGAGGGTTGGTTCGGACCCGAATCGAACGGGTTCCTTCTGTTAGCATTACTTTCGCAGACATAAAGGGGCACAGACGTGGACCATACACCACCGAGCCTTTCTAGGCTGAATCGACACTCGAATATCCTGGGAACATTCAAGTTTTCCAACTCGCTATTCAAGCAAGGGAAAAAAAGACAGCTTATGTACCACAAAGTATGGCTCGGACCGGAATCGAACGGGCTCCTTCCGTTGGCGAGTTTTCTCACCGAGAAAGCTGCACAGATAACGAATGGCACATGAAATGAAAAAATATGTTCCGCCATCCCACTACGCCGACTTCGGAGTCCGGCTGGTAGAACCCGAGGTACGTTCTCTCATAACCATATAGAGGAACAAAAAGATGTGCCTTATTGTGAGAGTGAGCAGGTGCCGTTCTGTGCAGACATATGGTGTATTGAAGTACAAAAATATTAGTAAGGCGCGTGAACAGGAAGAAACGGAACACACTCAAAAAACGGAACTGCAAGTGTCCGCGCTCTATGGTGCAGCTATCAGCGCGTCGTGCAGTTCGGACTACAAACTGCGCCTGGTAGTGAGGGCAAGAAGGGGAGAGTGAAAGGTGACAGTGATATCTACCTAGCAGCGCATGAGTCCCAACTCCATGGTCATAGTTCTCAGGATTAGCGCAGTGATCATTGCACTTTGAGTCGGGGTGCCATTTGTGTTCGCCATCTAGCATACTGCTGAAGTCACGGCGGCCAGCTATTGGAGCGCATGAGAAGGATGAAAGAACAGAAAACGGAAGTGAAAACGTCGAGAGTCGAAAACACATACGACAGAGCGAAGAAGAAGATTGCCCACATTCATATACTATCAAAACCCCTCGTTTGCAAACACAGGCCTGATGGCAATGCCACACCCGCAATTCATGTCGTACAGGGCGCGGCATCCACAGGTGCTATCATTACCACTGAAAGATGTTGGATCCAGATTTTCTAGGGATTTGGGGTCGAATTGAGGCCGCAGTGAGGTTGCCGAGCCGAGTGATCAAAATAACCAACCTTTGCAAAAGAAAGTATCGCTTTCTCCTGGATTCAATTCCGCTTCCGATATTCTACAAAAAATAAAGGTAGATTCCTGGGCATCGAAAGTTTCCCCTCATACTTGAGTTTGAATCAATTGAGGGAGGATTCATGTAGGTAGGTAGGTAGGTAAGTAGGTAGAATTACACGGCACGGTCCCGCTCAGGAACGCCGGTTTCGGGAAGTATCCCGGAGTCAGATATCTTCCAAGCCGAGCTCACGCACCCGGTTTCCCATCACGCTGTAGAACTAAATTGCCAACTCTTTCAATGACATCATCTCTTTTCTCTGTCTTCCGGAGCATCGGACCGGTGACTGTACACCCCTCTGACAGCGACTTTAGGATCGCTCGCCTCTTGGCCGATGCACGGTTTGGTCTCCTGACGAAACGAGCGGCCCATACTCCATCATCAATATCAGTTTGGGTTAGGAAAGAACGGGCCGCCTCAAGCATACTCATCCAACGCGTGAGACCACTGGTCCTCCGAGTCAGTGCATAGTCTTCTGCGGAGAGCACGTGTGTTTCACTTCCAGGTTTTTAGCGGGCTCCCTTGAACGAAACTGGACCACCGGGTTTTTTGACCAGGTTTCCGGCATCCAGAACTTAAAAAGCATGCACGAATTTCGAGCATACCACACTACACTGAGAGCGCCCTACTAGATCATGGAATATGTGGAACCTTCTGCTTCCGCTTTCAAGACGTGACCGCGGAAGTAAATGTCTTGACCCCTCCTATTATTCGCGGAGATATAAAGCGTGCAGTTCCCCAATTCCCACTCGTACATTACAGCCGCCTCAAATCACCACGATCATGTCTCCCGTCCGATACATGCTGAGCGCCCGTGACGAAGAGAGCACCGCCAGCAGCGCGGCCTCGACTGCCACCGCTTCGTCCTCGGCGTCCCCCTATCCGACCGAATCTTACGGGATTCCGAGGGTCCTGCCCTGGGTCGCAGTTGTCCTGCTCGTGCTCGCGGTCGCGGCATTGCTCCTGTTCTGTAGGCGACGACGCACCGTCGTACCCCAACTGACTCAGGTGTGTGTGCGTGGTCACCTCGTGTTCAAGCCAACTTATAATTCACCACAGATCAAAGAGGAAGAGCCCCGCTCGTCGAGCGAGACGCTCCTCTACCCGGGTTGGGAGAAACGCTCGTCTATCATCGCTACGCCGCCGCCCGCTTACACCGCCGCGGGCGACAATGTCGCGCCAGGCCAGGAGGACGCTGTATTCCGAACGAGCAAGAATCAGCGCCGTGCCCTGTATGTACTGTACAAGCCCCTCGTTCAGTATCCGCCGCCGTCGCAGTTTCGATTGTATTGAGGTGCGCTTCTTTTGTCTTTCAACGCTGCTTCGGGTGTTGACTGTCTTTTGTGCCAGAACACTCGTATTAGCGATCTCTCGGCACGAAGATTATGACAAACACGAAGAACCCCACCCGCCTCGAGCCTGACGGACCAAGTGATATGCGCGCCCTGTTGTATTCATGTTGTAATTGTATCCAGTCAATCGATCGTACCATTCCTTTCTACACATTGACCCTTAGCCTTGCACCTTCACACTTGAAAACCAAGACAGCTCTACATCATGTCCTTTTCTTCACTGTCATTTTCGTGTAGTTGAACACGGCACAGCCACCTCTGTTGAACCATGGGCCGCGGTTCCGACAATTACGATACCTGACTCGGAACTTGTCAAGTATACACAAGTCAACGTTGAGGATGCCAGTAGACCACGTAGGCTGGCGTTTAAAAAAACTGGACCACGTATTAATTCTATATAATTTCGTTCAAGGACCACGGTGAATTGAACCCGTGATTACGATGCCACCCCCGAATCTTTCCCTCCGCCGTCTCGTGGATCGAATTTGTTCTCTCAGCAGTGGCGACAAGAAAGGCTATACAATACCGTTGCTTGGATTGGATTCCTGTGGCAAAACGACTCTCCTTCAGCGTCTGAAAATCGGTGAGTCTATCATTGCGCCTTGATCATCCATGGTTTTCTAGGAAATTGGCCAATGCTAAATGGTTTCCAGGTGAACTCGTCGAAACACATGCGCTGATTGGTCTTTATCTTGAGACGGCGATCGTGCGCCTCCATCAGTCAGCAGATGAGATCAAGATGCCGTCCTGGGATGTCGGTGGTTGTGGGAAACGCATCCCACTTGCCGTTCTAGCTCATTTCACCCAGACTGCCGGGTCCAATGCACTCATCTGGTTCGCATCTTCCTCGCCATCCCTTTCATCGAGTCCTAATACAGACTTCAGGGCCGTAGATAGCGCTGACAGAGACGGAATTCCACGAAGCGTAGAAGAACTCGTCCACGTCCTCGACCTGCTCGCATATCCAGAATTGAATCCAAGTGATGTACCTGTCCTCGTGTCAGACAGAGTCTCTCTGGCCACCCGAAATCGAACTTACATTGTATTCTAGGCTGGCCACGAAACAAGATCTGCCCAATGCCATGACCACGCACGAAATTCAAAACAGTTTTGCGCCTGTGGTATTGGGTCTCAGGTTGTTCGTCGTTGGCACAACGCTCAACCAGAGCTTGACCGAGGGCGCCCTTCCAGGAGCGTTTCGCTGGCTCCTGCAGTCTGTCCAGAACGCCGGAGCAGGACGCCCACCGCCTCCGTCGCCTTCGGACGATCCCCGCTCAACCATAGTGCTCGAAACAAAAACAAAATTGGACTCTTGGCTCGAGCGCGCGGAGGCCGACTCCTCTGCTGCAGAATTTCTCCACCAATTCCAGACCGTCAGCCTGCCAGCGTGGGACCACTACACCCACATCCGCATAATATATTCGATGCTCGCCGCCTTTGGCCGCCACCAAGGTCCTTTTCCTCATTCCCCTCGTGATTGCGACTGAGCCTGGTTTTGAGTGTAGGGCGGGACATGATCCTTCAGGGGCTGGAAGCCTACGCCGCATTGGGCGACCAGGCGTGCACGCGCCCGTTGCATATCACGATGTCATATTTTTGGATCCAGGTCGTACACTTCGGGATCTGTGGAATGCCGCCCGCCGCCCATTAGGATTGCGACGCGGAGTCGGTCTCGTACCTAGAATCGATGCTCGACATGGACAATTTCTTTGACTCGGAATCGATAATATCCGAGCCTGCCAGCGATTGGACCCTCCTGGAGGACGAAAAACAAGGCGACGGGAATGCATCGGCGGGCGACAACAACGAAGAGCCCGTGGGCTACAGGGTTACTGATGCCCCATCTGACGCTGGATTCGTCAGGTTTCTGCTCTTGAATCCCTTTGTTGCAGATGAGGAATTGTGGACGGAATGTTATTCCTCGGAGGTTATGGTGAGCGGGAAGGCGAGAGCAAGAATGGTCCTCCCGAACAAGAGACACTTGCCGAATCTCGTTGGCAGGGACGTCATCCCGTCTTCGTTAAGGAGCTTGATAGGCTAGGTTTATACTCTTGTCTTCGGCATAATCATATGCAGCTCCACCGTTTCCGTGCGACCAGTTGACACCGGGAGCAGCTACTGCGGCATGTGGCGTCCTGCTGTACCATTTCGGTTTTATTATTGAAGGGGATTTTGATACGAGTAGAAGTGACAAGTCTTGTGCCATGGAGTCGTTATCACGGAGATGGTGACCTGACTCGGAGGAAACCGGGTGGGCCCGGGATGGCAAGCCCACCGTCGATGTCCACTTGGGGTGGAAAAAAAGACGGTTGCGGATATTTTCGGTTACAACGTTAAGGTAAGGCAAGCTTACCTTTGAAGGGGTGGGTGTGGGTGACGGAGGTTAACAAGGTTGATCACTGATGCCACCCATCAAGATCAACGCATTGTCACCTATCGTCACTGCCGCTCCTTGCTGTCAACCGCCATCTCGTCGGACTCGGTCCCTTAACCTTCCCCGCGTTTCAGCAATCTCTTGGAAGTTTCATAATGTTCAAGTAGCGCTTTGCACGAGTGAGACGGCCGCGATCATCCATCGAAGTCTCTGTTTCCAGTGTTCAAAACTTCAAAGTCCATAAACCTGATGCTTAATTTTGCTGCGAGGATCCGTCAGATCGAGCTATCTTTGAATTGGATCAAAATAGTCTTGGCAGTGCTCTGAGCCGCCCGAACTCCTGGTCCCCGTCGTCGCCTGATTATCTCCGTCTCGGGCTTTACACGGTAGCCATCTCTTGACCAGTATCAAAGTAAGGTCCCACGTTGCGTCTCTCCCTTCGACCTTTCGTTCTACCCCCGCAGGCTGGGTCTTTCCCTGTCCACTCTTTCTTGATCTTCTACATTAGCTTCGAATTTTGTTTCCTATGCCTTCTAAGCGCTCCGACTCTGGACTGGGTTCTGGACTGGATTTTTCTGATGGAAGCCCTCCCCGAGGGACCCAGGGGGTCATTTCCACAGACAACGTCAACGACCAGCGCAACAAGGCGGAGCGGCGGCGACTGCAGGGCCTCCAGACTGCGGCCGCCCCAAAGGGCCGCCTCCGCCACGACCCTACACGCCCCCAGAAATTCGGGGAGAAAATCAGCATTTGGCTGATCAACGAGGGCCGGCAGCGCATATTTTTCATCCTCTTCCTCCTCCTACATCTACTCGTCGCCGTGCTCGGCTTCGTCCATTATGCGTTGAAGGACAACTTGAATAATGCCCGAGCTGAATTCGGAATCACCTTCAGTGCGTATCGACTTTAGAACCCCTGATTCGGACTTAGACTCTCGTAGCGATTGCTCGGGCAGCCGCACTGGTCCTCCACGTTGACGTCATATTTATCCTGCTCCCCGTCTGCAGAAATTTTATTTCGATCGCAAGACGGACGCCTCTAGGAGACGTCATCCCCTTCGACAAGAACATCACGCTCCACAAGGCCACTGGATGGGCCATCGTCGTCGGGAGCGTCATCCACACCCTCGCGCACATCGTCAACCTCTACCGCCTCACGCTCGCAAACACGAATGCACGCACGACGGGCGAGCGCGTAGCGTTCTTCATCTCGGCAAACTTCATCATTGGTCCGCTCATCACCGGCTGGCTCATGTGGATCTGCCTTGGCACGATGCTGTGGTTCGCCATGGAGAAGCGGCGCAACGCAGGCGCGGGCGGCTTCGAGCGCTTCTGGTACACCCACCATCTGTTCATCCCGTTCTTCGTCCTCTGGCAGCTACACGGGATGTTCTGCATGATCAAGCCCGACCGCCCGCCGTACTGCTCCTACAACACTATCGGCGTCTTTTGGGTGCGTGCCACGTCTTCCTATTTCGGTGCTAAATAAAATGCGGTGCTGATGCCGTGGGCTTGGCTTCAGAGGTACTGGCTCGTCGGCGGCGTCATCTGGATTATCGAGCGCATCCTGCGCGAGGTACGGTCGCGCCATGTCACATATATTTCCAAGGTCATCCAGCACCCGTCCGATGTTATGGAGCTGCAAATCAAGAAAGAGAGGACCACCGCGCGTGCCGGGCAATACATCTTTATCAACTGCCCCGAGATTTCTTTTTTCCAGTGGCATCCGTTCACGCTGACCAGGTCCGCTTTCCTTTTGCCTCTTCACTCTAGACTATGACGATATCAATATTGCAGCGCCCCTGAAGAGGACTACATCTCTGTGCACATCCGCGTCGTCGGCGATTTCACGCGCGCCCTGGCGCGCTCGGTCGGATGTGATTTTGAGAGCGGGCGCTCGAAGGGTGCTGCAGCAGCAACTGGCGGGAAAGTCATCAACGCGGTGACCAACCCGGCAATAAATCGCGTGCTGCCGCGGATCATGATCGATGGGCCCTTTGGAACCTCGTCTGAGGAGTTTTTGAACTACGAGACCGTCCTGTTAGTCGGGGCCGGGATCGGCGTAACCCCCTTCGCCTCGTGCGTCTGAACAGAGTTGCATCATCCATTTTGCCAGTTTTAATTTGCCGCGCGTGTAGAATCCTCAAATCCATCTGGTACCGCATGAACAACTTCCGCCAGGGCAGCCGGACACGACTTTCAAAGGTCCGTTGCCAAGTTCTTGTTTGTAGCCATCAGTTAACATTTCTCAAGGTGTACTTCACCTGGGTCATCCGCGACTTCAGCACGGCGGAATGGTTTCACTCCCTTTTACACGCGCTCGAGTAAGCATTTCCCTTGCCCATTCGCTACCCCGGGGCGCCCTCTAATCTTACGTTCCATCAGGGAGCAAGACTCGCTGAATCGGATAGAAATCAACATCTACCTGACCGGCGGTGTCAAGGAAGACGACATCAACAATATCGTCGTGCGTCTGCGTCCCTTTCAATGAGTTCTGTGCCTGGCTTAAACTGTGTGCCGCGTAGGTCCAAGACGTTGGCTCAGAGAAGGACGCCATCACCGCGCTCCGCGCGCCGACGCACTTTGGGCGGCCCAACTGGGATCGCATTTTCACCTCGCTTGGGCAGAAGCACCCCGAATCGGATGTCGGCGTGGTGCGTCTCACTTCCATTCCTTCTGCTTGCTATGCACTCTCCTCATATTTGGAATATGCAGTTCTACTGCGGCCCAAATGCGCTGGCGTCATCGTTGCGCTATATGTCGACGAAACACTCGGACCCTCGGGGCGCCCGATTCTTCTTCGGGAAGGGTGCGTCCTCGTCTGCCTAAGCACGCCTCCACTGACGCACTTTTCAGAGAATTTCTAGTACACAGTATTATTTATCGGACACTATTTTATATGGAATTAACCTCACGCAATGCTCGCCCTCGTTCGGGATCGATATCAATGTTCAAGAATGAGCCGTGTTCAAGTTGCCGCATCTCCTTCGGCCATGTTTTGTAATGCTCGCGATCTATATCCAAGCCTCCGCGTTCATCTCCTTCTGCCATGGCTCTGGTTCGAAAGAATGAAATCTGATGATTCTTCTCTGGATGCGTTTCCCACCGCCGCCGCCGAGTGGAGTCCCAACGCATTTAAATGTACCCTCCCGCCTCCGCGAGCGTCGGTGTTCGGTACTGATGCCGTGCGGACACCGGATCACTCGCTATTCATGGTCTTCACCGGAACTTGCTCGGCAAGTGGAATAGAACTCGGAGTCTTCGAGGCTGGTCGAACGGCTTCGAGCGGCGGCGAGTCGTCGGCCGACGCACACGCCATGGTCACTTGACTGCCTATGGAGTCGTCTGTACCCGACGAGACGGTAGGTAAGGCTGCCGAAGGTCCCCACCACGACCCGACGTTCCAAAACTTTCTCTTGTTGAAAATGGAATCTGTGTCTTCCACCCACTGGCAGAATCCACTGTGTGGCTACCGGGGCTCAGAACGTTCTGAGCGCGGGCTCCGTTGGGCTTGGCGCGGGCTCTATTGGCGTTCCTGTGCTTACCGCGCTTTCATGTTTCAGAATTGAATCCATTCTATTTCAAAGCGGCCGTGAATGATGTAATGCAAGCGAGGCAGTATAAAAGGAGGAAGGGCATGCACTTGCTTTACGTCCAGTTTCTTCTGAATTCCCTCCCCCACGCAACTAAACATGAAGTTCTTCAGCTCCCTCTTCATGAGTGCTATGCTAGTGACTACTGCGTTCGCGCAAACCGCCGACATTGGTGCCCCCGCACCCGGAACGACCGTCACAGCTGGATCAAATCTCACTGTGGAGGTTGACCGCCCTGTACGCCTTGACATTATTTGGAAAAAGTAAAATTCTCATCGCGCCCAGGACTCGCTCACTGGCTCGACTGAGGTCGCGGTTGTGATCGGATTCCTGTCGTGCGTGCCTTTCCCAGATGGATGCCCACCGGCATCGGACATTTTGGGGGACATCCTCTACGACGGATCCTACGACCCACAATTCCACACAAACGTCACCCCGACGAAGCCCCCGTACCAGAACTTCACTGTCACGATTCCTGCCTCGGCCGAGGCGGGTACAGCACAGATCAGCGTCGCACACTTTAGCCTTGTCGGGGTGAGTCCTCTACTAATACCATGTCTGCTGCCAAGTGCTCATGTGCTTCCAGGCTGGTCCATTCCCGTTCTTGGAAACCCTCAACGTCACGGTTAACGTCAACTAAATTTGAACGCGAGCTAGTGACAAAAGATCTTCGAGAGTTTGGACAGTGGTCCATGACACGGACAGTACAGACAAGATATTCGATGCAATGGTACATAATAAACTAATTAAATTTCTTCCCGTCACGATGTTTGGTGGACAGAGACTTCACGGGTTTCAACCCACAATCGAAAATGGCTTTATTTCTTATTTCCTCGAAGACCGAACCGAAGTTTGTGAAGCACATATCAAGGTCGGTAACCCAGACTTGCCGGGGGACAGAGCGGGGAACGGGCAGGATATTTACTATTCATCATTGCGATCCCGGTATGGCGGGTTCAATTCAATTTGACTCGAGCGGAGCGGTAAGGATTCAATGAGCGACGCACGAGCTTCATTGGAGAGTCTGATAATGAGGACACTTGAAACAGCTCAAGCATCCCGGGGTGCTCCGTTCACCAAGTTCGATTTCTCTGCATCGAAAATTCTCCAGTAGTCAAACAGGCCGAGCTTGCGCATGGAAACTGTTGGTGTCCCATGGATCCAGTTCGCAATGAAAAGAAAAGAAAAACAGACGTATAAGCCGCGAACTGGGCATGCTTTGCCGTGCTGGTATAAGTCAGCAAAATGTTTCAAGTTAACCACCCTGTATACGACACAATTCCGTCCCACTTGTACGACCAATTTAATCCATGGCAAGCGTAATGTTGGCGATATCCAAGACTACGTGGGGTCCGGCCTATATGTGGCTCAGTTAGTGCAGTTCATGAAGAGATAGACTTGTGATCCAACCTCAACCAAAATGAGGTGCACGACTGCGAGCTGCACGGTCGTACTCCCGAAGTCCGGAAGCGTCACGGTGAAGTTCTCGCCCGGAGGCTTGGGGGGAGTCTGGATTTGGGCGCTGTAGGGGCCTTGGAATAACACACTTCCGAGCTGTTCAGACGGCGGCGAGCAAGGGGAGCTCGATCCGCAGTTGAGCATCGCAATGACGATGGCAACGTCGTCAGAGGGTGTGAGGCTCTCCTAGATTAAGCAAGTTGTCCGATAAATCCATGCTACCACAGGCACGTAAATTCGACGTACGGGTTTGTCGACCTCTACAGTGGTGGTGGATCTCGACACGACGAGGGATCCGGTCGCTGGAGCACCGATTGAAATACTTTGGGCGCAGACTGCAGCGACATGCATAGCGCTGACGAGGAGAAAGTTGAAAGCCTTCATTTGTCTGGATGACCGTTGGGAGTGAACTGGAGCTGGATTAGCTCGAAGAAAAATGCGACTTCAGTCTTCCTTTTATACTTTTTCTGCAGTCACGAGTGCGCAGACCAGGCAAGGGAACCGTGCGTAATACCAAAACTAGCCGAACTGGTTGAATGGGGATTTGTCGCCCAACAAGGATGGAAATGAGGGATATTTGGCTGTTCATCGGACATTCGGATTGAACTGAGAAGCCACCAATGGACAGCAGCATCTCCCATGCAGCCAGCCATTTTCCAAATCAACACGTAGTTCACGTAATTCGCAGTCCAATGCATACCTGACTTCCGAGGAACAGCTCTGAACAAATGCAAGTTACCGCGGTCCGTCCTGGCATCGTTAGATGAGAGTAAGACAACGGTGAAGCAAACGACAACCACTTGAACACGCAGACAGATTCTAGAATTGGGCGCACGAAGAGCGTTAAAATCAACACCAAAACCCCAAAATTCGTTGAGGGAACCGTCACGGGAGAGACCACTTTCGTGAAGGTGTTCATCAGGACTCGTTTAGGAAGATCTCGGGCCGGGAAAGACGGTATGTTCCGATCACCCAGGTAAACTTCGTCAGTGACGTGGACCCTAACTGAACCGTTCGCAGCTTCGGGTGTCATCTCTCAAACTGCCTGCATTAGCCCGCATTCCAGGGCAGATCGGAATGATTTGGAAAACAGTAGGAGACCAGGGGAAATACCGGCGGAACCCCCGACTCTATCCGCCGGGCCAATGGCAGGCAGCAACCGACGACCTTCAAAGTTCACGATATACCAAAATCGATCCAACCTAGTTCACCCAGTTTCTAGGAACGAGCGATATATTTGTTTAGGTTCTATTTATGAACCTCCCAAGCTCACCATCCTGTCCCCGAACTTCAACGGTCGATCAACCCCGTCCTGCGACATTAGTTGCCCTGCGCCTTACACGCGACGTTCTATATTGTACCTACTGGATGTGTCTGACGCCAACTTCGAGTTCTTCTGAATCTGGAACCTTCTAAAAAGCATGAACTTCCAACAACACAATGAACCTGCCGGCGGGTATTGAACACAGGATATTACTTGGGCTTGGGGCCATTGCTGGCGCATGGCAGTACGAGTCCTTTTTTTTTACATCTTCTTTCTTGATCCCTACACAGAATTTCCGATTAACCCTCTCATCATTAAGTCGCAACCACGTGCAGAAACACGAAACACACTGCAGATTTTTTTTAAAAAAAAACAAGTAAACCGGATATAACTTGGACCAGCTTCACTGGCCCGGGTGGAGCTTCAGTCACGAGACTAGGGGCTTCTTCCCGTTCTGTGTAGCATTGACCGGTGTGTGGCAGGCGTGGCAGCGTTGTGATGGTGTGGTTTGGGAAAGTGCTGGTGCTTGCTTGCCAGGAGCGTTCGGCCCTTCCCAGAGTCTAGACCATTGCTGCCGCTGTTCTGATGGAGGAGTACAACAAAAGGATGGGTATAGCAATATTTTCTCTTCTATCTACTGCTGGATATACACCGATTGGGCCTGGGCAGCCCTTGAAAATTAAATTCCTGACATGGAGCACACCGGTCCACAGGACATTGTCTATATGATCGATGGCAGCCTAGAAAAATGTGGTGGACCTTAGCACTTGTTGATTGAACACGCAAATTGAACCCTTGACCAGATTTGGTACCCTTACATTTCATTAGATTCGACCATCAGTTGGAGGGATAATTTTAGTGAAGTGAGATTGAAAGGACTGCGAAAGGAGGTATGTTCATCTGATTAACTAGTATTCATTGTTTCTACAGCCGACTTCCCATGTCAACAGTCTATGTGCCTTCGGAAAGCTTGCTCACCATCGGTAGGCATCCTCAATGCTCCTCACTACCTCCAAATGATCCAGTCCTTTCCATTTGTGAGTGACCCAGCATATGGGGTGTATTTCTCTGCTTCTCTGATCAGCTTTGAATATCTCCCGCTACCATTGAACCCACTCAATTCTTCCTATTACGCGAAACTTCGCAACCTGATAGAGCCACCATAGGCCCATACAATATGTATGTCCATTTATGCGAGACTAGTTCACTGTACAGGGTATTAATTTCCGGCTCCTCACCCCTGAGAAGTTATATTTGGATGTGTGATGCTCCGAAGCCTGTGTACTAGTCTCAACATGTGAGAAACAGCTTGGAATGACCTGCCAGACTGAGAGTGAAGTGTAGGGGGCAGAGCTTTATGTCTTGCCCGGATGTCACCCATAAATTCTTCTCTATGCCTTGCAGTGTAAGGGGCCAAGACCACTTCCCTGAGAGGGAGGACATCAGATCCTGGGATCAATTCCTCAGGTAAATTCTGTACAGTCATCAACCACCAACAAGTCACAGAAAGAAATCGAACCGGAAACAGCCGAAAGTGGTTGCCAAATCAAGGACCGGCGGAATGATCCGAACTTTCCCTTTTCCCGAGAACAACAACCCGCCGCACGGCAGTCCGACGGCCGAAAGTCCAACAGATTTTAAATAACCCTGCTTGAAGTTTAGATATTCGATATTGCAATATCATTCAAATTCATTGTAGCTGTTCCTGAAAACTACGAGACACCATGAAGTTTTTTGTGCTGCAGAAAATTTTTGATGTTGACTCTCAATTACTTCCAGGCTGATTACAGCTAATTGCAGTACCGAAGGCGCAAACCAAAATTCCTGTTTTGGCATATTTTCAAAGGATTCCTGATATCTCAGTCAGTTCTTCACCAATTCACATAAAAACTGGATAGATGTACTCAGCTAATCCATGTGCAATTAATGATGGAGAATAATTTGTGAAAATATTATGCATGATGTATTTTCTAGCTGTTTTCGAACCGAAAGCCATCTAGCATGCCGAAAACATGTTCCAGCGGACTAATATTTTAGGGCGGACAACACTTATAGTTGAGGAAGCATGTGATAGAGCCAGAAACACCGATAAATTATTTACAGTCCTTCTAGCTCCCTCGGATACATTTGCCGGTTTTGTCATTGAGAGATATTGTAAAGATTATGTTTATCTAGGAATTTCGCGTATTTCTGGCCCTATGACATGTCCCTTCAGCTATAAAGGTTGTCTATCCTAAAATATTAGGCTGCTGGGACATGTTCTTGGCATGCTAGACAGCTTACAGTGCGAAAACAGCCCAAAACCAGAAAATACCTAATACATAATATTTTCGCAACTAATTACACGAGTAGATCTATCCAGTTTTTATGTGAATCAGTGAAGAATTGAGTGAGATGTCGGGAATTCATTGAACATATGCCAAAATGGGAATTTCTGGTTCGCGCCTTCGGTACTGCAATTAGCTGTAAGTACGTATACTGTTTTTGCTTCCGTATTTTCATGTCTTCGTTGTTGTTTCCCCACCGCTTGCCTGCCTGTACTCCACCACTTGATTGTGAGCCTCCGCCACCAGTACACCATGGAAGAAGGAGAGTTGAAGGAGAGATTATCATGGACAAGTGAACACGTCGGAAATCACCGACTCATCATTAGAAAAGGTGATGCCGACATCCAGCATGGAGATGTGCGAACAGTTGAGGTTCCAATCGGCGACGGACAGCTTGGGATGAAGTACCCCCAGGCAACTCCCCTCGAATAAGACTCTCCTGGAGTCTCTCAAATAATACAGAAGAGGTCTTCCCTCACATAAATGCCTATCTCATTCACAGATTGATGTTCATTTTTGAGCTCCCCAAAGATAAGTGGATAAACACGACCACGGGAAAAATACACAAATTCCCGTGCCTTTGGGACGTGGACACCAAGATGATCACAGGAAAGAACATCAGTCCGAGTTCGAGGATCATTTGTATCAATCACAAAGATACCATCATTCAGCCTAGAGAAGGACACACCTGCATATTTTCAGACACATCCGTGAACGAACGAGATAGGAAGAGCTAGTAACAAAAGTATTAGGTAGGAAGACAATATAGCAACAATGTTAGAGAGTTGGTATGAAAGGTCAAGGTCACTTATGCGGAAATTTCAGACAAGGAAAGAGAGATTCACTCATAGTAAAAAGGTGATCACTCAGAATTATCAACAAGGCAAGACACAGGCACGGGACAGAATAACAGAGAAAGATAACATTTAATCAGTATGGCGGTCACATTGCACTTTGAATAATCCTGCATAAATACCTGTATTTTTCCTGGTTATTTTCCATGGTTGGGACCAACCCGGGATATTTTTGTGTGCTCTGGTGAAAACATAGTCCTGGATATTTATGACGTTTCAGTCTGGGAAAAGAAGTATACAGGCTCAAAAAATGTTTGGGGAGCTGTTCAGGGATCACATGACCAGGCGCGTCACTTGAGATCACAAATCAAGACCAAACAAATATGCCTTTCCTCCTCGGAACATGCCCCAGAGCTCTCGTGTCAGTCAGTGGGCTCTGAATCACATATCAATTATATTTCCCACAAACCTTTATTGTAAGGACACCAATACCATGTAGCCCCTCTGGTGAGGGCACTGGAGTGAAGTTGCACCACTAAGTAAGTACCTGTCTGGGTCCATGTACTCAAGCCCATAGAAGTACAAGCTTAGGGGAAGGTCAGGGTTCTAGCCATTGAAGAACTTGATAACTGTGGAGGCACCTGAGGCTCTGTCCTCATTCAGGGGGGTTGAAAATGACTAGCCTTCCCAAACGGGCATGGAGGCACATGGCTTCCCAGCCGTGCCGAAGAAATGTAAGTGCGGAAAAAAGTTACGGAGGGTCAAGAGGAAATCCAGGACAACGTTCAAAAAAAGAAAATATATTTAAAGTTACTCCAATCACGAAAATAACCAGTGTATTTATGCAGGATTATTAAAAGTGCAATATGACCGCCATAAATCAGAGACAAACAAAACGTGAAGTGCATGACATTTACAACACACAAAAAGCATTACGATGAGAACCAAAAAGGAAAAGAGTGGAGTCAGCATAAATGCAGAGTAACACGAATTGACATAAGATTTTGACAGTGAATATTACGAATAACCCGTAAAAGGCAAAAGGGAAGACCATATAAAGAAATACTTCCAACACATGTCGAAGACGTCATCGAGCAATTAATAAGCAATTTGGCGGGGAAGAACGAATAGAACGAGTCCAAAAATAAATTTTTAGGACTCGTAACATAATACAATTTCATTGGTCCTTTATTGTGGTGAGTGATTCGTCTACATAGGGCCATTAAATACCTACAACGCAAACCGCGTCGGAGGGGTAGTATCCGAGATTTCAGCTGAAGCCGCATAAATCTTTCTCCGAGAAGGCTGGGCTGGAATACGCAGGACAGGGACGGGTGCAGGTTTTTCTTGGCGCTGCAGGCGTCAATCTGAGAAGAATGTCAAATCAGAAATCGAATGTTCAAGACAGACACACCTTACCGGTGAGCGCTGCGATGTGATCGGCCGCACCGCCAACGTTCAGGGCCACAGTGAGGGGAGGGGGGCCAAGATGGTCTCAACCACGAGGCCCTCGAGCGAGCTGACAAACGTGCGGAGATTGCCTGAAAACGGGGCTCAACGGCGGTGGATTGGTAAACTATGGGACACGTACCGAAGAGGCTACCACAATCGACACCGTTTACTTCGATGTCACCAGATGCATCCGCAGACGTCGGAGATTGATCCAGAAAGAAAGAGTCACGGCGGTTACAACAGCAAAGACGGCGAATCTTGAAATGATTGGAGAAAGGCATGTCAGATGTCGTGAGGCGGGTTTGGAGTTCAAGAGAAGGCGAGTAGATAATGGATTCGAATCACTTCTTCATCCCTCTTCAAAGCAAGGGGACTCTTAGTATTCGAACTTGATTTGAACGCACGAATTAATATTTGTTGCTCATCGCAACGTTGAACAAGTTCCGCGCGGGCCACTCAAAATTTCAGGGCGAATATAGTGTCAAATCAACTGTCGCCAGGTTCTGCCCTGGTCCTCAATTTACGGCGGCATGAAATTTGGAGATGCGACCAAAATTGACCAGATCGGGAGAAGTAGTGCCTGGCGCGGTAAATTTCGGATCACCAGCAAATCCAAATTCGACAAACTGGCATTTGGGGTATTGAGCGTTGCTTTATTTCTTTATAGATATTGACGCTGGTTCAGGCCCCGCTGAAATACTTCCCCGAAGTGATTCGACCAGCGCAATATAATCTGATCTCTCGGCGGGAAGAAGATGTTGTTGAGATGTTGGCAACTTACGGCTCGATTGTCGATTAATCTTGTTTTTCGTCGCATCGTTGTCGCGGAAGTTGCTCCGACCACCTTACAGCTCTTTGCGGAACCTAGGGCACGGCCCATTTTTTTCCACATTTTGACAAGTTTCCGCCAGAACAGCGATTGCGGGCGCAATTCTCAACCGATTGCATTGGGAACAGGCTCATTCGATTTGGAAGGAAATTCTGCAAGGCATGCCAGCTTCAGACTTTTTATAGCCACCTCAAAATGATTTGTTGGGTCAGGTTGGGGTTTTCGAGTGTTGGAGTGCTGTAATGTTCCAATTGGCCTACTTGGGAGTATTTTGGAGGGCATGAAACACCGGTATTTTGGATGCAGCCCAAAATTATTGAAATTTGCCGCTCGGGGCAATTGGCAAGGAAATTTTGACTGATCATACTGTCCAATAGATTTGAAGTAAAGGTCGCATTCAAAATCCCAGTATTTCATGCCTTCCAGGATACTCGGAAATATATTATATGAAAAATCTAGGTGAATTGGACTACTGTTGGGATCATGCGGCGTGTTCTGCGGTCAAGGGCCCCAAAACGATGAGGATACTGGTTCCATCATAAAATTTTGGGTGCCATGTCCTGCGGAATGTCCGTCTGAATCGAATGCTTATTGCCTTATTGGCAATTGGTTGAGAATTGAGTCCACAATCGCTGTTCTGGTGGAAAATTGTCAAAATGAGACAAAAACGGGCCGCACCCTAAGAGCTGTAATTTCAAAGAAAGAAAAAAAGTTCCCGATACATTATAACTGACGAATTCAAACGTTGCCAAGTTGGTATCGGATTCGTCGTGTCTTTCTCAGATCACCAATCCATCAATTTCATCTCGATTCATTCCACCACCAGTGTAATGTTTTGGCTTTGCAGAAAAGGGAATGGGCCAGCCTAAACAATCAATTTATATCTCCAGTATGCGTCGAAAAGGAGGAAAACGGACCCCCACCAAGCTGAAGTGGATGGCGCTAAGTTGGGCGTTCCCCCCGGAAGCGGTCTTGGGAACTCTAACGGTGAAGTTTTGGTGGGGCGGCCTCTGGACTCCGGTGTGGAACTGGGGGTTGTAGCTGCCGTTGTACAGGATATCGCCGATGCGGTCCAGGGGAGATGGGCAGGGGCCGTCAAAGCAGTTAAGGAATCCGATGACGAGGGAGAGCTCTGTCGAGCCGGTGAGGGTGTCCTTGGATCGTGGTCATAATTAACGGGCGGCGTCGTGCACAAGAGGCGGTGGCAACGTACGGGTCTGTCTACCTCCACGATTATATTCGATCCGGGCTTGACGGTGGTACCATTGAGTGGAGCACCGATTTCAATGCCCTGGCCAAGGGCCCCGACCGCCAGCATGCAGCTGAGCACCAAAGAGGAGATGAATTTCATTCTTGGGTAGCGGGTGAAGGTGGCTCGGGGGGGAAACAATGTGAGCTTCTAGGCAACGTAGCAGTCTTTATACACAAACTGGATGCCACGTCGTTTAATACGGCTGGCTGGGTTAGGGCGTCGATTCTGCATAGCCATAGACGAAGAATGACACTTTCGAACCATCGAACCAATTAATTCCAACGTACGAGTCTAGGACGGGGATTTTTGATCTGCCCGCACCTTCAACGTACACCAGTATCCTGTCGAGTTCTGGACATGAGGTACGGTGGAACATCAGCGGTGAGAATGAGTAGGGAAAGGCAGGATTCGGCAAGGTGCAGCCGGCAAATTCCGATCAAATATTGATGATGAAATCTTCTGTCTGTCAGCTCAGCCCAGACGCGAAGAGAGCAAAGGTGCGCAACTCGCACCGAGTCAAACTCGGCGCGAACTATTTCTAACACCGAGTACAGGCCCTGCAACTCAAATCCAACCCGAAGTAGGGATGTCCCCTGGTTTTACGTGCAAGCCACATCCTTCACGTTACCTTTAGCTTTATCAAGCCGCGGTATTCACCTGAGTCTTTTCTTTGCTTCTACGCTCACCGACGAGCTCCAGGTCCAATCAATGTCATCCGATTCCCCGACGAGCACCTTTCCGCCGCACCCTCATCTCTTGGCCCCGTCTCTTCACATCGGGCATTTACCAAACCACGCGCGGGAAGACCAGATAAGGGCCATATTCAAGGCCGAATGCCCTACTGCGACCGTGACCTTCAGCCGGAGCAAAAACCGCAAAAACCGGGGTGCTCTTCGGGCCTGTGTCGATTTTCCGGACCTACACTCCGGTACATACCCGTCTACGCGTCGCAATTCGCTGTTAATACGTTGTTTTTTGAAGCCGAAAAGGCGTTGGCGACGCTAAAGTCCCAACGGATACCTGGCACCGACCCTCCCGTACTCCTCCAGCTTTTTACCGCCGCCAGCTTCAAACCGCTTGACGTCCCGGATCCTTCTGTCTCCCCCAGAGTAATCAAGCCATTGCCAGCGGGATGTACCGAGGGCGCCCTCTACGATCTCCTCCGGCCCTATGGCCCGCTCCACTCAGTGCTCATCGACCCGTTCGCTGGCGGTCTGGTGCAGTTTTGGGATGAAGCTAACGCCGAAGACGCGGAAATCTCTCTTGCGGCCACTGACATCTTACTCCACGTCTACGATCCGTGTTCCCTTTTCTGTTCTGTGTGTGTACATGACTGATCTGTTAAGAAGTATATGTTGAACTCCGCACAGAACATCGGCGTCGATATGAGCGCACTGACCCTCAGAACCCATTTCGAAGAGGTGAGTTTTTCGGTTCTTTCTTTGGGGGCCGAGGCTCATGCATTGCGTTAGTTCGGCCATATTATCAGGTGAGGCTAGCCGTCTGCTGCCTACCGCATAATTTGAGCTCCCTCCAGCGCCGAGTTACTTAGCCACCCCTGGCAACCGCGAAAGAGTCGAGGCTCCGGTTTTGTCACTTTCTCGGATGCAAACGAAGGTAATGCAAGCACGTTCTCCGGATATCTGAACGAGAAACTGAGATATATTCAGCCGCCAAGGCCATGTATGCGATGCACGGCACGGAGATCAATTGGAGAGTCATCTCGGTGTCGTATCGCGTGCTCAACGAGGACGAAAAACGGATGAAATCGGGAAGCAAAAGTGATTCTTTCGAGCAGAAAGAGCAACAGGACGATAATAAGGGTCCGCCGCCACCGGCCACCAAGAAACCCGCAAAGCCCAAAAAGACGACTGTGGCCTCGGAACACGATCCCTGCGCACCGTCGAGTCGCGAGTTCCCCGCTCACGGCGCTTTCGTACAGAAAGAACAGGTCGATAATAAGGATCCATCGCCGCCGGCCACCAAGAAACCCGCACGGCCCGAAAGGACGACTGTGGCCTCAGAACCCTCACCAGCCGAGCCCTGCGCACCGACGAACACCGAGTCCCCTGCTCAAAGCGACCTCGAGCTCTTGCAGGGGCTATACGACGCCGAGATGAAACTTCGTGTAGCGGCAGAGGCCGAGGCCGCGCTGCTGCGCGACGAGCTAGACCGTGTCAATCGCCTCCTCGCAATGTCCGAGAGCCGGGTGAAGATCCTGCAGCTCGAGCTGGACCGGCCGCTCTGGGACGAAGCGAAGAAGAAACGCGAGGAGAACGAGGAGGCCGAGCGCGTGAAAGAAGAGGAGCGCCGCCGGGTGGAGGAGTCGCGTCGGAAGATGCGTGAATTCTTGGAACAGGAGGAGGAGAGGAAGCGCGCGGAGGCGGCCGAGGAGAAGGAGCGTTTGCGGTGCGAGGCGGAGGAGAGGGTGCGGCAGGAGAAGGAGGCGCGCGAGGCGGAGGAGAGAGAGGAGCGCGAGCATCTTGCACGCGAGGAGAAGGCACGGGTGGAGGAGGAGGAGCGCGAACGCAAGGCACGCGAGGTGGAGAAGCAGCAACGCGAACGCCGTGAACGTGAAGAGAAAGAGCAGCGCGAACGCCGCACGCGCGAAGAGAAAGCACGGTTGGAGAAGGAGGAGCGCCAGCGCAAGGCCCGCGAGGCGAAGGAGAAAGCGCGCTTGGAGAAGGAGGAACGGGAGAGACAGGCACGCGAGGAGGAGGAGAGGACCCTCCGGGAGAAAGAGGAGCTCGAGCGACAGGCGCGCAGGAGGCTGAGGGCGTGGTGGGCGCCGGCGGAGCGCGAGCGGCAGGCGCAAGAGGATGAAGAGAGGGCGGGGCGGGAGAATGAGGTGGAGAAATCGCGCCGCAGGATTCGCGAATGCTTGGCAGAAGAGCAGGAGCTTAAACGCGTGGCGGCGGCGGAGAAGGTGCGCCTGCGACGCGAGGCGGAGGAGCAAGCGGAACGGGAGCGTTTATCGCCCGAGGAGGAGGAAACGGCGCGCCGGAAGAGACAGATTGAAGAATCGCGCCAGAAGATTCGCGAGGTCGAGGCGGCAGCGGCGGAGAAGGTGCGCTTGCGACGCGAAGAGGAAGAGAAAGCGGAGCGCGAGCGCTTGGCGCAGCGGGAGAAAGAGATTGAAGAATCGCGCCAGAAGATTCGCGAGGTCGAGGCCCTGGAGCAGGAGCGGAAACGCGTTGCGGAGGAGGCCAAGGGAAAGGAGGCAGACCGCCGGCGCACCGAGATTGAGGAGTCGCGAAAAAAATTTGCCGAGTTTCAAGCGCAAGAGCAAGAGCGACAACGCGTGGCAGCGGAGACCAGGAAAAAGGAGCGCCTGGCGCGAGAGGCGGCGGAGAAGGCACGACGGGAGCAGGAAGAGCTCGAGCGCCCGGCGCGCGAGGAAGAGGCCCGCCGGAAAATTGCCGAGTTCCAGGCGGAACAGGCGGCGCGCAAACGCGCGGAGACGGAGGCCAAGCATAGCGAGCGCTCGCCAGAAGAGGAGGAGGCACACCGTCGCGCCGCTGAGGTCGAGGAATCGCGCCGAAAGCTTCGCGAGTGCGAAGCCCAAGCGCAGGAGCGGCAGCGCTCGGCGGCGGAGGCCAGACTGAAGGAGCACCTGGCGCACGATGCGGAGGAGAAGGCGAAGCGCGAGAAAGAGGACCACGAGCGTCAGGCTCGCGAGTTCCAAGCTAAAGAAGAGGAGCGCAAACGCGCTGAGACGCAGGCCAAGCACAAGGAGGACCCGCCGCACCAGAAAACAAAATCGAAGGACCGGCCTGTATCGCTGCGCAGTCCATTTAGTTGGATGAAGGGACGTAAGGAGAAAGCGGAGCGGGAGCGTCAGATGCGCGAGGAGGAGGGGCGTCGCCGGTTGGCCGAGGAAGAAGAAGAGCGCCAGGAGATTCGCGCGCTGGAGGCACAAGAACGGGAGCGCCTGCGGCGCGAGGTGGAGGAGAAGGCGCGGTTGGAGCAAGAGGAACGCGAGCGCAAGGCGCGCGAGGAGGAAGAAAAAGCGCGATTGGAGAAGGAAGAGCGCGAGCGCAAGGCCCACGAGGAGGAGGAGAATGCGCGGCGGGAGAAAGAGGAGCGCGAGCGCAAGGCACGCGAAGAGGAGGAGAACGTCCGACGGGAGAAAGAAGAGCGCGAGCGCAAGGCACGCGAAGAGGAGGAGAACGTCCGACGGGAGAAAGAAGAGCGCGAGGCGCGCTGGAAGGCTGCGACACAGGCCGAGGAGGCGCGGTGCGAGCAGCGCGGCCAACGACTGTGGGGCACCGGCACTTGGACCCAGGCCCGCGCGCTGCAGCGCCTGAAGCTCCAGATGGACGAGTTTGACAAGATCAAGTTCTCCGAGTCGCAGCCGCTGACGTTCGGCACCGTCCCTTGGCCTGTGCTCACCGACCCGCTGGACCTGGACATCGAGGCGATCACTTGGGACGCCGTTGAGGCCTTCTTTGCGCGCGCGAGGGTACAAATGGCGGCGGACGCCGGGGCATACGCCAGTCTTGTCGGGAAGGTGCATCGTGCGTTCCACCCGGACAGATGGAAGGCGCGCGGCGTTCTCATGTCTGTCATGGATGAGGAGCTGAGAACTTCTTTGGAGACGGCGGGGAACGTTGTCGCGCAGGCCATGACACCGCTGTGGAGGAAATCGAAGGGGTATACTTGATTTATTGTGTAAATATTCTTGCGAACTTCAGCTGACATGATCTTGACGTCTGCCAACTTGTTGAATGCGGGCTCGGGTCGCATTATTGTGCGTCCTCTTGGATTGAGCAGGTGCGCCGCCGATCAAAGATATCAGATAAGGGCGGTGCCCAATCGGATGCCTGGATTCCATGTCCCGACTACTTCCGACGACACTTTGGCCGAGTGGTTGAGGCGATGCCCTGCTAAGGCATTGAAGTTTCTCTGCGTGTGTTCGAATCGCACAGGTGTCGGGTTATTTTTCTTGGCTGAGGGAAGGCCGGGGGGCCGATTTCTGTGGTCAGCCATCCATCCATCCAGGCATAGAGATAGCTCCAAGGGAGAAGGGAGTGTACACCTTCGTACCGGCAAACATGGAAGCAGGGGTACACAGATAAGAGTTGCAATTGGATTGGGAATTCTCTCCTTCCTTTGGGACATCCTATGTCATTGTTATTTTCTCGCTCCTTTCCTTCGTTTTCACTCCTCGCCCTACGACTTTATCCTGACGCTCACCCACAGCTCCTGTGCACGATTTTTTTCCATCTACCACGTGGCTCAGCGCGGACGACGACGACGCGATGGGGCTCGAGTCCATCTGGACCCCGGCGTGGTCGCAGATGCCGATGACGCGAGCTTCGACGACGGCGACGTCTCGAGCGCGTCGCACGCGCCGTCCACGAATCAGCGGCAGGACCGGAAAGTAGCCGGCCGAGCGCGCGTGGTACGTACGCAGACGTGGCGCGAAGACGACGTCCAAGGCGAAGGTGAAGCCAAAGACGAAGGACAAAGAGGAGGAGGACGCGGTGTATCGGTCATACGGGAAAGGTACATCTGAGTATACTACGGCATGTGAACGTCACAAACTTCCTAATTCGCTTTCTGCACGTCGGGTCGCAAGAACCAGGGCACGTAGGGTGAACAACTCCGCCTCAGAGGTAATCGTGGCAGCGAACGGGAACTGGCTACTGTCCAGGCCAGGGTGCAGGAAAGGCAATGGCTAGATCTGGCTCCGGACAACGTGGAATGGAAAACATGAAGTTCGGGTGGTGTGGACGGACAAGGAAACAGCTAGAGCCCTGCCCTACAACGAACTTTTCTTGGCCAGGCTTGAGAGGTCCAAACTCGTTTTTGAAATGCTCCTCCACAGATTTCAATTTCACTGCCGACGTTCCAGTCACGGCCCAGAGCTCGTAGCCCTCTGGGGCGTTCCTGGGTTCTTTGCAGCTTGTGTCGTAGAAATCTAGATAGTAGATTTGACTGGACGGGTGGGCGCCGCCGGAAAACAGGCGGATGATAAGATGATCCTGAGGAGGAGTAAAGAACATGACATCGGAGAAGTCTTTCGATTCTTCAGGTTTGAGCTGCTATCAGAGTGACACGCGGCTACCACAATAGTAGAGACGGGGGCAGCATGGGGGAGTGGTCTAGCATGCAGCTCTGGCTTCTGATTGATTTTTGAAGTCCTGGGTCCCGCGAGGGTTCGAACCCCAGTGACACCACTCCAATGGGATCAAATGGCTTTTGTGGATGTGCCAAGTTGATCCGGTCGGCCTGATGGCCGGTCGCCGTTTGGATCAGTATTCCTTTGGCCGCGGGTTTGAGTCCCGTGTTAAAACCACCAGGAGGTTTAGTGGGTATTGCGTTGTCAGCCGAGTCCCACAGTACCATAAGGGGCAGCTACCTAAAATGGGGCTTATGTCCAAACTGGTCTGCGTAAAAGCATTCCTTCCTGGCGGAGTGTAGTCACACTCTATCATTTCGGGTCACAGATTCCCAGAGACTACCTTGCGGATTTGTTCTCACGAACTAATGTTGGCCCAAAAGGGGGCTACGGCCTAGACCCAAGGGGGGTACCCATGATACGCTCATGGACTCTGAGAACAAATCAATTGCACCGCAAAAAAAAAAAAAAAAAAAAAAAAAAAACAATAGTAGAGACTGACTAACCCCAAGAGGGCGGATGGACGTGGTCATGCGATTCATGTGAGCAATGAGGGCTTCCTCCGTAAGCCCAGGCCTGAGAGTAGTACGGAGCATGTTGTTGGTCAAAGGACGCTGCCCCAAAATCTCGAGAAAGCGGTTGAGGTTGAGGCCTTCGACGGCGGCATCCGGGTAAGATGTCGTGGGTTGGAGTGAGGCTCAAGTGAGGCTGGAAGCCTATGCGCTGCTGTGAAAGCCTTAGGTCATCTGTCCCTCCATGGAGGCGCATAGTAGCACACACATTGGCTCGTCTCATGGACGGTTTGCGGTGGTAGGCAAGTGGCATAGCCCTTGTAAGGTCCGATCCTAAAATCCTGATTTTGGCCGTTTGCGTACGTCTGTTTTTGCACCAATTCCGTCCGCACTTGGGTGGAGGTCAGCCCTTTTTAGGCCCATGTCGTCCGCATAACGTATCGGACATTGGCACGCGAGAAGGTATGTTTTCGGCCATTTTACACAGTTTGTAATGGTTTTTTCTCTTCCCGTTCATTTCATGTTCGCTGGTCCCCAGATATGCGTGAAATTTTTGGATGTAGGGTGAATCTGTCCGCATCAGGGATGAGACATCGGCCTCCATACGCAGCGTCCTCACCTTTGATGAGACCTCGGTGCTTTTTCCGGCCTTTTCGTCCGCATACGGATGATACATTTGGCCGTTTTTCGGGCCAATTCCGTCCGCATTGGGATCGGACCTTACAAGGGCTATGCCACTTGCCTGCGGTGGTTGTGAAGTTGTTGTGAAGACCTAATTTGGTAATCGCTACTACACCTCCAATTTTTATCGGAAATTCAATTGAATGATAGAAATGGCACCAGAAGAGGCCCCTCTAATGATCTATCGTACCAGAACTTCGAAAAACTAAATGTTTTCGCCAACTAGATTTCGCGTTTTTGATCGCGGGCTAGGCTCGTGTCCAGCTGTTATAGTTGCAGCACAATGACGAGCAAGCAGGTATTGTGTACTATAACGGCTGGAAGCACTTAGCCGTGACTTGACAGATGGGAAATTCAAACTCCGATTATACCATATATGGAAAGCCCCTATTCACACTTCTGTGCATTGCAGCCCCACAGTTCACTCTATCTACCTCATGGAACTATGAAATCACAAAATCATCCTAAATAGCCTCCCCGGAAGGGCAGAATGGTCACCCCAATGTTCAACTGGCTGTTTTCTTGCCTGAAGCATTGCTTTGCCTGTTCGGACATCTTACATCCTCACAAAATTCTTCAGAAAATCCAGGGGAACTTGTTTATGCTACACAAGCTTTGTCACCAAGATTCTGTGGTCAAGGAGGTTTGGAGAATTGAAATGTGCACGGTTCCCTGCCGGAGATACTTCCCAATATGGTATAGTCGGAGTTTGAAACTCCCATCTATCAATTTACGGCTAAGTGCTTCCAGCCGTTATAGTAAGTATTACCTGCTTGCTCGTCAATACTCCCGCACTATAACGGCTGGACACGAGCCTATTCGCGGGCCGACGCTCCCGTATGCTCCTCCATCAATTCCCGCTAGTTCCCGCTTCACTCCGCCCCGACTGGTGGTGCCCAGCATGTTGGGAACACTCGCATGGAGGTCATCAAGTCACCTGAAACATATCTTCATTGACCCAAATTTCCCGACCAAATTTCGCGCTGTTTAACCCTAAGCGAGGGGGTGTTCCGATTTTTCTGAAATGAAAAAATTTATCAATGAAATAAGCTGTTTCCTGCCTGAATCTGCAAGAATGGACCGAAAATTCAAAAACTGTGGGCGGATCGAATACGGGGACAAGTTCGCGGCCCCCTCTGCCCAGAATACAATAAGTATAAGAGCAACAACGAGACGACGGCAGCCCAGCCTGAGGCAAACTATCGTATGTAGACTTAATGGATTCATCCTGGAGGTCAACGTCAGAGACGCCGCACATAGTTGCTGGGAAGGAAGCAAGTCCTGGGAACAATAAATGGCAGGTTCTGGAATATTAATTGTATCTGACGGTAATGAGAGCCTTGACCGACTTCGCATACGAGATACAGTGCACGTTCTAGACAAAATGACGGGTTCCTCAGGCCTCAATGACTGCCTGCATGGAATAATGATCTATAATCCTACGCACGACATGATAACCGAAACACGGCGCACGTACAGAGCAACTAGCTACACGAGAGAAACCACGATGGTGTATTCAGCACAAGAAAAAGAGGGAACGGACACCCAGAGAGTAAAAGGAATAAGGCAGAAATAAAGAGTTGGTTTGCGTTCTGGATTATGGATCAGGTGAAGGCGAGCGCGGAATCCCGTGCTCAATGCGCGCCGCCGCAGCGAGTACCGAGCGTGCGGGAAGTAGTACGGGCGACGCGCGCCGCGACAGCAAATCATCATCCGCGCTCTCGCTGTCCGCGTCCCCGTCGCCCCGCCGGCGGCTCCGTCCAAAGTCCAGCGACCCCCCGCCGCTCGAGCGCAGACTCCGCAGGGCGCCAAGCCCGCTGATCCCGCCCGCGGCGCGCACCATGGCGGGGTGCACGACACTCCCGGAGCGCGTGCGGAGCTCCGTCTGCGGGAGCTGCAGCTGCGCGTGCGACGCGCGGCGCGCAAGGGCCGGGATGCGCGACGGCAGGGGCAGGGGCGACGGCGGGCTCGGGTGCTGCTGCCGCTCCAAATGCTGCTTGAGCACGGGTGACGACGGGGCGTGCCGCAGGCTCGGGGCGCGGGTCTGCTGCGCGGGCGAGGGCGGGCTCGGCGGCTGCTGCTGAAGCCGGTCTAAATGCGGTTTGAGGACGGGCGAGGACGGGGCGTGGCGGAGCGTGGGCGTGTGCGCCGGGGGCGAGTGCTGCTGTGGCAGGGGCGGTATCGGTGCGGGGGCGTGCAAATGCGCGTACGACGAGCGGCGGCTGAGCGGGTGGCGCGGGGACATAGGCGACGGGGGCGGCACCTGGCGCGGTGCTGGCGAGGACACCTGTTGTACCTGTGGCCGGAAAAGGGGCGCCTGCGACATCCGGCGGGCAGCAGGCGATTGCTGTGGCTGGGGGCGTGGCGACGTCACCGGGCGAAACAGATTCGGCGAGGGCGAGGACGGCGAGGGGACGACAGAGAGCGGTGACGGCTTCTTCTTCCTTACGGGCGGCCCCGTCAGTACGACAGCCTGCTTTAACGGCGGCGGGGGCGGGGGCGCGCGCGCACCAGACCCAAACGGCCGGCGCGCAGCACCCCCGAATCGTGCACGCGCCTCCGCGACGGACGGCAGGTCGACGCGCGAGCCAAACGTCGGCGTCCCACAGCGGCTGCTCGCGCGCTCCACCATCCCCATCTCCAGCTCCCTTTCCCTCTCCATCTCCATCTCCGCGTCCCGTTCCTTCCCTCCTCCCCGCTGTCCCGCCCCGCGCGCCTTGCCCGCGCTGGACATAGACGGCACGTCAAAGAACGCCGAGCCGCTCCCCGCCCTCGCGCGCTTTTGGGGTGGCAGGGGCGCGGGCACGGCGACGATGTGCCCAAAGAGCGAGCCGGGCGCCTTGGTGACGCGCACGACGCGCCACCCGGCGGACGCTGCGAGCGCCACCGTCTCGCGCAGCGTGCGCTCCTGCCCGTTGAACGTCACTTGCATCTTCACATCACATCAGCCGTCGCACACAAGCAAGCGAGGCGAAATAAACACACGGTAAGATCCATCCAATAAGCGTTCGCGCTCGCCTTGCCCAGGTTCGCGAGCAGCGGCGCCGGCGCGAGCGTCGTCTCCGCGCCCTCGACCTGCTGCTCCGCCCCGCCGCTCCCAGTGCTCCCGACGCCGAAATCGTCCACGCAAGCGAGCGGCAGCACCCAGTCCGCGAGCACGAGCCGGGTGTGTGGCGCTGCCGCGGCACGCAGGCGCAGGAGGATGCGCTGCGCGAATGCGTCGGGCCAGTCGTGCAGCACGACGCGGAGGAGGAAGACGGCCGCGTCGATGATGGGCTGCGGCGTGAAGAAGTCGTGGACTGAAGCGGGGGGTGGTTAGCGTTCGGAAGAAAGGGAATGGAAAGGAGGAGATGAGGGGCGTCGGTGAGCATAATGCACGAAGAATGCAAGACGGACGACAGAGAAAATTCGGAGGAATTTGGAGAGAACGAAAAACACACTCACCCTGAAACCTCACCGCCCCCGACTCGAGCAGTTCCGGACACTTGTCCCGCCACGCCTTCTCGCCCATCTCCACCACCACCGGCCGGTCCTGGATCACGAAGCGCAGCCCGGGGCCTACCAAAACGTGTCAGTCAAACATCATATTCGTATCCAGTTAGCCATTTGGGAAGGCCATAGCGTATTTGGGACCGACGTCTTTGGATTGAGATGAAAAAACACGCACCCTCCTCCGCGTCCGCAAACGTGCTGGCAAGTAACATGCTCGTCGACCCGATCCCGCCGCCGACGTCCACGACCGTGCTCCCGCGCGGGAGGGACGCCCAGTCGAAGCCTGTGTGTGCGCGAGCGTCAGCGAACGCGATCAAGCGCAGGTATGAAGAAGGAAGACGGGATGGGGAACGCATATCAACGCGAAAGGAAATGGCGAGAAGGGACGACCGGCGCAAAGACGCACCTTGCAGCACCGCCCCCGGCGCCTCCCAGCTCCCCGTCCCCGACATCGCGCGCCCGAAGCGCTCCAGCCGGAATCGGTTCGGGTTCCCGTCCTTCCCTCCCTTCTCCTTCTCGTCTTTTCTCCCACCCTTCTCCGTAGAATTGGAAGTAGAAGCGGAGGCGGACGAGGGACACCCCTCCCCCTCGAGCCACGCGAAATAGCCCACGCCGCCGCACCCGAACGCGTAGTTGAACGGCGCGCGCGTCGGGTCCGTCAGCGGCTCCGTATTCCCGCTCTTCGTACTCGGAGGGCCGGTGTTCGGGATAGAGATGGAAGTGCCGGCGGCGGTCGATGTGGCGTTCGAGGAGAAGGATGGCGAAGTGGACGTCGAGGAAGACAAACTGGAAGCCGAGAGAGGGAACGTCGCGGCCGTCGGCGACGCGAGCCCGCGCGCGGTGGGGCACCCGGGGAAGACCGCCTCGGTGAGGTACGCGCTCGATTTGTGCAGCTCGTCGGTGCTGCGGGTTCGTTAGTGGCGTATTCAAAGACGGGAAGGAAGTAAGGGGAAAGAGAAGGCGATCCAAGACGATTGGATGGAATCGATGGCAAAAAATGGAGAAGCCAGGCAGCCCAGCACCGCGCATTCGAGACGCGCACACGTCGGGAATTAAGAGCGGAAGGGATCCACATGCGAGGCACATCGAAACACAGGGAAAAAGAAACCTCTGCACGGCCCACAGATGTCCGCCGAGTGCACACGTCTCCGTGTGTGTTGGCGTAGTGCAAAACCAGCGCGTCACGACAAAATAAGAGGAAAGCGAAAAAGACTCCCGATTTTAAAGGTTCCCAATCGAAATCGAATCACAAGAAATCGAAAAGCAAAAATGAGAGACGACGAGAGGAAAGGCTACGAACCAAAGGCCGACAAACGCTGCGATCGCCCCGCCGTCGGCGGCGTATTTGTTGCTTGGGCTGTGAAAAAAGAAAAACAGATGGGTCAGCGAGCGCTCAGCAACGAATCGTGGACAGAAGAAATAAATCAAAGCCAAAAAATAAATAAAAAAAGTGAAAATAAAATACAAACGGGGATCGGGCGCGCGGCGCAACGAAAAGGACCGCCCGAGCCCAGACACACGCCATCACGCATCACGCGTCAGGCAGAAGGCAGATGGGTGCGCGTAATCGAAGGCTATCGGCGCACCGCTTCGATTACGCTCGGAAGAAAAGACGCGAAGTGTGCGCCACGATGGGCCCAGAAGGAAGGGGAGATAGGGAAGGAAAGGGGGGATGTGATTGGCAGGTGGGGCCGCGGGAGCGAGTCGGGGTGCGAAAGGGGCGGGAGGGGGAAAGGCGCATCGGGGAAAAGAAAGAGATAGAAGGAAAGAACGAGAAAAGAAAACGCACTCGGCGACGAGCTCCTCCAGATCGCGGCCCGTATCGATGAGGCTGCTGATGCGGTTGACGGCAAACACGTCCGGGACGACCTCGCGCACAACGTGGTGCGTCGCGAGCAGGCGCAGGACGTGCGCCAGCGTCTTCTCCCCGCTGCCCATGCCCACCCCTCCTCCCTGAACACCGCTCCCGTCGTCGCCCGCCATCCCGACGCGCCGTGCAATGTCCGAAACGTGCATGGGCCCCGCGCGCAGCGCCTCCGCGACGTGCGCGGCTTCGAACAGGCGGAGGCAGCTCGGGAGGTGGTACCCCATCCCCGCGTCGCACAGCGCGAGGAACGGGTTCTGCACCGTCGCGGCGATGTGCCCGGCCGCGGCGAGGATGCGGTTCGTCGCAGCGACGACGGTTGGGTGCGCGGTGAGTTGCTCGGCCGGGGAATGTGGGGCGTGCGGCGCGTCGAGGGCCGGGAAGTCGAGGGTGGGGTGCGCGGGCGAATTTGAGTTGGGGTTGGGGAAGAGAGGCGAGGGCGGCGGGGATGCGTACGCCGGCTTCTCGGTGCGCTCGGTGTCGGTCCCATTCTCGTTGCCGATGCCAGAGTTCTCGTCCGTGCTGGAGGGCGCAGCGTAGACAGCCTCGATCTCGTCGAGCGCGTCGCCCAAGATGGCGTGCAGTGCCCGCAGAGTCGCAAAGGTCATCCTACAGATCTTCTCGTCGCAGTACAAGGTTTTTCTGGAGTCCTAGTCTCTCCCTGGAACCCTAGGACGTCGCTTCACGAAGAAAGAGAGCACGAGTCCCAGTTGGCACTATCTAAGTCTCTTTTCTTCCCGTCGGACCCAAGTGAGTGCAGGTGGCCAGGTGGCCGTACTGGGCGCAGGAAGCGTTCAGATTGTGGCAGGAAGAGAGCAAGCCAGTTCAACGGGATCCGGTCGACGCTTGAGCCAAGTCCCTGCTCAGCTTGCTGCCTGCCAAATCCAGCCCTGTCAAAAACTTACAATCAAACCCTCGATCGAAACGACGCGTCTTCTCGCACCCATCCACCTGCCTCACAAAATGCGCGACAGCCCCGGACTGCGAAACCCGAATAACGCGTTTGCTCGACGTCGACATGCGCGTGTTGGGCAAAAGGGTACACGTTACGGCAGGTCTCGCAGTACTCTCGCAGTGCCACCGCCACCTATTTTCGCGAAAGCCGAGGATTCCCGAAAAACTCCGAAGGGCGCCGGTTCCGACGTCGGCGGGGCGTATGCATATTCGACGCGGTGTTCAACTGGGTGGTGGAGGTATTCTAGTGGTAGGGTAACTGGTGGGCCTTGGCTTTCTCTAGCTTTAATGGACAGACGCGCCATTATTTTTCACCGGCCGGAAGTTGCCGATGTTCAAATTCTGGAAATCCACGAAATTCGAATGCCTGCGGAGCTGCCACTGTGTCAGTGGATGGTGAGACCAAATTGCACCATGGGAAAAGAAAGGGGGAAGCAATACAAAGTTCAATGATGGCCCGGGCCTGATTCGAACAAGCTTCTCTCACTGCAATCATGTTTCTCCCGCCATAAGAGAGAGTGGGTGTCCGCCACCGAGCCTTTCCTACCTAGTTCTGGCCCTCTTTGTCAGGCTGCGTTTCCTTGACCATTTGTGAAACGAAAATACTATTCAAAAACGGATGGTGACACCGTTCGTGCATATGTACGGCTCGGGCCTGAATCGAACAGACTTCTTCCACTTCGATCACTGCTTCCCTTATAAATAGGGTGGGTGTGGACCATCCACAACTGAGCCTTCCCAACTTAGTTCTGACCCAGATTTTGAAGCTGCATATCTATTGGCATTCTTCGAAGCAAAGACTCTCAAGATATGGAAAAAGGTTTACAAGTGAACTCAAATGGTTCGGGCCTGAATCGAACAGACTGCTCTCACTTTAATTATCCGCTCATCGTCCAAACGGAGTGGGCGTGGACCATCCACCACCGAGCCTTGTTTTTGTTGCTGTATGTCTTTTAGCATTTTTTTGAAACGAAAATATCAAAAATGGTTACATCATCTGTCTATGTTACGGCTCGGGCCTGAATTGAACAGGCTGCTCCCACTTTGATTCTCCTCACCTCGGTCAAACGAATTGGGTGTGAACCATCCACCACCGAGCCTTTCCTACCTAGTTCTGAGTCTGTTTTTGAGGCTGTATGTCTTTTAGCATTTTTTGAATCGAAAATATCAAAAATGGTTACATCATTACGCTATGGCTCAGGCCTGAATCGACCAGACTTCTCCAACTGCAATCAAGTTTATACAAGACAGGAGAGAGTGGGTGTGGACCATCCACAAACGAGCCTTTCTTACCCTGTTGTTCACTTAGCCATGTTCACAGGCTCAAATGGAACAAGAAACAAATGCAAAACCAACAGTGATCTCATACCACAGATTATACGTATACTCATTGTCACTTACTAGAATGAACTGACATTTACACACATGAATTTGCATGGATATCCACTCAGATCTTCAAAAAAAAATCAAAGACAGTAAATCCACTACAGATCTATTCAATAACAGCAAGTCTGCCATCAATTTTTTCAATGTCTCTGGCTTGCAAGCTTCGTTCAAACAGTGGTCGTGCTTCTCTCCACAACTCTTCAGCACGCTGGAGATCTCCCTGTGTCTGTGCAAGGTCTCCCAGACGTAACATACATTCAGCTCTGCTGCGATGAATATCCATATATGTAAAACCTTCTAGGGCTATTGTGAAGAGGGTTTCAGCTGTGGCTTGATCTCCATTGGCAAGGAACACATCTCCTAGACAGCGAAGTGCTTTGTGTATAGCCAACTTATTCTGTGATTTGCACGCAAATGCGAAATAGACCGCTGCACACATGGAGGCCCAATGAAAATCAGCGACACTCCATTGATTGATGTCTGCCATTCGTTCCAGGCAGTTGGATGAAACTTCAGAAGTTCTCGAGGATAATTCTAGACATTTTTGGAATATAGATTTCGCTTGTGCAAGCTCTCCTTTTCTCAGATGTAATTGTGCCAGAGTCCTTTCACAGTAGGTAATCCCATGAACATGTGAAATGCTCTTAAGTATTGTAACTGCCTTGGCCAAATTGTGGTGTATGTCAATTTCTTGCCCACCAGTCTCCACATCAATCTCTGCAATATTCACCAGGGCATAGGCATAGTTCAAGATGTCTTGGTCTCCTGATGTCTCTTGAGCAATTCGAAGTTGAATTGCCCTTGCCTCAGCATATTCTGATTTGAGCAGATGTACCTCTGCCTCACTATTCATGATTAGACGATCGAGTTCGCCCTGAGACATGCCAGTCAAGAGGCTTCTTGCTCTTTGCAGTTGGAGAACACAGTTTTTGTAGTCACCAAGTTCTGTAGAACACTGGGATTGAGTTCGCAGGGCCATGGCTTCTGCATAGAAATTTCCAGCTATGCTGGCAAGTCTTTGTCCCTCCATCGCAAGTCTTTGTCCTTTGGCATATTCACTGCTTTCCCACCTGATAATTGCAAGATTAAGCAATGCATAACTCTCGCCTGTGGTATGTCCAGCAGATTTTGCCACCAAGAGTGCTTTCTCAAGCAGCTCAATGCCCTTGGACATATTGCTTGTATTATAAGCATAGTAGTAACCAACTGTGCAATAGAAGCGGCCTATAAAACATAATTAGAGTGCATTCACAAGCAGATCTTACTTGACCTACATTCTAGGATGGGATTGTCGAAATGGTCCAAGTGGGATATGGCCCGAGAAATAAGTAGTTCTGGATCCTCAACAGAGTGATAATGAACACATTTGAAAATCTCTGTGATGAATCCTACTTCCAATTCATGATCACAAAGTTGAGGAAAGAGAGGTGGAATCTGATCCATCAATGCAAGCCATCCATGCCCAACCAGTTGGTTGAAGGAATTGAGAGAGATTGTGCACTTGATGGTGTCTGCGAGATCCGGACTTTGTGGATCTAATCCTCGCAATAACACTTGATGTAAATTGGCGGAATTCAAAATGATTTGATTGGTCTGGTAGGTTTCCTGGTAAGAGCCTCTATATTTTTGGTACACCTCCAGCAAGGCATGAAAGTGGTTCCGGAGAGGCCGAAGCAGGGATGGTGCAACTGGGTAGAAACGTTGCATGTGTTCTCGAATGGGCACTAATGACTTGAACCGTCTCTTGTCATCAATAAATGCCAATGATGTACCCAGCAATACAGCTTTGCAGGCCAGGAGATCTTGAATAGGAAGTGTGCTTTGGAGAAGCTCGATATCTGAGAGACCATCTGGAAGGACCGAGAGGAGGCTCAATAAATTTTTGGCACCGGGCAAGGCAATAAGCCGAGGACTTGAAAGTGAGAGTTGGATGGATATATCCAAATTGGATCTTTTATCATGGCCTTGGGAGAGGGAAGTGGTCTTTTCCGTCTCCCAGCGAGATAAGACACTAGAATACCCATCATAATCAACTAAATGAGCCATGAGATTTACTGCCAATGGCAGGTTGTCAGTCAACTGAAGGAGTCGGTCGATCTCTGGAATTTCATGGATGTTATCTGTGATGTCAATGAAAATTTGTCTGGAAGCCTCGATGGATAAAGGTTCCAAAGGGACCAGAAATGGTCGAGTCCAGCGGACCTTTGAAGGTCTTTCTGTGCCCCGCATTGTAATCTATCAATAAAATCAGTATTCGGAGCTATCAAAGCAAAACAAATGCTCACTATCAATGCGAGATGGTGTATACCAGTAAGGAGGGACAAAAACTCTTCAACACCCTTACGAGATGTAAGTGGCTCCCAAGTTGTTTCCAGGTTGTCCAGGATCAACAAACAAGGCTGTTTTCCAGACAGATATTTTATGACTGGTTTCGTGAGGTCCTTCCCCGGTTTGAGGCCAATATGTGCCCCAATGAGAGCAGCAATGTCAAGGCTACTAATAGCTGCATCACATGGCACAAAGAACTGCTGCTCGTATCTTGCCCCAACCTCCGGGTGATGCAGTGCCGCTCTTGCTAGACCTGTTTTTCCCATCCCACCAGGCCCTAGAATTGCAATCCTGGCAGACTCTGGGGAAAGCATTTTGACAATTGCCTGGAGTTCTGAGTCACGACCGTGGAAGATCTTGGGCTTTGCTGGGAGCATTGAAAAGGACTGGGAACTTCGGACAAGGAATCAGCATATCTCCATCGAGATATTGGTTATTGCATACCTCAGTTGAGATCTATTGAGGGTTTGGTACATCTGGTTGGCAAATTAAAATTCGAAACAAACACCAGATGGGAATTCACGTACAGAAAAAGCCCTGTCTGAAGCTGTTCCATCTGAAAGACCTGAAATTAATTCAAGGAGTTCTGTATGCATATTGTCTGCTATATTCTGCATGTCCTGAATGTTGGTCAACTTGTTGGCCCCATATTCAATCTATTCAAGAGGTGAGTTCCGAATCATTGCAGGATTTGAATCAACGGCACCTTGAAAACTTCTAGAGCCTGCTGAATCCCTGTGTTACAATCTTTGAGCAACCTGTTCATTTCACCCTGTTGAAACAAGTGCTTGATCCGGTTTCCCTCGGACTGCATCTCGACGAAAGAATGTATCTTGTGAATGGTTCTGTTGAAGTTCAGGCATGTATCTCTGAGATCTGTACAGTTAGATACTCACTCCATAAATTTTCCGATATGGGCCAGCATGTCCGGCGGAAGGCTTCCCGCAGTCTCTGACTTGAGATGAGCAGCAGCGATACCGAATAAAACTTGATGGATATGTTCCATTAACTGTAAACACTCATCCTTGTTCTTCTTCACATTCTAAACCTCCGTTGTTAGATGGGTGCAACTTCTTTTTTTTTGCAAAAATCGTCACCTGGATTGCGGTAATCAAAGAAAGTGTTGTCGTTGTAATTGCCTCAAGGAATAGGGACCCACATGCATCATGGAGCTCATGAAGGAGGGGTAGAGCTGACTGCAGACAGGCGATGATGTTGCTGACACGGATATCGGTGACTGTGTGTTGGCGGGGCATGCTGGGAAAAGCGAGCAAGAACTTGCCGCGCTGGCCCTTATATTACACATGCCCGAAAATCTCAGTCTTAGCGCGTTAGGGGTTTGTTCCATCAACTTCTTTGCTGATGTCCGCAGATGTCCGCTGTGCAATCACGGGTTGATGTACACGAATTGATACCAAAGTGACTCGCGGTGCTGAATTCTACAAAACTCTTCGTCACTTCCCCTCCCGTATCCCATCTCGTGCAGCCGTGCAGCTGATCTTCCGATTTGTGTGCATCCGACTCAGCGTAAATACTGGATCACAAGTAACGATTCATACACCCGAGCGCTGATCGGCGATCGCTTGATAAGAATCCCATGCTACCCGAATGCTATGCCGTATGCGCAGCGCCCAGCATATTATTATTCGGAGTCTGGACGCGCTGACGCCGTGGACGGCGGAGGAGGAAACATCACCGGGCCAGACGGAAAGACGTTCCGCAGGTAGGTCAGATACAATGGTTTGAGAATATTCCACAGAGCCGTCGTCAGGTGGCAATACATAGAGCAAGGCATAGAGCCGTTAGTACCCTGATAAAGCAGGAGCCGAAAAATCCTCGTGTCGTACAAATAGTTGCCATGAACACATTGAAGGAAGCTGGGTCCACGAAACTGCGCAGATGTTTTTTGCCGATGAATTGACGTGAAGTCGGTGCCATTTTATACGGAATTTCAGGATCAGATTTTTTGAGACGCGAGTTAATAATTGGAGTTGAGACGAAAGAAAAGAAGCCCGTTGCGCAAAGCCAATCAGCGTCAATGCACAAGTTAAGCGAATATAGACACACGGTGAACGAGAGAAGCTAGTGGAAAAGAGTGCATAAACCCGCATCGGCAGGCCCCGGGAAGCTCCACCAAAGGACTGTCCGGAAAAGTGGCTTTTTGAGGGCAAAAATTCGTGATTTCCTTGTCCAAAAAGTGGCTTTTTTGGACCCAAAATCGGCCGACCCTGTCCTCCAAAGTGGCTTTTTGAGGCCAGATTTTGATAAACCTGATGAAAAGTGGCCTATCCAGGGAGCCCAGGGCCCAAACCTGACTGACCATACCATCGGAAAAGGTCAAGGTACCACAAAATGCCAACGCATAGTCTGGCCCGATACTGATGTCTTTGGTCAAAAATTAATAATTATAATAAATATTCGACAAAGGAGTACTGAATAAATATGAATGTATTTAATCCATTGTAATCGATATATGGCTTAGTTGATTAGTCCGTGACTTTATTCTTGCATTTTTGTGTGCCTGTGTTCAATCCACGCCGCGCACTTTCTTTTTCTTTTTTGTGTCTGTTCCACACATCTCCGCTTACCATAATCTTATAGGGCAAATCATATATTACAACTGTAGCTAGTTTATGAACATGCACCGGTACCATCCCCTAATTATCTTCCCATGCATACTGGCAACTTTTCAGTGGTCTTTTGGAGTTCCACCCTCGACATTCTTTTTTATTGCAGTCTTGACAAGCATTTTGACACAGGAAAGCCCCCCGTTTCCCATTGCAATCCAGTTTGGCACATTTAGAACAGGACCTTTTTTTGCGCTCTTTCTGTACTGGTTTATGTGCTGTGGTTGCTGTCGCTCTAGTGGAGGAGAGTTGGTCATAGAATGAAAGGTTACTGCCCTGATGACCACTCAATGCAAGATCCAATACTGGCCCAGTCATTTGCATGGCCGAGTATGGGATATACTGGGAAGTTTGTTGCAAGACTGGTGCAGGTGGTGGTGGCAGAGGAGCAAGAAAACCTTGGGCAATCACAAGTGGTTGCTGAGTTCGTTGCAGAACAGGTGGTGCCTGCAATAAGCGCTGAGGGTCTCTAAGCTTGGCAATGAGAGGGACTCGGATGGGTGCAGCGACTGAGAGTGACTGTTTGACATTAACATTTGTCTTCCAGTTGGCATAGTATGCATGAAGATGTTCGGCAACCTATTCATTTATCAGTAAGATAGTCACCCATTGGAGAAAAGGAAAAATACCTTGTAAGACACCTCATTATTCCCATAAAATTCAGCTTTTCGATTCCATATCTTGACTGCTTGGTTCCAATTTGGCCCTGCTGCCCTTGAATTAAAGGCTGGTTCAGATTCCATGAGTCTTTTGAAGAGAGTTTGCTCTTCTGGGGTATGAACTGGCAGCACTGGTTTCCGGGTGCCTTGCCGTGAGGCCAAGAATCGATGGCGCTGTTTAGAGTCTGTGGTTGGATTGAAGTCCCCCATCCCAGAAGCACTGCGAACACTGGGTGGAATTAGAAGAACCCCAGAAACCTCAGAAGTAGGGATATACAAGTGTCCATTGATCCAATTTTTCACTGTTAAACAACTGTTGGGTACAATGTCTCGAGTCAAGGCTTGCATTTCCTGGAGCTGATTTGTGAGCCAAATACAATTGTGTCCCCGGTATGGTACACCAGTGCTATTATACGCGCCAACCTAAGTGAATTATGAGGGAAAAGAAAAGGATAGATCATGAGGCTCACATACCAAAAAATTATGGCACAAAATAAAATCTTGGATGCACGCAAGCAGGTGCCGGATACCAGAGCCAGATTTGGGAAGCCGTGAGAGAAGATGGGTATGAATATTTTCTGTCCTATTTGTGCCGCGGTCACAGCCATAAATTTGCAATCCACCTGCTTTAGCATCAGGTCCAAGAGGGCGGTAAAGTGGGATTCCTGGTGGATCAGAAACAAAGCCATTTCGGATTAATTCCAGAACATTCTTCGCAGTCTTCCAAGCTGCAAGATTGAACAGTGGTGCACCATTTTTCAAGTCCTTCAAAGGACCATAGGTCTGGAATACAGCTTCCACAAGTGGATAAAGGACCTCAGGAGGGGGAATAGATTGTTTGCAGTGTCTCCAAAGCCATTTTGGCTTTCTTTGTAATAACTGATCCCAGGTTTGTGGTGGATCCTGTGTGGAAGCCCATGCAAGAATCCGACGCTTATCATCTTTGTCCGGAATGAATAGTGCATCACGGAGAGCCTGAACAAAGTCAAGTCGTAGTCCATGTGCTGTTGAGATATAAAACATATTGAAGACATGGAATGCATCTTTAAGAACCCGACTTCGAATTACAACAGTATCACCAACAATAGCAATGTCCTGAGCTGAATTCTTCTTCAAAATTGCAATACCTTCAGCAGCACTATCAGTGTCTGAAATGCGAGGGTGTGGTTCTACTGCTGATTCAGGGTCTGGAATCTCGAAGCCCTCTAATAGAAGGTCACCAATATTTCCCTCTGCCTCTAGTTCTTCTTCATCTAGCAAGTCTTGGTTGGATATATCACCTCTTTGACCTGATTTAATTGGAACTGACTCAGATATATGACCTGTCACTTGAGGGACAGAAGTTCGAAGATGTGAGCGGAGGCAGACCAGATCAAACGGTGGGTCTCCAAATGAGTTTAAAGCACATTTCTTGTGAGTGTTGTCGGTAGAAACTAAACAATAATCACTCAGTGTTGTAGGAACAACGCTATGAATAATATTCACCTAAACAATAATCACTACAAGTACATGAGTACGCGGTCAGGAATATTAGTACAAGTTAGCTCACCTCAGTGTTGTAGGAACAACGCTGAGGTGCGTACACTACGAGTCTGTATAAATACTCGAGCCATAGATATAAAAGGAAACTAACAGCTATCTACAGCTTCTGCGGCACAGTGAGATACAGAATACATAAAAGTAAGAAAATACAGCCTTGCGCAGAATGCGCAGAGATCGCAGTAAGCGAAGCAGTCGGACTTGATTAAGGTCCGGTTGCACAGTCAACACTCCCCCTCAAGCGGACCTAAGTCCTAGCTCGGATGCGAAGTGCTTCGCTTTGACGCTCGGAAGTGGTTTGGTGAGAGTATCGGCGAGCATATCGTTAGTTGGGCAATAAATCAGATGGATTGAGCCCTTTGCGATGATATACCGAATGAAATGGTAGCGAATATCAATGTGCTTGGTGCGCGCGTGGTACTGATGTTCTTTAGCGAGAGAAATTGCAGACTGATTGTCGGAGAAAAGCGTAGTTGGCGCGGAATCAATGGGTGGTGTAGCGTAGGTGTCAAAAACCTCGGAAATAAAGGAACGGAGCCAAAGCCCCTCCTTTGCGGCGTGGGTAGCTGCGACGTATTCTGCCTCGGTGGTAGAAAGAACGACAAGTTCTTGTTGTTTGGAATTCCACGACACGGCACCACCATCAATGATGTAAGCAAATCCCGTGATCGCTCTCCGTTCTTCCTCTTGACTCCCATCAGCGTCAACCCAGCCGGTCAACTTGCGAGAAGTCTCGCCATAGGTGAGTTCCAGTCCAATAGTCCCTTTCAGATAGCGAATGACCCGTTTTACAGCTTCCCAATGCGCTGGCCCGGGGTTTATCAAGAATTTGGACAATTTGGTGACAGCAAAGGTAATGTCCGGGCGCGTTGCGAGGAATGCGTACATCAACAAACCAACGGCCTCCTTATAGGGCACGTCTCGCATAACAGCAAGCTCTTCCGCGGTACGAAGCGATTGAGCAGTCGACAAGTTCACATTCGGGTCCATGGGGATGGAAAGTGGTTTCGCGTCGTCGAGGTTGTAGCGGCGGGCGATAGAGGCGATGTAGGAGGTCTGTGAGAGGGATAAGGTGCGTTCTATGCGATTTCTCTTCACCTCTATGCCCAACAACCAGTGGATTTCACCTAGATCCACTACTTCCACATATTTCCCCATTCCAGCCTTTATCTCGCGCACCAATTCAAGATTTGATGTGGCTATGGTGCAATCATCAACATGCACAGCCAGAATGACGGGACCATTCTCGTTTCGTCGATAGAATACCACCTGGTCCGTGCTGCAACACGTAAGACCCATTTTCTCGCATATCTCCGCAAATCGCTGATACCAACGACGGCCGCTTTGTTTCAAACCATAGATTGTTTTAACCAGATGCAAGACTTTACCGGTGGAGTTGGGGTATGGGAATCCGAGAGGCTGGCGCATAAAGATGTGCTCGTTATCGGTGAGTTTCCCATTCAAATATGCCCCTTTAACGTCGATCTGGTGAATCTCAAGGTCAAGACGGGTGGCTAATGCAAGGATGGTGCGGACGGACGCAAGGCGAGCTATGGGCGCGAACGTGTCGAAGTAGTCGACGCCCTCGACTTGTGAAAACCCCTGCGCAATGAGACGGGCTTTGTACCGTTGAATACGGCCGGCAGCATCGCGTTTCAGCCGAAAAACCCATTTGTTGCCAACAACATTAGCGTCCTCGGGTGTGTCTTCGAGCTTCTAGGTGCCGTTTGCTTCCAATGTCGCTAACTCCTCCTTGATAGCTTTCTCCCAGTGTGGCCAATCGGGCGAACGGCGCGCTTCCGCAAGGTTGCGCGGCTCCAGCCCTTCGGCTTCGCTCACGTCGGCAACAAGCGTGTACTCCACGGCACCCGTGGGATGTGCGCTATCATCGTCGGGGACTTCCACGACATTGGCACGCATGCCCCTCGGGAGGTTGCCCTGGTCGCGCCTGAAGTTTGTGGGTGCTCCGCGGCCTGCAGCAATGTCGCGCTGGTACTGGGAAGGCTCGCGATTATGAGTAGAGCGACGAGGTTCAGGTGCGGGAGGTGGAGATGGAGAACTCGATGCAGGATCGGAAGAAGATGGAGAAGACTCCGGGAGAGGAACATTTTGGGCAGCAGGTGCGTTCGCGGTCGATGTAGTTGGAGCAGGATTGGCTGACGGTACAGCAGGAGTCATCGGGTCCAGCGGATCCTCATACTCCCCCTCAATTCCATCCAACACGGTGATCGTGTTATATACCGTGCCAGAATGGACCTTGGACGAGATGGAAGATGGGCTGGAGGTTCCGGTTAATACCGGAGGTACCGGAAGAGGTCCGGTGCAGTATAAAGAAAGGATAGCAACACCACAGGGGGTTAAGGGTGAGCTAATGCCTTGACTGACGGATAACCGGAAGTCGAGGTACCGGAGGTGATAAGGGGTACGAAGACGACTCAGATCGAGAGGAGGAACTAGGCAACGATTAACCTTAATAATCAAACTGAAGTACATGAAGTAAAGACGTAGTATTTAAATGGAATACCTAATTGTATTCCCAAATAGGAAGGAGAGTGGTTCATGACAATAAGACAAGTCATGAGGTCTGATGATATGTTGTGAGACAATTAAAAGGAAGATAAGAAGACGGGTAAATGGGAAACGCTCAGTAAGCCTTCATTGCGTAAAAACCCGATGCTTCCGGAAGGTCCAGAGGCTCCGGTATATGACCGGAGCCCCGGAACCTACCGAAGCGACCGGAAGGTCAACTGGAGGGTCTGGGATGTTGCATGGATATAACAGTATCCCCCTCTTAGGTTCCTCTCCCATGAGGAACCCAAGAGATGACGAGTTGGTCGAACAATGAAGGAGCATGAGAAAATAAACAAGATCAAAAAGTCATGTGCTGTTGGTTTTGACTCAGACGTTTCTTTCTTTTCAACCACCACCACCTCCGGTCACCAAAGCCCAACCACCATGCAACACGACGGAAGCGACAACGGCGGGCACAATGGAGGCTCAGACGACGACTACGGCGACGCCGGCAAGGGGAAGGCTCGCGCATCGACGTCGGAGCTGCGCGACGAAGCGACGCAGCGTTTTTACGCGGAGCGTGAGGAGCGCCGGGCCGGACTCATCGCGGCCTATGAAGAACAAGCGCAGGAGGCTGCGCAATGGGCGGAGGTCGCAAACGAGGAAGCAGCACGAGCTCTCCAGCTCGTGCACGACTTGAAGCTCCTCGACGCGGAGGCTCCGGAGTTCGATGACAACCGCTTGCCGCCGGTGCCGCGACAAGCACATCCAGTGCAGTCGCGCGCGGCCCCTCGGACCGCCTCGCGTCAACAAAAGACGTGTGGCGCAGGAAGCTCGTCGCCAAGGGTCCGCACCGGTTGCGGGGCCCTCGCGGACGCGCTGGAACGCCCGAACGGAGCGGGCTGACCGGAGTGACCGCGAGGTGCGCGATCACACGAGGAAAGAGCGGGAGCGGAGGGCGCGGAAGGAGGAGAGGAAGGAGAGTGGGAGCCGGAAGCTCCGGGATCTCGAGGCCGATGTCGGTTACCTCGCAGAGCAGGTGGGGCGCAGCATGTTGCGCTATAAGCTGGCATTCCGGGCGTGCCAGCTTATTTTGGAAACGCTCGCGGCGCCGGAGAGTGGAAGGGAGGTGCCTCCCGGAGTTGAGAGGATGCTCCGGTGGATGGCCGCAGATATGGAGGCCTCCGCGTGGGACTTTACCCTAGCGGAGGAGGAGGAGACGGAGGGGAAGGTCGAGGACGTGCACCCGGCAAAGTGCCGGAGGCTGATGAAGCGCGGGAGTCCCATCGTGGAGGAGAGGGAGGTTGATCCCGCCGAGTCAGAGGACTCGGAGGCGGAACTGGAAGCTCCGGTTGCGCCCTGAGCCCGTTCCGCTTCCTGGCCGGAGGATTTCCGGGTTTTGGAGGGCGAGAAAGACGTGGAAATGGTGGATGTCCCGGAAGTTCCGGAGGCATCGAGGGAGGAAGTTGTGGAAGTGGACGCGCCGGAGGCACCGGAGGGGCAAGGAACGCCCGAGGAACACACCACGGGCCAGACAGAGGCGAGGACCATCACGGTCCTAACCTTCAAGACTGATCCTGAGCCGGTGCCGCCTCCACCTCTCACTCCGCCGTCTGTGCCGGAGACTCCGGTACGGGTGAAGAGAGAGTCGGAGGAGCGGGGATTCCAGACCTTGGTGCTCCAACCGGGAGCGCCAACAGGTTTCCACGAGGAAGACGGGGTGTTTGTCCTGGATGATGAGGATGAGGAGATGGGGGAGCCGCAGGCTCCGGGAGAAAAGCCGGAGTCGTCCAGAGGTGAAGGTCCAAAGTGACCAATGGACAACATAAAGACATTTTTAGATAATGAGTGTTTTGTATTTGTGAATTCGGATGAAATCTTTCTTGATTTGATTTTATGTAAAACTTGAGTGAAATGGAAAGGATCCGGAAGTTCCGGTTGATCACCGGAGGGTACGGGGAAAGGAATGGTGAGGATTCCGATGTGAGGGAATAGAAAGGCAATGTTCCGGAGCAGTTCTGGAACCGGAACACATCATATACGATACAGTTCGGGTTCCACTATAGGAACTGTCGGATGCTTGGAAAATGATGAATGATTGGAATATTGATGAATGATAAGAGGAGTGTTATTCCGTTGATTGTGAGAGTGACCAAATCAGGATGTTGATTGGTCCACTCCGTCGATAAGTGACCAGAGTAATTCCCGGGCACGAACCGAAAACGAATTGGCAAAGAGGGAGTGTGATGCCGGAAGGGAGCCGGAAGGACAAGGAAGGGGACCGGAAGGGATTGGAAGAGATGCGGAAGGACACCGGAAGGGTTCCAGAGAGAATATCCGGAATTGTAGCAGAAAGGTTCCGGAAGTGTACCAATGGATAGGCGGCAAAGAAGGGAAAGTGGATAGGCATAGGAGTGGTTGAATGAAGTTGCCCAAGATCCCGAATGTGATAAGAGAAGGTGATGTGAATTGAGTACCGATGCGAGAGTTGATCGTGAATACTGAGTCAAATCTCCTGGGGAATCGGATAATACTCGATATGTGCCCGGAAGTGAAGGGATGGGCGAAGATGGGTGGAATAATCGGAAAGACAGACTCATGCACCCAGTTGCGCAGATACTGTATAGATAACAGAAGGTTGTCGACCACTGTCTCCGGAAACTCCGGAGCTTCCGGAACATCCGGGGCTCACGTAGGAATCAGTTGTTGCTTGACTGAGGGTCGTTGGTTGGTTCCGGTACCGGCTGGGTATTTGGCGGATGGTCCGGAGGGTGAACGATGTCCGTAACAAGACCAGAATACCGGAATACCGATGAATGATACCCTGGAATGCGTAGTGGTAGTTGGTCGAAAATTGATTGGATCTGAAATCAAATAGCGAGCGCAGTTGTGATGTTTGCAGAGAGGAAGGCAAAACGATGAAAGATGGACTGAGAGGATGTGTTCTGCGTGGTATGCTGACTTTTTAGATCAATAGTCGGCAATTCCTGCGCAGAAAAGTTGAAAATTATCGGATTTTTTATAGGCTTATCCCCCTCTTAAGGGTAGACGTCCCATCGTCTGCCGACAATTTCACATCCTCCGAGTCGCTCCGGTAAGCGCTGGAGAGTTCCGGAATTTACCGGAGAGGCCCGGAAGGGACCTGAGAAGCACTGTAAGGTGGAAGGAGCGACAATCCCGACAGCACAAATGCAGGAGGAAACCTCGACTGCAAACAGAGCGATAGGGATTGGTGGTCGTAACTCGGAATTTGGAATATTGGGCTCCAGAGAAGAGCTCCGTAAATCGGAGATACCGGAGGTTGATTCTGAGCGTCGGAACACCGCAAGGCAAGGATTCCAAGATGTGGAGAGAGGTTCCGAGAAGTCCAAGCGACCGAACTCGGAATACGACCAGATGAACACCACCTCCGAAGATACATGGAGGCGGAATGCGTGGAGCTGTTTGCCAAAGAATAGAATGGAAAAGGCGATGGAAAAGCTCCAGGTGCCCGAAAAAATCTTCAAGCCAAGTACGTCCGGTTCAAAGACCATGACTCGACAATGCAAACATCGATGAGTGCAACAATAGCACTTAGAAAATCGTGAGTCTGGGGGCTCCGGCAACGACGTTGGAACCGGAGCCTCCGGACCAGGGACACGATGATGCTGGAATAGAGGAATCAAAGGTGGGATAAACGAACGGTAGAACCCGAACTTTTCGCAGTTGTTAGTAAGTGAATAATCCTGTTTTTTGTGCGATGTGCAAACTCCTTGTCGAGGGGAACCGGAGATGATCGGAGGTTTCTGGACAAAGTCCAGGAGATGTCCAGGTAGGACCGTTGAAAACTGTTTCCTGAGGCCACCGGAGGATAACGTACGAGTGATCCAGAGACGCCAAAGACGATTGAAAGAACACGGATCTCCGGAGGTCATCGAAGGATGACCTACCACGGAACGGGTGAACTGGAGAATCCGGAGGCGATCGGTGAAGCCGGAGGAAAGCATAGGTCTCTGGGGGCCATCGCAGGAAGACCACACGGGTGACCCGGAGTAGCCAGAGGCGGTCGGGTCTCCAGAGATTATCGGAAGATGGCCTACTTGTGAACCGGAGGAGAACGATGGACTACAAATAAGATCAAGGGCAGTTCCGGAGGAAGCCGGAAGAGAACACAAGTCTCCGGAGGCTCCGGAATAGAATCGGATGATGTGCCCATGATCAATGCAGTGAATCCAGAGGACATTGGTCGAAAGGTTCGAACAGGAGTTTTGGATGCACCAGGAAAGTTTCCTGACTTGCGACGTGGAAATTGATCTGAATTCCACGGAGTCCAGGAAATGGCGTAACTTCGAAATGATTATTGAAGACCGAAAAGGGTGAGGATGAACAATAAGGCTAATAGCCTAAAGGTAAAATTGGGAAAGAGGTTATTTGGCCTCTTGAAAAGAGCGATCCACGAGCGGAAGCCAAGCAATTGCCGGAACGCCCGGAGGACCATGAAGCGAATAGCCTCAGGGTATGACCGGAGATTACACAGAGCAATATTGCTCCGGAGGTTACCGGAAGTAAAGTGCCCAACGGATGTCGACAAGACAACCGGAGTGAGCGGAGGGGTGTCCGGAGAGTATCCGGGACGATGTCCAAAACCGGAGAGTGTCCGGAAGGACGTCCGGAAGATGGTGACGAGTCAAAATCCGGAAAGGAGAGATAGATGTCTCGGACGTTCCGGGGAACCTTATGATGTTCCGGAGGAACGGTGGCACGCAGGCTGATGAGACCGAAGGGACTCAAGGTGATGGCGTTAAAATTGTCGGTATGAGCAGCGGAGGGTGTCGGAGCTCCGGCGCAGCATTGCTCTACCCGCGATTGGGTACCGAACCAATATCCGACATTGCTGCCGGTCGTGTGCACACTAAGCCCCATGTGAATAAGGAACAGATCAGTTGGAAACTTCCGACTAGTCAATCAACAGATTGATACGGTGGAGTTTGCCGGTATCCAGGAACCAGATTGATGGGGAATCAGAATCGATGACGCCGATTTCCGAATAGGAACATCACCAAATGATGGAATTATGACAGACGAGGCTGCTGATTAGAGGGAAGAAGATGCCGATGAGGTCCGGAGGGGAGATTATGTCCGGAACTTCCGTGAACGGAGCAAAACCCATAGATTCACAGATAAGTAAACACAAACAGATCCGGAACGGAGAGGGAATCTCCGGTCGGAAGTTGAAACCCGTGGCAAATTCGGAGATGATAGAGATAATGAGATCCTAGATCTGGCTCATGAGAGCGGGACTGTCGTGAGAGTGGAAAAAGAATGGATGCGTGGTTATGATGAACTCGGAAAGGCCTCCGGATGCCGACGCGGACAACCGGAGTGCGAGTTTTTCGTGGCTGCTGGTCAGTTAGGCACTGATGTTGGTCGGATCGGTGGATTTGGCAGATGAACATGCGCCGGAATGACCCGGACACTTCCTACACTCGGCGACCTTGTGTCCAGAGCCCCCGCAATACATGCAAAGACCCCAGGCCTTCCGTCGTTCGTGTTCCGCAGGAAGAATCCGTCCATTTTTACCGAGTAGCTTATTGACGGACTCCGGAAACTTCGGGTGACGAGCCCCGGAGACTCCGGAGGCTCGACCGGAAGGTTCCGATGCTGCGGACTGCAGTATGGATGGTGCGGAAGACACGAGACTGAAGACGGAAAGTGCCGGCGAAGGGGTGCCAAAATTGGAACTGCCGGAATCTCCTCCGGATGGTTCGGAATCACCCAGAAGTTGAGAAACTTCAGATCCGCTTTGCTCTTCATCGATCCGCTGCCAATACCAGTAATCGATACGGCGGACGATTGCTCAGACACCTTCGAGCGAACTCGGATAGGTGTACTGATCCATCTCCGAAATGATCCGGAGAGGGAGAGCGGTGTGGAGAGCGTGACTGAGAGCGGAATCGCTCCAATCAAGAAGGGAAGCGATTTCGTCGAAGTTAACGAGGAAAGGGATGATCCGGTCGGAGTGTTTCATCCGGAGGCGTTGAACGGGTTGCTCAGGTTCTACGGTCTAAATATGCAACTGCCAAAATCCCCCCTATCGAACGACTGAGTTACACCTAACTCACAAAGTGAGATTAAGCACGACTAAACCGACAATAGACAGACTCCAACACCAACACACTCCCTTAATGACCTTGATACACTGACGAGATTCGGGTCTTTTTGGACACAAGTATAGGTCCAAGGAAACCACGAGTAAACGTATTTGTCACGAAAGTATTCAATTCCCGTTCCCCCAAGGGTGGCTAAGTCTCAACTAGTTTCTTGAAGTGGCGTTCAAGACACAACCTGAATTTATCGGTTGGTTCCCAACGTGGATTTAAGTTTCCCAACTATGCAGATATAACGGCTCTAGACCGGTTTGTTTTGGTGGACTATTAATCCGGTGGGCTGTTTAGACCCGGTTGTTTGGCTCACGCCTTATTCCACTGACTTGGCTCGCGCCTCAAACTTGCTTGGCTCGCGCCCTGTAACTATGGCTCACGCCTCAAAACACACACAATGGCTCACGCCTCGGACTTGGTATGGCTCACGCCCCGTAACTGACACTTATAAATCCCACTGATGCTATTCCAAAACCGAACTTAAATTCTGAGACTAATTGACAGCCAAAGATTCAAGCCTAAACTTCAACTCCGTACGCAAGGGCTGTATTGCTCCTCACTTTCTGGGGTCTGGTTCAGTCCCGTCCTCCCTGGTTCTGCCCTCCTTATATACTGTACAAAAACTATTACATATGCGTGATTACCAGGCCTCGGGTATTCTATATAATTAATTAGCCTGCAATCGGTATCAGTGGAGCGCGTTCTGGCGTTCCTATTCGCTACTTGAGCCCTCCTATATGTTCGTCTAATGACTCTGTTATATACCGTGCCGGAATGGACCTAGAACGAGATGGAAGATGGGCCGGAGGTTCCGGAGGCTCCGGTTAGGACCGGAGGTACCGGAAGGCCCGGAAGAGGTCCGGTGCAGTATAAAGGAAGGATAGCAACACCACAGGGGGTTAAGGGTGAGCTAACGCCTTGACTGACGGATAACCGGAAGTCGAGGTACCGGAGGTGATAAGGAGGTACGAAGACGACTCAGATCGAGAGGAAGAACCAGGCAACGATTAACGTTAATAATCAAACTGAAGTACATGAAGTAAAGACGTAGTATTTAAATGGAATACCTAATTGTATTCCCAAATAGGAAGGAGAGTGATTCATGACAATAAGACTTGTCATGAGGACTGATGATAAGTTGTAAGACAATTAAAAGGAAGATGAGAAGACGGATAAACGGGAAACGCTCAGTAAGCCTTCATTGCGTAAAAACCCGATGCTTCCGGAAGGTCCGGGATATGACCGGAGCTCCGGAACCTACCGAAGCGACCGGAAGGTCGACGGGAGGCTATGGGAGGTTGCATGGATATAACAGTATCCCCCTCTTAGGTTCCTCTCCCATGAGGAACCCAAGAGATGACGAGTTGGTCGAACAGTGAAGGAGCGTGGGAAAATAAACAAGATCAAAAAGTCACGTGCTGTTGGTTTTGACTCAGACGTTTCTTTCTTTTCTACCACCACCACCTCCGGTCACCGAACACACAACACAATGCAATATGGCGGAAGCGACAACGGCTGGCGTGATGGAGACTCGGAGGACAACCGCGGCGACGCCGGCAAGGAGAAGAGTTCCGGGAAGGGGAAGGCTCGCGCGACGACGTCGGAGCTGCGCGACGAGGCAACGCAGCACTTCTACGAGGAGCGCGAGGAGCGCCG